>CM042885.1:5616627-6214524 GCA_023653495.1 Melastoma candidum
GTCGCACTGATCGGGTACCAGCTGCAGATAGCCGAACTGACGGATTACTCTATCTGGGAAGTATCATTCCACTATGTAGAAGCATATAAGTGGTACACGGGCATGCCAAACCATCTCACCGGACCGACAGTAAGCTGGAAGCATATCTATCAACTGTTCAGGGTAGGGATACCAAATCACCTGCATATTTCAATGAGAACGTTAAAGGGGGATTTGACACAATCAATTGTGATTGCTTTATTCAATCGTAAGGTGTACCTGATCACTGCTTTGCCTGTCGAATGCCTCTCTGTACGATGGAAGCACATGCGTCGCCACCGTGCGCACATCCTTCGCTACGGCCCAACGATAACTGAGAGGCATATCCTCTACGAAAGGAGTACGACGTCTCAAAGGCGCTATATGCGGGAATCTATCCCACGCCCAAATCTGTAATAAAATGAGTGGGCCCTCGATCTGTGACGCCTTATGGTGAGACGCCTTACACAAGCTCCTATATAACCAGGCTAGGCATGCACTACCCCAGCTATACTGTCACGTCCTCTCTAAATCAGCCAATAGTGGCAATCAAAATAGGTGTACTAAGTTGTCCTACTTAGTAGTGAACAACAGCCCACCTATAGGAGGATGTACGCCCTCGTGTACATCTGAACCACCTCCTCAGTGGCATCTACCGGTGGCCAACCAGCTTAGTCTAATACGACCCGACCTAATATTATCTCCAGCAGGTACACGGCCTAACAACTGATGACACACCTCGACTGCCGATATCGAGGTGTAACCTATAACTGCATCACCATCTACAGGCAATCCAAGCTAAATAGCAACATCCTGTAGGGTCACGGTCATCTCACCGTGCACCATGTGGAAGGTGTTCGTCTCCGGTCTCCAGTGTTCCGTTAACGCAGTGATCAATGCCCAATCCAAAGAGATAAATGGAAGCTTCCCCACTCCGTAGAATCCTGCCTGACGGAGGTAAACATCCATGCGTGGATCGCTAGCAAGTCCCTTTAGCGATTTTTCAACCCGGCGGCATGTTAGAACATTATTCTGCAAAGAAAATATACGAATTAGTAAACAATGTATGAATATATAATGATTTTAAAGTAAAGAAATTGACTTACCATATTATATCCGGCTTCCCATACAGCCGTCGACCGATGCTCTCCTTGAGCATGAAGGATATCTGTCTTCCTTGGCCCTGGATGCATTTCCTATAAGACAATTAGCACAACATAAGAACATAACAGTAATACATTTTAAAACGTTGAATAAGAACTTACAAATATTACGATTAGGACAACTGCGTCGGTTATGGCCTTCCTTTTTACATAATGAGCAACTACTACTCCGAGATCGAACTCTAATATCCATTTCATTATGTATACGGGATGACCTTGGACGCCCACGTGGTCTGACTCTTGTTGGGTTAGGATTGACTCTAGGAAAACGATATTCCGTCCAGTCTTCTTTGCAATCAAAAGAATGCCACCGAGAAGCATATACGGCCTTTTGACACTCGAATGAGTAGAATCGACTAATGACAGTCGTATGATCAATATGCAAGAATGCATAACATGCCAAGGCATGAGAACAAGGTATGCGAAATATTTGCCACTTCTTACAACTGCATCTCCGATTTTGGAGAAAAACATATTTGACACGATGTCTTCCTTTAGTCTTGATGTCAAATCTATCCTCCTGTCGATCGAGAAGAACGACTTCGTATCGTTTGGCTTTCTCCATGGCTTTGCATAACCTCGTTTGACAAACGGATGTGAAACGTTCGCCAATTTGCAACGCAGAGTCTGCATCATCTCGTCGGGCTATCCAATATGAAACGCAATTATACCAAACTTTTCTGACCAGAGCAGAAACCGGAAGATTTCTTGCACCTCTGATAACGGAGTTGTAACTCTCGCTCAAATTCGTAGTCATAAGACCATATCTATAAAATCCATCTCCGCTCAAAGTCCACTGCTCTGCACTCATCTCTGCGAAAAATTCGGCAGCTTCTGGCATTGTTTGAAACAAGCTTCTCATCATGTTGTTATACTTCAGAGTCATTGATTTCCTCCCTACGGCTACCAACTTCCTCTTACATGCTACATTTTTGTACCTGGCATTGAAATTGCTTGCAACAAGTCTAAGACAAAATCGCCAATGCGCAAACGGAGGAGTCCAACCAACATCAGAATCATTCACGGCCGCTTGAATGCCGGAATGTCTATCGGAAATTAAACATACACCTCCAGTCCTACCACCGACAACATACCCCTTCAGACATCTTAGGAACCAACTCCATGAGTCGTAGCTATCTTCATCAACCAAAGCAAAAGCAAGCGGCACAATATGGTTCTCTCCGTCCATTGAACATGCAATTAACAATTTATGCTTGTACTTACCATATAGAAATGTGCCATCAATGCTTACCACCGGTCGACAATGCTTAAATGCTTGAATACACTGACCGAACGCCCAAAACACTTTCTGAAAGTAAAATTCCTCCATTTCGCCAACATTACAACATTCACCCCAATCAACAATTGTTCCTGGGTTGGCAATTCTAATTGCATTAAGAAGATGCGGCAACTCATTATTGGATTCATCCCAATCACCGTATTCAAGTGAAATTGCCTTCCTCTTCGCATCCCATACACGTCTCCTACTAACTTCGTACCCAAATCTCTCCTTTATTACATTCCGTAGGAACGATACTTTCACTTCAGGAGATTCTTTAACAAAAGTACGAAAATGTGGAGCCATAAAGTTACAATCAATCCGAGGATGATCTTGAGTAAGCACTGCATTTAAACATGTATGTGGCTCACCAACAATTGTTATTTCAAACTCATGATCACCAGAACGTTGCCTCCCACGTAATCTCCACTTGTAACCACCCCCACTCTCAGAACAAATCACGGCCCACCTAATCTTATCCGTCTCGACGATATCGTAATTGTAATGGTTCTTGATGCAGAATGTGTTCACCGTCTTAATGAGTTTTTTCTTATTTTTGAACCTCATCCCTTTACAAAATTCAACCACAGATTCAAGATCGTCCATAATCCTAACATCATCGTCCTCCTCCACAATCACCTTCCCAGTATCACCACTATCAAGATAGAAAGGTAGAGGTTTGTTCAACCTCTTTCTAGACGGACCAGCCTCATTAGCACTTACATTCACACGTTTTTCATCGTTTCCCAAATCAACTCCGTTAAACATTTCCTCATCAGTATCGACATCATTATCAGAATTTACTATATTCTCAAGGATATCATTCTCATATTGCCGATACATCATTTCGTCTATCTTTCCTTGATTGCCTAAGTCACGTTCCAAACATTCAAACGGATCACCATCTTCATAATCATCATATTCATGATCACCATATTCATGACCATCCCCATCGTTATCATCATCCCCATTGTTATCATCATCCTCCTCATTATCACCATCCCCATCATTACCATCATAGCGGCTACATCCTTCGAACATCGGAGTCAACCGACGACTATTTTCATCCACATTCCTATTTACAGAGTTATTATGCACAACATTAAAGCTCCCCTGATTCACATTTACTCCTACGATCTCATTCCCCACATTACCACCATGCATACTTCTTGAACTTCCCACCCTATCTTTATTGCCATAATAAGCAGAAACTAATGTAACATATATTTCTTGAATGCGATCACCATTGCACATAGTAAATTCGCACAACAATCTCATATCCTCATCATCACCAATAGGTACTAGCACAAACTTAATGCCAGACGCGGTATACGAAGGTACGGGATATCTATGACATATTTCCAACCTACTTCCTTCGTTCAATCTCATTGCATTAGCGATAACCCTTTCCAATTGCACATAATCGATAGCACCTAGTTAAATCACCCAAAAATCAACTAAACCTAATTTAACGATAATAAACGCTTACAATGACGGAGGGACGGCACGGACGACGGGAGGGACAAACGGAGGGAGGGAGGGACGGCTGGAGGGAGGACGGACGGCCGGAGCTGGCGGAGGGAGGTGATGGAGGGAGGGACGGACGGAGGGTGACGGCACGGCGAACGGGAGAGGAAACAAGGTCGGGAGAGGGAGACGGCACGGCTGGCGGAGGCTCACGGAGGTCAAGGAGGCGGACGGAGGCGATTCGGGCGTTAGGGTTACGTGGAGAAACAAGGTCGGGAGAGGAAGACCCCGACGTCTTTAGTCGGGGCGGGGGCAGGTTTTGAAAAACCCGCCCCTTGTTAAACTACGTGAGGGGCGGGTTCCCAAAACCCGCCCCTAAAGGGTTACTTAATGTATATGTGGCGGGTTCCCAATGGTTACTAAAAATCACTGTAATGTACTAAAAAAGTTTTGTACATTGTACTAACTGTACTAGTACAAAAACAGTGACCATTTGTACAATGTACTAACTGTACTAGTACAAAAACAATAACCATTAGTACATTGTACTAACTGTACTAGTACAAAAACAGTGATCATTAGTACATTGTACTAACACTGTAGTTAGTACATCGTTAGTAATAACAAGTGTACTAATTTTTGTTAGTACAATGTACTAAATCAGGGTCGAAATTAGTATAATACACGGGACGTCCCACGCACGGGACGTTAGCCGCACCCCTGCCAATCAGTCCAAGCTCTGAGGTCGTGGCTCTTAAACACCTTGAGTCACAAATCAAGGGTGTCCCCACAGAAAGAGCTTTCCTTGCATCAAAATAGAGCGATCGTTACCATCTCGAAGTACTAGTTTGACTATCTGATACGACAAGCTAAGTAGGCGAAATGAGGAGCTTTGTTTTAAATTATCGTAAGTCTAAGTTTTTTTCAAAATTCGTCAAATAATGCTTCCAATTTGGTGTGAGAATTATAACGTTCGTCTTGTTAAAAATGAAAATAAATAGTATCTCACACTTTTATCGTTCGAGTTTTTAGGATAATTTGTGTACAATTCTAGTATCAGAGTAGTAGGTCAAGGGTTCACGCCCCGGACGCAAAAAAAAATTAGAAAAGGTAAATAGGCCCCACAAGCCCAATCTTAGGCAAAAGAATATAGTATGGCATAATTTGTTGTAAATGACGTGAAAAAGCTTTTATATGACTAACTGATAGGATTTGGTCTAAAGTTGAGATCTTTCTAGTATCATCTTTGGCTAATATTTTATGTTAGTGGGGATCTATAAACAGGGGATTTGTTTAGTTTATTAGGCATGGTGAAGTGACACGGTGAGTGTGTGGCATTCGAGAGAGAAAATCATCTAGTCAGGGTAGAAGTTATTCTACAGGATTCGGGATTATGATTTTCTTGTATCTCGGGTGGGTGAGCGACACACTTGATGCTTTTGTAATCTCGGTTGTTTAGTGGAATCTCAGGAGGACCTCCTCGTGGACGTAGGCCGGTTTTGACCGAACCACGTAAATCTTGCGTGTGTTGGTTTTTGTCCAAGTTTATCCATCGAAGCTCGACACGACAGCTGAATTTCCCAACACTAACATTTCGTACGTGGAATTTCGAGTACATAAAACAGTAAATGAAAATATTTTAGCAATTATATTGGTTTTTTATTCTACATAATATTTCCATTATATCATACAATCCGAGGAACTGACATACCAGAGCTGTGGGTTAAAAATCAGTAATCAACCCGTCGATTAATGGTCGAGCGGGTTCTTCACATAAAATAAAAGGAATTTTTTTTGTCATTAGTTGAATTAACCTTTTGAATTTCAATCTCGAAAATTAAATGAAAAAAAGGCTCATAACTGAAAAGAATCCGTGGGAGATATAAGCGTAGCAAACAAACAAACAGATATTCCATATATCTTTTATTTCGAACTAGTTTTATTGGCTTAATCCTTTCGGATTTTAATGATTCGGCACTCCAAAATTTATCAACGAATAATTCATTATCCGAAGCCTAACAATGCGCGTCGCCAGAGAAAGAATGTGTGTGTCCCTCTCCTAAAGCATCAACGGGTGGTTAGTGTGAATCCTTTATATTTTGTTGTGTGTTTTTAGTTTATATTGGAGAAAAAGGAATTGCTAACCAAAAAACAGGAAGCCATTAATATCTAACAACATTCATTTATGTGAATTAGCTAACAATTTCCTGCGTCTAAATTGGACTATTATTATCGATTTAATAGATGGTTTGGATTTTATATATATGTTAATAATGCATGAAGATGCGTAACAAACAACAAAAACTAGTAGGTGGAGGTAGTTTTTCTTCGGCAACAAGAAAAAAGAGGGGGGCGTGCCAGAAAGATCCTCTGCTGAAAAAAGATGTCGTCTCGGGACGGCAAGAAACCGGAGGGCAAGCCCTCCGGGGGAATCAGAACCCTCGCCGACCTCAAACGGAGTTCCGCCCCTGGTCCCGACTCTGACCCCGACGATCCCATGGAGTACTACACCGGCGGCGAGAAGAGGTTCCCCTCCCTTTCCTTCGCTTCGGTAGCCCTAGATTAATCCTGCCGTAGGAGAGAAGGGAAACCCTTGATTGACTGTTCTGGGTGTAATTGTGGATGTGGTTGTAATCTTGGGTTGTCTTTGAATTGATCGGAGGAGGGTAAATTTCCGACCTTTGGTTCCGGCAAAGGCTGTAACTTGTTGTGGTTTGTGTTGGTTTAGGAGGATGGGTTTATTATCGTCTTTTTTCTTTTGTCGGTGCTACCCACAAGTGATTTGTTTCTAGTCGAGTACCGCTCGCTTGGAGTTCTCCGGATGCGTCGAGAGGAATGATGAACAAAGCAATTTGACTGTCATAGCTGCAACCTTAGGCTATTCTATGTCTTGGCAGTCGGCTAGCTTCTTCGGTGATGGGTAGGTTGCTGAACTTTTGTCTTGGCGAAGGGTGAAAGTTTAGGAGATTGTTGGCGAGGTTAGGAAATTGGGAAAACCAGAGGATTCAAGTACAGATTGCTTTGTTGAAGAATCGATGTGCCCGGTGATGGATGATTCTTCTGCTGCTTCATGATAATCAGTGCTATATGCTTCTTGTTTAGTTTAACTTCATTTATCATCATATTCTTGCTTTGATTGGTGCAATGCTCTTCAAGTATTCTCCACTCCGGACTAACAGTTCTTTGAAATTGGATGAAAGTGGTATGCTGGTCCAGGATCCTTCAAAGGGCAATGACGTTGATGAGATATTCAGTCAAGCTAGACAAATGGGAGCTCTGGAAGGACCAGTGGATAGTTACAGCCCATCGTCGTCCAACTCAAGGAGCTTTACAGGGACTGGGCGATTACTCTCCGGGGAAACAGTGCAAGCAAATCCGACAGCTCCCCAGCAGCCTGAGATTATTAATCATAACATTGTTTTCTGGAGCAATGGTTTCACAGTGAACGATGGTCCCCTTAGACGCTTGGATGATCCTGAGAATGCCCCATTTCTTGAGGTTAGTCTTAATAACTATTTGATATTGATTGATAAATTTTGCTATTGTATACAGTGCCCTCTCTTAATGAACCTTGGATCTCTTTTGGATCTCTTTCCAGAGCATAAGGAGGTCTGAGTGCCCAAAGGAACTCGAGCCTGCTGATAGAAGGTCCCATGTACAAGTCAAGCTGATGAAGAGGAACGAGAAGTGCCCGGTTAGTCTTCTTTGTGCAATTTCATTAGATTGTGTGTTCATTCCGAATAAACGGGAGAGGGAGGACATCTTTTTGTATTTGTTTAACTAACTTGTTACTGTGACTTAAGCATAGTTAAAGTGGAATGCCCATCTTTCAGGAACCGGTGAAGCGCCAACTTCCATTTCAGGGAACTGGGAGAACTCTGAGTGGGAGCTCTTCCGCTGCAAATACCTCCCCTGAGCCTTCACTGACTGCTGGGGCTCTTAGCAGTGCTCCTCCCGTTGTGGACGACTCACTGCCGGCAACCTCAATACAGCTAAGATTGGCTGATGGGACAAGATTGATAGGACGTTTCAATCTCAATCACACTGTGGGCGACATCCGTAGTTTCATCAATGCATCTAGATCTGGGGTTTCAGATGGTTACCAGCTGCAAGTCATGGGCTTTCCACCTAAGCTGTTGACCGATCCAGGTGTATCTATCGAGCATGCCAGCCTCGCCAACTCAGTTGTTATCCAAAAGTTATAAGTCGTCGGGCAACCAAACTTCCAGTGTTGTCCGAAAACTTGTTTTCTTATGCTGGATAAGATTGCGGTTTGTATCCGTCCCTTATTGGACAATTCCCAACTCTATTCTTCCTCTTTCCCTATATTTGGCGAAGTGAGTCTTTTTTCAACCTTAAGAGCGAATCGCTAGTTCAAGGAAATAAGATGAGACATTGATTGGCTATCCACTAGCAATGAGGATCAGTTGTTTCAATAAAGAATAGGTCATGTTAGAAAAAAATTAAAGGGAAATCTGGTGTTGAGACAGAATCTATTGTATTCTACACATGCATTCGTTACAGCGTGGGTACCGGTACACGCTCCTTGCTACTGGCCTTGTCTGAACATGCTTTGTCTGCCTCACTGCTTTTCTCACTCTCTGTTCGAAGATGCGCCACTCTATCGTGTTGTTTCTGGTGAAGATGTTGGCTAGCCTCCGTTTGTTAGGCCGTATCGTTGGCATTTTCCCTCCACCATAGTATATGCGGTAGCCAGATACTAAAGACGATAGCTGACTTCCTGAATCAGTCATGGCAAATGCATCCGATGCGGTGCAAACAATGAAATCCAATGCTGCTAACTGCGGACAAGCAAAATGTGCTGATGGGACGGGGTAGGGTATGTTGATGAGATGCTGGGAAAGGATGTAGAGGACTTCTGACCTGCGATGAGAAGTTCTTGTAAGGTTCCAATTCGTTCGCTGATAGAAGGGTCTCCTTCGTAACAAGGCTGGGATACAGCGTGTTCAAAGCGTTTAGTCTAGATCTCCCTCCATATATGTTCGCACCAGCAACATATATACGCGTCTTTCGTCCGAATCCGAGCGCAGCCAGCATCAGCACAGCTTCTTCGGGTGTCAATGGGCATAAACCCTCCTCCCTCAAAGCTGAAGCTGAAGGTAACCTGCTAGCAATGAAGAATTTTGTCAAAAGCTAGCTCTCTGGATGTTCAGAACAAAAATGACAAACAAGACTTTTACTTGGCTGTCTTCTCAAGTTGAAAAAGTGCTGGAAAATGCAATTCCCGATATGCTTCCAGCTCTTTCATCTCTTCCTCGCCGCCACCGAACTCGCACAACGAATGGGCAACCATATCGATTTCAAACCTCAGGTGGAGCGAAAGATATCTAGAGGCTTTACTCTGAGGATTATCCTTTCCGTTTAGCATCGGCAACTCAGCATATGAGCCAACCAGATGATGATCAATTAGTCTGGGTTTATGATGGCGGCGCATCCTTTGAAGTAGCAAAGAACCAGTTTCTTGTATCTTGGGAGCGAATCGCAAAGCATGAAAGTTACATCGGCAACGAAGCCTCTAGATGAAATTACTCAATTAGGGAAGACCACCAAAAGATATCATCAGGAAGACAGCCACAATGAACTTATATTGTAACGACACCGATCCACACATTTGTAGAATTACCTGCAACTGAGATGGTATAGGATCAAACGCAAGACGATTTCCAAATCCATAGAAATGGACAACCCTGTTCCTAATTAGAATGGGCAATATGTTCTTCACATAGAACCCCGGTTTCGCTTCTTTTCCAATATATGCATCTGTAATCTGAACAAATGCTCCAAAATCAGAATTCCCGTGAGAAAAATGTTTACATTTTGGATATTCTTGAGGCCAAAAGCTAACCAGACTCCCAATAGCCTCCAAGTTCAATGACTTGAGCTCTTTTGGAAGCTCTCTCACGGTCCGAATATCAGGAGACAAATGGTCAATAAAATACTCTTCCTGATAGATGTCGCCAAACTGACTGTGGAAAGCACGGTTTGCACATTAAAAATGAAAGGAAGGATGAAGAAATGGGAAGTCCATTGAGATCATAGAATATGAATAGATGGGCGAGGGGGCACCTTACATCTGTCCAGACACTACTGTACATAAATCTTGGGAGAACGAGGGTTGCATTAAGCAACCTTGCAATCACAACCGCATTGCAAACCTGAATATTCATTCGAAGAAGAAATTAGCGAGCCAGCATCATCTTGAGAACTTCACTTAAAATTAATTTATTATCTCATGAAACTGGACATAAACATCACTCACTGCTACTCTCTGCTGATTTATCCCGCCATTTGCAGTTATCATTATATATCCATTATCACCTCCTACGAAATCAAACATTCCACAATATATAGCATCAGCAAGAATAAGAATTATAGAATCGCATTGTTGGTTTAATATTAAAGCAAACGGGGATCTCACGACTGGGTTTCCAGCTACGTTGATCAGAACAAGGTCTCCACAATGAAGCAGGAACAAATGGCTCCTGCCACAAGTCTTTTGGTTCGGGTTTATTGTGTCCCTGTGTATCAAAACACATTAACACTAGCTGTCCCCTGCCAAACCCGAACCAACAAGGTTTCAGATATATAAAATTTTACCTCTGCCAAGGCATGTGCAGCCAAGGCCAAAAGCCTTCCATAGGGGCCTTTCTGTGCTTTGATCTTCTTCCCAAGCTTCCTGACATTTCCCTGCAAAATACATAATCATAAAGCAATCGAAGAAATAAAGCGTCCTCTCATTAAAACCAAAATGCATCAAGATGACTGGTTAATGTATTCCGATCCTTCCACCTAACTAAGATTTACATTCAACGAGTCCCGATAAACCGAGGGAGCTTTACAGATTGGGCTCATCAATTGCAATGAGCTCTCATCTCAAAACTGATCAAACCAACTAAAGAATCTCAGGACCAAAGTAAATCCAAAACAGAACAGGCTTCAGTCAAGCTCGTAACACTAATCCTTGCAGCTTAAAGTTGTTAGTACTGTTGCATCCAGAACTTACCCTAGCAATGTTCAGCTTAACTCGAGATGTGGAGTTGAAATTCAAGACATCACCTCCACTCCCACCCCCGACCTTTTCATCTTGCAACAACCACAGCATCAACCAATTCACCAACAAGAAAAACCCCATCAACCCAACAGCCACAACCAGACTCCACATCCTTCTCCTCTGGCACCACGCCTTCCCAACCTTCTTCCTCCCCCTCCTCGATTGCTCCTCCTGTACACGCCCACCCCAAGGCATCCCCGAAAGCTTCGCCTTCAGCCAAGACAACGTCGACCCAGAACTGGCCCTGGGGTCAGCCTGGCGCATCCGTGGAGATCTGAGCTGCATCGAACCGGACCTGCCTTCGGGCGATTTCTCCCCGTTCCGGTTATTCGGGATTCCACTACCCCAGGAATCTTCCATCTGCGATCAGTCCGAGCAGGAAAGAACGACAACAGATCTGCCCGGCGTTGTGCTTGATTCCCTCCTACCCTGTCGTCGAGATCTTATGACCGAGGGGGCTCGGTTCGGACATCCCATGGGAAATAGAAGAAGAGGAAGAACATGTGAAAGGAAGCTTCTTGTCCTAAAAGAAAGCTTCTTAAAAGTGTCACGAGTTTTGCAACCAAAGCCACTTCCCCGATCTGATCTCAACTTCAGTCCCATTCTTTGTTACCACCACCCGGATATCAAATCAACTCAATCCCACATTCCTCGTGTTTCCACAAAATTCAAATTCTGCCCACACAATATTCGAGTTTTCTTTTGCTCAATTTGTCCACGTTTTCTTTGGTGCTGATCCTTTTGGAAACACAACCTCGCACATCTCCAGAATCCTCTTATGTAATTCTTGGATTGATCATGCCTGAACTGACCAAATCTCCGACAGAAATGAATTCGGGGAGTGAGGCACAAATCAGTAGTAAAGCCCCAGAGTTTGGAATGCTGTGTGCTCTTGACATTGACTTATACATGACCAGCCAAAAGGGGAATCATATTCTTTCTTTCGTCTTCCTCTTGGTTGTCGTTCAGATCAGCCTTTAAAATAACATCAACTAAAATATAATTCATGCCATCATGGACTTGGATGATGACACGACCACCTTTGACGCATTCCCATGATTGGCTTGTCCAAACTCCGAGCTTCACTCATCTTCTTCCCTTCCAAGACGACCAAATGTTTTGTCAGCTATGGAAAGAATGAAACTACTGACTGTAATCCTCTGTTGCGGCGCCCTGCTCTTGGGCTCGATCGTCTGGGAAGTGCAGGCCAAGTGTAAGGCAGGATGTCGCGTTGCCTTGGAGTCTTACTATGTCTGGGGAGGCTTGAACCTCACGTACATTAGCAGCCTCTTCAACCAGCCGATAACCGCGATCTTACAATACAAACCCCTTGGGATGGACCAGAACAGCTGTCGCCTTGAAGTTTCCCCTGGCGATTGTCTGAACGTGTCCCTCTCGTGTGACTGCATAAACCGGTACTTTCTTGGTCACACATTTGCTTATTTGACGGTACTGGACTTTATTTACAAGAAGATCCCCCGGTTCGCGTTCTCGAACCTCACAACGGAGAACTGTGTCAACGACAGAGGTCTGCCTGCAGTGCCGGAGCTGCCATCGAAGGAAGAAGAACAGAAGCCAAAAGTTTTAATTAACCGAATGAATTGTTTCTGTTACAGAACTTTACTTTTATTCAACAACTTACAGCAACAGACTAACAAACTTTGGGCCTTACTTGGGCTAAACATATTAACTAATTTACACAGCCCATGTTAGTCCTTTCTAAGCTGAGACGGCTTCTCAGCTTGCAGAGCCACTTTCCTTCACTAACAGAGGACCTGTAACTTCTCCATTACCAGCTGCTGCACTCCTCTTCTGTCCTCCTTGTTTCACTTCTTCACAAACTGGTTGCTGAGGGTCAACGTTTATGATCCGACCAGGATGCCCGATTACATGATTATCAACATCACATTGAACTGCTTGTGCGGCGACAGGCACATCTCCAGGGATTTTGGGCTGTTCGCTACCTACTCACTCCGTGTGGGAGAGAACCTGATGGGGATTGCTGAAGAATCCGGTCTTCCATCCAGTTTGCTGCAGATGTACAATCCAGGAGTTAACTTCAGTGTGGGCACGTGGCTGGTTTTCCTGCCTGCGAAAGGTTAGCGTTGGCTTCTTAATATCCATCGACGCATTACACGTTAATCGTTTTCTGTTTAATACGGATACAAGTGGGAATTTCCTTCCTTTGAAGATCTGGTCAGGCATCCTCGTAGTAGTACATAAAATCATTCTGAATAAGTTACTGGCAATGTAGAATGATAGATGATTCTCATATCTATCATGTTGTGATTTTCTGTCTCAGCCAAGGTTCCTGATTTGTCTCGTTTTCCCTATGCCCAATACTGGTACGAGGTTCAATTGATTCACAATCAACAGCATAAATGTCAATTTCTGACAAGAACTTCCCCGGGGTCATTACTGGTGTGACGGTTGCAGGGTTCATCGTGGCCATTTTAGCTGTATTTTGCCTGTACGTAGGCTTCTATAGAAGCAGTAGAACCGTCTCTTCTTCCGACAACCTTAGAGGGAGGGAATCCACATGCAATATGGACGAGGTGATTATTCAGTTTGATCACATCAAGATCCGGATGGACTCGGAGTGATATGGTTGAGTCTATTCTTCTTTTAATAATAAACTATTTGGTAAGATAGGATAACATCTAGAATCTTGTTGTTGTTTTTAGTTATTTTGGCGATGGGGGATTTGTTGTTATGTTATTTAAAGCAAAGGCGAACAAGACTTGAAAGCAAAAAGAAATTACTTTTCGCTTAGAGAAGTGATACGAAGGCTCTCTTCGACAAGCGTTTATCTTTCGCAGCTATAGGTGGTAAGAAGACCAAGCTTTCGACTTATTTCGTTGTCAATAGCCCATGGACACTAGATCATTCATCTGGGACCGTATCAATTTGGTATCTTCATCCAACTTTCAAGAGAGGTTTGAGAAATTCTTCCACATATACGAGGAGAACCAACGAATACTAAGGTCACTTCTAGAAAAGTTAGAATCTCGCTTGGAAGTGAACGGGGGAGACAACCACCGATCCAACCAAACACAAAACTGTGGGAAAAACCTATCGAGTGAGGGAAGCAATATCTGAGTATTGTTCCGTGTTTTGCAAAAATGGATTTTCCAAGGAATGAAGACCCTTTAGGTGGCTTAATCATTGTGAGTACTTCTTTAAATAGCAAGAGACTACTTTGGAGGGAAGGGTACAATTGGGAACATTTCATTTGGTGGGAGACATCCAATTATGGTTCATGTTTATTGGCCCAGATCACCCAAACTTATTGTGGGAGTAGCTTAAATAATAGGCAGATTATGACGGACGTTTGGAGCTACTTCTCGTTGTGCAGGAAGACTCATATCTGAGTAAGAGGTTGAGATTTACATGAGTGGCTTTCAAGAATCTATGAAGGTTGAAGTAAAGCTTCATCATCCATCAGTTTTATCAACTACAATAAACTTGATAAGGCTTTTCGAACAGAGAATGGCTGCACACAGTGGTACACTTTCGATGAATAAACCGATTCTTCGTCAGCACCACCTTTCGTGAGGCGAATTTCTCGAGCATAGTTGGCAGAAAGAAGAGCGAAGGGGTTTTGTATAACTGTGATGAGCCATTCACCCCACAACACCAATGTACACGACTATTTGTATTAGAGACAGAGGAAGGGGCTAAGTTCAAAGAGTTTGGAAGATGATTCATAGATGTACCGTGCTAAGCGCTTGAGGACAAACACGATTTTCAACAAGGGTAGTAATTATACAATTTGATTTTTTTCTAAAATAAGAGTCCATCTTGTAGAAATAAAATATTTAGTATTGTCTAATAAGAATAATTGATACGATAAGATTTAATTTCTTATTATTTTTAGTTAGTTTGGTAATTGGGGACTTTTTGTTATGTTATTTAAATCCTGTCAATGTGTAGAGAAGGCAAGTAAGATTTGAAAACAAAAGGTTTACTTTTCCCTTAGAGAAGCGAGATCGAAGGGTTCTATCCGACGAACCCTTATCCTTCACAGCCATAGGTCGTAAAAGACCAATGTTCTGATCGATTTAAGTTACTTAATTTTATTTTTTTTAGTTACTTTGATAATTGAGGATTTCTTGTTATGTTATTTAAAGTCCACCAATTTGTAGAGAAAGACAAGCAAGATTTGAAAACAAAAGGTTTACTTTTCTTTTAGAAAAGTGAGATAGAAGCGTTCATAACCATTATCCTTTGCAGCCATAAATTGTAAGAAGATCAAGGATCCGACCGATTTCGTTGTGAATCGCTTGTTGACTTGATCCTTCATTTGATACCATATCACATAGCTACTTAGAATGACGGTGCCCTCCACTGTGGTTGTGAGAATCAATATTTTCAATGTGTCTTTTTTCTGTCAATGATGTTCGCAAAAGGTTCATTTGGGAAATATGTACATGCTAGTGGTTCTCAAGGGCTCACAGGTATAATGATGGATAAATCATTGGAGTTTACATACGAAGAGCAATGCGAGGTGACAAACAACTTCAATGAGGCTAACATAACAGGCAGCGATGGCTTTGGAACCATGTATTATTCAGATGTTAGAGGTGAGGTCCAACAAGTGGTTTCTGTCTATTTTCTATTAGCTTAATCGAAATGGGTTTACGGCTCAACCTCCTTCATTGGTGCAGAAAACCACTATTAAGAAGATGGATATGCAATTTATCGGTGTTCTTCCCACCTTCGCATTGCCCCTCCTAAGCTTTCGACAAGAGCACGATGAAATCAACACGTGCAGGTATGGTTGATTGGTTATTGTTTTAAAGGTTGCTTGTTTCAATTTACATTCGCCGCGACAATAAGTCCGCAAACATCTTACTATACAACGACTTCATCGAAAGGGTGATTAGTGATAATTTAAACAAACCAATTTGGCTTTTCATCTATGCTCTTTTTACTTCATTACTCGAGTAGGTTGTAGATTTCGGGTTTGACAAAACTAACGGAATTCGGAAGCACTTCTCAGAACAAGTGACCAATTGGCAGTTTCGGATACATGCCACCAGAGTAAGATATTGTTTCACTAACGGACGTTAAGAAAGCTTGTTTGAGTAGACTGTTCGAGAAGCATTCATCTAATGAATCAAGGTAGTCAACTTGAGAAGCTGGATAGAGGACTCTGTCAAGAAGTCGACTTGAGTGATAGAAGCTAAACAGTTGGTTTTCTTCGCAAGACAATTTGTGCCATCATTTATTTCCATTTAAAAATACATGTATTTATATAAACGGTTAGTATTTAATTTTTTAGTTGGGGATACCAATATAAATATAAGCTTCTTGTAATAGAGAATGCAGGTTTTTATTCAAAAAATTCAAGAAAATTCATTTGTCAATCATGATTGTGTTTTAATCTTCCTTCTCCATTTAGTTGATTCCAAGTGAAATCTAAGATGAGTGCATCAACTAGTAGTGGTGTACATCAATTGGTACTGGTATATCTATATTCTCCATGTTGTCCCTCGTCCTCGTTTTCGTCCACGGTAGTGGATCTATGTCCGTGTTTGAGGGAGCTTATTTGAATCTTTTATCAGAGTGGTGAATCTATATTTGTAGTACTGGTCCTTAACCTTATACCTTCTTCTTACTCTAATTCTTGTTTTCCACTCGACCGTTCTTTTTTTATCCGCCGTCCATATACAATCTTTCAACCACATACCATCACCCTTTCTGCACCGATCACGCGTCACATATCGGATGATATTATATTTATATTGAGAATGACATTATGTTAATTACTTAGAAAAAAAAAAGTAAATTCATAAAGTTGCTAATATTTTGATACGAAAGAATATTTATCGGACACTGAAAAGTAAATATTAAACACAAGATATCTCCGAGGAGTATCGAGCAAGTATCCATCCGAGTATCCAATATTAGACACAAATATGCTGCATTTAATTTTTTTTAACTATTTGAACGTATAAAAGTGTCTATATTATAAAAATATTTGGCAATTATCCCAATATCGAATATGGCACGAGACCTACCGAAGTAGTAGTACATCGTGTACAGTTTGTTTAAAAATATTACAAAATATGGTCGTAGTTTCGAAAACTACTGTTTACCGTTTCTAAGTTACGGTTTCGAAACGCGACTTTCATTTTATAAAAAAATGCTTTTTAAAATTGCGACTTTGGTCAAACCCGTGAAAGTCGGGGTTGACCATAGGGGACTTAGTGAAAAAAGGGACAAAATAGGAGGCTTCCTTATGTCTAACCAAAGTCAGGTTTGAAGCCCCGACTTTCAATAAAAGTCGTGGTTTCAAATCGCTGCAATGGAACGCTTAGTAAAATTCATTTACAAGAAAGGCTTTCTGATATCGGATGAAAATCGGGTTTAAAACTATGACTTTCATTGGGTTTAGTTTAAGTCGTGGTCTTGAAATGCAATATTTTTATAAAATGAAAGTGGCTTTTCGAAATAGTAATTTAAGGGAAATAAAACAATAGTTTCTGAAACTAACATCGTATTTCACGTATATTTTTTAAAACAAAGCATACGAACGTACAATCCTCTTGTATAGTCGGCCCACCTCATGTTTTCTCATCCGGAGTGGAGAGTGCCGTTCTTACCGCTCGGTTACCTTTAACGTTATCTTCATTCTACATCCCCGCTAAGCAGATGCCCGAAAGAACTACCTGTCGCTCGCCCCTCACGCTGTTACAGTTGTAGTTTCCCTACCTTACCCTGGTCCACCGTTCGTCGGAAGGCGAAGGATCGAGAAAAATGATGATTGCCCGGGATTTCAACAGCCAACGTTTCCCTCATCCTTGTACCCAAGGTTTCACCTTTGTCGCCACCCCGACTCTGCCCAAGGGATCGTCCCTCGGCTGGAGCTGGAACAAGCACCTGGGTCTGGGTCTCGGGTTGTCGTCCACGATGAAGAAGGGCGTCGGGGGTAGAATCAGGGCCAGGGTGAGAGCCCGGGCAGCCAGTGGGGACGAAGACGATGGGCAGAAGCAGAGGGTTGTGGGGAGGAGGGCGTACCCTTTTCACGAGATTGAGCCCAAGTGGCAGGAGTATTGGGAAAAGGAGAGAACTTTCAGGACCCCAGATGAGATTGACACCTCCAAGCCCAAGTTCTACGTCCTTGACATGTTCCCTTATCCCAGGTTTCTTTGAAAGCTTTAGAGGATTCGAGTCCTTTTCTGTTTGGTTTTAGTTGAATTGGGTCAAAATGTGGATGGTCTTGATGTTTTCGCCGGATGGTTTTTGCAGTGGAGCTGGGCTACACGTTGGTCATCCCTTGGGATACACCGCCACTGATATTCTTGCTAGGTTCAAGCGAATGCAGGGATACAACGTTCTGCACCCGATGGGGTGGGATGCTTTTGGGTTGCCAGCTGAGCAGTATGCAATTGAGGTTCATCCCCCGAAACTGTTGTTGTGGTTTTGCGTCTGTCAGAGTTTGTAAGTTTGTAGTTCTGGATGTTGATGCAGTAATGCTTCTTATCGGTTTGACAGACTGGAACTCATCCCAAAGTAACAACTTTGAGGAACATCAATCGATTTCGCTCGCAGGTGTTTCTCTTTTTATCTGCTGTAGAAAATTATGATGACATTGCTGCTGGTAGAATATATGGTTATTCTTATCACTATGGGGAACCAATAATCATGCAGTCAAGCCAAGCTTCTCATTTTCTGCTAACTGATAAGGCTTTTGCAATTCGTTGCATGGGCTATGAATTGCTCTGCAGCTGAAGTTGCTAGGGTTTTCTTACGACTGGGATCGTGAAATCTCCACTACCGAACCTGATTATTACAAGTGGACACAGTGGATTTTTCTTCAGCTTTTCAAGAGAGGATTGGCATATCAGGTTCTGACACATCTTTGTACTCTTCTTTGCATTGCCTTCCTTTTTGGCAGCTGGAACTCTGACTGGAGTTTCAGGCTGAAGTACCGGTGAATTGGTGCCCTGCTCTTGGAACTGTGCTGGCCAATGAGGAGGTAGTGGATGGTGTTAGTGAGCGTGGTGGCCATCCTGTCATCAGAAAGGTAAGACTATTTTCCTCTTCTTTTTTTTTTGGCTTTTGGAAAGCAATGATAGGGATATGTGACTATTCCATTTCTTTGACTGTTAGATTAAATTATTCGTTGTTTGAATGGTTTTGTAATTTTACAGTATCATTGTTTATGACGAGCAGCCAATGCGTCAATGGATGCTCAAGATTACCGAATATGCTGATCGTCTTCTTGAAGATTTAGATGATCTGGAATGGCCGGAAAGTGTGAAAGAAATGCAGAGAAATTGGATAGGGAGATCTGAGGGCGCTGAGTTGATATTTAATGTTTTGGATGGGAATGGACTGGCCTCAAATGTGGAGCTGGTTGTTTATACTACCAGGCCTGACACTATTTTTGGGGCAACGTAATCGTCTTAACTCTCCTGTAACCCATAAAATGTCCGGAATCAGTATTATGATTCATATTGGCTCTTTCTCAAGCTTCTTTATTTGAATCTGTGCAGGTACTTGGTTGTTGCTCCAGAGCATCCTTTATTGTTATCTTTCGCTTCTGAGGCGCAACTCAAACATGTAAGCACACTGATTTAACTTTAGATTCTTACTGGTTGGTAATAATGTAGAAGGCAGTAACTTGTTAATGTGCTGGATCTATAGGTGGAAGAATATAAAGACATAGCTTCTAGGAAGAGTGACCTAGAGAGAACTGAGCTTCAGAAGGAGAAAACGGGTATCTTTAGTGGTACCTATGCAAGAAATCCTGCTAATGGTGAAGCCATCCCAATTTGGGTTGCCGATTATGTCTTGGGGAGGTATCTTTCCTTGACACTTTTATAACTATCTAGCATCATGATTTTTCCGAGAAAGCCCCTGCTTGACGTCAAAAAATGAGTTTTATCCATAATTTTCTCTAATTTGTCTTGTTCCTTACAAACTCTTACTATCTGGTGCAGTTATGGGACTGGTGCGATAATGGCTGTCCCAGCACATGATTCTCGTGACTATGAGTTTGCTGTTAAGTATGACATTCCCATCCGCTGGGTCGTGAGTCCCAGTGATGATGCAGTCCCTGACACTGGGAAGGCTTACTCTGGGGAAGGGACTTTATCTAATTCGTCAAACATGGCATCCGGTCTTGACATCAATGGTTTGCTTAGTGCTGAAGCTGCTTCTAGAGTTATCGAGTGGGCAGAAAAAACGGGAAGCGGGAAGAAGAAGGTTTTCTTTTGGCTGTTGAAGCTTACCCTTTCTGTTGAGCTGAAAGTCTTTTAGCATCACACATTTCACGGTGGTTAAATGCTCTAGGTGAACTACAAGCTGCGGGACTGGCTTTTTGCCAGACAACGTTACTGGGGTGAACCTATTCCTGTCATTTTCTTGGACGAGACAGGAGAGAGTGTACCGCTTGATGAAGATGAACTACCCCTTCTACTTCCTGAGTTAGATGATTTCACTCCCACTGGGACAGGAGAACCACCACTTTCCAAAGCTGAAAGCTGGGTATTTATTTTTGCCCAACGGATTGCATACTTTTTGCTGCAATTGAAGCATAGTGTTGCTTTTAGATTTTGATACTTGTATCATTTCCGAATAATTATAGCTCAAGACAACAGATGCGTCATCTGGAAAACCTGCTAGAAGAGAAACAAGCACCATGCCCCAATGGGCCGGATCTTGCTGGTATAGTTCTGTTGTTGCTTTCTCCACTTTTCGTGTAAGCACACTGACACATTCTTAAGAATAACTTAAATTGACTTTTGGTATATAACCTTAGTCGAAACTGAATAGAGGCCAATCAGTTGCTCGGGGAAGGGGGGGGGGGGGGTGAATTTTGACTACTCTGTGCATATGTTTAAAATCAGGTACTATCTGAGATTTATGGATCCAAAGAATTCCAAAGAATTGGTTGCTAAGAACAAGGAAAGGTAAGAAGCATCTTTTTTCCCCTTGTTCTATTGAAACATCCTGCTTTTTTAACGTCATTATGTCTTTAAGTCCTCTGTTTGGCCTGAGATTTTATCATTACCATCTTACGACAGGTACTGGGGACCAGTTGATGTTTATGTTGGTGGGGCTGAGCATGCTGTTCTCCATTTACTTTATGCCAGGTTCTGGCACAAGGTGAGTGATCTTGCTATCAACTGAGAATATGGCGATTGGCTTCATTTTTTGGATACTTTTGGTGCTCATCCAGATTGGCTTATGTAAGCTAAATACACTAATAAAACTGACGTTATAATAGGTCCTATATGACATCGGCATCGTATCCACGAAAGAGCCTTTCAAATGTGTCATAAACCAGGGAATCATCCTCGGAGAAGTAGTCTCTCTATATGCTTTTATGAATTCAATTAGTTTATTCTTCTAAATACTTACCTCTAACTGTCTGAATGGCAGATTCAGTACACAGCATACAAGAATGCCGAAGGTAATTATGTTTCTGCAGAAAGCACAGATTCTTTGAATGGGTGCACTCAGGAAATTGTCAGTGAAGAATATGTGAGTGGACACAGATAACCAGCTTTTGTACCACTTTCTGAAATTTCAGGATGTTTGGTTTCCTTATTAATCCTCTCGATGATACAATAGGTCAAGAAATCTGGTGAGTTCTTCGTGTTGAAAGGCAATCCCGAGCTTCGGGTTGCAGCTCGTGCATACAAAATGAGTAAGAGCAGAGGGAATGTTGTCAATCCGGATGATGTAGTGTTTCAGTATGGTGCAGATTCACTTCGCTTGTATGAGATGTTCATGGGGCCTTTTAGGTAGTGATATGATATTCCTACTTGTACTTACCTGTGTGCTTAGCTCTGGCTGCACTTTGTGTGTCATCTGGCACTGATTTTGTCTATTTTTGCTTCTGTCATTGTCCAGGGACTCAAAGACATGGAGCACCAGTGGCATAGATGGAGTGCATAGGTTTCTAGGAAGAACATGGAGACTAGTAGTTGGTTCTCCGTTATCTGATGGTACCTTTCCTGATAGGACTATGGCTGTTGAGGATAAACCCAACCTGGAACAGCTCCGGGCAATCCACCGGTGCATTGCCAAGGTCAGAGTTGAATGGTCCGCTTCCCTGCAATTTTCATTTCCAGCAGTGTCTGTGTCCATCTTGTACAAAAATCCATAGATTTATTATGCTGGATGGCCATTGCTTATTTTTTTTCTCAATATTTTCTCCAACCGGTGGGGAATAGGAATGTGCGCATAGCAGGCACGTTAAATCTCAACCTGATATTGTAGGTGACGGAAGAGATTCAAGGTACACGGTTCAATACAGGAATTTCTGCTATGATGGAGTTTATTAACGCAGCATATAAGGTTTGATCCATGTTCTCATTATGTTCAGAACCTTTAGTCTCACCCACATTCTCTGCATATGAACAGAGTGTCTTTTTCTTTTCTGCCTTGATCTTCTCAGTGGGAAAAGCTTCCTCGTCGAGTGATAGAAGAATTTGTTTTATTGCTTTCTCCATATGCTCCTCACATTTCGGAAGAACTTTGGTTCCGTCTTGGCAATACCAATTCATTGGCTTATGAACAATTTCCTACGGTAAGCTTTCTCATTGAGAGGATGATTTGGGCAAGAAATGGCTGACGATTACCAACAGAGTAATTATCCCTTTGTACGACAGGCTAATCCTGATTACTTGAAGGACTCTCTTATTATCCTCCCGGTTCAAATAAATGGCAAGACAAGGGGAACCATCCAGGTCGAGGAAGATTGTTCAGAGGAGGACGCGTTCTTACTAGCTTCTCAAGATGAGAAGCTCTCGAGATATATTGATGGGAAACCAATCAAGAAAAGGATCTTTGTCCCTGGAAAAATTCTGAATGTTATTTTGGACCGTCAAAGTGTGAAAGTTGGAGTGTGATCATTCGCCCGTTATTGGACGTCGGTGCTTGCGTGCAGTTGGTTCATTTCATCAGAGGCAGGAATTCATCATTCACTTCTACCCGGCTTGTCATAGAGATCAAGGGATCAGAGGTACACATTCTTTTGGCGACAAAGCCTTTGTTTTTCATGAAGATACAATGAAATGACGACACAGATGTTGTATATTAGTTAAGGCCATGCTTGCCCGTTGCTGCCAATTCAAGTTATGCATTCCCCAGGTGAGGGTCTTGTTCTCTCTACCTGTCGCTCGTCACCCCAGAAATCATTGCAATATTCACATCATTGTACTAAGTGTTATTGCGGCAACGATGGCTCGACTTGCACACGCTCTGGTGTTTGTTGATGCAGAGTTTTTTAAAGTGTATCAGAGGTCTTTAATGTGATGGCCATCCCCACGTGAACACCTACCGAAATTTACCAATATGATTTTTATTCCTTCCCCTAATGGTAAAACTTCTGCCACAATTGTTTGCTGTTTTTAACTTATTTTGGACAATGACTCAGTTTACGTGGCTGCACTGCCTCCTCACTTCCCCCCTGGGTGGGCTGAGCACGTTCGTCAAGGAAAGCTTCACAAAAGCCGTGGAGAACACTCTGAAGAAGTAGTTCTGGTCAGCAGCGAAGTTCCTAATGATCGGCAGGGTTCTGGAATCCGCAGCGATATTTGCATCGATATGGAAGAGTCCCTTTCCTGCAAGTAGCCGGACGAAGTATTGATTGTCAAAGATCCCCGGAGTGAGGTCATTGGACACAAAGGTGATGTTGTCAAGAGGTATGCGGGTCGGGCACTTCAGCCTCAGCCGAGCCCGAAAAGCGATGTTCATTCGATCGGTCGGCGCAGGATTGTATAACCTGTCGACGATGTTAAGGCAGTGCCCAACACCGAGGGTGTGCGCGCCTGGGCAGCATAATCCGAATTAGTTTTGCAATGTTCGTTGTACTTAGCCCACGTGAAGTATTATTGCTTACCTAAAATGGCAACCGATTCTTCGAGGCTCATGCCTTTGGAGACAAAGGTTTGTAGGAATCCATCGACGGAAATGCTCGGAGACGGAAGATAAGAGTCAGCCCGCTGGTGACTGCAAGTCCTCACGTCCTTCCTCCCGAGGGGTATCCCGATCCTCGGCCCCCCAGAGAGAGAAACCGATTCGCGGGCCGCCATGGCGATTATGTCTGCGCACGAGACTTTCCCCGGGCACTCGGCCTCCAGCGCTGACTTTATCTGCTCCACCGCTTCCCGTTTCCTTATCGCAAAGTTCCTGTACGATTTCATCTCGGAGTCGGTTCCTGGGCCGTGTACGTCGAGGAGGATGGACGCATCACATCCCTACACTCAATCCCCAAAAGTCTACATAACATATCCCATACTAACAAC
The DNA here is from genome assembly GCA_023653495.1 of Melastoma candidum. Lineage (NCBI taxonomy): Eukaryota > Viridiplantae > Streptophyta > Magnoliopsida > Myrtales > Melastomataceae > Melastoma > Melastoma candidum. The sequence goes on from CM042885.1 coordinate 5,640,895, forward strand.
CATGGCCAAGCTCCACCCAAGAAAAGCCGCTCCCGTACCTGGACTTGGCAGTCGTGGAACAAGAGGCGGAGGAAAGCCGCCGGAGCCGTGGAATCCAGGAGTGAGATGCGGAGCAGTTCTCTTCGGACGATGCCCTCGGCGTTCGGACAGGAAGCCTTGTAATAATTATAAGACAACTGGGCATTATGGGGAACAACCCATGTTCCCAGGAACAACGATACAACAAGCACAACAATCTTAATCCTCCCCATCATTCTGATAACACACCGAATGCTGAGTTTAGTAATGGATTCTTGCAGACGACAATTTCGTTGCGGAGGTGGTGGGGCTGTTTGTTATATAGATTTTTAGTAGAGATCATTGAATGGAATATGGTTTCACTGCAACTCCAAATAATAATGGTGGGGCTGAATGAATTGTGGAGTGTGGAGGCCAAATAAAATAAAAAATTAATTCACTTCTTCAACCAATATTTATGGGACTGGACATTTTTGGGTATACCAGCGAGGCCACGGCCAACAAGTTTTAAAATTTGACAAATAATGTCTTGAACTCGAATTTTAGATAAGATGTAATGTCGGTATCTCAATTTTTCCGACGAACTCGGTGCCGATTTTCTTAAAAATGAAACTCAAACCTAACACTACATTTATATCATGTAAAAATATTTTCATTTGACCTAAAGGTAAGATTATTAGTTGAGACTAGATTTAGTTTAACAGAAATTCTTTGTAATTGTATAAGTGTAATTAATAAGCGATGAACTTATTTGTTCGTTGGGATCGGTTGGGGATTTCTCCGTCGAAGTTGAAATGATCAAATCTCAGTAGGAGGACAGATTTGTGGACCGGGTTTGTCCAACCATCGATGATGATGAAGCTCTGCTCATGAAGAGGCCCTTTCGGTGTTAAAAGCATGAGCCCCCCCCATCCTTGCATGAACAACATGTGACTCTGTGACAACTCAATTTCTAAAGGATCGATCCCGAGATGGGCGGTGATTGAGTTACGGATGGACGAGATCCAGATTAGCCGAAGAACTGACGCTTCGACGGTGGTGGTGGCTGTTTCCATGGCCGATCAGCAATGAAATGAATCACGTAATGTCTGAGACAATTTCCTGATCCTCTCTGTGAGAACATTCATTTAGTTTTGTATGAGTTGTCATTTTCTTTCATCCAAGCACCACCAATCTCAGCCTCCCTTTAATGCGGGGTCGGCTAACGCTAGCCCTGTCGAGTTCGCGCGGGTGGGCACTTTCGGTTCGTCACCACTATGAAAGAGAAAAACGGACGCTTAATGTTGCAGAACATTCATTTACGTTAGTGTTAGTTCATTCAGTTCCTTGCATGAGCAGCAAAAATGCGTAGAGAATGACATCGTTTCTATGATTTTGTTGCATGCATCTACAAGGTGCCTTCGTATCGCGAAAACTAAAATATGACAACTTTACTGATTCCTTGTGTTAAGGGCCGCAGTTCATGCCAAGGTGCGTACGACTTCCAATAACCGCCGGAACATGGGAGGCAGACATAATGTCACATTAATCTGCTTTGTCCGAGCTAATTTGAATTAGCAACGTGTCCCTTATCGACCCTTTTCTTCGTATCTAATCAAACACGATTGAGATCGAAGCAACCATCCTCCTATCAGAAAACAAGAAAGATTTGACACTTTGAGAAGAAGCAACCTCATCAAAACTTGCGCGTTCATTCTCTTAAATATCAACTTTCCTAACACTATAAAATCCCCTGATTCAACCCTCCAAAATGTCCACCAAACAAGAATTCGGAAAATAAGATCTTTCGTGTAAAAAAAAAAACATAACGGGCACTTAAGAGCCATGGAGATCAAGCCCTTCCTCACGACCTTTTTCATCCTGGCCGTGACAGTTGCCGCCCTATCCCCCGCTATCGACGCCAGCAGTGGGAAGGATAAAGAAGCCGACCAGGGTAGCTTCATCTGGTACCCCACTTATAGCAAGCACGGGAACAAATGTGACAGCAGTACTTGGTGGGGCAAGAGTGTCTGTCTGCTGAAGGGCTCCGGGCTCACCTGCTGCAAGCACAAGTGCGTCAACCTTAAGAAGGACGATGCCAACTGTGGGTCGTGCGGGAGAGTATGCCACTACAACACCAAGTGCTGCAACGGGAAATGCGTCAACGTGATATCAAATGCTTACCATTGCGGCCAATGCAACAAGAAGTGCCCTTACAACGTTAAATGCGAGAACCGTGTGTGTGGTTACGCGTCCTAAAATAATGTCAATACGACATATATGATACCGAAAAAAAGCATGGTGGATCATGCAGAGTACCTTACTACGTAAATAAAACCGTCTTGTGGGCCTATATGTGTATTGTCCGCATAGCGATGTATTGCTAGAGGTTAACTGTGATTCTTATATGATGCATTACTATCTATCACTGTACGTGCCGGATATCATTGCTAGCCGCGACTCTCATCTTTCTTCTCAGAATGCAATCGATGCACCATAAGCCTTTGAAAAAGCTTGAATCCAAATTACTTACCCAACTCCTCCATCATATGTCCTGATTATTGCCACAAATATTCAGAAGTTTTTAGTAATCAGCTGAAGTAAGATCTACAAGAGCAGCGTAATCCTCACAAGTCAGCTCGTTTCGAGCATGTTAAGGTTGAGGGTTATTAACTTAGGAGTAAGGTTAATCCATCTAGGTCAAAAGTTTTACCCACAAATTTACCTTAGAAAGCCTTGGTAAAAAAACACGGTAACAACTTTTAACCCAAACAAGCTATTCAAATACAGATTGCTTTTTACCCGCAATGACTATCCATTCTCCCAGCCGTGATAATATATCTTGATAGATCAACACGACAATACCGCTGAGCTCCTTTTCCAATGTGCTGACGACGACGGCGATCATGTAGCGGCCATAGAAGGTGGCGCAGGGTTGATCTATATCAAACCCCTGGAAGCGAACCATCAAGTACTTTAAGCTAATAGCGAATAAAGCCCAAAACTTTGGAGAGAAAAAAAAAGGCGGATTTATTATCAATATTCTCTTATTACAAAAGATTACGTAATCCCCTGTTAATTTTGCTTCTTAATTCAACATTATCCTGGAACCTTATCAAAGACATTTTGTCCGCATCATTCTCTTTCACTTCTGAAAAACTAAACCCATGAGTTAACACGTGTGTCACCCACCTTCTGGATCATGCATGATATGTCCATTGATGAACTTCCAGATTTACGACTATCACGAACATTTAAAATAAATGTCACAAACGGGCGAGTGCAATTCCTTTCCGGCGTTAATACCCTTCATCAATAACAAGCTCTGATATAAATTGATGTGGAAAATTAAAATGATCTTTCAACACCCAACCGAAAAAGCGAACATAACACTTAGCATTCAGAATTTTAGCATCCCCTCCTTTTCTTTCTCTCATGTCAATTGTCTATTCCCAAAACAACAACAACAACAAAAGAAAAGAAGAAATTCAATAACTTGTATTAAGTAATAAACTATTGCTTCCAATAAGTGCTTCCTCGATTACTCTTGTGCGATCTCTCCAATAAACTCTTTCGTTATAGCATCTCCATCAATCCCTTCATCTTAAGAGAAACTCAACCTCAAGTTAATACACGCATAAAATGGTTCATCATTCAGATGTAATGAATATATAAATCCGCAATATTGAACGTGGATTAGTTACTCGTCGACTTCGAAAGGTCGACAACTTATGCATTGTCATTGATCCGCTTAATAGTTTGAAATGGCCATATTTCTTCGTCTACAATTTGTGATATTGACTGGTTGAAAAGCGCCCTTTGCTGAGGAAAATCATGACGTTGTCACATTCGCTGAATATCCTCTAGCGCTTATGATTTTTGCCTTTGCTTTGTACTTAGCGCATTTGATTCCTCCAACTGGACTGACGTATCTGCTTTGCCATGTTCTGGGCTGCCACACTCTTCGAAGCATTTTGCTTCAATTTATGTATATCTGTGGAACATGATTGGGAGATTTCTCATAGACAATAGAGAAAAGAGATTTTTCAGCAAACGAATTCAGTGCGGTGTAATAGGCAAACTCTACTTGAGCCAAGGCAAAAACTTAGTATCGTTCAGGAACACTAACAGGGGGTGAATTAGTTTTTATAACTTTTTCGCCCTTTCTCAGTGTAAGCGGAAGCGTACTGTATTTCAGCAGAGCGTTTCTCAGAATGAGATCTGCTTCGCTGTAACCGTTACGATTTTGTCGAGTAGGTTTTCGTACGAGTGTTGCGCGATCGTAATGGATACAGTAATTTATAGTGGTTCGGTCTTAATCGACCTACGTCCACTTTCCACCAACGAGGTGATTCCACTATATAATATAATGAGTGCAAAGAGCCCTTGCACTAGGCGTTTAGTTTCTCACAAAGTGAGATTTAGAATCCTTTACAACAGATAATCACTTCTAGGCAACGATCAGCTCCTCACATAGTGGACGTCTTCTCGTTTCCAGTAGAATGATACTTATACTCAGCAGTTGGTAGCTCAATGGATTCCATACAGAACGTTATCACTCAGACGTAAGCCTGTCTATCAAAACACACAGACAACGTTATGTTAGAGTATAAATCCTCAAATAATAATCCTTAAAGTGACAGAAAGACTTCTCAAAGAGCAGCTCGTTTCTGATTCACAACAAAGGATTGCGTCAGCACTTAGTCGTTCAGCAGAGGATTTCCACACAGTTTATGTCTCTTCTCAAGATGAACCTGTAAGTACTCAAGAGACAACCACAAAGATAACCACTTAGATCACACAGAAAAACAAAAGAAAAGGTTTGGTTCGTCACTCAACAGAATCTGACTTCTCATTCAGCGAAGTCACGGTATCCGTCCTACACTCAGTTCGGACGTGCACAGTTACCACAGCCGTGACTCACTGCACTGGACACCCACTGCCTAGGGTGAAATTTTCGACTCCGGCGGCTTCCACGCAACCTGCTCTACTGTCCGTAAGCAGGAGTTCGAGACTTCTGCACATCACCCCTGTGCTCGGAAGGACCTCTTTCTACTCCGGCGGCGTTCCCAACTTCTGCTCTACCCTGCAGGCACGAGACTTCAGGCGCGTACCCGCAAGTGCGTGTCTAACTACTCAAACTCCGTAGGTTCGAGACTTCCCTGCGAAGAGACACGACAAGAACGGCTTCTTGCCGATGGGTTAGCAACTGGTTACTGAATCCAAAATAGGTATTCACTTAGTTTCCCTCAGACGATTCGCCAGCCACTCGTTGAACGCACCGAGGACACCTAGTCCCTCTCACGACGATCAAAGGGTCTGACCTCAGCCCCTTGACACTTTCACACGCAGCTTGCAAGAGAAAGAACCAGGAGACACTCAGCACATTCCGCTCTCCGTCGATGCACAAAGCTCACTTAGACCACTTAGACCACTCAGACCACTCAGACGCACAAAGGCAATGAGATATGTCGTCCCTAGTCTGATTATAATGAAGAAAGAGACACAGAGGACGTCCAGGCAATCTTCGAGATTTGTTGCCAAAACTGGCAGCCAGGACTCAGCAACGGTTTGCTCAACGGTTCGCTGTACCACAGAAGGAAAGTCCCCAATGGTAACTATCCTCAAATAAACTATTGTTATCCGAAACAAATTAATTGTTTCCAAATCTTATAAACAAATCATCCTAAAGATGTTCTCCTATGATCGATAATTGAGATAAGATCATAAACAAACTTTTCTGATTTATGATTTTATCCTATTATAGCTTAGGACTGCTGTAGAACAAAATATTTTGTTTCCAAGTATAAACTTGGTAACCCATCCTCTCAATATTTAGTTTCCTAAATGTATAAAATGAGATGAGACAACCATATTAATTGAATTTGGACACTCAGACGAATAATCTGAGACAACCCAAAATAAAACGTGGGTATTGAAAATTTGTTTCCATATTTTCAATAGGTATACGTAATGTCACAGCAACAACTTACTGTAACGCAGCAACATATAACAGTTACGAGCTGTGGTTCAGCAACACATTGCTCAATTTCATCACTAGGGATAAGCACGCAACTCGTGACACATTACTTCTGACTATCAGTAACGCGTTGCTTAAGTTCATCATCAAAATCAGGTTAACACTTATCCTTTTATTTATCGCCAAACATACTCCGAACCGTATTACCAATACTCGATGAACAACCTTAGTCTACCAATCGGTTTACAGGTCGAAATGTTGCTACATTGTAGAGATGAACCAAATAAATACCATAAGCTCTTCCAGAAATTAGAGAGAAACCTTTTTCTCTATCAGACGTAATAGTTTTTGGGACGATGTGCAGTTGTATGACCTTGGGGAAGCACAATCGAGCTTCGTTGGACACATCCGATATTTTCAACATGGTATAAAATGATCCATCTTGGAAAACCTGTCGACCACCACAAATACGGAGTCCAAACCATGTTGAGTGTGTGGAAGCCTCAAGTCAAAGTCCATCGATAAATCCTTCCATATTTTCTCAAGAATTGTAAGAGGGTATACAATCAGTGGTATGAGCTTTCCCCTTCGATTGCCTGCCAAACGAAACAATGTTGCACTAACTTCCCTACATATCGCCTTTCATGAAGCTAGAAATACCTTTCGGTGATTGTTGCAACTGTTTTATCTTGCCCAATATGACCTACTAATCCTCGATCTCGGTTTAATTTCTCCCTCACGAAAGAATATGGAATGTATAGCTTATTCCCTTTCAACAAGTTGCCATAAAAAAATATAGTACTCATTAAATAGGCCTCTCATGCTGCAACCTTTGCAAGATGTCTCCAAAATCTTCATGATGCTTTTATCCTTTCAAAGCCCACCATTTCGCTACACAGGGCAATTAACAAACAGGCTCTCTTACTTAATCCATTAGCAATATAATTTACTCCTAATTTGAATTTGTACGGAAATATCTTAAGAAAGGCACACCACCGAGCATACATCGTGTTGTTGATCACTATTGACTACTTAAGTGCTTTAAAGATTCATGGTCTGTATTTAACACAAACTCCTTTCCAATAAAGTAATGCTCCCATTTTAGCAATGCCTTCGCAAATAGCAAGGTTTTATATCACTATCGACAATCTAAGCGGAGTACAAGGCATCAACTATGCCCCTCAAGAATGTATTTGGCTTCGAAGACTCTTTGAGGATCTTCGTACATCAGTTAGTTTCTATTCATGGAGATAATTTGAGTGCGATCAAACTAACATCCGATTATGTCTTCTACGCGAGGACGACAAACTGAACTCGGCATCACTTTTGAAGTCACTTCCGAAGGGTTTAATTCGCATAAACATCATTTTAAAGGAGAGTGTTGAGTTTTAAAGTGATGCTTCGCTTATCTCTAAGGAGACACCAAAGGCTACGACCACCGCTTCCTCTTTTCATTCTCCTAGACCGTGTGTTTGCGTGGTTTACTTTCTTTGGGGATTATAAATAAAGTTTTTTTTTTAAGAATATCAGCTATTAGGATAATGTTATTAATTAATCATGATTTATTTAAAGTTATCTTTTACATGATACTTGACATTTCATCATTTTTTTTTAACATAAAAGAGTTATTCCTTTTGTCGGAAATTTATCGGAGTGTTTTGTGGATCCAAATTTTCTTTACAATCGTGTTCGGGAATGCTATAAATTTCCGTGATGAAATTGTCAGCAAAGCCTCTCGAAAAGTCTACTTCACCTCAACTATTTCAAAATCAAGACGTGTCAAAAAGTTGGCGCCGAAATCTTTGACAACGTTGGTTTGGAAAAAGCTTGTCTGCTTGACGCGTGGACCCCTTCTCTCCGACAGAAACCTTTCTATCTTTGCACGTTCGTGTAGGGGAGTGGACGAGGTTGAATTGAAACCTCTCTTGAGGGTTTGATGGGAACTCGAATGTGTAAGGTGATAAAGAAGGTTCCAAACGGAAATGATGAAAGAATGGTTTTCTCGTGTGTGTTCTCCGTATGGACATGTAAATCACCAACAAAATATCCAAAATGAACGAGATCTAGTGCCCCGAGAAACTGTTGGCCTTGCCGCTGCTCGGCACGGAGGAGTTGTTGCTGTTGCTGCTCTTTGGGTTCGCTCCACAGGAGTTGGCAGGACCGTTATTGGCGGGATCCTTGCCGCTGATTATCGAAGATATGGCTGCTGCTAGGGCTGCAGTGAAATTGGGGTCGGAGGTGATGGCAGCGGTGGCTGCGCTCACCGTATCGGCAAAACACGATGGCGGCTGCGGTCCGTTCTTGCCTAAAACGCAAGGGGAAACCGAGTCGTGGGACATTTGAAGGCCAGAGAATTTGGATTGGTTGTACATCACGCCTTGCCTGAGGATATGAGGTAGATCATGGGTTGAGATGCTAGTCGGGTGCCCAGCTGTGGCAGCTGAGGACACGGGGAGCTGATGTTGTGGCTGCCTTTGCATCTGTAGTGGACTTGGTGCTTGCTGAGTGAGGTCCAAAGTCACCGTGGGAAATGGAGCGGAAGCCGAGATGGTTGCTATGCTCGAAGAGAAAGGGGGGATTGCCCTTGCCAGTAAATTCGGGTTCGTGACGCCGTCGGAGCTTGACATCGAACCCGACAGCAACATGTTCACAGCCGAGCTCGTGGTCGACGCCATAGCTATGGCTGCTGGCGGAAGCGGGTGGTTGTGGTTCCCTTCATAGGTTGTTATCAGAATCGACCGATCTTCTGCGCAACGTTGAACCTAGGCACAAAATGATCGTATTAATTTTTACAAGAACAATCCACAGGCAAACTAAAGTTTACTATGAGATCATCAGCAGCGATGAATCAGGTCCGATGAGATTACGTACTTGTTTGCGTACTGGGCAATTGACGGCCATGGTGCAGCGATAATAGGCACGCGGACAAGGGTTTCCCTTGGCCATCTTTTGTCCGTATTTTCTCCATTGGCATCCATCCGATATCTTCATCATATTAACGGTTGCAAATGTTCAATAAAACAAAAAAATGAGCTAAAACAATAGCTGCTGTTTAACATCGATCATGGCCGAAACTCACCATGGGAGCCTCCGATCGAGCTCGAACTGAGACACGAGCCTTGCGCATGGTGGCTTCCGTGGCAGCAGCCCGGTCCACGACACCTCTTGAGGAGTCCAATTTCGGAGCCTCCGAATCTAGAGTTTCAAGCCTTATCCTCTTACTCTCTCGGACGTCAACGGATCCATCCTTTGGACCCGATTCGACTTCTGCTGCATTCAAGGGAGACCCCGAAAGCTCCTGGGTCCTCTCCTCTGACATGGAGTTCGAAATATCACCACCTTGAGCTGAGCTCACTGGGACCAAATCAAGGAATTGCCTCGGAACGGCTTTCTCCTAATAAACAAATCGTCCAGTTGTAAGTCATTGCACGATACCACCTCTGATTCAATGTGGACGAGAACCAATTTTAATGATAAAGTACCGCTCGGTCTTGCAAATCCTCAGATCCGTCACTTTGCCGCGGAAACTGCTGCCGCTGTAACAACATTGTCATATGCATCTGCAACGTGCTATAGCTGCTCGAGACTTGTCCTAATGTTTCCCTTAACTTCTGGTTCTCGAGATTCATTCTTCGGAGCTCGATTTGCATTTGAGCTAGCTGAGTACAATATTTCATAGATTTTCTCAAAAAAAAAAAATAGAATTCCAAGAACAGTTGGAACTGATAAGGGATGTAATAATTCTCACCTCTCTTTGAGCTCTCTTGTCTTCCAAATCGGAAGAAAATGACTCGCTTGCCACCGTCAACCGATCGCTCCTGGAATTAGCCGTCTCGAGGTGCAAACCAGTCTATCAAAATAACGATAAGAAAAAAAGAACAATTTAAAAGATCAATCCAAGGACCAATTCAATGAGCCGCAACACACGGCGGACTAAACTTACATTGACATCCGGGCAGGCAGGACGCAAGTCGTCGGATCCTCCATTGAGATCGTCCTCCTTCTTGATGACCATAGATCGCGAACGAGGCCCCTCCTTGTCGGTAAGCTTCCTATCATTAACATCGCGGCGGAAGAAATCCACCTCAGCGACCGTGACCCTGGCGGCCTCCCCAGTGTCGGCCGAGGGGAACATCCTCTCCTTGGGGAAGGTGGAGAAAAACCCTAGGGAATCGGAGTCGATGGCGAGACCCCAACCCTTGTCCATACGGAATGGTTCGTTCTGGAAGAAGGAGAGGGAGAGGGTGGTGGTGTTTGTTGTGTAGACAAATGAGGAGAGTCTCTTTGGGAGGGAAGAAGTTGGAGAGCATAAAAAGGCAAAAGGGAAGACGATCTCCACCCCAATTAAGACCAAAAAGGAAGGACGTGTTTCTTTCTTTCCTTTTGCTGATAATGCTTTGGATTACGACGCTACTCTACTGAATTTTGACGACTAACTAACACATCAATAACAAGACGCGATTAATTAAGTTATAGATCTGGGATGGGGTGGAAGTGGTGGGGTGTTGTTGAGTCCCAGTCAATAAAGGAGGTTGACTCGTTCCATCATATACAAAGTAAGATAAAAATAAATAAATTTTTCCGAATTGTGCGGCGCGTTCCACGTGAGGGAAGATTTCTCACATCCCCCTTTGTTCGTGTATAAAATATAAATGCTTGTCTTAAAGTCAATTAGGAAATCTTTCATGTGTTATTGCGAATAATGAGAAAGAAAGAGTGGCGGCCTGGCGTATTACCATTCTACATTTTTGCATAACGTCACCTGGGGGTAGGGGAGACTGGATGAATGGACGGACTATAATTCTTCTCCCCACACCATAAATTTAGGTCAAAGAAATAGGGAAACAACCGGCCTAACTCTCTTAAATATTATTTATCACGCCTGCCTGCCTGCCTGCCTCTCCTAATCCCCAGTTGTACACAAAAACTTCTCCACAAACGTGACTACCTTTCCCTCCTCTTTCTCCAACCATTCCAAAATCCAACTTGTACAAACTAAGCCCTGTTCAAACTCCCCCCCCCCCCCTTCTCCAACCTTGTCAACTTCGTTGAATCGTTCGTTCACTTGCCCACACAGATAAAATATAACAAGAGTTTCGATATTCGTTCAATTATACTATACTCATCCACACAAATATAAACAGACGATTGAGATGTATTTATACGTATGAACATGTCAAATACGCACTGACATCCGTAAGTGTGTCTACAACCTACGAGAATGAACACTTCAAAGGCGTGTTCCTTTAGGTGGGAATGCCTCCCCTTTAATGAATTGACCAAAAACTTTTAGCAGCGACCCACTAGAATCTGAAGAAATAAAACCAAAAAAACGAGGAGGAGAAGAAGAAGAGTGGCCTGTTTTTCCAATTCCTTACCAAAGCATGTGTGGACAAAAATTTGCCATTTTTCGTCACAATGGAAAATTTCATCCGGGGCATATTCAAATCGTGCCCGACTTCGCCTGTTCCGTAAGGCTACCACCATTCACATTTCAGTCGTTTTGATCACGTTATCCACGTGGTCAGAGGAATAACATGTCATATCCATCGACTTGTCGAAATCACAACAACAATCAATTTTCTCAGAGAAACCCTCGATTGCTTGTACGACACTACAACTGGGGAGAAACATGGTCAAATGGTTTTTTTTTTTGGTTAACACAGCCAACCAAGTTATTCATTAAAAGGTGGGGTGTGTGTGTGGGTGTGTTTTCTTATCCATCCCCTCTCTCGACGAGGAATAATCGATTCGGGGGGTACGAAGAAAGCGAAGGAAGGGTTAGGAAGAAAGAACTATTTTCATTTAACTAAAATTTGAGAGGAAATCTCCATCGGTTAACGGTGGCGGTGGGGAGATGGTCCAAATGTTTGATTAAATAAGTGGACCGACCAATTATTTATACCAAACTACACGCCACCGGCTCTTGGTATTATTATTACTATTACTCGTACATCTTCTCTAATATCTCCTTTAAGTCAATTAGATGAAAAGGGGAGGGGAGTGGTTGAGCTAAGAATCCGGCGTCACTTCCTCGTTTCAAAAAGATTAGATAATTAGTTGTAATACAATAACTTATCTGCACAGTATGGGGATTTGATTATTACACTTATAAAAAAAATTACAGCAAGCGGACAACTGAAATATGAAAAAAGAAAGACGAAAATCAAATCAACAGGACAAGAGTTGTTGACTAGGATTCGGAGGTTGACAAGAAAGAAGACGACGCCCACATGGCTTTAGTTGCCGCACAGAAGCTCGATAAAGCAACAGAGGGGATGAAATTTGTTGTATGTGAACGAAATATGACAGAAAGATCCAATTAATACTTTTGTCTTTTTCACAGATCATATCAATTGTCTTCGAATGACGACGGTCGATAAACATGCGTGACCGACATCTGGACGTCCAGTTTTATTTATCTTTGGGAGGGAGGGAGGGAGGGGTAGGAGGAGACCGGCAATAATAATAATAAATTATTATTATTTTTGGGGTCTTTTATATTTTCTTTTGCTTTGTATTAATTTAAAAAAAAAAATTAAAAGGGTTGGGATTAGTCATCGAACCGTCCTACCCCTGAACAAAATTTAAGTATAAAACCAAACACAAATATCAGGGATTCACTCTTTCAAATCCACGAGAAACTTCCCAGAAGAATTATTGACTTTTTAGATGGATGGCTTAATTAATCGTATAGATTAGGGATAAATTAATATCCTTTTTATTTTATTTCATTACGATCACCTCCCAACTGGACTATTCAAATAATATTATTAACAGCTCATAGCTTTTGGTGAATGAAAGAAGGCTTCTCACCGCGCTCGAGCCGGTTGATCGTTTGTCCGTTGCTTTCGAGGTAGTTGGTCGAGGGGGCGACCAGGGAGTTTGTCCCGATAATCAACCAAAAAACTGTTCTCTTCAAAGGACTGCACGTGAAGGTTGGAACTTTTGAGTCTAGGAAACCTAAAGAAGGAAGGCGGGGGGTAGGAGGGAGAGGGTCTTGGCGAAAGCTTCATCAAACACACGACGACGACTACCGTTGTTTTCGGGACTGTCGTGTAAAATTAAAATTACGTTGACAATGAGGGAGGGCACGAGATGAATAATACAGTTTTTCGATAAGATGTTGTGGATTCCTCCTAATCACGTAGAAAAGGATGGGTAAGGAAGGGAGGACGATTTTTTCCACATACACACCTTCACCTGACCCGGCCTGAACAGAATAGATAATATTTTAGTTTGACTCCAGCGAATGGAGACTACCAAACCATTTTTGTCTCTCCCCTCCCACCCCCAACCAACAACCCTACATCACCGAATTCAAAGTCTTGTATATAACAAGAAGAATAGCGTACAGCCTACGAGATGCTGCCGAAATTCCACGGCCACCTCACACGAAGTTTCGAGTCACTTGCCTCGCAAGTTCTCGCGGTTTGAGTTCCCACCCCAGATTTTTGACGACCTGAATCTTGTAACTCGATAAATTCAAAATAAAAAAGCCCCAAGTCTTCCTTTTAATTAACCTTGACGACCTCATGCATCACCCTCTCCCTTTCCTCGAATACATAACTTTTGTTTTTTTATATATAAAAGAGGCAAAACAGAGAAAGGAAGGAAGGTTAGGTTGACCTTTCGGTTTATTGAAGGAAAGGGCTCGTTTATCTTCGGCTTGGGCCCATTCAGAACATGGCCCTCTTTAATGGGCTTATTCGAACGGTATCCCCCTCGGCACGACGACGGATGTGGAAGCCCGTACTGGTCACCTCCTCGCTACACTGACGTCTTATATCTCAGGACGCGTTCCGTTAAAAATTATATGATATAAATCGAGCTTTGACCTAATAACTTTTAACATAAGGTAACGTGTTTAAACCAATACAAGCAAAACACTTGTGACAAAAATAGGTTCGGCTTTAGGCCTGTTGAAATATATAATATAAACTAAAATTTCTATAGTTTTAACCCTCCACTCTCCCATTTAGTCTCGACGCCCCCTTCCGGAGCGAAGCACACCCACGACTATCTCTTCTTCATTGCAGGGTGGACGAGTTGTCGAGTCAAGGCCCGTGTTCTGCAGCCGGTTTCCTGACCTGTGTGACTTGTCCGACGCCAGCTTGAGCTACCAATGCAGTCACCTCCCTAGATGCGGCTAGGCAAAGATGGGCAGTTCCTGCTGCTCGTATTACCCGATAGTTACCGAATCGCCCCAGATGATGCCAAGGTACTTCTCGAGCTACACTAGCGTGTAGTTGGAGGAACACCAGCTCGATACACAGACAGATAGTTTTCCTTGCCGATGCAACAACGGAGACTCAACCACTCATTGCAACGGTAGTTCTACCCGCACCTTCCACTCTTATTCTATGTAACAATCGAGATAATGTTGTAACAAACTCATTGCTCACTTATGTTTGCATGTGGGAGGTGTTGGAAGTTTTCTTATTTGGGTTGCCATTAATTGTGTAATTTTATATTATATTTTATGGATATAAGATAATGAATGAAATCCCACTAGAGTATCGTGATAACCATTAAAGTTATTAGGATATGCGCATCTCTATTATATGATGTGGTTAATGACTGGGTGTAGGCTACTTTATTTCATTGGTCCATTATAACCTATGATCCATTAATAGATAGGACATAGGTTACGGTAAATTACGGCTAGGTCAATTTCTCTGTCCTTTAAAGTTTTATTTCATTGAGGGCAAAACTGACTTTTTTTATAAGGAGACATTATGTATTGTATTCTAATAAGGGAAAGTTAAGAAGATGTACGTCGCTTAGATTTCTTTCTTCTAGTTTACGGCAAGACGAATACGGGTACGTTTTCGTTTTTACTAATTTTTTCGATGACCGTAAATCCGCGTAATTAAGAAGATGTACGTCGCTTAGATTTCTTTCTTCTAGTTTACGGCATGACGAATACGGATACGTTTTCTTTTTTATTAATTTTTTCGATAACCGTAAATCCGCGTAATCGATTCAACTTTCGCTATTTTTCTCTGTTTTGTATGACTTTATGAATATGTGATTTCTTACAGGGTTCTTAGGGCACATTAGAAGTGGCATGATTGCAGGCGAACATAAACCCTAAACCCTATAACTTATATATGTTCATAACTAATCAATCTATTTAATAAGTTTGGTTTTGGAACAAACATCAACCGGGACAGTGATAGCGGCAGGAGCAGTTGGGATCGGAGCCGGTGTCTGGTTGTTCAGGAAGGTCTGAGCAAGGGCCCCAATGACATGTGGAGATCAGAGCAATGAGAACAGACTCTTCTGTTACTCATGGGAAGCATTAAACTCCCGAACAGCTTGAGCAACGCGAGCCCTCGTGGGTGATGCCCGTGGGGCAGATTGTGTTGTCCTCGTTTTTGTGAATGCTACTAACAATGCCCCAGCTGTCTTCCCGGCTACAAATAGCTTAGTCGGGATTCAAACCGGACTGTTTCTCACTAAGTTTCCTTCGCTATTGCCTCTACAAGATATGATGGAAGGAAAACGGATGTGATGTTTGTGACAACATTGCAAACATATCAGACCGAGCTTGACCCTGGGACAGGCAACCAGGGGAAGATCTATGCGACTGTCTCGTCACAGCACTTGGTTCAGCGAAAGTACTTATGGTCAAGTCCGCAGATTATACTAAATCGGAAGTCTTCTGGAGAGAGCAGGAGCTGCTGTTGAAGATATCCTGCAGATCGTCCGGTACAGAGGCTGGGACCACAAGCGTCAAGGGTGTCATGGAGTGCACACCCTGTGGATGCAACACGGGAGGAGTTTGGCTGGACAAGTGGAGGATGAGGCTCTAGCGTTTTTGTCCCAATGAGGAGAGGCATAGTAGCCAGCATGGCGAGGATCGGAATCTGCTGTTGACGGACAAAGTGGTCTAGATTGGCAGCCGGGGAAGCAATTTCTAACCACTGATGGCAGTGAGGTCAACTGGGTGCAGAAGAACGATAACCAGATCACATATGGAGGTGGTGGCAACGATCGATTCATCGGTAAGGCCTCATCTGAGGCAAGGACAATGATATGGATACGGATGATACCCAAGATCCGGAACCCCCGCACAATACATCTCCGGTGTTGCTTCTTCAAGCAGATTCCCATGACTTGCATGCATGGATCGGTAACTGAAGAATGATAAAAAAAAGAAGCACGTCCATTGATTCCATGAGTGCATCCACCGGTAGGAACAAGGTATTATTCACACTCATAAATGCCGGGCGGACTTCATAGGGAAACAAGGGCTATCAGAGATCCTAAATTCCACAAGGTAGACACTCCATTGGACAGCATCAAAGTATCAAAAGAAATAATACGAATATGATCCCAATCATGAACAAAATCTAAGGTTCCCTAGGACACAGCACACAATGTGTAATAAGTACAGATTATGTACCTCCCCCAGCTTCTTGAGGAGCAAGATGAAAAGGGGTAGCGGAAAATCCTGGTCTAAGATGAAGTGTAATAGCAACGAGGAGCATCGGACAATCAACTTATGGAACATCCTTAGGATAGCAGCCCAGGACTCGGAGGAACCCAGCAAATTCCTGAAAACAACAAAAATGTCGATCATGAAATGAATCTGATGCCACTGTTAGATGGGTTGGACATATCAGGACAGCAAAGGTGACTGCCCTGAGCACCTAACCGAACAAATTTTGGTGCATTGAGATAAAATACTGGGATATCCTGGGTGAAAGAAGGTGCTGACAATAAATATGCATAATGGGTGTACCTGCAGGTGTCCAAGGGCGTGTTGGGCTCGGGGCTCAGTCATTGAAGCTTCAAAGTCTATATAGAAAAGATAGTCAAAGTACCTGCAATACATCAACGATCCGCGACAGTTTAGGATGAAAAAACATGAACTGATTCCAATAAGAACTGTGGAAAAAGTAAATTACTTGGCACTCCCTTTGTTTGAATCGTCCACGACCCTCAAGGGACGGTTTCTCTGCGGACGACTTTCAATCTGAGCTCGTACGGGAAAAGGGATCACTATAAGTGCCTTTGCTTGAGTTAGAAACAAAATTACGAAGGGAACAAATTCACTACCTTTGATAAATTTATATCCCTCAAAGCAAACACGGCAAGGGCTTTGAACAAGACACCTGGTCCTTCATCCAGAGTAAAAACGATGCTCGTCTAATGAAAAAGAAAAGAAAAACCAGTGTTTGTGGAAAGAGATATTTTGTTTTGACAAGAGCAGCACTCAATTACAGCGATAAATACCTTGTGGGGTCGGTCAGTTCCCGGAATAATTGGATCCCGTGCAAGTATAAGAAAGCGCGTAATATTGTCGTCGTCATCCTGATCGAGAGATACATTTAACAGATCAGTACAATGAGTCACTCTTTCTCAGAAATTTATCCTCCCAAAAATATTTACTTGAATATTTTCGGCAAGAATTTCAAGTCCATATATCTCCGCTGCTCTGGAGCTTGCGATTGCTCCAGTATCTCTAAGGCCATTGGACGCCACGATCTATTCCTACATTATATGAGTATCTGGTCATGACAGAAGAAATGGTGGTGGTTTTTTTTTATCTAAAATTTCACCTGAGCTGCTCCGGCGGTGTCTTCAGTACTGACTCTGACAACATGTAACGCCATCAAGGACATCTCACATTGAGCAAGAGCCTGCAAGAAGGCAGGAACAAAATGTTTTAGTTTCATCCATGGACGATTTTGCAAACATTGGTTACATAGACATGGGTTACCTGTGGATGACTTAATACACGTGTTAATTCCTCCTTTTTTGTGCCGGGCAAACCCAACAGACAATGGTTAACTTGCAACTGCACCTCCCCAACTATCTGCAGTCTATGCCGGAGAAGTAGGTCATAGTTGCGATGGATGCTTCCGCCAACAGAATTCTCTATGGGCAAGACTGCCTTATCGACTAACCACAGTTCGACTGCCTGGGGAAATCGTTCACAATTGTTCAGCTAATTGTAAGAGGATGTTCTTGAAAAATTTACTACATGGAAACACAAGAAACCTTGAATGCAGCTTCGAATTCATCACAGGGGACAGTCTCACACCCAGGGTATGCTTTCAGAGCGGCAGCCTCGCTATATGCACCAGGCACACCCTTCATTTGAATTTGATTACACAGTGAAGATATGCTTGGAAAAGCACTCTTGGCAGGAAAAAGGAAAAGAGGGGTTATCTTTATAATACCAAAAACTTTTTTCTTTAGTTCCCAATTTACACTCGATATACCTGATAGGCAACTCGGACTTTAGAACCATCACGCGGGATAGAACTGAGATCAGTCGCTGACAATGGTTCTGCAATTTATACATTCAATTTAGTCAACAAAGAGCTTTCTCGGCATTCTGTTTGAGACAATTTAGACAATGAGGAAGGATGCAAATAGACCAGATAGTCCGTCAATTCATTTCCTAAAGCTTGTCAATTGCATCTGATCACCGTTCATAAGCATTTCCCCTAATAAGCCAACTTACAAGTAACTATTCGACTTCACCAATCTGTGATCAATAATTGCCAACAGGCAATTTATGGGAGGCACGTCTGCTTATCCAGTATGTTCAGAATCAGGCATTGCTCCACAATGAGAATGAGACAGGGTTTTCCTTACAATGAATCATTTTACTTTTGCCGAGTCACGCAATTGGCAATAGAAGAAAAAACACCAATCGATCCACTATGAACAGAACTATCACCCTTGTTCTGCCCATCTTTGAAATCACATTACCAGTGTTAGGGTCCACCAAGTAAGAACAGAGAAGAAACATTGAAATGAGGAAGGTGCAAATAAGAGACAAAATCCCGAGTATCATCTTAAGTCAAACATCAGCAGAAACAGAACTGGATTAGCTAAAGCAGGCTCATCAAGAAAACGAAACAAAAGAAGCAATCTTCTTACAGCACCATCGTCATATTCCAAAAGAAAGTACACTCAGGCAAACAGCATCACAAAGAAACCAAAACTCGGTACCATAATGAGGTGAAACTCACTAGGAAGCAGGCTCAAGTCCCTGTGGAAAACCTTGGCCTCGTCAACCTGCCCACCGCCACCGCCACCATCACCAACATCACCCTCAGACTCCAAACTGGGGTTCTGATTCTTCCCATCCTCCATAGGCGTGATAGCGCTCTGCCCCAACACTCTAACCCCATGACAGCAACCCTCCTCCTCCCTCAGCCCCAGATTCAAACCGAACCCACGTTTCCTCCCACCATCAAGGCCAACAACTCCCAGCATCACCCCCTTCTCAAACATCTTCCCACACCCCCAGACAGGACAAAACCCGTTCAGAGCCATCAGACCCACCAAGCAACCCAACCCCTTAACCCTCCTAACTCCCTCAATTTCCAAAATTTTACCCAATGCAAGTACCAGGGAGGTTGTCCGGAGGCAAGAGAACAACTGGGCATTGGTCAAAAACCAGGGGCAAATCGAAACCCGGCGGAAATGGGTCCCACTGGTAAGAACCACAAAGGAAGGGAAGCGAGAAGGATTTAGGTGGTAGGTGAGAGCGGAGTAAATTGTTGGGCAGCACGTTCGTTGCCTCCCTTGGATTTGGAAAGAGCATAAACCAACAGACAACATAGGAACAATAAACAACAACAGTGGTGGAGGGCTTGTGTTTTTGGGTCAGAAAACACAACCCCTCAGCTGCCTCCCGACTGTCGTCAGAAAACACGGCGACCGGAAGACCGCCGAACAGTCAACGAAAAACTACTTTGACTGATGCTTCGATTTTTTATCTTTTGAAAACTGTGAGAAGCAGAGGAAAACTACTTTGACTGATGCTTCGATTTTATCTCTGAAATTTTTCAAATGATTCCAAGCTATGAGAAGCTGAGGAGGTGTTAATTTTATTATTATTATTATTATTATTATTATTATTGATTAAGTTCTCACAACCCAATAATTTGAATTATGAGTTGTTTGGGTTATAATAAAAAAAATATAGAAACTTGAATATAAATATGAAAAATGATAACTAATGTCGATAAAATTGAAAAACACACAAGTTAAATATGGAAGCGAAAAAAGTAATTCAAATGGAGGATACGATTTTTATTAGAATAGATATAAAATAGCTTATAAAGAAAGGTAGCTAGATAACGTTATTCTTAGTAATTTCATCGACTTTACGATCTTGATTAACAGGTCATTAATACCACGCCTAACTAAACTAATCAAAATAGTTAGAGTAGAGCTATCCATCCCAGCTAATCTTAGTTTGGCAACGACCGTGTGTGGTGTAATTACCAATAATCAAATAAACCAACTCCCCAGACACTCCCTTTAATTGATACACTATTATATAATTACACGTATGCACAAAATTTATGGGATCATCGAATGAAACAAGTTTTCATTCGGGGGGTTTTGGGTCTTGATCATACTATGAAAGATTAGGACAAGGTTGATTTCATGAGAGAGGTTAAGAAGTTGGAGGAAGATTGATTGTGAGTTGGCAAATCCATTTCCTTCTCTTCTGCCAATTCAGTAGGTGAAAGGGGAAGATAGGGACATTCTATCTTTAGAGATTTCAGGCATTAATCTTTTTTTATTATTATTTACAATCACAAAACTACCCATCTTCTTCATTGATTCGGGTTGTGATTATAATCTCGTTCTGGGTGAGTGTTTCTCTGTCTGAATTCTGTTGATTTCATTGCCGAGGAAGATGACAGGAGAAGCTCCGAGCTGGGCGGATCAATGGGGTCCAGGAGGGATGGGAGTGATCAACGATGATGAGTATTCGAGGACGGGGGAGGTTGGGCACAACAAGAAGAACAAGTCCAAGGCCGCGTTCGAGAAGGCCAAGGCCGCCGCGTCAGCCGGCGCCCACAAGATCAAGCTGGGCACCTCCACCAGCTTTAAATGGATCAAGAATCAATGCCAGAAGAAGTGATCTGACAAATGATGATATATGCCCGTGTTCTTTCTTTCGCCCGTTAGATTATTACCGTCCAGGTCGTGTCCGTGTTTCTCTGTAATATTGTGGTGTAGCGTGTTGGCGTTATTCTCGGTTGTTTGAATCCACGATACGGTTTCCGTTTATCACCTCGATCCCTGTTTTAGTACCATCATTTCGGAATCGGCATGGCTGCGGGATCCATGGCAAACATTGGCGTGACCCATGTAGATTGAAGGAATTCAACAATATGTATGTCCGTAGCCTGTTTGTTTCGCAGATATAATGCCTTCCCTGAGGAATATAGAGATCGCTGCTTTTGTTTTTCCTCTGCAGATCACATACATCAAGGCACCCCCAAAAATCAACACGGGAGCGATGGATGATATGCTATAGCATGCCTGTTGCGGCCGTCAGAAGCTACATTCCATCCCTGTCGACAGATCGAACTCCGGTTCTCTCCCTACCCCATCGATCACGACTAAAAGACACCACATTTCCTTGATCCAAACATTCGCGTGACGAGAATCTGTTCACGACGGAATCAAGTAACGTATCTACTACCCTCGACTCAAGGTAGCGATCGCGATACTCCACCTAACCCTCCAACAAAATGATAAAAGCCCGTGTTGGGAAAATATTCCATTGGGTTTCATTATGTTTTCTCATCCTTTATAGAGCAAAAAGGATTTTGATGATGTCCCCTTGGTGGCTTCACACCAACTTGTTAAAACGTTCATGACATCGTGTCTCTTGAGAGGGGCCGCTCTGTTCTCACCTTTCCCTACAATCCACTTGGTCTAATCTTCTTGTCTTTTAAAGCTCCACCAGAATTGAATACTGGTGGTGTACACACGATGCAATAACATCTAACCTCTCCTCGTACGAAGTACTTCATTGAATCTCAAAGTGCCTTGAGAATGAGTTCAAACTCCACCTCATAAACTTCATCCAAGAAATGCATGGAATTTCCCACAATGTGAAAAGGTTCTGACCTTTTCCTTTCGGCCCCATATTTTCCCGCAGGAAGACCCGGATGTTTCTTCTGAGAACCAAAACAAAAGAACATAATGATTGTAAAAAATCTTTACCAAACCAACAGACCTCCTGAATCAGGAAGTAATTTGTGTTCCAACCGGTTGAGATCCTAATGTGGTCGGGACTGCCCCGTCTCTTTTCATTATGTAAAATACTCTTGAGTACAACATTGAGATGTCACTTATCCCGACATGAACTCTTGGTACCACAATTCATTCAACCTTTGTCAATCTGTGGCTCGAGCTTCTCCGGTTTAATCCCATTTGAGATTCACGTAGCCTATAATAACTCTCACTAATTGCCACCAAAAGCCAAGAGCAAAGAAAAACCTCTCCCGCCCCCCCTCCCATCTTCCATCTTTTCCTCCATTCCCCAGTTCTTCTCTTCTGTGTGGTTTCGTTGAGTTTTTTTCTCAGGCTTGGATTTTCATTTGCGGCGGGCGAATAGTTTTGCTAAGGAGTGCGGGCGATATTGGTGTGGTTCAATCCAAGAGTCCGGACACCTGCCAAGAAAGCTTTCCGGGCTGTCCGATTGAGCCGTGCCAATATCACTCCCTCCGACTTTAGATCAAGTGCATATTCCATCGTCTGTTGCCTGATCATGGGTGGAATGGGGGGGGGGGGGGGAGGTGTTATAGAACGGTCACTTATTCTCGTGTCGATTCGATGTATTCCCCGAGAAGATGTTCATTATGTAGATGAGCTCTTACAGAGTTTTTTTTTCCTCGTGAAGTTTTTCCATCTAGATGCCTTTAACAGTTTCATGGTATGCGAGTGACGAGATCCTTCGAGGAGCACAAATCTGCTGGGCATCATGGTGGACATACTTATACCTTGTGCCGTTGGATTTTCAATACTCAGGTTCGAATCCGAGATTGATTTTACATTGCATAATGCTCGAAAATCATTCACCAGTAACCCCAGTTCTTGATTGCGTTGCTTAGGATACCATATGCCTATTGGTTCACTCTGTCATCAATTATGTAAGATAACCAGAAGACATCCTTGTCGATTGGCAGCGGCCACCACCAAACATCCAGTGAACCATCCTGCGTTAATGATGCTCGCCATTCCAAGAGCGCTGCGATTGGATGATTCGCGAAACAGATCTTGCTATCTTCTTGCTGTTGGTCGCTTCATGCTACTGTTGTCCACATACTCGGAGGTGTTGGTAGACATATCGACAATGATAAGAGGTTCGAATCTAGAAGTAAGGAGGTGTGGCAGCCTATTGTCTTGACGAAATGACAATGTCAACACATATAATCATAATAAGATTTATGGGTAAAGATTCAATAGTTGTGTACAAGTGATTTTGCAATATGTTGCTAAGCCCTTCGCCAACAGAAAAGACCGAAAAATGAATTTTCCATCGTCCGAAGATCAGAGAGATTACGGCAAAGTGAACTCTACCTGCATTTGATGGCCGATTTCGTATGGATTTTTCTCATCAGGCTAGTGCATTGGCACCTGCAACGATCTCCAAGATTTCCCCAGTGATCTTTGCCTGCCGTTCTCTGTTATAGACACGAGAGAGGTTCTTCTTCAATTCAACAGCATTGTCAGTGGCGTTGCTCATGGCACTCATCCTAGCAGCAAGCTCGCTAGCTAACGACTCCTGTAATGCCCTCAAGATCTGGCTGTTGAGGTACAGTGGTAACAACGCATCTAGGATCTGAACCGGGTCCTGCTCGAACTGCAAGATTGGCGAGAACTCCGCCGTCTGAGTCCTCACGGTATCTCTCTCTACAGTCAGCTTCCCTTCTTTAGTGGTCAGCCTGAAGAACTCGTCCTCGGCAGCGTCAACACAAACCCCATTAACGTCACAGATCTCTCCCTTCGGGGAAAGAGGAAGAAGGGTGTGGATGACTGGCTCAGCTTTCACCAGAGACACAAACTTCGTGTACAGAAGCTCGACTTTATCCACCTCCTCACTCACAAACAGCGAGAAGACATCATCGGCTATCGCTTGCGCTTCCTTAGCAGTGGGGAGCGATCCTTTCTCCAGGAACCTGTCGACCGGGATGTAAGGTCGGCGAATGAAATAGGAATTACCCTTCTTGCCAACACTAATGACTGTGTAATCAAGACCGAGCTCCTTCAAGTCAGCAATCCTAGCTTCAGCCTTCTTGATGATATAGTTGTTAAAACCACCGCACAAGCCTCGATCACCCGTGACAACAACTAGAGCGACCTTCTTAACTGGCCTGACCCTGGTGAGAGGAACATCGACGTCCTCGGTCTGGAGCTGCTCGTTAATGTTATACAGGACCTCGACAAGCGTCTCCGAAAAGGGCCTACCATTGACAACGGCCTCCTGGGCTCTTCTGACCTTGGCAGCAGCAACGAGCTTCATAGCCTCTGTGATCTTCTGGGTGTTCTTCACGGACTCGATACGGTTTCGGAGCTCCCGCAGCCCACACTGGATTGGACCAGCAGGGGAGGAGTTCCTTGGGGAGGACCCTGTGCCTGCCGGCGAGTTGACCTGGAAAGGGGAGAGGGACGACCTGAAGGACAGCGTGGAGGCATCCGAAAGGGAGGCCTTGGAGGAGGACACCCACATGGTCAGGTTAGAGCAGGACATGGTTGAAGTGAGATGTAAGAAGAGCCTAAGGCCTAACGCGGGCACTTCTTCCTAAGATGAGTTTTTACAATTTGTCCAAAATCCACCTTCCTATCTTCAAGTCGATGATATGTTTTGCTTTGTATTGAATGAAGGGAGAATGAGTGGAGGAAGAAGGAGAAGAGTGGATGAGGTTTTAGGATAAGGTTCTTGGCCATTGCTTGTCTCATAAGCTCTTGGTTTTCGGAGATGCATTCCCCATCATAGGTTTTGTTTTCTGTAATGGGGTCCAATGTCTTTTAACTCCAGAGGTCCGTCTTCCTTCGACATACCAGTATCAGTTCCCTTGTCGACCGGTCGTTTGCTTCACCTACAGTTTGAGGTGCATGAGGTGATGAAGGGATAGAGTAACAAACCGCGGCATTTTGCCGTCTTATTGCCAAGTAGACGCAGGTTACATACTTCGGAGAGCACCCAATAATTCCACAGATAAAAACAGAACTATTTATTGCTCATTCTTCAATCACAAGAGTCGGAGGAAATAGAGGGGCTTCATTGCATATATTACAATCTCAAGCTGTGACAGACTGATACAAAAAGGATTTGATACACATAAAACAGAAGTGAACAGGGTAAGGACAACGACATACAGCAGGTTTGCAGGTATAGTTCGTATACCTGAATGAATAATTTAACCGAATCTGGATCATCCTCGGGTGATATCAAAAGGTGAGCTTCCACAACAGAAATTGTATTTTGACTTATCATTTTAATCGGCTCAATGAAGGTGGCTAACAAGCAGGACTTCTCGCCAAAATGTAGAGTAGCAAGCTGAATTGCTCCTTTGTCTAGCTTAGAACAGCTGTGCACTGCTGAGTCTCGCTGCTAATCATTGTGCAAAACTCATCGTAGTCAGATCCTCCTTTCCTGTATCGAGATTACTCAATTAGCCAAGGGAATCGAATGAAAGATTTGACACAAATAAAACTCGTGACCGATTCCATTATCTTTGTCCACCTCAGCGATAATCTCCTTCAGCATGATCTCTCATTCCGTGCTCTTTCATCGCAGTTCCAGTTCATCTTTAGTTATACCGCTGACACAAAAATAATAATAATCAAACAGGATATGACGAATTTTTATGTTGGGCTCTACTAGAGTTCGCTTGATTAAAGAAAGAATTAATAATAATCTACATCCTCAGAACTAAAATACTGAAGCAGCTTACCCACTGCCATCTTAGTCGAAGTACATGCAGAGTACAAGTGCTCTCATCTCTCTCCAGTTTATGCCAATGCATCGTGGCAGATATAAACTTGATATAGTCAATTGTCCCGTTTCCATCTACATCGGCCCGATATGCATACCATGAATATTTCAAGAAGACGGATTTATAGCAATCCATCAAAGTGGTATTTTTAGTTCAAAGTCCCCACCCATCAAAAGGACTGGAGCGCCTCCTGCTTAAAGAAATTAGGAACTAACCACATCCATAAGTTGCCGGACTTTAGCCTCCGACAGCATTGATCCAAGTCGAGCCAAACAAATCTTAAGCTCTTCATTCACAGGTGATTGTCCCACTGTTGTCAGTGTCCAGGTTGGGAAACATGGCTTTGAGACCTTTGATGTCTTCTTCAGAGAGGCTTGTTGCAATCACCTTTAAAGAATCAATGACAAATACATCAGAAAATAAAGAGCAACCCTAGGTCCAAGAAATTATGGAAAGACTTCCCTTATCATGTGAACTAAGAATATCATTTCCAATATCACTCAACAGACAGAAAAGGCAATAGCCATTAGATGACCAAGAAAACACGGGCATTTAAAGCACACATCCTTTGTAGCTAATGCAGTATTGTTTTCTTAATTTCATAAATCAAATAGTTATTTGAAGACTTGCGTCCAATTTCGAATCAAGCATATCAAGAACAATCACAGCAAATGAAAGTCGTCTAACCCAAAAGTGCATATAAACAAAAATTTACATCCCTTTTTACTTATCAAAACAATATAAACTAAACTACGTCTCATACTAAATCAAGAAAGCACAACAAAAGAGATTGACAATATATATACTACAAGCACCTTACCTTCAAGGCAAGTCTCTTGAGTTTATTCATGGCCCTGAATTGCTTCAATCTGGAAAGAACTGCACTATCTATCGGCTTGTCTGACGCTTCTTCACCTTCTTTGAGCCATGGATGTTCCATTCGCTAACATCATCAAAAGTAGAAGTTCAAGACAGCTACGGTAGTTCATTATTTGAGCGTGTACAAACAAATACAAAGTACAGAGTCTCATTACCAAGTACTCGAGCGGCAGTTATTCGCTCTTTAGGATCTTGAGTCAACATTTTCCTCACAAGATCCTCGGAGCTATTTGATATCAAGGGCCTTGGGCCAGATGCAAAATCGACTTCTCCACATAATCAAATATACCCTTTTCATTTTCTGAAAGTAAAATATCAATTAACATAAATTTATCAAAGAGAAAAGGTTGCATACGTAAAGAGTATCTGTGGCAGCTTACCTGCCCAAAATGGAGGCACACTGCTAATAAGAATGTACAAAATGACAACAGCAACCAAACATCAATTTCCTTTCCATAACTACAGTTTAGCACTTCTGGAGCAACATAATAAGCACTGCCCACTATATCACGATAAGCCTTGCCGGTCATAAGTAATTACATCACATCGCAACTAAGTGAGGCCACCCAAGGCAGAAAATGGAATTTCTAAACCTGCCGGGAAAAGTGAGGAAACAGCAAGTAAACGAAATAAAAACCACAAAGTAGTTATCATATCATATGACCAATATGCACAAGATTCTGCCTGGTGTCATTATCAAGGATACTACATCTTGTAGTTATCTTAATTGGATTTTCTCCACCAAAATTGAATGTCTTCGAACTGTTTACCAAGTCCGACTCAGAGTCAAATAAGGAAACCCAAAATAGCAATTCTCATCAAGAGCAATCTAGGTGTTTATGCAAGTAATGGCACACTACTGTCACCAACCACTAAGCACGAATTCCCAAACACTGCAGATAGCAATCCGTTGATTACTGACAACAATTAGAGAGAAGAAAGGTTGATAAGCATTTCTGCTACAGAACAATCCTAATTTATCAGTTTCTAGCTGTGGGTTTGAACTAACAACTCGACCTACCATTACAAGGCAAATAGAACTAGAGATTGATCAGTAATGCAAGTTGACCATCCACAAGGTAGACAGACAGACAGACCGAAATCAGTGGCCTTGAGCATGTCATTCTCATCCTTGCTAGACGAGGAAATTGTCCGGCTTCAGATCTCGATGCATCACTCCCATGAAATGACATATACGAACCGCGTTAACCACGGCACGGGAAACGGACACACCGGCCCTCTCACTGTAATGTCCCTTGGTGATAGTCCTATCGAACAGCTCCCCGCCAGCGCACAACTCCATCACGAGGTGCACAGAGTAGCTATGGACGACTCCATCACGAGGCGTGACTATGACCGGTCGGTCGAACTCTCAGTACAGAGGCAAGTAATCCCGAACAGCCCCCTGCCCAGTACCTTCCCCAGTTTGAATTGGAACTTGAGGTCGGGATCCAATTGACGTTCGTTAACTTTTCCTCGTGCTAAATTATCAAAATATCTTCGCTAAGTTATCTTCTTACATCCCAATATTGGGCATTTATCTCTATTATATTCTTCGTTAGCCGTCCCTGCTAACGGAGTCCTACGTGACGCTAACGTGATAATTAACGTCGTTAATGTCACGTTTTATCTATTTTTTCCTCGGGCTAAATCATCAAATATATCATAAACTTTGTCACTTTTTTTTTGAATTAGCCTAACATTTGAAAAATATCATCTTGCATCCCAACGTTGGATTGTTATCTCCATCATATAATCCGTAGCCGCCCCCAATACAAACAAATGTTGTAATAGAATTTTTAGCTATTATGAACAAATTGTAACTGTTCTAATTAGAGTCAAAGTTAAATGTTTTAAACATATTCAGGATTACTAAAATTCCAGGACATGCCCACGCAAACATATTGTCATACATTATCTAGGCAAACACACGGTCATTATCAAAGCAAATAACACTGTATAAGTATGTCAACATTGTTATATAAACTCACAACTCCAAACCAACATCATTGAGATGTCAACATTTTGGAGTTGAAGTCGAGAGTTGGGGGAATAGTGGTTGGGGATCAAGGGTCGGGGAGAGATTGTGGTCCGGTGCCGGTGTAGGATTGACCGGAAGTATGATTAAAATATTCATTAAGAGTGAGATTAAAATATATTTGGAGCTTTATTCGGGGGTTATGGTTCAATTTGATAAGAAATAGATTAAACGTGGTATTGACAGCGTTAATTGTCGTATCAACGTCACGCAGGACTCTATTAGCGTCGACCGCCGACATAAAATATAATGAATATAACGGCTCAACGTCTGGATGTAAGATGATATTTTTCAAATGTTTGACTAAATTGAAAAAAAAGTATCAAAGTTTAGAATATATTTGATAATTTATTATGGAGAAAAATATATTAAACGTGGAATTGACGGCGTTAACTGCCATGTCAGCGCCACGTAGGACTCTGTTAGTGGGGACGGCTAACGGATGATATAATTGAGATAACGGTCTAACGTAAGATATTTTTCAAATGTTAGGCTAAATCGGAAAAAAAAAACGTCAAAATTTAGTTAATTTTATTAGACCTTTGAAATCCACACCAATAAAACCCATTTTTGCATTTAATCCTTTTCATAAAATATCGTAAGAACAAAATAAAATTTAGAAGAAAATTCTTTTTCTTTTCAACCGAAAGAAATTCCCGAATGGGATCCAGCTTTGTTGAAGTTTATTATTACTATTTTTTTTTTTTGGTCAAAGCCAGAGTATTTTATGCTGGGATTAGTTTTTCTCCCATTTCCAAAAAAAGAAAACACACGCACACACTGTTGTCGCCTTCTGAATTTAATTAACAATTGGAGGGGGAGGACAAGCGTTCCACTATTTGGTGGGCCATTGAAAATTCTAACGAGAGGAAAAAAAAAATTATTAGGTAAAATGATATGGAGAGGGAGAGGCCTTTGAAATGATTTCCTATTCGCGGGAGGAAGTCTGTCAGGCAAATATATATATATTATTTTGCATGAAAGTGGCAGATGCAACGAAGTGTTCTTAAGCCAAACAAAAGAACTTCTTGGGCTATGATTTGTTTGGGCTTGGAAGGCAGGCCCACCAATGACACGATCGTTGCTTCTTAAGGTTTGTTTCAAAATAATATTAGTCCGTGAAATATTTTATGAAATAGTTTAGTCACATTATAAGCAGAGTCGGCAACTCCAATTTTAGTTTGGAGACTTCACATTCGGAGTCAGTTACTTTAATTTATTTATAAACTAAAATCAAATTTATGAACTCCAAATTATCGAAACTAATTAAGGAATTTTAAGTAAAGTATTTTAGAAACCAATTCTAACAAAAAGCTTCGTTACTTCTTACTCCTCCCAAGGACAAGGACAAATGTAGTGCCCGAAAATTGAGGTGGTCTTCTTCTCTATCGTATCCCCACCCCCAGAACAGTTGTTGCTCTGACATCTTCTATCCACCCGAACAAATATTCTACGGATTGACATGGAATTGTGCTGAAATCGTTGTGGTATAATCTAGTTATCATGCAAAAATTGCACCTCTTTTTTAGGAAGAGGACAGGCTTACGGCCCATCATCAGACTACATGAAACCTCCGGTTGGTTCGGTTACATGATATGAATCGTCTTACGGAACCTGTTGCCCCCCCCGGCTCATTGGTCGCTGGATGGGTCCGAATCGGCCAGGTGCTATCCTCGTTCCAGAGCCGATGAAATAGATCCCGAGCGGTTCCGAATCTAACCATAGAAACCCGTCTGGCTCCACACGGCATCCCTTACCCGTCTCATGTCACGACCCTTGAGCGTCCTCCCGACCCCTTCGAAGACTGAGTCAGCTGCCGACCTGCGGCTCCTGACATATTCCCGAGCGAGGTACTCGTGGGGAGGCACCATGTCCAACTCTCGACCCTCCTCCGCCCACGCCTCTTCATCCAAATTGTGGATCGACTTCCTTGAGTCGACACGGTAAATCTTGCTCCAGTCGGGGATGTTCACTGGCGCCGATGCTGCCATGCCGTTTCCTCCTCCGAGATACTGGGGAACGGACCCCCTCGACAATCCCGACGAATTCTCAAGCGCCAAGGAGAGGACGCCAACGTCCCCGGCACGACCACCCCGGCAGTCAGATCTCTCGGCGCTCCCACACCCGAAATTACCAACCAGGAGGACATCCCTGCTGCCACCATCCGCCGCGACCTCATCGGCCATGGACCAAACGTCATCCTCTCTGATCTCAGAGGCATCACCCGCGGAGGGGCCGTAGCCGTAGCCGTGCCCGCTGCCGTAGCTTCCTAACAACATTTGGCTCCGGCTAGTTGTCAACTTGCGGCCTTTTGCCATCATCATCATCATCACCAACTAAACAAAAGCAACAATAATTTATGACTAAAGACCAAAACAAACAAAATTTTGAAAAAAAAAGTACGCCCAAATGGGATTTATATAGAAATTAAAACGGAAGGGGAATCAGAATTTCATTTGAATTTGGCGTCAATTATGCATGCATTTCTAGGATGAAAATCCAATTGAAAATTTTGTCATCTGGTTTTGAGGGGTCTTGTCCCTTGTTATTAATTCCTAAATTATTGAACGTACATATTTTTATTTATCATCGTTTATATATGAATATCTTACGTAATTAAATATTATAAAATTTCAATAAACATATTATAAATAAAACATCCACGCTAAACCATTTAAAATCAGGCATGCACGGCTAGTAAAAAAGAGCTCCAATCCAATTATTGTGGAGCAAGAGCAAAACTGTTTTTTCAATATTATATATGAAATGAAGTATGTGGACCCGGCGAAATGGAAATCCCTCTGCCAATTAAATCAAGGGAATAAGCTCTATGATTATTACAAAGGATACTTTTCCTTAATTGATGACTGTGTTGTGTTGTGTTGGCCTTTTGGACCCCGAGTACTGGGATTGGCGTGGATTTACTTCCAAATTATTAATATGTCAAGTGGGATCTTATGTAAAATGTCGTGTTAAATGACGTATTAATTTGCAATATCATTAAGTGTGACAACGATTTCACATTGGCCATTAGTAATGGTAACCTTATAATCTCTCTTCATCATTTGTTTCATGCTCAAAAGATTCTGAGTAATGCCTGGAGAATAAAACACATCATTAATCCGTTTTTCTTCACCATTTGCTGCTCTAATAGCAACGATTCTCTTTCCTTCAATCTTTATCTTTTTGTTGTCTCCAAGCTATAACAACGAGTTGTAGCTGTTGTCGATCTCCACAAAGTTTTCCTTATTTCCCGTCACATCATTGCTATAGCCACTATCAAAAAACCACACTTCTTTCATATCTTGCATTGCATTGAAACAAGAATATAATGCTTGCTTTGATTCTTCTTCTTTTGAAAAATTTACCGAATTTTGAGAAACATGTTGCTGCGGCTGGTGCTGCTGCTGCTTGTCTTTAAAATAACAATCTCGTTCTGAATGATTTGGAAATCGGCATCTCTTGCACATGAAATAGCAATCCTTTGTCTCATGTCCGGCTTTTCTACAAATATAGCAACTACCTTATAAATTTTCAGATCTACTCCAGAAATGGTCTTCTCTACTGGGGAACTGGCTTGCTGTACGTCCTCTGCCTTCCTCGAGAACGGCCTCCACGTCCACGACCATAAAACTCTGTGCTGTTGTTCACAGTACGCTCCTTCTACTCCGACTTCTTTTCTAAAACATTTAACTTCATTTGAAAAGCTTGTTCGATGGGAGTTGAGTACTTATTTACTCTTCTTTCGTGTGCTTCAAGAGAACCCATTAGCTCATACACATAAATTTCTCCCAGATTCTTCGTTTCCTCAATCACAGCAACAACGTGCTCAAACTTCTGCGGCATGCCTCTCAAAACTTTCTCCACAACCTTTTTGTTGGGAACTTCATCACCGCAACACTTGATTTGATTCATGATTTCAACCACTCTCGAGAAGAAATCTTTCACCGTTTCGGATCCTTCATGGCCAAGTTATCAAAATCCCTCCACAAGCCTTGAAGCTTGATGGAAATCATTTTCTCTGAGCCTTGAAACTCTTTCTTTAGGACGCTCCATGCTTCTTTCGCCTTCTTGAAACTATAAAGCCTCGAATAAGTCATCTTGTTTGCAGATTGTTGCAAGATCCGCAACGCCATCGGATTCTTCATCACGTTTTCTTTTGCCTTCTTTTCTTGTTCTCCAGCACCTTCTTCCTCACTTGACAATTCGTCGTCTTCTTCAAAGCCTTCCTCAACGATCCTTCACAAATCTTGTGAGAGAAAGATAGTCTCCATTTGCGAATTCCAATAATCATAGTGAAGATGACGGCGAATAACTTGTTTCCGCTGAAGATGAATTCGTTCTTGAATATTGCATTGAAGAGTGAAGTTGTTGATGAAGCTTAGTTATGGCATCTGAGATATGAACATTTGAATCACAAGGGACTAACGTTGTTGAGAGAGAATAATATGGTCAGAGGTCTTCCAAAAATCCAGCCAATAGCAACATGCGTCTGTGAAGGATATGTGTATGGGAAGCAAGATCGTCTTCCTTTTCCCAATACCTCTTGGAGAGCTTAAGCCCCTCTGGAGTTGGTGCATGCTAACATTTGTGGTCCAACCAAAACTCCAACGATCGGTAATAGGAGATACTTTCTCTTATTGTTGATGATTACACTCGTATGATAAGGGTATACTTTAAGAAATCGGAGGCTTTCACTACTCTTTTGAGTTTCAAAGCCAATGCAAAGAAGCAAAGTGGATATCAAATAAAAAATTTGAGGACAGATCGTGGAGGAGAATTCATTTACAAGCCTTTTCTAGATTATTGCAAGCAGCAAGGCATACAGCAACAGCTTACTGTGAAGTACTCATCTCAGCATAATGGTGTTGCTGAGAGGAAGAACAAGCTAATGTTGAGATGGCTCGAAGTATGCTTAAAGGCAAGGGTCTTCCAAATTCATTATGGGCCGAAGCTGTGAATACAACGGCTTGCATTCTTAATCGATCACCGACGAAAGCTGTTCAGAACAAGATGCCTTACGAAGCATGGCATAAGAGGAAACCCGTAATTGATCACTTGAAGGTATTTGGATGTGTAGCATATGCTCTTTTGACGAAGAAGAAGGAGAAGTTTGATGAGAAGAGTGAGAAGCTAATCTTTATTGGTTATAGTGAAGAATCTAAAGGTTATCGTTTGTTTGACCCAAAGACTAACAATCTAGTGATTTCAAGAGATGTTTTTTTAGATGAGAATGCAGCGTGGAAGTGGGAGAAGAATCTTCTCAGACTCAGTCAACGTTTTCTTATCCAGAAGCAACAGTAGTAATGCCTCCTCAAATCTCACTGATACAGCAGCAGCTAGTTCCTCAAGAGTAAATTCAGAGAACGAAGATTATGCTGATGGTACGCAACTAAGGAGGTATCGCTCATTAACTGAAGTTTACGAGCAAGCTAACTTTGCACTTGCTACGTTTGAGCCGCAAAATTTCGAAGAGGCCGCAAAAAAAGAAAAATGGAGAAATGCAATGAAAGAAGAGATGTTTCGTATTGAGACGAATGATACTTGGTCCCTGGTAGACCTTTCCAAAGGAAAAGAAGCAATTGGCTTGAAATGGGTGTTTAAAATAAAGTTCAATAAGGATGGAAGCGTACAGAAGCACAAAGCGCATGGTAGCAAAGGGTTACTCACAACCGCCCGGAGTTGATTTCATTGAGACGTTCGCCCCCTGTAGCCAGGATGGAGACTATTCGAAGTGTGCTAGCATTTGCCATACAAATGGAGCTTGAAGTGTTCCAACTTGATGTGAAGTCAGCCTTTCTCAATGGAGTACTAGAAGAGGAAGTGTATTCTCAACAACCGCAAGGGTTCACTGTTAAAGGACAAGAAGACAAAGCGTATCGATTTCACAAAGCTCTCCATGGACTGAAACAAGAACCAAGAGCATGGAATTTCATAATAGATTCATACTTGCAGAAGAATGGATTTGAAAGAAATTTGGTAGAACCGTCTCTCAATGTGCAGAAGTGTGATACTAATTTTCTAGTTTCCTGTCTCTATGTGGATGATCTCATCTACACTAGCACCAGCAAGGCGTTACTGGATAAGTTCGAAAAGGCAATAATGGATGAATTCGAGATGACAGATCTTGGATTAACGAAGTATTTTCTAGGTTTGCAGGTGAAGCAGAGCAAATGAGAGATAATTATTTCTCAAGAGAAGTACGTTGCTGACATGTTGAAGAAATTTCGCATGGAGAACGCCGAAGCTTTAGCAACTCCAATGGCTCTTAATGAGAAGCTGCAACAAGATGATGGTGCTGAAAAGTTTGTCTCGAAGATTTATAGAAACCTGGTTGGTTCGTTGATCTACGTAACCCACACAAGGGTAGATATCGTTCAATGTGTAAGTATGTTGTCAAGGTTCATAAACAATCCCACCGAGACTCATTTTGCAGCCGCGAAGCGTGTCTTACGTTATCTTCAAGGAACAAAGAATGATGTTTGAAGTACACAAAAGAAGAAGACAACAACCTTGTGGGATATGTTGATAGTGATTGGGTAGGAAGTGTTGATGATCGAAGAAGCACGTCAGGATATCTTTTCTGTCTTGGAACAAAACCCATCTCCTGGAGTTCTAAGAAGCAAGCTATTGTAGTGTTATCATCAGCTGAAGCAGAATATATTGCAGCAAATGAAGCCATTCGTGAAGTAGTATGGTTAACAAGGTTATTGCTGGAGTTACAGCAGAAGGTTGCTTATCTTACAACAGTATTCTCTGATAATCAGTTAGCCATTGCTATGACGAAGAACCCCATGTTTCATGCAAGGTCAAAGCTTATTGAATTACGCCACCACTTTATCAGAGAAATGGTGATGAAGAAGGAGATAATTATGGAGTTTATTCATGCCCAGGATCAGCCCGCTGATGTTCTAACAAAGGCAGTGAATTTCTAGAAGCTCGAGTTGTTCAAGAAGTTTCTGAAGATTACAAATTAAGAGGGGGTGTTAAATGTCGTGTTAAATGACGTATTAATTTGCAATCTCATTAAGTGTGATGTTAATGGCATTGGTAGTGGGGTAGAGTTAATGACCTAGGAATTAAGGTATATTAAATCCTTTCTCTAGATCTTTCCTAAGACACTATAAAAGGAGAAACAATCTCTAAACGTTGTAAGAGAGAAAAAGGTGTGTAAGAAAAAGACCAAGAAGGTATTCTGGTCGTATGAAAAGAAAAAGGCTCCGTAGTTAGCCAAAATATTCTATCCAAATTTACTTGTTCCTTATTTCCAGAAACACTTCGCTTTATCGTAGCAGTTCCGCAAAACCCTTCCTATGATATAGCAAAGCACCGCTTTCCAAACAACCCAAACATCTTCTTTTTAACCTGATTTATAATTAAACATTCTAATTTAATCAAGTTGGTGAGCAAATAATGATAGGACAACACAAACACACTTCCCTCTAAGTGATGGGGTTGGGAAACATTTTCCTAACATTATTAGGTGTTCAATGAGAGAAAGAGATGGCAAGTAGACAGGCAGATGCCATTCACTTCTCGTCTTCTTGTTCGTTTTTTTCTTATCGGGATTGAAATTTTTCTTCTCGTTAGACTAATTGAAAGGACACGTTGCCTTCTGATTTTGAATCCAAACGTTGGACAAAATGGGACTATATACCCCTGGAAAACGAGATTGGAACCCCCGGCGAACATGTGATGTTCGGACCAAAAGAGATGAATAACATGCGATTCCTAAGACATTTGGGTGGGTACATATCTAATTCACGTTGGGGGGGGATTGGTTTGTTGTCCTAGTTGGGTCACTAGTTAACCAACCCATATTTCATGTGCCGGTGTTCGCCATTTTCCTTTGTTGGGACTCATGACAGCTCCAAGACGATGCTCTCTCTCTCTCTCTCTCACTCTCGCTCTCTCTCTCTTTTTGCTTCATGGGAAAGATGAATT
Source organism: Melastoma candidum (assembly GCA_023653495.1). Classification (NCBI taxonomy): domain Eukaryota; kingdom Viridiplantae; phylum Streptophyta; class Magnoliopsida; order Myrtales; family Melastomataceae; genus Melastoma; species Melastoma candidum. Next base: position 5,677,514 of record CM042885.1, read on the forward strand.
TCCTCAAACCCCAATGGCGCCTTCCCTTTTCCTTTCGTCTTCGGAAAAGTTCGCCCGCTTTTCTATTTTTATCGGTTTGATGTCGCCGCTGGTGATCTCTCACACGTCTCATGTCATTCTGTTGTGGGGTGTCACGGGAGAGGTGGCGGTGGGAGAGGTATCTGATCTTCACGCGGCCTAGTAAACTATTCAAAACCCCGAGACCCGTTTTCGGGAGGATATGTGAGGTCGTTTTCCGGCCAACCATATTTTTTGCCTCTTATCTTTTCCTTCATGTCAAGAGAACAACCAACGGTGGCAGTCGCGATACCAAAATAAATGGCGTACGAGTGCTCTTGGTTTGGTTTTGGTTCGTCCAGGCTCGAGCATTAGTCCGAGACGAGGTTTCGAGCATGGAGATCGGGTAAATAAATTCATTAAGCACAATGTTAGGCAGGGCCATAAATAACACACAACCCCCAATGTATGTTACTCGAGATCCAACAAGCATTCCCGGGTTTGTCCATGGAATTCCATGGCATGATCACCATCACATGCGCTGCCATAAAGTCCAAGAAGAAAAGAAGAAAATTGTTGTAACTCAGCGGGATACAGTTGGCCGAACAAATTCATCACGTGTGGCAAGAAATGTCTGGTCTATCTTCAGGACATTACTCGGCCATATATTCAGTGACGCACTCAACGATCTCGATTCATTCACGTACTATAACCAATCGGATACATTAACTGAGGTTTGCATCACAACAGCACGAGGATTTCTCCCTTTTTATTATCCAAAATGAAAAGCAGGGAAGTTGATCTTTTGGGCGGAGAAAATGTTTCATTGGGACCAAAGATCAAGTTGGTTTGGGCTAAGATTGGGTTTAGGAGGAACTGGAACTGGAACTGGATCTCACCCCAAAGAAAGATTGTCCAGCCGACAACCTTTCTGTCCTTACTACCTCAAGAAGGTTAGTTTGAGTTGAGAAGATGAGTCTGAGGCTGGGGCTTCTCCACTGTTTAGTCATTTTTTTCCTGAGTCTGTCAACGTCGTCGGCCGAGATATAACTTAATTCTTTTCCTTCTTTGTGGTTTCTTTTAAGTTTTTCTCAGAGTTCCAATCAGTGATGTCCTTAAACTGTTAATCCGGTAGAGTAACAGACAAGTCCGACTCGACGTATGACATGATATCAATCACTACATCGTGATGTCTCAATTAAAGTGCCGTAGCGGATCGATCGCTTTGCGAAGTTAATACAGATTCGAAAGAGAGAAAACGTTACGCTAGCAGATGAGAGACTCCAAGTACTTGACCTGATGACTAATCCTCTTGACCAGAGCAACCCTGGCCGCTGCAAACATCGCCGCAGCCCTCTTCCTCGGCTTCTTGAGCCTCTTCCCAATCTTGACCTTGAGCCGACACAGCCTCACCTGGAGGGACGACCCCCTCCTCGTCCTGGAAATGGCGTCGGCCTTCTCCAGCGTCTTCCATATCAGGAACTGAGCTTTCCTATGCTTGATCTCTTCCGGGTCTTCCGCCTCGATCTTCGCGTATGCAAACTGCCTATTCAGAAGGGCCATCTCCGAAGGACCGAATTCGATAGAGGCATTGCTGGAGTGGGTGTATATATAACGAGAGAGTTGGTGATAGGTGGGTAGTATCGGGCTGCCATTTTTGAGGTCTTATTCGTGGAAACGAAAGTAACTACATCACTCCGTGTGACCAAAAAGTCACTGCATTTGAAAAACATTGCCAAAACTTACATTGAGTTTTGAAATAATACTTGCATGTTGCGCATGACGTTTGCATAGCATCACGCGCAATTATAAATATAATGTGCATATATTTACAAACTAATCATAAGTTCCTCCGTAATAAAATTTGTTTAAAAATATGAATAGAAAAATAAAATATCAAGCTTTAAATAAAAACTTACTCTGGCACCCTAAATAAGTAACACTTAACATTTTTTTTCTTTTTGGAAATTTCATCCTTCCCCAATTGGACAGCTCAAATTCAGTAGTTTAAGTATCATACTCAATTGGGATAACACTAATCATCATCCACCAAAATGTTAATAATAACAAGGCAAAATATCGGAATTTGGCCCCAATTATCGGCACATTTTCATGTGTGTCCACAACTTTGTTTTTTTTTTATTTGTGGCCATAACTATGACTTCGTTTTATTTTGTGGCCGCGTCGTAACGTCGTTGCCTACGTGGACTAACGGCTGAAGGAGTGTGCGAACGTGACCATCCTGCGTGGCAATTCTAAAATAAAGTCATAGTTATGGCCATAAAGTCGGGGTCGCAGATGAAAATAGCCCGATAATTGGGGCCAAAATCCGATATTTTGTCTTTTTTCTAAAAGACAGGATGGCCACGTTTGTTGCCACGAGTTCAGCCGTTAGTCCACGTAGGTAAGATCCACCAACGGCGTTACGTCGAGGCCATAAACAAAATCAATGTCATAGTTATGACCATAAATAAAAAAAAATAAAGTTGTGGCCGCAGATGAAAATAGCCCGATAATTGAGGCCAAAATCCGATATTTTGCCTAATAACAATGATAAATGTCAACTCCTTCAGATCTTACTGCCCAACTAAAACCTTCAGAATCCATCTGCATTTTCTATGGAGACTCTGCTTGCATCATCCACCACGTTCGTCACCATCAACATCACCAGCAGACCAACACAAATAAACAATTGATCCACCCCCACCCCCCAACTAAGCATGCGGCCGACCTCGAAAACTTCGATTTTCAGTCAAAAAGCACAGGACAGATGACAAAAGATCGATTCGTTGGTGCTGGATGTAACAACTAAGACAGCACTACAAGTTGTATGGACTACGAGTTGCACATGCTGACAGCACAAGATCTTTACCGGTTGTCTTTCAATATAACTGAGGCAAAATGCTAATTTACATTGATCTAGTAGTAGCAGATCAAGGACTTGCAGTTTATTTGCTATATGTACTTATTATTAACCCACAGAATTCTCGAGCTTCAAGCTCATGAGTTGGTTTACCTCGGCCCCAAACTCATCAGGCAGTTCATTGAAGACATCGCGGCAGAACCCTGATATCATGGCCGCCATCGCTTTCTCGTAGTCAATTCCCCTCTGTTGGAAGTAGAACAACTGATCTTCACCAATCTTTGAAGTGCTGGCCTCGTGTTCAATCCGAGCAGTTGGATTCTTGACCTGATATAGCATCAACCCTATTACTCACGCATTTGAAAAAAAAAAAAAAAAAACTGGCCCAATGGGCGCTACAAGAGAATGCATGGGTCCACCGAAATACCAAACATGTAATAATCAGTTGACTTATATCAGCATTCAACTAACTCGCCTTTTGAATGATACAGAATGAAAGAGGGGCCCATAACTCCGTAACAATTGCCAAATAGTACAAAACAGGGCATCCATGTATCCAATTCCAACACCTGCCCTCTCCTAAAGTCGGCTGTTCATCTTTACAACATCCATTGCATTATCATAAGATCAATCTTTGGGAAGCTATTATTGTTCACTTTATTAAGATAGCATCCTGCTACAATATGGAAAAGTTTAACACACCATCAAAGGAAATATTAAGATTGATAAAATGAATGGATTTTTACCATGTTTTTTCACTTGGCAAAGAACTCACAGAAAAAGATAATATTAAAATATGAGCAAGAAATGAAGTCCAGAGAGTCATAGTAGTTTTAATGTTGTAGAATGTAATTGCATCAATTCAAGCACAAAAGGAGAGTAACTAAATTATGTTTCAGTCTGAAGCTAAAGATATAGTTTTGAAACACATGGCTACTTGCCATCTTTCCTAATGATGCTAACCGAGCTAAACATTCAAAACAGGTGAGTAGGACAGCAAGAGGGCAAGAGTGGCTATGGGATTACCTGGATATATGGATAGGTGTTTGCAGCAGCCTTGTCTCCAATAAGCATAGAGTCGCACTGCGAAGAATTCCTCGAATTGTCTGCCTTCGACTGGACCTGAACAAGTCCCCTGTAACAGTTTCTGGAGTTTCCTGTTGAAATCCCCTTGGAGATAATCCTACTCCTCGAATTCTTTCCCTTGTGTATCATCTTAGTCCCGGTATCAGCTTGCTGATGGTTATTTGTTAAGGCTACCGAATAGAACTCGCCCACCGTATCATCACCCTCCAGAACAACACTAGGATACTTCCAAGTGATGGCTGATCCAGTCTCCACTTGAGTCCAGGAAATCTTCGACCTATCTCCAGCACAAAGGCCTCGCTTCGTAACAAAATTGTATATCCCCCCTTTCCCCTCCTCATCACCGGCGTACCAGTTCTGCACAGTCGAGTACTTGATCTCAGCACCCTCAGCACAATACAACTCCACCACAGCAGCATGGAGCTGATTCCTGTCGTAGGACGGTGCAGTGCATCCTTCAAGATACTCCACGAAGCTCCTCTCATCTGCAACAATCAGAGTCCTCTCGAACTGTCCCGTCTCCATCGCATTAATTCTAAAGTAGGTTGAGATCTGCATCGGGCACTTGGTATCCTTAGGGATATAACAGAAGGACCCATCGCTGAACACCGCGGAGTTCAACGCCGCATAGTAATTATCCTCAATAGGCACAACCTTCCCAAGGTACTTCCTCACGAGATCCGGGTACTCCTTAATCGCTTCCGAGATCGAACAGAAAATAACCCCGGCCTTGTTCAAGGTCTCCCTGTGTGTGGTTGCAATCGACACGCTATCCAGGACCGCGTCCACAGCGACGTTCGCAAGCCTATTCCTCTCGTTCAACGGGACACCCAGCCTGTCGAAGTACTTAATCAATTCCGGGTCGCCCTCGTCCAAGCTATTCAAGGTGGGCTTCTTCTTAGGGGCAGAGTAATAACAAATCTCCTGGAAATCGATGGGCGGGTAACAATTATCTGACCAACGAGGCTCGGTCATCTGGGTAAACCTATCGAAAGCGCTTAGCCTAAATTCTAGCATCCAATCGGGCTCGTCCTTGAGGGAGGAAATCAACCTGACTGTGTCCCGAGTAAGGCCCTTGGGGATGGTAAAGGAGTCTATCTCGAGGTTGAACCCGTACTTCTTGTTGTAGTCGTTGAAACGGAGGATTTGGGCAATCTTATCGTCGTAGGAGGCGGAGTTACCTGGGGATTGGTCGGAATCGAGGGGGGTCTTGGTGTCGTAACCCACGTCAGCGCGGACGCCCAGCTGATGCCGAGGCCTCCTGGTGCTGGGGGGGCGTAAAGGTAGGAACTTAACGGGGTTGGGGAAGGACCCAGTTCGGGAACTGAAGCGACAAGTGGGAATTGGTGACTCCGGGGCGAGGAATGAGATCCCGTTGCCCAGGAGGGACGCCATTGGAGATGTATGGTGGAAGCACAATCCCCAGAGAAGGAAGGAAGGAGAAGATTCCGACTCCTCTTTGTGGTTCTGTCCTTTATTTTTTTCTTTAATTCATTTATTTGTGCTGTCTAATTCGAGGATTATAATAAATTTACGAGAACTTATTTTTCTACTACATATTTTGGGATAATATCATTACTGTTATTTTGGAAAAGGTAAATAGTTTGCATGGGACCATGTCGTCTTGTGCGTGCCACACGACCTTCGCTCTTCAATTCGTTATGGCTTCTTTTCCCGAGTTACATACAGTGAAATTTCTAAAATATAATTTCCAAGTCAAACATATTTAACTTTGTCCAAAAAAAATATCGAACGTTTGACTTTAAAATAAGTCCATTCGAACTCATATAGTTTAATTTATTTATGAGACTTTAGTAACATCGAACTTATAGAGGTTGGCTTCTTTAATAGACGTTTTGGAAGTCGAACTATATAAGTTTGACTTTCTTCTTGATAAAGTCTAAATTATAAAATTCGACTTCAAGACTATATTTTAATAATATCGAAATTGTCTTTTTCTACTAACAGGAAAATGACACAAAGCCCTTCTTTTCCTAAACGTAGGATAACAAATTTTCATACTCAATATCATTAGTCCACAAAATAATTTATGAAATAAGTCAGATAAATTTAAATTTCATATTTGCTAACTCTGAGTTTGTAAGTTAGAGTCATGTCTTCTAAGAACTCTGCATTGTATAATCAGATTTTCGAAATCGCGTAAGTAAACTCTGAGATCTAAGTTTAGCCTAAAAGCATGAAAACAAGCCATATCACATAAATTCATAGTGACTTTGAAACTCTAAATTAGTAACTCAGAGTTCGTTGAAAACTGAACTCTGAGTTATAAACCTAGAGTTAATGACATTAATTTACGAATTTTAAATTTGACTTACCTATTTCATAAATTATTTTGCTTACTATGCTCCAACTTGTTGGTGTTACCAAAATCGATTAATCTTTCTATTTATCTCGCTTCGTGCAATTCGTATCGGAAGTAGGTATAATAAACATAAAGCTTCTCTTTTGTGCCATCGCATTGCCATCATGCCCCCAAAGAATCCCGTTAGCTTTGTCAAAATCAGCGTCCAAAATTTAATTGCCTTATTACAAATATTGACATATGAATATGTGAACAGGGCACTAAAAATCAATCTTTCTCTCTTCTTTCTGATCATATCTAGCGGTTGAATGTTGGCGACATTGATTTGACTCTAGGAAACGAAGACTTGGAACATCCCTCAGGTATGCATGGATCGTGAGTAAGGTTGTTCTCCAATGTGTGGTACGCTTCGTGCCGTTCCACGGTTGTGTTGTTTTGACGGGTTCATTATGCTGCGAGGAGGCGGGTGAATTCACTGATCGGTTTAGTCCGTGATCAATGTTCTTAATGCTATGATCAGAGGACAAGGCAAAGGGCTTGCCAATGAGAACCGAATCAATGACGCGGTTGCTGTCGTTGGGCTGAGAGTAATGGACGTAGTGGAGGGCAAGTTCGACAATGGATGCCTGGTTCGAATCAACATTATCTGTGGGAGCAAGACTCCCGTTGATCCTCTGCAGGGAGTCGTGTTTTTCCAGGATCCTCATGATGCATCCCATAAGGGGGATCCACAACCAGAGAAGAGGAAAAGATGCACGGCGATGTCCAAGAAGTATGCGTCGGAGGGTTCGAAACCGCCCGGGATCCCGTTTTGATTTTGTCAAATTGATGTTGGTTGGTGCAGATAATATCCCCGTCTAACCTTTATCTCCAGCCAAAGCTTGTGTTCAAACAGTATGAGTTCTTCTGGAGACTCGTCGCCAACTTGTGCCTTTGGAAGATGGGTAATATTCTTTATCCTTTCCTACCATATTTTCAGTGTTTATCTCCATGACAATTTTTCCATCCCTATATATCGAGCAGCCGTTTTACTTTTACCTATGTTGGCTATCATTCTAACATCTAGGAGCCACCGTGGGTCTTCTGGTTAGGCCTAGGTCGAGGAGAATAACCGATTTTTGAGCATATCGTTTTCCTTCCCGGGGGGGGGGGGGGGGGGGGGGGCTTGTTCAATATAGACAGATACCACTGCAATGCAATTCAACCTCCTGGGTGGTTAAATGGCTTGCGTCATTCCGGTTTTCTGCTGAACATCCTGAGAGTCTCGTATTTTTGAGGATCTCTGTGCCCAGAGGGTGATAAAAATGCTTGATAAATTCAGTAGACTCGACGTGTTTGTTCTATGTTTTTCCTCCTTCGTTTTGTTACCTTAATGAAGAGGGTCATCTCTTAACATTGATAACATACAACTAATAATGTTAAAACATCACCTCCGGATGAGTGAGAACGCCAGTTTCTTATTTCTTCTCTTCCAATAACTTTGCTCCCAATTTGTGGTGCAGATCTGGGTTTCTTGTTTCACATGTTCTTTCTTGCCCGATACTGCAAACTTTCCGAGGAGAACTCTTTCAGGGGACGGACTGCTGACTTTTTCTTTTGCTCTTATTCGGTGCCAGTGTCTTGACCGGCATAGTTCTTCTTGGCAGAATGATCCCTTATATCTCAGAGTCTTTTGCCAAAATCATACTTTTGAGCAACTCTCTCACCTTCATGATGGTCAGTTAACTTTTCTTTCCCAAATGCTGGGCTAGAACCCCTTAAAATCAGTGGGTTCCAGATTCCGGATCAACGTAGAAGGATTTCTGTCTAAAATTTGCTAGTTTATGTCTGGACCAAGCAACCTTTTATCCATATGAGTTTCTTGGGTCTTTTCACTTTTACCGTTGCTTACCTTCCTGGGGTATGGCCCTTCTGTGAAAACCGGTTGGTTTGACAGATGTGCTCGTTGAGGTCATGGCTCAAAATTTAGCTTTGTGCGAGCGATAATACAAATCACGATGATCTCTTCTACCATGACTTTCATCTTTGGAAATCTCTAGTTATTGATTCAGCCCATGTATCCCAGGTTCTGTTGGGCTTCTCTGTCCTCGTCGGTGCAGTGCTTGGGTAGATTTGCTGGTGAGCACGTGGAGCGTTCTTTGATGATTGCCAGCGAGCTTACAGTTTTGCTCAGCATCCAACTAAATATATGTTTTTTTTTTCTTCTACGTTGTTTGTTGTTCGAACCAGGGAATGATAGCGGGTCACGCCTACTTTTTCCTAGAAGATGTCTGCCCACGGATGACGGGATGGCATCCTCTTAGGACCCCGTCATTTATCAAAGCCCTATTTGCCGACGAGGCTGTCGTGGTAGCACGGCCGGAAAATGTGAGGTTTGCAGCTCCACCGGCCGAGGAATTACATCAGGACTGATCGCACCCATCATCAGAAATTCGTGAGCTGGGTTTAGCTCAGCTTCTCCCTTTAGTAAAAAACAGAGAAACAAACGAAGGCACTTTGCACATATGGATACTGTAACTTTAGTCCTTTACAAATCCTTCTTGATGATTTTTAGAAGCTGTGTAGATCAAAATGTGTTTGGAAAAAAAGAAAAAGAAATTGATTGGGAGGATGGTTGGGTTCTTCTTACAAGAGTGGTGATTTTGTTATGTGCTGTCCTGAGGCATCCGAGCATGAACATGGCCTAATTCTTACTGAGTGCAAGCCTTCCATTTCGATCCACGGCAGTAATGGCTCTATGCGTATCAAGATGGAACAACAAAGGAGAGGGAGCCGCCATCACTGGTTTCTCGGCAGTAATGGTAATAGTACATTGATCCACAAATCTCTCTAATTTATCATCCTATTAATACAGCTTAAGATCAAGCCTTGTTTTCTAAATGTCAAGAAACCAGGAAACAACCCCCTTCCCCAACAAATGAAGTAGAAAAATTAAAAGAATCGACCCCTCTGAGCTGAAAGACATGTAGTTTGCGGAATTTGTCCCGTGGAATGCCCCCTAAGGTAAGGAGGAACAGTTGGTTGGTCTCATAACCGCAAACAAACTAACCGCTGAGGTTCCCCACCTGGGGGGATCTAACTCTGGATGGAGACAAAAGAACGAGTGACTGGTTGGCACCCTAAGACTTTGCTGATGTTTACGGTTTCTGCCGTTGTTCTCCGGCTAAGAATGCCGCTGATTAACTGCAAAAATTTGCCAGGAGAAAATTGGTCGCCACAGATAAGGCGGCCTATCTTATTGGATGGTATTGTGCAGATATCCTCTTGGGAGGCAACTTGCGTAGGATATATAGGACTAAAGCAGAGGGCAGAACTTCAACTAGCTGTTAGGCAGAGGTGAGACAGAAAAAGGTCAGCAAGCAAAATATGACAAAGAGAACAACTTATACTGAGAAGACACAACATGAACCAAAAGGTAAGGCAAGATAAATACCATATAATATATTAAATTTAGTATGGGATGGTCCAAAACATCGAGTGATGCATCCGAGTCAAAAGCAGACAGAAGGACCTGCATGCATTTGAAATGTGCCTATCAGAGATTATAACTTCAAGAAGAACAGCTAAGATAAAGAACTGACCAGACATCGATACGATAAGTAGGTTCCTTGCTACTTACCACAACACATCTGATGATAAAGCAGGTGAAGCATATGGCTGTAACAGATCCTACCTGCATGAACAGGATCCCCCAATCAACAAATGCAGAAGGACAACTCATATTCACCATACCCGGCGACATTTTCTAAAAGCATAAGATAGCTCAAGCAGCTATTACCACATCTACAAGCTATATTAGATAGGTCAACAAAATTCCGAATTCAGTGAAAGTGTCGCATCCAACATTAAACAACCGGTTCACATAAAAATAAACCATCAATGGACGCATGCATTCAGGCTACGTCTAATAAGAGAAAAAAGTGAATACAGCTTGACAGACAAGCATACGCATGGGACACCAAAAGAATTACCTCATGTAGCTTTTTTCTTCTTCCTTTAGATTCAATAGGAAAACGTCTAAGCATCATGAAAAGCCTGTTTGGTTTTAACTTTGATCAGTAACAATTAGCTTGAAGAAAATGAGGCAAGAAATTGAGACTTTGGCTGGAGATTACCTTCCTCCATAGAGCAAGAAACCCAAAGCAGCAATAATAGAAATCACTGCAACATAACCACCTCAATTCTCAGTGAAATGGCTATGTAAAGAGCTGAGAAGGAATAAAGAAAAGCCTATGCACAGACAAATTCTATAAAATAAAGAAATAACCTGCAATAAAAATCTTCCCAACAAATTCCACCACGCTGTTGTCATCTATCCACAGGTATATCCAGATGCAAATCTGATAAAAGTGACATACTTGTAAGGGCGAAGCAAATATCCTCATATAAAAGACAAAAGGAATATAAAATTAACAATGCATGTAAAATAAAATCCAATTTGTACAGATTCCATAAATGATGACACAAAACACGGTATTTCTGGGAGCAGTTCCCAACCGATGATAGAAGTTAAAGAGATAGGACTATCAAACAACTTTACCTGAATGAAGTAGATCACACCATTTATAGACAGGTAGAATATCTTCAGTTTATCGGTGGGCAAACTTCTGGCCTGCTCGAAAGCAAAGACAACACGATCAGACTTACTAAAACAAAAAGCACAACTCGAACAGAGCAAGAACAAAAGGTTATTTGCACTGAAGGAATTACTTGGTGATATATCTCCGCCCAGAACAGAACCAGCAGCGTATAAGTAGAGAAAAATAGGAGCCCGGGGAGATCTAACAGCACTAACATCAGTACCTAATACAAGCAGAAGAGTCAAGGGCTCAAAATAACCAACAGTATGGTACATAAAGTGCAGTGGCTCAAAATATGCTAACCAGCCAAGACACAGTAGTTCTTCCACAAAGGAAAACCAATTGACTAATTGCTCTGAACATTAGCAAGATCAAATCAACCATGCTGAGTAATCGCCAAAGCAGTAAAAAATTACAGCGACCAGATCAGCCAAGACAAACCTTTGGATGCACCATGAAGACCAGATGGTGAAACCCAAACACGACGGCCCGCACTGCACGATCCATATGCCGAGGAGTTAAAACCATCCAAATTGCTTAACAAAGACTGGAACGGCAGAAGTAGTATAATCACCTCCGTTCACAACGAAGTTCATCAGATGGAAAACCTTCTGCGTAGTCCAACCATATTCCGGCACTCTGAGCTCGATCCTAATCAACTGAATCTGCACCACTCACAGCAAAAGGCAGCCGGAATCAACACAACATCTTCGAGAACAACAACAACTTCATCGTACAAAGCTAGGAAGCAAGAAAGGAAACGACGAACGAGGGCGACGGAGGCGACGAGGGCGTAGGCGGCGCAAAGGTAGAAGAAGACGCCGTCCTGAAACTGAGCGGAATGGTTGAGGTCATCCCACCAGGAGGAGGCCGGCGGCGGGGGCTGGGAAGGGAAGAGGAGTGTATCCGGCAACCACCGCATTACGGTCGTTAGGATCGAACCTACCAGCACTCGTCGGGAGGGAAACTGATGGTGGTTTGTTTCCCTCGAAGGGAGTGATTAATGGGGAAGAAGACAAGGAGGTTGGGAAGGTAGATGCTCTCTCAAATAAAAGTTTAAATAATAAGACTTTTAAAATCCGTAGGATCCTCCTTTCCTATCTCTAACTCATAGATATTCGATTTTTTTGGGTTGCGTTGGGGGGGGGGGGGGGATATCTATATAAAATTTAAAATATCGGATTTTATATTTAATTTATCATAACCTTTTTATGAATTAAATTAGAAAGAGGGGGGGTGAAGTTTCTTCCAAGTAGAAAAGCAGCCTCGTCAATCTTGGTCTTTGGTGGTGTAGCCAGGGGGGGCCTGCGCGAGAGAAGCACTTTCCTAGCATTTTGGTTCTATCCTCTCTCTCTCCTTTCTCCTCTTCTTTAAAATAATAAACTGTGATAATTCTATAATAATCGAATGGATGACAATCTATCTGTTCATTATTTATTTATTTTTGGACAAACATTGGTCTGGTCGGCCAATGCAGGTGAGGTGGCAAATTAAAAAAGAGACCCTCCTTTTTTATGTTTTTGCTTATTGGCTTTGCTTGTTTGTCTTTCAGTACTTAAGTGTTCTCCCTTCATTCATTATTAATAAGAAAAGGCGATGCTGTTTCTATTTCTCGTAAAGTTAAGAAAACCTTTGTGTAGCCACTATAAAATTTATTCTAAACCAATAGATATCCACCCAAGGATCCGTGGCGCAATGGTAGCGCGTCTGACTCCAGATCAGAAGGTTGCGTGTTCGATTCACGTCGGGTTCAAATCCCAATCAACCCCCATAGGGTCCATCCTTTTTCGGCTCTCAATCCCAGCCGTCCGACCATTTACCCAATCCAACCGCCACCAATCGAAAGCATCATAAATATTAATTAAAAAGAAATAATAATAATAATTATTATTCCATCAAAAATAGTAAAATGAAGTACGTATCCACCACATCCAACTAACCTTTCTGGTAACCTCCCTAAGTTGTATATTTTTCCCCTCTTCTTTTTAAGTGCATGTACAGTACAAGGATGATGGCTGGGTTTTGGTATATTGGTGGCGAGTTAACTGGGCGGTACATGGCATGTATACCTCAACTTCTTATTCGAGGCGAGAGCACGTCGCAGTGCCACCCCAACGCTCGCCCCTTCCCTGAACAACGTGTCATACAGTTCGCAGACGAACCGCGACACCTCCGCCTCCTCGTCGTCCCAAAATCCCTTTCGGTTCCTGTCATTGTTATCCTCGGGGTCAGTGTCTTCCCAGTCGCTCTTGGGGCTCGCCGGTTCCACTTCTTCTTCGATATCCTCCTCCCCAAGCTCGAACTTGCCATTTTCCAGCGTGTCCAAGTCTCCCGATCCATGGAATGTGGTCAGCTGCGCTTCTGGAGGCTTGACTGAGGAGCAGATCACGGCCTTAGCGCCTGAATCTAGAAATGCCTTGACGAGCGTCGGATTTGGACTGTATTTCCCCGTGGAGATTATGATCCTGTCCCTCCATGCTCCGACCTAGTAATGTGAATTAACAATGACTTGTATACGTAAGAACTGCGAGGAATTCTAATTGAAAAACTCATACCATCCAACGGACATCGTCCGATGTCAGATGAGTGGCGGGAACTGTACGGCGAAACATATATGCACTGATCTCCTGATCGTCTTCCATTACCTACAAAAGGAAAGAGACATCGCCATGAATATCCATCTGAATAAGATTCAATCTAAATTTCTTTCACAGACAACAGAGGATAAACGAGATACTTGAGTTTGACATCCAATGTAGCGGTGGACGATGCACCCCACTTGAAACTGTCGCGTACTAGCAACTAAATCAGCGACAGTCGACACGCCAGTAAGAAAGGACATGCCTTTCTTACGACGACTCCCCATTTGTGATAACAGACTCATCTTGACACTCTGTACAAACTTATCGGCAAGCTCTCCAGGTTCAGCAACCACGAATACGTCGTTTTGCCAACTGCAGGACAGAGGGTTCGGAATTCTCACAATACAAGAACATATTGTGGACTAAGCAGGTATGTTTGGTGCAGAGGATACAAGATATACCTTAATATTAAGCCTGAGGGGTCACTTTGTAGGGATAAGTGTACAATGCCCACTTGCGGTGAGTTCAGCAACTTCTCCTGCAAAGAGCGTGCCGGTAACGATAACTCCCGAAGCCTTGAGGGGGAGGTAGGAGGAGATGTAGAAATCTTTCCTAGTTGTCCGTCCAAGCTCAAAGGAGGGATCGTATCAATATTGCCAATCATTTGGTGACCAACAGCAGGGCCATAGAGATGGGGGCTGGAAGGGAAGCTTCCAGTGAAGAGGGGAGACGAGAAAGGGGTTGGGAAAGCTGCGCCAGGCTTTGCATTTGTATCATCTGCAGTTCCGTGTACCACAGAAATCCTTATGCTGCTCCGTGCGCAGAATGACCCGAGCGCATGCACATGATGGACAGTCCTGCCTGAATCAGGACTGTGCAATGCTTCAATAAGCAGAACATTCCGCCTCCAACCTAAAGATGGGCCATACGCTTCTGCAAAGGACAAAGGAAAGGTCAACATGCCAGCAACGGACCAAGAACTTCCAGGTCAATGATTGCATTATTCTACCAGAGTCGGAAGCCTTGGCTTTGTTAAGAGGCCTCGAATTCTCAAACAGCTTATCATTGTGTTGAAAAGGCATCATTAGCCGATCGATAGCCTTCTTGAAGTCTTTGGAATTGTTCTGGATGTATTCATCAGTAGCAGCCTCCAACTTCAGCCAGATAGCAGGATCAGTTTCATCGAGTTCCATCTCATATCTTTCATCAACTGCAGGGCGAAAGATGGTAACAACTAAAGAAGAATAAAGTAAACGGAATAACATTACCGATACCTGATATTCACCATTTTAACTTCAATACAAGATATCCAAATTATAAAAGAACTATGGAAAATAATGAAAACTCCAGGGTTACCAGGATTAAATCGAAAATATTGCATCTCAGGAAGCATGGGAAGCAATGTGCTCATGGCTTCCTCTACCCGTTCCACGGAGCATGCACTCTCGATCAAGACTTGTCCAGTATCTAGATAACGCCATCCGCCCTTCCTAACCTGTACTAGTAAAACAGTTGCGATCAATGGAATTAAAAACAGGAAAATCATCACCATAGATCTTCGTGATCGACCACAGAAGAAAAATAGATCTCCTTGATCTTGTAATATTATTAACAGAACTAATTATATACACCTTAGGAAACGGTCCCATCAAAAGAAGTCACCTTTGCCAAATATTTCTGGTCAATAATTTTTCCTATGTGTCTCGAAAGCTAAAATGATGCCTTTTAAAACTTCTCTAATAGATGTACCACAAAGAAGCATCACCTTTGTCACCACAGACCCACAGCTAATGGAAACCAAACAATCAATTCTTGTGTCAGGCCACAGAAGTTGTGCTTCCCGTATAGCGAAAATTGTAGGATTATTTGCCACTATGGCACCATCTTGCCAACGATGTATATCTGCAAATGGTCCACATTTTGAAAGAGAGAAGTCACGCTGAAGTATCAATAAGCGAGATTGATGCAGAATGGGGGTGCCAAAGTAGTTGTAAAAAGAGTACCATCTGAGAAATCATCAAGATAGTATGGAGCAGCAGATGAAGCTCTTATTGCTTGCCAGAGATGGTGCTTACAGCTTCCAATGAAAGCACTACGATTGTATCCTACTTGGGCACCGATGGTCGAGGATCCTGATAATTTTACTCCAGAACCTTCTGAAGTAGACAGAGAAACTTCAGGTGTTCCAGCAGGGTACTGCAAGCAAATAATGGTAAATAAAAAGGGTACTAACTAGATAGAATTGTGGGCCAGAGAAACACTTAACATCAAATAGAAGAATCGATGAGATAACCCAAACTGACCTGATAGTTACGAAAAATGAAAGGTTGAGCAGGCGTCACGCTCACCAGAGTTGCAACAACAAACACTTTGGGAATGTTTCTAACCGCAGAATCTATAAGGAGATCTCCATCTTCATCAGCACACATTTCTTTCAACAACTTCTCAAACTGATCTGCACTATGCTGCAAGTCATTATATTATGGTGTGCCTTGGAAGGCTTGAGATCACTACTCTTAGTAAAAAAATGACCACGGAAGAAGTACTGATAGAGTTTACCCTTCCTCGAAGATTACTGCTCAGATGATTAAAAGAACAGCAGTTGAATGTGCATTGCCAAAGTTTAGATGCACGATGCATATGAGCATATATTGATTAATTGATTCCATTTGTTTGTTTGGTCAAGAAACGGACAGGAATACATGTCTAAACACTTGCAAAATACTACGGGATCTTAAAGGGATAAATATTGCATCAAACAGAAACAACGAGACTCAGATAAGGGCGTCTGGATAAAAAAGAAACAGAATCTCAGCATTCATATTCAAACATCAATAACTTAATAGAGGAATTGTGATATATCACAAGGTTAAGATCGCAGAATGGTGAACAAGAGATACTTTGGAACAGTGGATGAAAAAGGAGTCTCTGCATTCGCCTTACTTTGGATCCATGAACAACAACTCTAAAACTCTGGGATGAACTTTTGTAAAGTTGATCCAATCTCTCCCTCCAACTAGCAGCTTCATTATCTTTCGGTGCAGGCTCAGTGAAAACTAGTTTGCCTGGATGTCAACCAGCACCAAGTGATCATTTTACTTGCATACAAAATCAACAAGCGCAGTTTGAATGAGAAAGTCTCCGATGCAATATCCAATGGTTACCCAGATTTTTGTAGATTTCTTCACACTGATCAAGGGTCATTGACTTGATACCAAGGGCAACAGCTAGCATGCCACCAGTTGATGTTCCGCATATAAGATCAAATAACTCATGTATTCGCTTTCCAGTCCCTTTCTCAATTTCCTTGAGCATCTGAACAGTAGCTAAGCCTTTCATGCCACCACCATCCATGGAAAGTATGCGCAGACCTTGCTTTGGAACTGGTCTTCCCTTAATTGCACGTCGCAGATTTTCATTCTCCCCTGTAAAACCAGCCTTGGCTCAGGCACCCAGAATGCAAGAAAATTAACGGAAAATTAACAATTGGAACTAGAGCATGCCTAGAATAGCCAACACCCGGGCAGCAGCTTTATTCACGCTTGGTTCTGGTGCAGCTGTTAAGCGCATGAGGAGCTCCCTCAAGCTCTCAGAAGCAACTAGAATTCGCCGGTTATCCAAACAAAAACCCAAATCTCCAATCGTCATTAGAGCTGACCTTTGCACCTAATGAAACAAAATGTTATAGATTGTAGCTGCACCAAATAGATGACAAGGTGATGACAACCAACAAAAGTGGACACCCGTCAACAAAGAACTTACGGCTGGATTTTTGTGAGAACACAAGGATTTCAAAGATCTTAGTACATCCTTTGTTAAAATCTTCTGGGCAACAACATCAGAAGCAAAAGCCAAACTCATAACGACCTGCAATACAGATAAAACTTCCTCTTCGGTGATGAATCTGAGGGCGGTCTCAATGGGTTGCATTATGTCACACTTCATCAACTTCACTGCCACCGAAACATCTGCAGCCAGAGAAGAAAGTGCAGAACATGCGTGTTGTACCTGCCAAAAGCAGGAAGCGTTCAGCCAACATGATGATACATGCCGATCGAGAAGCAAAAGATACTGAACATACCACATGCCGATTTTCACTGCTTATCATGCTTATCAGCTGCCTGACTGCATTTTCATCTTTACTGACAAAGTTGCGATTCCCCTGGTCTTCCATTATCTTTGTGAGAGCTGATGCCAGCAAAGGGTGGTGACAGGAAGAAAAACGGAATATGAGCGAGAAAAATGAACTCAGCTTATGCTTAGATGCTCCAAAGTAAGAATTGTTTTCCGTCTGCATTACCCACAGGACATTGTCTCAATAACCGAGGGCATGCAATCACATAAATAAGCAATTACCATATTTTACCTCTATTTGCACATTCACTGATCTTAGATTTTCATCCGAGACAATTCTAGTGCCTGCTAGAGACAAATGGCGTAGTTTTCGGAGGGGTAAAATTTCCGGAAGGAATTCGAGAGGATTTCCAAAGAGTCTGAGAACTTCTAGTTCGGCCATAGCCCTGCAATGAACCAGTAGTTCAAAACTTCAAGTCTTTAGAAAAGATTAAACTTGGAACAAATTCATGCGAATTAAACTGACCTGAAATCAAGAAGGGGGCGGACAAGTTTGTTGTACTCCAATGACAATTCCTCCAGTTCCATGCATTGTCGCAGTTCTACTGCTTGTATTTCCAACAATTTAAGTTAATAACTAGACAAAAAGATTACGCCTTTGACTCTACCACTAAATTCTCCTTATGCAATCATTTAACTGAACGACCTTCAATGCTTACCAGGAATGGATACCAGCATATTGCTGTCAACACTGAGAACCCTCAACTTTTTCAGTTCGCCAAGTTCAGATGGCAAAAATGAAAGCTTGTTATTATCAAGGTGCAGTTTCTCCAGAAGGGGTAAACGAGTAATTTCCACAGGCAAAACCTGCAGACAATAGAGCACTGGCAAATGCTTATTTCTACCAACAACAACCCAACACCCTGACAATCACCAATCAATATTTTTCTTCTTGAACTTTCAAGGATCGAGTAATTCAGTAAAATAATGAACCTCATCTTATTTCCACTTAAAGCAGCTCAATTCTGTCAAAACGCGTCACTAATTTTTAAGTGTATGCAGGGACTTGATCTTTAATGACTACTCAATGTCTAGGACACATTGCCTAGGAGTAGGAGTTAGCATCTGAGCTAAATGTGATGGAAAGCAAAACGATATTATGTACTGAATGCAATGCTGTGTTTTATAATCAGTCGAATTTGAATAAAGAGTCATGAAACTACTCACCGAAAATCCACACCCGCAGAGACTAACAACAGTCAACGTCTTCCAATGCTCCCCGCATATTAACCCACCAGAAGCAGCCGTAGTGATACCAGACCCCGTGAAATCCCACAGTAACAACCTCGTCAAAACCCCCGCCCCACCGTCTCCTTCCTTTCCTGAACCCCCGCCCTTCCTCCCCATCCTCATTCCTCTCAGCTCCTCCCTCCTCTTCTCCACCCGCATCACCAACCTTACTACCTCCTCCGCCTCATCGCCATCCTTGTCCGCTCGATCAAAACCAGCATTAGCATCATCACCACTCCTCCCCTCGCAACTCAACTGAACAGAGACCAAATCCTGTGGTGACGGCGCGGAAACCATTAGATGAGACTGCAGCCGCAGCACCACCTGGTCCTCGCCATCCCCGCAACTCCAATCCAACTCCATCCTACACCCAACCTCCTGATCCTTACCCAAAACCACTGAACCCGATGAAGATCCTGACGAGGAGGTCGACAACCGATCAGGCGAGGCCGAGGCCATGGCAGCCGCTGACTCCTCCCAGCCTCCATATGTCAGGGTAAGGTGGAAGGTGTCGGACTGCCTGTTCCATCCGACCCACGACATCGCAACAGAATCAAACCCGGACCCAGGTAAGGATTCCGATCGGCATTCCCGGTTTCGGGCTCAAAATCGAAACTTGATCGCCTATCGGGACCATCGGAGCGGGAATCCGATCACTGGGGTTGCAGAAAGGGCGGGCCTTTCGGAACGAACGATTTTGGGTGGTCTGGAATCGTAGGAAGGGACTGACAGAAAGAGAAGTAATTGAACCAAACACAGATCTTTTGGTTTTGGTCGGAAGGAGGGGGATGTTCTTCCCTTTCTCTTCTCCTTCTTCGTTTCGTTGTTGGCTTTAATTAATCCCGAAGAAATCTGGCTTTAAGTTTAAACGCTTCAGTTTAAAGAAATTACTTTGGGCCGAAAATCCTGCTAAGATTTATAAACAAAACCAATTTTTTAAGGATTATGGATACGACTTTTTACTTCAAACCATCCCCAACATCAAGACATTCTTTCATAGCAATGCTTCAAAATAAAATAATCGAAAAAATTTTGTATTATTCTTTCATAAATTTTAAGTTTGCTCCACGAGCGTCATCATGCCACGTGGCACTACATGGCAACCAGGAAATCCCTCTCCCGCCCTCCCCCGCCCCCCCCCCCCCCCAAGGCGAACTCCTTACAGCCGCCAGTCCCGACAGTTTTTGGTCTCGTCCACCGGTCGGAACGACGGCCGTAGTCACAGCGACAACAGTGACCGCTTCCATACTCTTCGGACGCTCTGCACCCCTCTTGCTTGCTGTAGCTCCCGCCCGTCGCGCTTCCCGTCGTTCTCTTCCCACGGGTGGTCCCATGTTCAGGGCCGTTGCTTCCGTGCTCACTCAAGTGGACGAGGGGACGCGGTCTGCGCGGCTCCTGCTTCAGCTGTTGGTTGGTATGCCTC
Organism: Melastoma candidum; assembly: GCA_023653495.1. Classification (NCBI taxonomy): domain Eukaryota; kingdom Viridiplantae; phylum Streptophyta; class Magnoliopsida; order Myrtales; family Melastomataceae; genus Melastoma; species Melastoma candidum. The sequence continues at coordinate 5,697,732 of CM042885.1, forward strand.
TGTTTATCCTTTTTGGTCGGGGAGGCTTCAAAGTTTAGGCCTTGCTGTTGGATCGTCTCTTGTTATTGCCTCAGCAACGCTGCTTGTGTCCTATAATTTAGTGGGCTACTTCAGAAAGAGTAGTAGAGTTCCCTGTTTGAACTAGTTGGTTGTAGTTGGAGTTGCTTCTGTTGGAGGATGTCTGGGTGTGACTCCAGGCGGGCTCATTAGTTGCTTGTGTCTTCTGCGCGCCAACGAGAATGTGGGCCCTCCAATGTGCAAAACCCTGTGTTCCCCTTCCTGGCAATATGGCTTCTGCCAGCATTCTGGAAATAGCATATTTACTCATCCTTATGTTTTATGTTGTTTCAAAAGGGTTCTTTTTGACGACTCAAACTCGTGATCAACTTGTCACTAGAGGAGTAACTTTATTGCCATGCCGAGGTTCGCCATCTGACTTTTTTCTTCAGCTTCCTATAGTTGGGTCGCCCTGTCCCCAACATAGTGGTCCTCCAGGGTAGAGCATCTGGTGGTGTTTGAAGGAGGGACTGTTCAAGATTTTATATGCGAAGTGGGTCTTCCTCCATTGTAAGTGTTAGGATGATGTTTTTTGTACCTGTGGTGGATATTGGTAATTTTTAAACTTAAAAGGCTGGAAAGTTATGTCGCAGATCTCATACAATTTGGAGCAGTCCACTATGCACTAATGTGACCACCACCTCCACCTACTGCGACTTCTGAACAGTTGAGGATATTCAAAGAAGTTACAGCTCCATCAAAGGGAAGACTGTGAGGGAAGCTCTGAAAACATTCCGGATTACTGATCCTGGGTAATTTGTTGAAGTGGGAATTTATTTGTGAGTGCATGTTCATCCCAAATGCTTTCCAAGGTTTGTAAGAATACCCTCGATGCTTGAGTTTGCATATCATGTTTCCTTTTCCTTCTACTTTTATTACACATACTTTGTCCAGGTTATATGAAATTGTTTGGAAATCAAGGATTTTTGCTTTTACCGATTCATTTGTTGTTCTGAATGAACCTGCTGGCACTTCAGTGAGTTGTTTTTCTCACTTTTTGTCATATATCCTTATATGCCATGCAAACTCGAGTCTCCAGCGATTTATATTGTTTCAAGTTTGTGTATCGACGTGGTTTGCACGTCTTTTTTTGCTCCACATTTTATTGTTTTTTTTGGTCCGAACTTTTTCCTTTCAGGCTGGAGGTACCGCGAATAAATTTGAAGAGAGGTGTGCAACTTTTGCAACTCGTGCTTTAGGACTTGTGAAACCACTTAGGACTACCCATCAGATAGATAATTCGGAGGGATAGAAGTCCATAAGAAAAGTAATGCTTTCCCTCAAAATTCATTGCAGTGTTGTTTTAGCCAGAACAAAGGAGTACTGCTCAGTTCTTCATGGAATGATCAGAGTAAGAAAAACAGCACTAATATTATTATTGTTCAGTGTTATTAAAAGCGTCGGGGGCTTGCCAAAAAAGTAATTTCATTCATAAGTTCATCCACAAATAACTTGGAAACCTCTGATTACCCATAACCTGTTTCATGTATGCCAGTTATGGAAAGCAAATTCATATGAACTATTCTTTTCGGTTTACTTTACAAAAAAAAAATGGTTTACATGTCATACCATTCGCAGTAATGAACATTGTCTCTGTCACGGATATAGTATACTGTCTTCACCATCCCTTCTGGGTATATGTTTAGCCATTCCAAGCTTGTCTGCGCCATGAAATCATTGAATTTGGTGCTTTAGGCTATTTTTTTGGTGTTGTGACAGTAATAGTTACCCACAGGTTCTCCAATTGGTATTCCGTTTCTCTCTAAATATTGTCGGAACATCCTTCTGTCTTTGTGACCCCTACCTATCCCAGGTTCACAACTCTAGAAATGCTGTCCTAACTTCCTGAGCATAGTAACTGGTGTAAGTGGTTGATGCCGGTGAAGTCCAATCCATTCTGCAGTCTCTTTTTCATCACTCGAGAACTCAGGTAAAAGTGATCCAATCAGTTCGACCACTTCAGCAGGGTATCTTCAAAAAATTATTGGATTCAAGGACCTGCAAAAAATCCAAAATGACAATTTGGGATAATGGTGGTTATATGCTTTTGAGATAGGACGAACCAGAGGCATGAGTGCAAACTGCTTACCGGTTGGTGAAGAATGATATTGCTCTTTCTGCTGCTAGCTTGTCTGCCTGAGAAGCGCTGATCGGTTCAAACCATGCAGCATGTAAGACAATCCCTACATAGCCTCCTTGTTCCTTCTGCCATTTTTTCGACCATTGCTATATACCTGCTATGTATGCTACTTATAATTGATGTGCTTGTTTTCTTATGATAATGAGTGGCCTATCTAGGAGGGGATTCTGTCCTTTTCAGCATCAGTTATTAAATTATCAGACTATATTAATGCTTTCTTCACCTGGTATTTTTTCCTGTATACGGAAATCGCTGTTGCATGTGCAAGTATCAATGGATCCTCCTCTGAATTGCCTGAAGACTGTTTCCAAATGGATCCGAACAGCGGGCTGCTGGGAACACACATAGTCGATATCCAAGCGTTACTCGCACGTTAGGCTCATTCATGTTTACCCAGTACTTAACCCTATTCCCGAAGTACTTGAAGCATATGTCTGCATAGTGTCCAAAATCCCCCCTACAAAAAATGAAAATTTCACAGCTTTTGTCCATGATATTTTCTGAATGTAATGCTGGTGGACTGTGGATGGGACATCGGAAAACTGTGATTCTGGACTTAGCCGTCCTCCATATCTGTCTTCAAGTTTTTGAGGGATGTCGAAGAGTGTCGATGTGATGGATGGTTGGATCCCTTTACGGTAAGGACGTGATTTGAACTTTTATTCATAAGAGGGGTGAAATTTGATGATGTCATTGGATATGGCTGAATTGCTTACCTTGCCGGAGAAGTTTGTCACCGAGGCTGTTATAGTGACGAATTCCTCCTGTTTGTGTTTCCAGACCTGCCCTCTTTTGTCATATGTTTAAACAATTAGTGACAACTTCTTTTATGCAAACAATCTAAGAGAGTGATAGCATAGTCGAACCATGCGAGAGGAAGTATATAAGGGAGAGAAGTTTTACTTGGTAGGATCCTTGCCCAAGATATTGAGAAGCGGTAGCTGTTCACTCCAAGTGCCTCCATAAGACTTATCTTCCTGTTCCATCAATACATTCACTTTCTTCCTTGCTTTTTTAGTCCAAACCTAAATTACATTCAGTTCTTTCACTTTTCAACGCCGCAACATGCATTAGCGTACTATGTCCAAAACCAGACCATGCGATCATGGGGAAACATGGATTGTTACATGTCTATGAACTTATGCATGCTTTGTGCGGAAACTCCATGCTTCATGCATTAAAAGTGAGTTAGGTAGGAACACCAATATGTTACCCAGAAACGATGATAGTGATCTATAGCAGTGCCTTCATTGCTTCCACCAATGATGTTACTGACACTGTGCATGCCTCTGTGATTCTCTCTTCCTTGTCGGGTTATAAACCAGTTTAAGATGCTGAAATTTGGAAGCTCATGTTTGTTTATTTGGCTCCTGGCCTATTTAACTGAACATGATTGGAAGATAAACCCTTATGAAGGAAGATAGAGATAGTTTCCATTGCATTCACCTGGTTCGTGCGAAAACTTATCCCAGTTGCTCAGGCCTTTTCCGTCATTTTTGTATGCTCCTTCATACTAATCTCTGGAGAAAGTAAAAGAGTGGGAGTATGTTAATGGAAAATGCATAAAATGAGTAACTGTCAAATTTTCCTGGAGGTGAGATGCATACCTGGTACGAAGAAGATGCTGTTCTGAAGAGGGAGCAAACGGGAAGTACTGATGGGTCAATGCCGTGTATCTGAGACTTTGCATAGCAGATTCCGAAGAAAAGGGAGAAGAAAATGTGTTTAACAGCAAAGGTCCATATTCGTTTATTGATCTCCATTGTGCATATGCTGTAAATTTTACGGCTTCAATGCACTGATGAAGATGAATTATGAGTTGGCTTTATATAATGCGATTCTTCTGGAGTGGGCTGCTAGATATACATGTGGAATATGATTCCGATGAACAAGGTATGTTGATAGTGGAATGGTTCTTTTACTTATTCTAATCGGCATTATCTTTTCGTGATGGGTTCAATTGGATCTGCCGCATGTTCGACTGTTTTCTTTTAATTATTTGTGTGCTAATGATGTTTGGTATGATCTAACAAGTCGACGGACAGTTTTGACTGCATTGGGAAGACAAACAATGCTTGTCACCACTGAGAAGGATCGGATTCTTCCAGGATGCAGTTTCTCCTGTCCGTCCTTTGTCGACACGAGAATTCTACCCCGACTCAGTCTCCATCCGGCATCCTCCCATCTGGGTCACATTGGAGCATCCTTTGTCACATTGTTCTTACTTTTGGAAAAGGCATGTCCGTTAGTCTGTCCTAATCTCAGCACCTTGGATTTGTAAGTAATGTGTTTTGTAAGAATATTTACTCGATCAGAGAATGCGAGATAGTAGTGATCACTAGTTGATTAGAAAAGAAGAAAGCAGCATCCTGCCCATGAATTGGAATCATTGTTTATTCCCCATAAAAGCAGTACATCAGTAACATCTCATTGTGGTCTGTCCTAACAAAATGATTGGAAACAATATTTAGTTGGCATCATTATTTCCTAAGTAGTTGTTGTTAATCCATGTCATTAGTCTACTGATGATGACTCCTCTTGGCAGCTTCCGACTTCGTGTGATCCCCTCATGCCGCATTTTTTATCTTCACTGCTTCGCCTGTTCGAAAAGCGTGGACGATCAAATGATGTGCTAAAATTGAGCTTGGTTGCTGCGGGACCACAGTAAAGAACTGCAGTAATGAAGGGAATATACCTGCGAGTAAAGGAATGTGCCAAGTATGGCAATGGCGGCCCCGAGAGCGTTGACAGGCTGGACTGGGGTGTGGAAGATGATGATAGAGGAAACGATCACGGAGACCCGCTTCATCGTGTTGCCGATGCTGAACGTCAGGGGAGAGATCTGGTCCAGGGACATGTACGAGACTTGGTTGTACAGATGGTAGAAGACGCTCTGCGCTACGACCCACCTGCCGACCAAAATCAAGGCGGCATCTATTAAACAGCCTTAGCACTTTCATATAGGTGACCATGATTGAGGTTATTTGACATCACTTACCATATGAAGTTGGGTCCGATCTGAGTGACTGCGTTCCACCAACCGGCAGCCCACATTTGAGGACCTTCCACCACGATTGCAAAGGGAGTGAGCAAAGCCAAGGACAACATTGACAGACAGGCATAGTAGTTCATCCCGCTAACCGTTGTCCCCTTCATCCCTTTCTTGGAGAATATGTTCCGGAACACGAATGCCAGGTTCGATATCATTGCCCCCATGAATCCTGGCGACCGCAACACAAACCTCACATGATCAGCGCTAAATGCAACCTCGAAAGAAGAACACGTCTTCAAATTCAGATAATTCATGAAATCTCGCACCCCTTTTCCTTACCTGTCATGTTGAAATTGAGCTCTGTCACGGCTGAAAGAGCGCATCCACCGATGATCGGGACGAGTGACAGGTAAACCGGCAGAGGGAACATATCTCCTAACAGGAACCTTGATACGAGAACACTGAAGGCTGGCTCTCCACTCTTGATGATGTGAGTGAATGAAACAGCAACCTTCGACATGCTTACAGTGGCCGCAACATGCCCAATCGTGTGTGCAACCGCAACCTAATCCCAAACACCACAGTCCAATTTCAGACCATAACATCAGTGCCTGCCCAAGTCTCATATGCAAATGCATTGCAAGAACAGTAAATCAAGTTCCAGGACTTACAGGCAACAGCATCTTCCAGAACTCAAGGTCGACCTTTGGAGCCTCGGCAACCCTCGTCGCCCACGAAAGCAACATCATCAATGAACCCGCCGCGAGCGACAAGGTAGATGTCAGCCAAGGGTAAGGGAACGCGTTCAGGACCTTCTTGTTGTAGATGTTGAACACCACGTTCAGTGCCCACCACGTGGCAAAGTACAGCCCAATCCTAATCCTCGCCCTCGACTGCTCATCCGGCAGCTCGATGTGGATTTCCAGTGGCTGATCTGCAGCCTCATAAGCATTGCACTCGATTCCCCTCCTCCGGGTGGCGGCGTTCGTCTGTTGTGGTGCGGAGAAGCTCTCAGCATGTGCAATGTAGACAGGCTTCTCCATCCGGAAGCTCAAGATCGAGCTCGAGCTCCCCTGGTCCTGCAGGGAGTTCCGGATAACGGGCAGCATTGGTGAAAACTGGACCTCTGCAATCGAACGTCCTTGCCTCTGGGGAAATGGGTCAGAGAAGGCAAACGGCATGGCTGCACGTCGAACAGAGGAAATCAGGGCCATTTTTCCGAATCGGATAGAACCGGTGCAGGGAGGAAAGGGCCTTGGACGAGGGAAGGAACTTCGGGTTCGCTGGTGGGGTGTAAGAGAAGGACTCAGAATTCTTAGCAAAATGTATGAAGATTGTTAAGGAGTGCAGGTAAAGGTCAGTTTCCTCTCCTTCTATCTTACAGAGGACAGAGATGTCTTGTAAGAAGGAAAGAACGAGGAGGCGGTTGTTGTTATTGTCGTTGTGAATTGCGGGGAGATGGGATTTTATAGGTGTTCCGAGTCACTTCGTTAACCTGAGATAATTAGGGGTCTGAACCAAGTGTTGGCGAGTCGGAAACCAACGCCTCTGGCCGTGAACCACGAAACGACAACTGTGTACAGGCCGCGTTGCGTAGCTGGAGCTTCAGAGTCAGTTCGGTTAAGGTGGTATTAGAGCCAGTTCGTGTCTCTCTGGATCGTACTTGAGGGGCGTTCGTTCGTGGCGCTAGTCTTAGAAATCACGCGACGACTAGAAGTATCAAATACGAAGAATTTGGAGATCAACTCACTCCACTCAACTTTTAACTCTTAGTATTTAAGTAAGATTTGAAACTTTCCCATTTTCATTCTCATCCGTGAAACACGATAAATAATTTTAAAATTCCGAAAAAAAAGCTTGAAATCATACTTTAAAAGTTCAATTTTTCTTAAGAAGGATTTATAAAATATTACTTCTAAAAAATATTTCTAAAGAAGTCGGATTTCACAAGTCCAATTTCTAAAAATAAAAAATGGAGTCGGACACGTAAAGTACGACTTATTTAAGGGTATTCTTTAGAGGTTAGACTTTATAAATTCAACTTCTTTTTTGAGCAAATTCGGACTTCGATTTTGGGGCCTTATTTCTTAAATTTAAAAAATATCTACTTTATTTCATAATTTTTTTTTTACCAACTAAGTTAAAATGGGCAAGTATTTTGTATCCATCCATCAAGAAATAAAAAAGGGGAGGAACAAACAAACAACAAAGATTTCCATCCCCACCTCACACCCAATTTTGAACATTGTTTGTCCGAACAGGCTGGATTGAATTGACCCTTGGGAGGAAGAAGGAAAACGAACGGTGCAGCAAGCAGAAAAATCACGTTGTCCGCATACAGCAACTGTGTCTCTTAATAATTTCGATTAAGGAATTAATCAATCATTAAAAATTCTAGGCTTTTGTTTTTTAATGAATGAAAACTTTTATGATTAGCATGTTAAGGAGAGGCGTTACATGTTTGTCTGTTATGTTTTATTTTTTTTTTCCCTTTTTGACGCATGCACGCCTCTTCATCTTCCCCAAAGGCTAAAGAAATATCCCAACCGCCTCGACTCGACCATCATGTGAGAGTTGGTCCGAAGGCAGGCGTCCAGGGTCAGGGTCGGCCCTGGTCGCTTGCGAGAAGTCAGTTGTTCGAAACCGTAAGCTCGCGTGATCGAAAGAACCACTTCTGATAAATCGATACGACTACTTACTAAAGTATTTTCGTCCATGGGTCCATAGATTTGAGTTATTTTTTTTTTATTACCACTAGGTTAATAACATCTCATCTCTTTTCTCATATTGAGATTTGGCGATGTCAAGTAATCGCATGAGAAAATATTTCCCACAGATCATTTGTTGGAATTAGGAAAAACAAACAAACAAACAAACAATGGGACATGATCGATCGATGGGATGCATCGATCATTTTCCTCATGGTGGGGGTGGGGCTTGCCTCAATTCTACACCGCTAATTCCATTCCGATGCAAACTTCACATTCGATCCTGCCCCGCCCGGAATGAAACCTCCACCACCACCACCACCACCACCCTCTTTCTGATGTGAATTCTTGTTCTTATGAGGAATAAAAATCTAAACGAAGGAGACAACACCCCATAACAGCTTTGGACCGTCACTCGCAAACTCATCGCAACGTAGCTACTATGCGTGTCATCATCATGCTTTTGTTTTTTCGTATCATCATCATGCTTTTGTTTTTTCTTGTGGATGAAATTGGCTGGGTGCCTGTCGGGGAGGGAATGATTGCTCGAATTGCAACTGAGGTATGCCAGTAACATTGGTTCGAATTCGTGAAAAATAGGGTTTCTAGTTTTAAAATTGAAGCGTTTCAAATACCGATTCAATGACATTAACTTTCTCCATTATTTTACGAAATATTTTCACTACACGAAGTTTTTAATATCGTAACAAAACTCGAATCGCAACCACCACACGGCGGAGAAAAACTCGGTATGTGGTAAAATTCGCCTCTTTTTGTTTTTTGTTTTTATCATTATAATTCTGGAGCAGTTGACCACTTGTGCGGCCGACGATATCTTTTCATTTTTCATTTCTTTGTTTTTGACGTTGGAGGATTCTGTTCAATTATTGCTGCAAATTGAGAAAAATATCTGAGGCATGCAAAAAGCGTGGGACAAAAAAACAAACTTAAATTTATTTGAGATTTTCCTTCTTCAGATTTTCTTTCTTTTTTGTCTCGGGCACGATTTAAGATCCCAATTTTGGACTCCAAAAATGTTGACATAGTTGAAGGCTATAGAAAGTAAGACCCTCCCAAATTATTCACCAAAAACAACGTTCCATACGCATGTGGTGTTGATCATTTCATCATTTATGCTCCTTTCAGTGAATTGGTGGTGAGATGGTGGAGTTCATGTCCGTCTACCAATTTCTGTTAGTTCATTTTATAACACCCGTGGACTCCCCTTGATTTGTGCTCTCAGTCGAGCCCATTGGCCCAACACGAACCGGTCCATGGCAGCGATATCACGTTGTTGGCGCGGAAAACGTTGTTTCCCGCGACACGTATCGAATTTTACAGTGAATATGGTCACCATTAAAGTGAAAGTAAACGCAATATAACATTATTAAATTTACAGCGTTTAGTGTTGTACACCGTGAACTGAATGAACACAAATATAACAAGTAAACAATAATATTAGAATTCAATACAACGAAACCGAACTTACAGCGTTACACTTACAGACATGATTCGGATGGGATAACAACGAAAAAGGTCTGGTGATATTTCACGACGGTCGGGGACGGACGAGAGGCGGTCCAGGCGAACTCCTTTCGTGGAATTCACTCTAACTTAAGAGCCGACTCTCGAACGGGACGCTTCCCATTGCTCGGACGTCTTCTCGAATACCATCTCTTTGGGCTTCGTTGCTTTGGTCCACTTGAGACAAAGCCCGAAATTCACGTGTGTCGTTGTACCTCCCAGTCCCACTCCCGACATGAATTTAAAGACATTGGCAGAGGAAGAAGACGAGGGAAGAAGAAGCAGTTGACTTGACTCGTGTCTTGAAATCAACCCCACCTTTTTTTTGTTTCTCTCCACACTTGTTCTGACAAGAGACAACTACAGACGAGACGTCGGCCCCAGCTTGTGTCTGAATGCGGCCCCTGTAGGTTCCCGTTGAAAGAGTTGTATTTTTTCAACAAATGTTTATGTTTACTTGGAGCTTGTACGTCCATGTCTTACTAGAGAGCAATAAATTGTAGGATTCGCTTCGGACATGGTTCCTTGATAAAAAAATGAGCATTTGCGCATATCCTACAAGATCCAGTAGAGGGAAAACACCGAACTGAGCAATATGCACAAAAGAAAAACAAACGTAACGTTGGAGTTAGATGACAACAACGACAACACCATCACAGATAATTAAACCATAGTCACGACTACTTTGATAATAATTGTTTTGAAAAGAAAGAGGAAAGACACGAGTCTGAAAAGTTCAGACACACTCATCACACACTTGCTGGAATATCCCCCCTCCCCCATCTTCAGTAATTAAAAAGAAAAAGGCAAAGTCAATGCCCGAACCCTTGTTGCCCCTTGTAAGAAAAATGGTGTTGTCCCTATTTTGCCCTCTAGGGTTTAGAGGAACAACACCATGATCCCTACAAGGACTTGTTGCAGGAAAAATAAGGAAAGGTGCGTTCTTGACTTCCTTCGCTCGATACTTATGCCCTCCTCTCCCTCGTGTCTTGCCCGCCGAGCCCTTGCCTGGAATTGGCAAAACGATGTACGATGAAAGGCCCTGACATTGGCAAAAGACAGAAAGTTATCGAGGGTGTTGGAGTAGAAACTCGACCTGGGATCACGGATTGTCGCACGAGAGCGAGGCCTTGATTCTTTCCACGGTGGAGTTGATGAGGGTGTTGACGGTCGCGACTGATCCTAGAGATAGCTTCGCTGACGGCACAGTGTCTACCAGTATCTGGAATGCGACGGTGAGGAGGGATCCGCCGGAACCGATATCCTGAATACAACCGACTCCGACATCTGGTCCATCTGGGAGGATGGCGAAGCCCGACGGCAACAGGGCTACATAGTCCGGATCCCCGCCGTTCAGCACAACGTTCATCGCCATCAGGTCAACAGGAGCGTATACAACGTAAGATCCCACGGTGTCGGTGCAGCTCTCTTGGAGTATGAGCATGTTGCTCTGGCTTGAATTAGCGTTCTGTGAGGACGGCTCGGAAGGAGATGATAGAACATCAGCTTCACGACAAAGGCCTAAGATTTCTGAATGATAAGAGGTCGGCGGCACTTACATTGACTCGAAGCAATGAGACGGAATTTCCTGGATCGCGGCCATTCGCAATATGAGCCATTTCCTCGACTTGTCCCCCATTTGAAAGTATATCCCACTAAAAGTGCACAGTGAGATCGGAATTAGGTCAGGATAAGCATCATTGCATGGTCAAGAATCAACCAAAGCCGCACCTCGTTGCGAGAATTCTCATTGCGGAGAAAATCAAACACCCTTTTGGGTGGGATCGGAAGCCAGAATGAGGTTGCTGCACTCAGTACAATCCCAGCAGGTCTCCCAGGGTCATCGACGCTCTTCCTCGTCATGACCCTGACATTATCTGGGCCAGTGCCCATTGGGGACAACGTCGTCCAAGCATGCGCGGTTGAAGCCCCAACCCCGCTACAGAAACTCAGCACCATCCTCTCCGCCAGCTTCATCATGCTCTTCCTACCTTCTACACTAGTTATCACCGCTGGAGAAATAAAAGAACCGAGCACGGTCTGTCACTGGAACTTATTTGAGTACACTGTATGGAAAATGAGTGTCAACAAGGTGGGTTCGTACATGAGTCTCCGGCCGGCATGTTGCTAGCCATCGCGCTCGCAAAGCGTTCGCATTGCCGATCAAGGGTTGCTACCCAACGTTTAGCCCCAAAGCCAAGGCCGCTGTCCACAAGTTGCCGATATATGCAGTGCATACCTCTATCATCTACTTCAACATGTTCGACCCATGTAACCTACACGAATTCAAAGGAACAATCACATAGACTGTACTTTAGATCTAGTTCCATGGAAATATAAAAAAGCCACTGTAATCGAAGAACCACAAATAACAATGACCTTGGAGTAACCATTGGGCAGTTCTTGAATCAAACAACCAGAGGGCCTTCTCCGACTCCTTAGGGTTGGATTACCACTTAGGTTGTCCAGCGACACATCGACCACTACCCATGTTCCATCGCAATGCTGCTTGCAATACCTTACGAAGTAGTTCTCTCGAGAAGTTACAAGAGGAGAAGGGACTTGGAACTCAGCAGTCATCTGCCGAATCAACCCAACAAGTACAACAGTTTTGATTCTTGAGATGAACTACTTGAGCTAAGTCGAATGCTAATGACCAGAGGATTTGCGTACCACTTGTAAGGCTCCATTGTAATTCCCAGCAACCCCGGTGGATAGGACTTCGATGGTCATTGCTCTCGACACAATCCCACAAAATGCACTGGACCACTGGTTCTGAAGGAGTAGGGAATAATTAGTTGGCGTCGATCTCATGCAACATTATTCAAGAGGTTTGATGGAAACGTACCACATCCATGAGGAGCTCAACGAGATTGATATGATTCATTATAACGACCGCCGACTCCCTCGAGGCTTCTGACTTGAATCCCAACGGCCGTGGCCCAATTCCCCTAGGGAAAGTCCTGAAGTACTCATCCTCATTCAGCATCTCGGACGAATTCTCGCCCAGAATCCACAAAGGCTCTCCTCCACGAGCCAACCTAATGAGTTCCTCCATAGCCGCCACTGCTAGCTCGACAATGATTGGCTTGTCCGCCTCAGTGGGCATGGTCATGGGCCTAATGAGGACAAACCCTCCGCCATAGTTCTCACCCATGTACCCAGCTTGACCAGAGAAGCCCCCGAGGCCGAGCTCATGGCCACGAGGAGTCAGATGAGCAGCACCAAGGTTGTTGGGGAAATTTGCCAAGGGCTTCCCCACATACTTTGAGGCGATGGCCGAAATCCTATCGATCTGCCAAAATTTAAAGGCAAACATCAACATTCGAACTCTCCTCGTTTGTAATACAAAAAACCAATGAGCCCTAGTTCTCAAGAACAATCGACCTCATCCTTCAAACGAACATTCTCGATGCGTAGCTGCTGCTCGTCGAAAGACATTTCACCCAGGGCAGCGGGGCCACCACAGCTAGGGCAAGAAGTATTAGCGAGGGCCTCCCGGTACCTCAAGTTATCGGTCCTGAGCTTTTCATTCTCAGCCTTGAGTATCGAGTTCTCATGACGTTCGTGTTGAGCCTGCAGTAAGAAAAAAGAAATGGAAATGTACGCATGACTAACAGGCGATGTTTGAGCTCTTGATTAGATAATTAAGTATTAAGTGATAAATTATCGACCTTCATTTGGGTGCGCTTGTTTTGGAACCAGAATTTGATTTGGAGTGGTTCAAGCCCCAACTCCCGGCTGAGTTCCTTCCTTTGCTTATCATCCGGATGAGGATTCTCCTTGTAAAACCTTCCCACGAACAAACAAAATAAAAAAAATTAAAACCCCAGTAATAAAATGAGCTTATCGAATGAGTCACGAGTTTTACGATTCGAGCTCCTGGATCTGCCGCTGCGTGTGGCGGTGGTACCGCTTCCTCTTCGGACGGGTAGGGTTAGTAGGATCCTCCAAGATCACGGCCTGATCCTCCCCAGACAAGGGGTTCTCCATGGTCTCGGCCCCCGACCTCGTCTCGAAGTCCTCATCCCTCAGCCTCCCGAGGTTGAGAGGGTCGCTGTCGGAGGATTTTAGGCTCATCTCCGCCAACAGGTGGTGGTGAGCCTCGAACAAGTTGGGTTGAAACATCTTCGGACGAGGATTCTGCCCAGAGAGGGGTGGGGAAGGTTAAGCTAGAACTATTCCATGTATATCATCACTACTTTGGTCAAGAAAGAAAGTGATGTGTTTGGAAACAAACCAGCACACGCTCACATCAATATCATAGTCCGAAAAGCCTAGAAAAGCTGTCATGCATTACTTTCCAGCCACGAAATAGGGGGCGAGAAAGAAAAAATCAATCGCTCACTCCAAGGGCACTCAACAAAGTCCACAACCCAAATCAAAATGATATGGAATTAGGGTTTCCATAAGAAGACTAGAAAGTGATGATCTAGTCAGAAAAAAGTAAACAAACCAAGTAAATAAAGATGGAACAGTTTTACCCCTTCACCCTCCTTGTGATGATAAGGTTTGCCTTTTGAGGAGATCACCCCGACATCGAACTATAAGAACACCCACGATTTTCCTTCGGTAAAAATTTCAGAAGACGGAAAACAAGAAGATCACTTCCTCCTCACAGTTCGGACAAGGATGAAATGTTGTGTTGTGGGGTGGGTGGGGGTGGCGTTTCTTCTGCCCTTGAAAGGGTGTCGGGACAAGGAATGAGGACATTAACGACTTTTCACCTTCATTAATTTCTTCGAGTCCTTTTTTTTTAATCTTTCATAATTAATTTATCTATTTCTCTTAAAAAATGAAAAAGAAAAAAAAAGAGGGAGTGTTGTTGGGTCGAATTGAATATCATCACTCTTTCTGGCCAGAAGACCAGCCTATGAAAATAATATAAAGAAAAGGCAGAGGGAAAAATAAGAGGGGGAATGGTGAGATCATGCTGTCAAAGAGGCCATTCCATTGGGTTTTGTTTAAAGTTATTTTCACATTAATTCGTTGTCCTAATCTATCTTGGGATCCGGCAAAGATTATTACTATTATCATGTTAAAGATTAGACTCCTCTCCCAGAAGTCAAGAAAGGAAAAAAGAAGAGAGAATTGGTAACGCTCGTTAAGAATATGAGGTGCATTGCATCCACCCTCCTGGTTTTCTTACCGGACGGTATCCTCTTCTTACCATATATGAAAACGTAACCGAAATATTTTCCTAGGAAGGAAAGAAGAGCAAGGAAGCAAAAGACGAGTGTGGGATGGTGGCCGGAGTGGGATCCTAAAGTCGTAATGGGAGAGAGGGGAAGGACGAAGCTTAATGAACGTACCCAGCAAGGGCTCCACCCTTCTCGTGATGCCTCGGTCCTCGTGCGGCTACGGAGGAGAGTGGAGGGTTGGAAGTGGAATGGCCTTCATTTCCGGGGATCAGGTGGAGAGGTGTTAGGGTTTTTCTATTTCTTTTCTTGAGAGATGGGGGTAGGTTGGGAGAAATAGATGGAGTTGTCGTGAAGAAGAACAGGGAGAGGGTTTGATGGTGGGGAGGGAGGGAGAGGAAGATGGGGAGGGAGTGATGAAGAGTTATTGCGGAGAGGATTGAGAGGGTGAAATTGCATTTATGAAGGGAGGAGGAGGAGGAGGAGGAGTTATTGTTCTTCTCAGAGAGAAAAATTAAAAAAAAAACAACAAGAAAGAAAAGAGAAAGCAAGGAATAAGAGTGATAGAGTGTGTGAGTGGGGATAAATCAGCGCGAACATGCAAAACCTCACAAGGGCAGACGAATACGTATGAGAAGAGGTTTCTGGTACATATGGTCATACTCGACTCGAATACACTCGACCATTGGAAAAATTTTAAAAAAACAAGGATCTAAGAGGGAGGGAGAGGTAGATGTTGATGCTCCCATTCGTTCGATTAGTCCGAAAGGTATGTCCCATTTCCAGTGTTTTGTACAAAAATACGGTTAATTTTAAAAAAATTTGCGAAATATGAACCGAGTTTCGTAAAATAAACGCGCCCCTTAAAATGCAAAGAGGGCGGGCTTTCAAAACCCGCCCTCGTGTAAATAGGTAGGCGCGGGTTTTGAAAACGCGACCCCCAACACTTAGCAAAAAGAGAGCAAACCCGCCTCTTAAAAAAATGCACAAGTGACTCTAACTAACTAGGCTAGACGGTTTATTTTGTCCAACCTTTCAAAAGGCGGGTTTTAACCCGACCCTTGTTCATTTAGTTAAAGGGACGCGTTTTTAAAACCCGTCCCTTGTTAAAGGGGCGGGTCCCGTTAGACGCCTATCCTTCACCCGACGAATGACTATTTTTGCTAAGTGTTGAGAGGGCGGGTTTTCTCTTTGCATTTTAAGGGGTGCATTTTGTCGACGGTAAAATCATATTTTACGAAACTCGAACCATATTTCACAAATTCTTTTTAAAACTAACCATATTAACGTACAAAACTCCCCATTTCCATCGAGTGACATCACATCCACTTTGACAAGAAAAGAACGAAAGGGTTAACGGCAGAGAGAGCTTTTGGAGTGACAATATTTATTACGTAGGTGGAAGTGGGGGGAGTTATATGAAGGGATGTTTCACTAAAAGGGTAATGGGGGGTTGTTTTATATGTGGAAGGGGTGTCCTCGCAGATGCTGATGTAGGGGGGGGGGGGGTTGATTTAATACTAAACGACGGATTCACTACTAACCATGACTTAATGATGTCATTAGTGAAACAACCCTTGACTTCATTGAAGACCAAAGTTCTTAGGCTGATTGGAAACCACAACACTAAAACCATGAAATATCACGTAGAAACGAGATTCCAGTGTTGAACCGGAGGGAGGGGAGCATTGAATCACATTTTTGAGGTCCACAAATTTTCATCGGTCCATGACATCATCCACATCGCATTCGTATCATATAGGCTAAAACGAATTTATTGTTTCCCCTATCCATCTATCCAGATATTAATTAGGGAAATTAAAAGGCTGGGGTTGGGTGATGCTCCTGCTGATGATGATGAGTGCGTGTTGCAAACAACGAATTCAATGGAACTCTCTTTAGCCCGAGTCGGATCTTTGCATTCTTTCACATGAACTTTGAACTACTTGCAGTGTCCCCTCCTGACCAACCCCAAACCTTATCAATAAAATCCCTCCCAATTTTTTCTTCTTCTTCTTCCCGTCGTAATGAATTACGTCGTTTCCTCCTCCTCCTATTCAACCGCGCATGCATGTTGTCACGCGTATCCAAACTATTCGAATCACAGAATTTACTCTCTCTCTCTCTTTAAATTGAAGTGCCTTAGAATTTAAAACTTCCCATTTTCGAAGTTCGAAGAAGAAAATGAAAATTTTAGTTTTGCCTTTCGAAAGTCAAACCCGAAACAGTGTGAATCCAGAAACGCATTAAAAGGTTTTGCTTGTAATTATTAAATCTAGACTAGCATTAAAAGAAACCCCCTCCCAACTAATTCTTTTTTCCCATTCACCAAGAATAAGTTCCCCATCGACTTCGAATATAACGAAAGAAAAAGAAAATTTTCGTTTCCCAAAACTTGATTTAGTTTCCATCTTTTTCATTTTCCACGATAATTGATATGCCATTGTTGAAAGTATTATTATCTTTTTTTTTTCTTTCACGTAAAATGGTTGAACATGAATGCTGGATTCGAACGGATCAATCCTAAACCCAGATGTAACATCGGAATCCAGAAAAGACTGGTGGATTACTCGTTAGTTTTCTGATTTGGGTTGGTTTGTAACCAGTGGCTGGAAGATCCTGTTGATTTGGATGGTGCCTTCCGGCGCAAATGTAACGGTGTTATGATGCCGCTGCTATTGCGATGCTTTGCATTTCCAGCTGCTCTGTTTTGGACTTGCCTGTCCTCGAGGATCTCTTCGACTGGGAGGACGTGGTTGACTTTATCTTCTTCCGTCTGTGCTTCTTCGGCATGCGACGGGCTTCTTCTCTTGTTGCGTTGTCTGTTGACCTGCTCGAGGTCGGTTTACCATCCATGGTACTTTCAGTTGTACCTGCAGCAACAGATTGATTTTCAAATGACTCGGATTTTCTAATCAAACCCGGGGTTTATGTAATCACGAAGAAAAGAAAAGATATGAACACATAATTAACGTCCAAACTGACTACATTCTGCGCTCCTGCGATCTGTCGTAATTCAAACTACACTATGCCTGTAACAGTGGTTCAAACAAGCAGCTGTACACTATTCAAGATGGATCAAAACGCGTCTCCAAGGTGACCCAGACATTACCCTTCAGCGACTCCTTTAGGTATCCGGGTCAGGACAACATGTAACCGAAATGCCTGAGAGAAACACATACCCTCAGGAGGCAAGGATTGGTCGGCGGCCTCCCTGAGGGAGGATTGGAACTCCGGGGCGCCCCTAAAATCTTTCATCTGCACAATGTCGCCCAATTCCGACCATCATCTCAAATAAGAAAGAAACCTTAAATCACCCGAAAAGAATATTACACATATACGATGAGCAGTGAGATATATACATGGAGACACAAAAGAAAGGGCACATACCCAAGCGGGTCCACAACCCGATGGACCATCCCCACCGATATGAGCAACATGCTTCACATCCGTCGGGAGCCCAATTTCCATCTCCTCCTCATCCTCCTTCACCACTACAAAACACCAACACGACTTTTCACCCATCTCTTCGCGTTAATGGCGCAACGGGGCACGTCATGAAGAAAACAAGAAATCCCTCGCAAAGGGAAATGAAAAGGGAGGTAAGATCGAGATAGATGGAGAGATTCGTTCATTCCCAATTACCAAATATTTGGGATATGAACTTGAAACCCTTGTAGAATTCCTTGATAATTGCCATGACAAACGAGAAGAAGATCCGTGGGAGGTCCTTTCAAATTCCTTACCGGACGTATGTCATTGTATTGCGTGTAAGAAGATCTTCATAACAATGCCCGATGGGATATGGGAAACCAAGAAAAGAAAAGAACGAAACGGATGATCCTTCCTTTCCTTTCTTAGTTTCCGAGAAGAAATGCATGCAAAATCACGTATCGGGGCCTATGCAGAACCCGAGAGAGAGGGAGAGGAAACTCCAGGGTTAAGCCAGTGGATGAAGAAAAAGGTGGGCCAAAATAGGACAGGGGAGAAAGAAGTGGTGTTACCTCCAACGAATATACCTAGATATTGCCAGACTCGTAGACACACACCGACATAGATAGACAAGGGACGGTGAAAAACGGAGGATTGTAGGGATTTAGGGTTGTTCTAGAAAAGTTTACGAAAAATATTACACGTTAAGTTTCTGTTTAAAATAACGGCTTTAATTTTATATATAAATTCAAACAGTGAAAATGAGTAAACTTAACTAAATCACCCTGACTTTAGGAGATTTTCTATTTTTTGAGACTTTTTTGGCGTGAGACGGGTACTTGGCCTTCATGCTCTCTTTGGGTTCCCAAATTTTTTCTTCAATCTCGGCTCCCTTCGACTGCACTCGTACCAAACCAATGATGTTGTCATCCCTCGAGCGGTTCTTTCTCTTCGTCTTACCACTTGCACTGATTTCATCGTGTTGGGACATGCCACCCGAGATCTGATTTAGACCTTTGTTGATCAAACAAAAACAAACGACACTATATTACAATAACCAACACAACAATATCAACTCAAACAGAGATGTATATCCTTACATCTTTTGAATATCAACAAAAAAATAAATAATATCAGCCGTAAAGAAAGATAAAAGAGACACCATAATTTTTATGTGGATTACCACGGCACTAAAGTCTACCCAACTATCTATTGTTAACAATAATGTGTGTGGATATGATTTTGATGATGAGTCACTGTGAACACTAAAATCTCGTTTGAAAATATAAGCGTACAAATTGTCGTATTAAAATATAGCGGGTTCTGTCTCTAGTCACGAGAAAAGCACGTGATTCTTCTGATTCGATCTTCGAAGAATAACGGTTGTGGATGGTGATCTTGAAGCTCTGGCAGAATTTCAGCAAAGCTTCAGGATGAAATGTTAAGGAAGTCGTCGGGGCCTATGGGCGTGATCCGGCAGAGCTTCGATATCTTGATGAAGTCGTCGGGGCCTTTGGGCGTGATCCGGCAGAGCTTCGGTAATTTGATGAAGTCGTCGGGGCTTTTAGGCGTGATCCGACAAAAACTTGAGGTGTGTTGTAGAAGAACACCGGGCGATGGACGTCGGCAGAGCTTCGGTGAGGAGGAGCCGACGAGAATCTTCGAGAACTCCAAGAATCTTCTCTCCACCTTTGTGTGTAGTGTTTTTTTGTTGTGTTTCGACAGAGGGATATAGCCGTCGTCGAAGAATATAACATCCAAGAATATCACTTGGGAAGAATATTGTTGTGTGTATAATATGACCGCTGCGAAAATGTAACTCCAATGATAATATACCACCGCGAGAATCTCGTCGTCCTGCTATGGGGCCTTCAGAGATAAACCCGTAGAGAGGCCTTCGGAGATAAACCCGCTATGAGGCCTTCGGAGATGTACCCGCAGAGGGGCCTTCGGAGATGTACCCGCAGGAGGGGCCTTCGCAGATACACCCGCAAGAGGGGCCGTCGGAGATACACCCGCTAGAGGGGCCTTATGAGATCCACCCGCAAGAGGGGCCTTCGGAGATGTACCCGCAGAGGGGCCTTCGGAGATGTACCCGCAGAGGGGCCTTCGGAGATACACCCGCAAGAGGGGCCTTCGCCGCACCACCCGAAGAGGGGCCTTCGCCACCGCACCACCCGCCGAGGAGCCTTCGCCGCACCACCCACAGAGGGGCCTTCGGAGAACCCGCTAGAGGAGTCTTCGCCTCCGCACCACCCGCTGAGGAGCCTTCGCCGCACCACCCGCAGAAGGGTATTAAAAAAATAACTTGAATCACTTTATAACCCAATGGGGCTTAAGAGAATAAGAGAGAAGAGAGAATTTTGTGTGGAAGAGGTGTGAAGTGAATGAATGGGGAGGCTTCTATTTATAGTGCTCCGGGGTCAATCTATAATAGGCAGCTAGTTTCCCCATAATTGGTAACTTTCAATTGGACAGGGCTATGAGATGGGTTAGGAATTGGGCTTGAAACAAAAAGATTTAGCCCATCCTATGATTTGGGCTTGGTAAAATTTTAATGTCTACAAATGCCCCCACTTTAATTCGTGTATCGCATGCTTATATATTTCAGAGAGACGAGAATTAAAGTATTGAAGCGATGTACATATATCTCATTCGGATACGTGAAGACTGAGTCGTTCACAGTTTATACTCGTATGGAAAGGAGTATTATATGGAGATATAATCATTCATACTTTATACTCGTGTGGACATAGAGTATTATATGAAGATTGTGTGGTCACAGTTTATACTCGTGTGGAAAGGAGTATTACATTTTATTTAGTCGTTCACAGTTTATACTCGTGCAGGCCAGGAGTATTACATGAAGATATTTTTTTCTAGTTTTTTTTTCTTTTTTTTTTTGCTTTTTTTGTCTCTTTTTTTTTATTTTTTATTTTACTTTTTTTTTTGCTTTTTTTTTGTCTCTTATTTTATTTTATTTTTTTTGCTTTTTTATTTTATTTTTTTTATTGTTTTTTTTCGTGCAGTTTAGGCTCATGCAACATGGAGCATTATTCGTCAGGCGTAGTATCGCTTTAGGAACTTCCCATTGATTGGTCCGACTCGTACTCCATCTTGATCAACTATCTTGTATGCGCCCCCAGTGTAAGCCTCTTGGACTACGCGTGGACCATCCCACTTGGATGTGTATTTGCTCCCGGTCTTGTGCGTGATGATTATAGGTCTTCGCACCGCCAAAACAAGGTCACCTATTTGAAAGGAGCGAGGTCGTACTTTCGCCATCTTCACCTGATAGCATTCAATCCGCTGCTGGGCTTCAAGACGTTTCTCATCCAAAGCTTCTAGTTCCTGCAAGCGCAATCGCGCATTATCTTCCTGACAAAGTCCCACTTGTATGGCTATTCGTAGTAACGGTATTTGTCGTTCAAGTGGAAGGACCGCTTCAACGCCGTAGACCAACGAGTATGACGTCATTTGAGTCGCGGTTCTATACGTCGTACGATACGCCCATAGAGCTTCACCGACTCGTTCATGCCAATCTCTTCTAGCTTCATCGACCACCTTCTTTAGAAGATTACATAGCGTTTTATTGAACGCCTCCGCCAATCCGTTTGCGGCCGCATAATACATGGAAGAGTTATATTGTTTGAAACCAAATTGCTCGCAAAATTTGTCAATGGCCTTATTAGAGAAATACCGGTCATTATCTGTGATGATATAGCGAGGCACACCATAACAAAAAATAATATTATTCTTGATGAAGGTGATCACCGTTTCTTTCTTCACTTCTCGAAAGGATGCGGCTTCGGCCCATTTGGAGAAATAGTCTGTTGCCGCCATAATATATGAGTGACCCCCTGATGATTTGGGTGTAATGGGTCCTACGACATCTAGCCCTCAGGCCTCAAATGGCCAAGACGCTATAGTTGGATGAAGTGGCTCGGGCGATTGATGGATGAAGTTAGCGTGAAATTGACATACTTGACACTTCTTCGCATATTCCATACAATCCTTTACCATCGTCGGCTAGTAATAACCCATCCTCTTCAATTGGAAGTGAAGTTTAGGACCAGATTGATGAGCCCCACAAACTCCAGAATGCGCCTCTTCTAGTGCTTTGGTGGCTTCTTCCACTCCAAGGCATCGCAAGAATACTCCTTCAAAGGATTGCCGATAAAGAGTATTTTTAGAATATATGAATCGAGGCGCTCTTCTCCTTACATCTACTTTTTGTCGTGGGTCGTTAGGCAGCTTTCCGTGCTCGAGAAAATTGATGAGTGGTTGTCTCCAATCTTGGTCCTCTATGTTACAAACGGATATGAGATTTATTTCATTTGTTTCATCCTTGTCAGGGACTGGTGGAGCCGCCCATGCTTGACATAATATGATGCTGACCTCCCTATCTACTGAAGTGAGTGCAGAAGCAAGAGTCGCCAAGGCATCCGCTTGTGCGTTTTCCTTTCTCGGTATATGACTTAGTGTAATATCCGGAAACCATCTCGCGAGTTTAACCGCATAGTCATGATATGGCAAAAGCTTTGGCTTGCGAACCTCGTATGTGGATATAAGTTGATTAATCACAAGCTTGGAGTCTCCATATACCCTCAAACTATGTACTTTGTTGTCCACGGCCATTTCTAACCCAAGTATGAGAGCCTGATACTCAGCCATATTATTTGAGCATAACTGAGTGAGGGTATATACATAAGGGATGATATCTTCATCGGATGTGACGTAGACAACTCCAGCTCCTGCGCCTCTTTGTGTAGCTGACCCATCAAAGAACATTTTCCATGGAGAAGGAACATCAACCAACATTACTTCCTCATCGGGTAATTCTTCTGTTACTTTCCAATTATCTGGTATAGGATGATCTGCCAAGAAGTCAGCTAAAGCTTGTCCCTTCACAGCCTTTTGAGGAACATACAAGATCTCAAACTCTTGTAGCATAAGTGCCCATTTCGCGAGACGACCAAATAGAACCGGCCTTGACATTATATATTTGAGAGGATCTGCCCATGATATGAGACGAACAGAGTGTGCCTGCAGATAATGTCGTAACTTTTGAATGGCAAACATTAAAGCAAGACATGTCTTCTCAATCGGAGAGTAATTCAATTCCGCTCCGGTTAAAGTCCTGCTTAAATAGTATAGGGCATTTTCTTTTCCATTATCGTTCTCCTGAGCTAACGGAACACCTAGTGAAGCTTCTTGTGCTGCTACATAAAGTATGAGAGGTCTCCCTTGAATAGGCGCATTAAGGACTGGTGGATTTGAAAAATAAGTTTTTATGCTGTTGAATGCATTTTTACATGCTTCGTTCCACTCAAAAGGAGTACCTTTCCTCATCAATCTATGAAAGGGATGGCATCGTCCGGCCAAGTTTGATATAAACCTTCGAATGTATGTAAGTTTCCCTTGAAGGCTCTTCAACTTATGTATGTTCCTTGGTTCTGGCATCTTTATAATCGCATCTATCTTTGATTGATCGACTTCAATGCCTCGATGTCGAACGATAAATCCAAGGAACTTTCCCAAAGTGACCCCGATTGCACACTTTAAAGGGTTCATTTTCAGTTGATATTTCCGCAGTCTGTCAAATACTTTTCTAAGGTCATCGATACGATCGCACCTTTGTCTGGATTTGACAACCAGATCATCCACGTAACACTCTACATTCTTGTGGAGAATATCATCAAAGATCCGTTGCATAGCTCGTTGATAAGTTGCTCCCGCATTCTTCAACCCAAAAGGCATCACCTTATAACAATATATGTCTTTTGGAGTACGAAAAGCTGTCATTTCCTCATCCTTCGGATTTGATTGTATCCCGATGATCCATCCATAAAACTGAGGGCTTCATAGCCTGCGATCGCATCCACCATTATCTCAGTAATTGGAAGAGGAAAATCGTCCTTGGGACATGCATTATTGAGATCACGAAAATCAACGCAAACTCGGAGTTGACGATTCTTTTTCCTAATAGGTACAATATTTGCAATCCATGTTGGATATTTCACCTCCCGAATAAATCCAGCTTCAATAAGCTTATTGACTTCGGCCTCTATCAATGGGATCAGCTCTGGGCGAAAACGTCGTCGAGCTTGCTTTATGGGTCGAACTCTATGCTTAACAGCTAACTTATGCACTGCTATCTTTGGATCATGACCGGGCATTTCTTTATAGCTCCATGCGAATACATCTTTATAATCCTTCAACAATTGGATGTATAACTCCTCTTCTTCAGGGATTAAACTTGTGCCAAGGAATGTAGGACGATGATCCCCTTCCTCCCCAAGATCGACTTCTTTCAATTCGTCAACAGTAGACTTCTTTTTGTCCTCGAATACTTCTGGAGCCTCTTCTGCATCATCCTCTTTAGGGGAAGCGACAACATCATTTCCGCTATTACTATGAGATGATTCCCCATTGCTATTGGTAGATATCCATGTCTTCGTGCTCATTTTCAGTACATCGCCAGTAGTTACTTCAACAACCGCTTTACGCTTCATTCGAGAGGGAACTTTGCTTCGAAGATCCTTTGTATCTTCTATGATAATTGGGATATCTTCTTTTTTATCAACTCTTTTCCACAGCATTCGACTTCTTGGAGCTTGACTTAATCTTAATCGCGCCGATCTTCGAACCTTAATTTCTTCTTTCCGAGTGCCAAGCCTATCAAATACCGATCTTTCCACAGACGGAGCTCCAAGTCGATCAAATACCGAAATTCTCGTCGATTCGGTTGTAGTTTTATCCTCAGCTTCGATGTTTTGAGTTGAAGCCTTCTTTACTGCTTGATTGACGGGCTTGAGAATGTCATACCTAAGACCAAATTTCAACTTTTGACTATCACCTCCTGGATTAGCCTCTTTTGAAGCAGCCCCAAGCGCCTTCAAGTCCTCCGTATAACCGGCTGCAGAGATTAACCTAAATGCATTTGGATCAAATCCGTTGGTGCGCCTGTTAGGCAATGAATCTGGATAGATAATTGCCCCCTGTTTAGGCTGGACAAAACCTTTTAAAGGCGTACTCGTTTGAGCAATTTTCGTCATTTTTGTCATCGGCCAGTTGAGTTCCTTTGGCACCACTATTTCCTCAGTATGGCTACTCACGAAAGGTGGTTCCCTAGCTTTTCGAAGGGCTCTTGGTATATAGCGCAAGATCGGCACATTCTGTTTAGGCTTGTCATCCGCCCTTTCATCTTTAACTGTCGGATTAACTGAAGATACCTCTTGTTGAATAGGTGAAACTTCTACATCCGACTTTTTCGGGATATCCCTCTCAATTGGTGCAAGCTTCGGGACCTTTTCTTCAGGATCGACACCCTTATTAAAGTAAAATTTGGCATCGGCAAAGTATGACTCCGCTTCCGTAAAGGGTTTTGCATCTGCCCATACTGTGTGAGTTACCCCATCCTTTACAAATTTAAAGCATTGATGGAGCGTGGATGCAACGACTCCATATTCATGCAGCCATGGTCGTCCCAACAACATATTATAGGTGGTGTTGGAATCGATGACGTAGAATGTCGCTCCAGCTTCCATATCTCCTATAGTGAGGGTGAGACAGATCTTCCCAACGGCTCGTTCTCCCCCTTGGTTGAATCCTTGAATTATTAGCCGGCTACTTGATAAATCGTCAACCCCTAGCCCAATCTCTTTCAGGGATTTTAGTGACAAGATATTGACTGCTGAACCTGGGTCAACCAGTATGCGATTAACCTTCGTACCATAAGCATATCCTGATACAAATAGCGGCCGATTGTGAGATTTGTGACCTATAAGAAGATCTTCATAGGAAAATGTGATTGTTGTGCCATCTTTTCGTAATTTCACAACATTCACCACTGCGGGATCTTCTGGTGTGTCAACCTTCGCGGCCTTCTTTGTTTGCATCAATGTGGTGACAACTCTTAGACAGATTTACAAGTTTTCGAAAACGTTCCGGAAAGAAATCCCATAACGTAGCCGAGGTTGGCTTCTTCAAGGACTGGTCATCAAGCGAATTCTCCACTTTCACCATTTTTCGAGAATGCACTTTTATTGGTGACTCATCGTGATCTTTGCTCGCATAGGAGGCGTTTGCTTAACAGGCTTAGAAGACTTCTTCCGATTCTTTTTGTGGGTCACCAAAGTCCAGCCTTCTTCAGTAGATGCTTCCTCAGAGCTAACCACACAACTTGACACCTTGGTCATATATCGTTGCATTACTCCTGTGATGTTATGAGTATCATTGTTTGCGACACTGATCATATTCGAAGGTGCAATATAGGCTCCTAAATCGATCTTTTTGTCACGTACAAGCTCCATGACCTTCTCCTTAAAGACGAAACACTTCTCAATTGGATGGCCTAAGACACGATGGTACTTGCAGAAGTTGGGATTGTCGGCTAGATTCGCTTGTTGCGGTCGCTTCGATTGCGGAAGCTCGATCATTTTAGAAGACAACAGATAGTCAAATATTTCTGCAAAATCTTCATTAGGGAAAGGATATTTCTTGTTTTGCCTTTCTTCAAGAGTTAGGCGTTGTCTCTCCATCTGGGTGCTTCTGCAGGTGGTTGTCCATTTGCCGGGACTTTTCCTTTTGCAATTAGCACTTTGACAGGAGTAGCATCTGTAGTCATTACCTACTTCTTAGTATCTTTGAATGCGGGCTTGCCCCCAGTTCTATTTCCTAGTCTTCTGGTGCTCAGGAATTGGGATACTATTTATGTTGGTCCCAACAAAGCTTAACTCCATGTCATGAGCTTTTGTCGCCAACTCCTCGAATGATCATGGTTTGAGCCCTTGTAGAATATATCGAATCCTCCAGAGCATGCCTTGAATGCACATGTCGATAGATGTTTCCTCTAATAGACGATCCCTACAGTTCAGGCTTAGATTCCTTCACCGCTGGATATAGTCGACAACAGGTTCTTCCTCCCATTGACGAGTATTAGTCAGCTTGATCATGCTCACCACGTGCTGCGTGCTGTAGAAGCGGTTTAGAAACTCCCTTTCTAACTGTTCCCAACTATCAATAGTGTCTGGCTTGAGGTCAATGTACCAATCAAAGGCATTTCCCTTCAGAGAGCGAAAAAACTGTTTAACCATCTAATCCCCATCAGTGCTCGCGTTGTTGCAAGTTTCAACGAAATGAGCTACATGTTGACGTGGATTCCCCTTTCCGTCAAATTATTGGAAGTATGGAGGCTGATATCCGACTGGCATCTTGAGGCCTTCGATTCTTCGGCTGTAAGGCTTATAGTATGCCGAAGATGATGATGATTTGCCCTCAAGCTCGCTCTTCACCGTCTATTTTATTAATTCCATCATTGCTTTCGCTGGAATAGGATCTTCAATGATGGACATGTGCTTTGCCGAATCATCAACAGTCATGACCCCTTTTCCTTTGTCAACTTGGGTGCGCGAACTTTCTTCTGTAACTGTTTTGTCGGCATCCTTACTCTCTAGCTTTTTGACGATGTAGTCCATTTGCTGCTCTCTTTCTTTCATAAAAAGCATCATAGCATCCACAGTTTTTGTGAGAACTGCGACCTGATCTTCAAGTGAAGGAGTATCCGCCATCATCACTGGCATGACTTCAAAGCCTTTAGTTGAATCTGCTTATGAGGAAGAATCCGACGGAGAGTCACTTGACGAAATATTTTCAAAATTTATCTGCGGGACAGGAGACGCCAGAACCTTGTCGAAGGGATTATCACCAGCAGATGGTTGAGATGACTTTAGGGAAATTGCTCTAAGCATTCCCTCTATTTTCTCAGTCTGTTTGCGAGTTTTGGCCACAGATTGAGCATATGTCCACTTTGGAGAGCCTCCCCGGTTAAAAACATCCTTGTAAGATGGGGAAGCCTTAGGGGAGATAGACTTGAGCATTTCTTCTATCTCTTCAGCTTGTTTGCGCGTCATAGCCACAGACTGGGCATAAGTCCACTTTGGAGAGTCCCCGTAATTGAGAGTATCCTTTTTAGCGATATCCTTGTAAGCTGGGGATGCCTTGGGGGAGATGGACTTGAGCAATTCCTCAGTCTCCTTATATAATTCAGTAATGGTCCTAGCCTTGACCAACTTTGGAAACTCAGCAGATGAAGAGCCCCCCGATGAGAGTGAAGGAAAAGCAGCAAGCTGATTGTACGCGACAACATTCTTGACATTGATCATCTTTGGCGCCATGTGAATTTCTCGAAGAAAAGAGATGAGAGGTAGAGATTATCCCACTGGGCGTGCTAGAAATTTGTGAACACTAAAATCTCGTTTGGAAATATAAGCGTACAAATTGTCGTATTAAAATATAGCGGGTTCTGTCTCTAGTCACGAGAAAAGCACATGATTCCTCTGATTCGATCTTCGAAGAATAACGGTTGTGGATGGTGATCTTGAAGCTCTGGCAGAATTTCAGCAAAGCTTCAGGATGAAATATTAAGGAAGTCGTCCGGGCCTATGGGCGTGATCCGACAGAGCTTTGATATATTGATGAAGTTGTTGGGGCTTTTGGGCGTGATCCGGCAGAGCTTCGGTAATTTGATGAAGTCGTCGGGGCTTTTAGGCGTGATCCGGCAAAAACTCGAGGTGTGTTGCAGAAGAACACTGGGCGATGGATGTCGGCAGAGCTTCGGCGAGGAGGAGGTAGCGAGAATCTTCGAGAACTCCAAGAGCCTTCTCTCCACCTGTGTGTGTAGTGTTTTTTTGTTGTGTTTCGACAGAGGGATATAGCCGTCGTCGAAGAATATAATATCCAAGAATATCACTTGGGAAGAATATTGTTGTGTGTATAATATGACCGCTGCGAAAATGTAACTCCAAGGATAATATACCACCGCGAGAATCTCGTCGTCCTGCTATGGGGCCTTCTGAGTTAAACCCGTAGAGAGGCCTTCGGAGATAAACCCGCTAGAGGGGCCTTCGGAGATACACCCGCTAGAGGGGCCTTCGGGGATGTACCCGCAAGAGGGGCCTTCGGGGATACACCCGCAAGAGGGGCCTTCGCCGCACCACCCGCAGAGGGGCCTTTGGAGAACCCACTAGAGGGGCCTTCGCCTCCGCACCACCCGCCGAGGAGCTTTCGCCGCACCACCCGTAGAGGGGTCTTAAAAAAATAACTAGAATCTCTTTATAACCCAATGGGGCTTAAGAGAATAAGAGAGAAGAGAGAATTTTGTGTGTGAGAGGTGTGAAGTGAATGAATGGGGTGGCCTCTATTTATAGTGCTCCGGGGTCAATCTATAATAAGCAGCTGGTTTCCCCATAATTGGTAACTTTCAAATGAACCGGGCTATGAGATGGGTTAGGAATTGGGCTTGAAACAAAAAGATTTAGCCCGTCCTATGATTTGGGTTTGGTAAAATTTTAATGTCTACAGTCACACAACAGGTTGACCTGCCATAACCATATAGAAGCTGAGCTGACCCTTACAAAAGCCTAACAGCAGTAACCTTCTCTAACTTAGATATCCTTCCTAAAATAGGAAAAATATCACGAAAATATTTTATACATCCTCCGTCATTCTAGATCGAATGATGGGGTAAGAAAATATTTCCATATTAGATATTTTAATAATTAATTATTTATTAATTCAAAAAACGAATATTCCTTGGAATATTATTTGAATTAATATTAACCTATTATCTGGTAAGACAAACCATAAAGTCAAGGAATAATTTTCTTATTTATAGAAATTATATTGTCAAATATGAAAATTTCTTATTAACCTTTCGTAAGGAGATTATGTTAATAAGAAACAATCCACCAAACGTACAAATGAAATGATTAGTGTCTACATTTGTTGACACAATCAGTCATCAACCTTTTGTAATGTGTTATCTTGGGATTGGAAAATCCGATTGATTTCCTATCAATCAGTGATTGTCCCAAATTGATTTATGCATTATGAGAATGCATCTGGTCGCATTTTATTTTTAGTAAAATAATCTTCCTCAATAATAGAAGGACGAAGCTGTTCTATAAAAGAGAAAACTAAAAAATAATTTAGTTGGTCGGTTAAGTTGTGTGGTGGTAAGTCTTGGCATTCTTGCAATGTTATTGTGGTGTTTTAGCGTTTGTCTTGAGTGTGCAGGACGGAATCTCCAAACGAGCGTTCTCGCAGGAGGTGACTAAGGAGGTTCAGCATTGGTGAAGCCACTCTGGAGACGATCAGAACACTGTCCGTAACGTCAGACTGCGTGCAACAGGGCTTGTGGAGAAGGGTCGCTGGTTTGCGAGTCGGCGTACCGGGTTGGTCGGCGAGAAGGAGTCCACTGCAGGCGTAAGCAGTCAAGGACTGACAACCTTATGTAATTGGTTATCTTGTTTGTTTGTTGTTTGCAGCATATGTATCTCGGTGAAGCCACTCCGTAGGCGTCTGTGGCTGCGAATCTAAAGGACTTGGTAGGAAAGCTGTCCGTAACGTCGAGCTGTGTGCAGCGAAACCTTGGGAGGATGTTGCTAGCTAGCGAATCGGCGCACAACAGGTCCAGGAGAAGGAATCCGTAGTAGGCGCAAGTGGTGAGGGACTGGTAACCTCCTGTAGACGTTTATCTTTGTTGTTCGCAGGTTATATCGAAAAATACAAAAATAGAAGTCCACCAGACGACCTCCAAACACGTGGAGGATAGTGCCATTGAGCCTGATCGCTGATCCACAGAAAGGGCAACCCACTACTGAGTCACATAAGGCTGAAGCTTCAAACCAGGGTTCTGTGTTTGCTGAGTCTGGCTGATTTCCTTGTGATTCGACTTAGATACATCCCAATCTCAACAAGAGAGTTTATTGTATTAGTTAAGTTAATCTTATCGTCCTATGGTTAAAGAAATCGTTTTCTTATACCATAGAAAGTTTTACCTTCTACAATATAATCACTATTTCAAAGTATTAGTGAAAACGGCCGAAAGTGGATGTAGGCGTGTTTGTCGTACCACCATAAAACCTTTGTGTTCTCCGAATTCATTTTAAAGTCAATTTTACACGGTTTGTAACTACAGAAGCCTTAACGAAAGGTTCTGTTTTACAACAACTTTCTTCCGTTGTAAGGATTGTGAAAAAGCATTACAGAAATCCTTAATTTGACTTAACATTAATTCACCCCTCCTCTTAGTGTAATCTTTGGGCTAACAATTATCTCCCCCTTTTTGATGATGACAAAACATTCATCCATAAGAGATATGTTAATGTAAGATGAGGTACCAAATTCCCCTTAAGGTAGAGAAGGTAAGAGTCTGACATTTTATAGAAGCTTTAACAAGTGCATATGCATATAACTTTAACAGATTACATGAACAAGGCTCCCGTATATTTAGCCCGACAGTAGCATGTGCTTCTCTCCCAGCAAAAATGAGTTATACTCAATTTTTGTGTGCCCATATAAAAGGTAGATGTACCACATAGTGGACGGACCTTCTATCCCGCTAAATATTTAAGAACTCTTGAGATGTTTTAGAATTAGCTTGGCTATATCTCATTATATATCCCACTTAATTGTTACTTCCTATTTTTCAAAGTATCTCCAAAATCTCTCTCCCTTTTTGTCATATAAAAAAGAGTAGAAGGTAGAAACGGAGAAGTAGCATTCCGTAGAAGGTATAACCAAGTAGTAAGTAAAGCATAAAACCAAACTGCAGAAGGAGCAGGAACTTCCTTCTGGTGAGCCTCCTTAGTCTTTGATTTCAACACCCAGCCACTCGAAGTCCTCACATAATGCAGGTTGGATATGATCTGCTTCCAAAGTTGTCGACACACCATTTTTCAATAGCAGCAGCAGGATTGGGATCAATTCCATGAAGCTCGAGGAGAGCAACAACCACATGACCGTATGGAAGGGCTTTATCCTTGGCTTTCACACAAGCTTCCATATGGCTGAAGATCAACGCTCCCAGATTAAACGGTGTTCTTATCAGGAGGTGCTCCATAATTTGAGCATCCCTTGGAGTAATCGTGTCCAGGCTACCAGTTCGCGGAAGAAAGCAGAAAATCAAAGAACGATGAAGGATCTGCTTCGGTAAGTCAAGAGCAGCGGACTCAAGGTATTGTGGCAGCTTCACTTTGGATCCAAGAATGACGTTGTAGGACCCGTTCTTGTCAGGTACAGGAAGGGCATAATGCTCCTTACAACCAAACAGTGTGTTGATCTCGTTGACAGACTAAACAAGAGCTATACCATCAACTATAGTCCGCATGTCCTTTATAAAGTGATTAACCCTATAGCAGGTGAGATTCTCATAGAACTCACGGATCCTGACTACAGCAACCTCAGTGTAAGTCTCCCAAAATTCGCTCAAGCCCAGCTTCTCATACATGGGCGTGATATCCAAGTCATGGGCAGTTAACCAGCCGAAATCCAATCATTTACTAGTAGCTATCTATCTACCAGCAACATCACAGGGAGGCACAACTTCTGCATTTTACAATATTTTCTATCTCCACATGATATGTAGCAGAAGTTACCTCAGGATTGAGAACAATAACAACTTTGGTCTTCTTCGAGACCTCTTTCTCCATTGACTTGATCACAACCTCATGACTCTTCCTCTTTTGGTGTGTTCTTGCAGATACACTCCCAGAGGCCATGACAGGCTTGATTTTTGCAGATGGAGTTCGAGCATCAGCTTTTCCCTTGAGTTTCAGGTATGAAGACACAGGGGCTTGGGAACGTAGGCCAGGGGAATGACCTCTAACACCTCGTCCTCACCATCCTCCGGAGGAATCTCATCCTCTAGGACTAGAACAATGTCCTCCAGAGGAGTTTCGTCCTCCAGGATTTGATCAACATCCCGCGGAGGGTCAGAGACCTCTTCGTCAGTGATAGGAGGTTCCTCCTGTTCAGGGACCTCATTAGGAGCATGAATTTCAACCTGCTATTCATTAGCAGCAATAACACCCTTAGAGGTCTCCTTGACCTCTATCATCGAGTCCTTGCTGATTTCCAGGTGCTCAGACGCAGTTTCCTCGTCATCCATGGAGAGGATGGGCTTGATCGGACAAATCTCAGCCTGCGGAGGTGTGGCCAAGAAGGAGAAAGAACGACGAGTGCAAGACTTGCTCTTTAATGCCATTGCTCAAAATTGGACGAGATGAATCGACCCCATTTAGGGGGAAAGAAGGAGAAAATTCTTCCTAGGGTTTTTCTCAAGTGTGTTTTCTCACAACGTGATTGAGGAATACGATAGTGAAGGAGGGAACTAGATTTAGAAAATAAATTATTTTATTTCCTAATTTTTGGAAAAATATTTTATTTTCCTAAGTTGAATAATTGAGGATATTATCCCAACTAAATGAGACATTCCCAAATTTAAGCAAGAATATATGATTCTTGTGAGTTAGAAAATGAGATAATTCATATTCTAGAATATTTTTCTAATTTAGGAAATAATCTTTGCGGATAGAGGGTTAACATTCTATTCCAAGCTTCTAGAGAGGATAAAATAAATAATCCTCAAATAATTTGCCAAGAAAAACCTGAAATATATTATTTAAGATTTTCTTAACGTACATTTCCATAGTTAAGGAACAAATCTGGTTAATATCAAAATAGATGCATTGAGTATCTAAGAGAATCTACATTTTTCGAAAGAAATTCTTTCTTGACAAGATATTTCATAGAATAATATTGTCTAGAATACTCTTTTTGAAAATAAATTTCGAATCAAGAATCGGAAGATATTCCTTACAGAACGTTGAATATACTATACAACGTTTTTGTGATTAAAATGGATAATGACTCCCAATTCGTTCCTAAAAAATAAGAACTTCTTCTTATCAAGAGGTTTGGTGAGAATGTCAGCCATTTTTCAAACGATAGAAGGTTTGAGCTTCTATAGAGAAGAACAACACTGTAGCGGTACTATGTCGAATTTCAGTGAGCAAAAGCATCTGTGGAGTTGAATATGTGATTAGGGTAGTCAAGCCTCTGTAAAGCAGAGTACGAATCTCGTTGTATTTTATTCTACTAGAGCTTCAAGCTTATTTAGTGGAAAACGTAGATTCTGCCTGTGATAATGTGTACAATAAGTATAAGTTGATGTAAGATTTCAATAGACGATTAACTCTCTATTTGAACATATATTTTATATTAATTGACGTATTCTAACAAAGCACAAGCTTTTGTAGAATAATAGCAACAGAGCAAAAGCTTTTGTATTGTAGCAACAAAGCATAAGCTTCTGCAGATAGGAACTGTGCGCTAACAAGCTTTTGTAGGGTCTCAACAACCTATTAGGCTTTGTTGGCACTCAATTTGATTCCAATTGTTGGACTCTAACAGAAAACGAAGTTTTTCTAGAATACGACAAAGTGGTGATAATCAGATAGCGCACAGATGGTTCAAGCTGCTATATGATCTCAACGAGCGATTTAGCTTCTGTTGAATTGCGTTGCAATACAAATTGTTAAATTCTATCATAGCGTAGAGCTTCTGCCGAATGAAACAACTGTGATACCTACAGAGCATAATCTTCTGTAGAGTAGCAATAGAGCACTTAGATTGTACGAGCTTTTGTAGGAAGTTTCTTTGATTTCAATTGTTGGATTTTAACAGTTAACAAGGCTTCTGTTGAATTCAACAAAGTAACAGCTTCGATAGGATCTCAACAAGCTATAAAGTTTCTATTGAACATGCTCTGATACCAATTATTGGCCCAAAGATTACACTAAGAGGGGGGTGAATTAATGATAAGTCCAATTAAGGATTCTTTAACGCTTTTTCACAACCTTTAAAGTTGCTGTGAAACAGTATCTTTCGTTCAGGTTTCTGTAATTACAGAACGTGCGAAATGGACTTCAAAATGAATTCGGATAATACAAAGGTTTTTATAGTGGTTCGACAAATACGCCTACATCCATTTTCTACCGTTTTGACTAATACTTGTAAATAGCGATTACAGTGTAGAAGGTAAAACCTTCTGTGGCATAAAAAAATAATTTCTTTAATCACGGGGACGGTAAGATTAACTTAATCAATGCAAGAAACTCTCTTGTTGAGATTGAGATGCGTTTAGGTCGAATCACGAGGAAATCAACCAGACTCAACGAGCATAGAACCCTGACTAGAAGCTTCAGCCTTCTGTGACTCAGTAGCGGACTGTCTTTTCTATGGATATACGACCAGGCTCAAATTGTAACCAAGCATCACCCATCGGTTCGATACCCGAATCATAACTTGAAAGTTTCTCTGGACCTTTCCTAATCGGGGCTAAAATTCCAAGTGCTTTTCTTGCGTATTCTTAGACGTCGTCTGGTGGGCTCCTTTCGATACAATATGCTAAACAAAGTAAACAACTCTCTACAGGAAACTGCAGTCCCTCACCACTTGCGCCTGCTACGGATTCCTTCTCCTGGATCTGCTATGCGCCGACTCGCCAGAAGCAATATTCTCCCAAGTCCTGCTGGCAGCCCGATGTTACGGACAGCTTCCCGACCAAGTCCTTTAGATCCGCAGCCACAGACGCCTACGACGTGGCTTTAACAATGTGCATTTGCTACAAACAACAAACAAATAAGATAACCAACTACAAAAGGTTGTCAGTCCCTCACCGCTTACTCCTGGTACAGACTCCTTTTCTCTGACCAACTCTATATGCCGACTCTCTAAACAGCGACCATTTTCCCCAGGCCCTATTGTATGCAGTCCGACGTTACGGATAGTGTTCTGGTCGAGTCCCTCGGATCCGTAACCATCAGCGTCTTCGGAGCGGCTTCATCAACGTTGAACCTGTTGTAGTCACCTCATACAAGAACGCTCACCTAGAGACTCCATCCTGCACACTCAACACACACGTTTGAACACCATAATAATGTTGCAAGAGTGTCAAGACTTACCACCGTACATCCAACCCACTAAATTATTTTTTGTATTTCTCTTACATAGAACAACTTCGTCCTTCGTTTACTTTACTAAAAATAAAATGCAACCAGATGCATTCTCATAATGTATAAATCAATTTGGGACAATCTCTTATTGATTTCGTATTAATCCGATTCTTCAATCTCAAGATAACACATTGCAGAAGGTTGAGGATTGATTGTGTCAAATACCTTCTATAGTTGGAACGAAAAGTTATTTCATTTCCAACTTGAAAAATCTTATCATTACATAGTGCATATATTCTTTAGGGACTATCCAAAATTAATTTAACGCTAATTGAATAATCTTATTCCAAGATAGAGCACTAGAGAAGGTTCGATCATCGATCTCCTATAGATGGAAATAATAAATGATTTATTTTCTAAATGAATCGTAGGCACCTAGTGAGTTTTCACTTTTCTGTTTTGTGGAGTTATTGCAATTAAATGTGTTACACTAAGAGGGGGTGAATTAGTGTTAAAGTTCAATTAAGGATTTTTAACTTTTCTTCCACAGTCCCCGCAGCAGAAGAAAGTTTATGTAAAACAGAACTTTTTGTTTAGGTTTCTGTAAGACAAAACGTACGAATGTGATTTCGATCTGTTTTATGTACGCAAAGCTTTTATAGTGGTTCGACAACTTGCCTACATCAACTCTTCACCCAGAATTTGGATGGTTATCGCTAGGACGTAACGTGGTAGCGATTAGAGAAGGTGATGCGTGATCAACCTTTTATAGCACATACCAAAACGTTCTGCATCACAAATGCTGAGTTGCACAACACAGATCAAAAGGTTTTGTATCAAATGTGTCACCCCTCTACACCACAGATCAGAAGGTTCTGTACCAAAAGTGTCAACCCTCTACAGCACAGACCAGAAGGTTCTGTACCAAAGGTGTCAACCCTCTACAGCACAGACCAGAAGGTTCTGTACCACAGGTGACTGATTTTCACAGCACAGATTGAAAGGTTCTGTACCACAGTGACTCGGTGCACGCGTTAACGTGACTAACAAAGGTAATTGGTTGTCGGACATTTCTCTCGGGCAGTGTCCTCTCCTGCACAACTCGTCATGACTTCCTTCGAGACTTTTCACTTCGATGGCATCTCCACCTGCACAGCAACCCATTGCTACTTCCACATGACTTTTCACACAAGGGGCGTCCCCACTTGCACAACACCCACCTGTGACTTCCCTTGCGCGATCTCTCGTGACAGTGACTAAACAGACACAAAACCCCTGCCCAAGGTTCTCCTGGATGGTCCCTCGAGACTATGGCTAAGCAGACACAAAACTCCCGTCCACGATTATCCTGCACACCCAGAACGTTACGCCACAAAAGGTGGTTAGTCCCTCACCTTCTGTGCTCCTGGGGTATCTTGCCTTCTCTTCGGCCCAGTGCACGTTGGCCACCCCAGCACCCTGCCACACGCCTCCACCAACGTCTCTTATAGCCTCTAACCAAGAGTTCCTCGTAGCCCCTGAGTTACTCTGGCAGAAGACTTTTTCAACTTTGCAGCCTTCTGCATCTTCGTCCCTCGTGTGTGATTAACTAAGCTCAAACGAAAAATATTTACAAGTTCTCAGCACGCTCTCTAGATTTCACACATACAATTTCCCGAGAATGTGGCCGAATTGACTCCTAACTAAACAAGAAATTCTAGATTAAACGCAAAAGGTAATCTTGACAAATCAGCCTTCTGCAAATATAGAAAACAAAAGATTATATAAGATTACAATTTAATATTTACAAAAATGAAACACTCAGGCATATATTCTTTAAGTAATCATATGCTATCAAAATGATTATGATTTGATGATATTCCCATGAATACTGCGATAAAGAAGGTTCTGGCTGAATCTGATCCACAACCTTCTGCGAATAGAAATAATTCAAGATTAACTTCCATAATCATCAAGACTTATATAATTATATTCAGGATGTTAAATTCAACGAACTTAGACAGATGATGCGGATTGTCATCCCAATAACGGTTCATTTGTGGTCAGATTGATCCACAGAAGGTTGAAATCAACCTTACAGAAGCTTACCATAATTAGATGATATATTTCCTTCCACGGGAAATATAATTCCCATTATGATTACTTGGAAACATAATCCAGAGAATTTGATCAGATTAGTATCTTGATCAATTCCTTTTATTTTCGCAATTAAACAATTACTAAACATTGATTTAATTACAAAAAAATTACATACAGAAAGTTCTCAACGTGAGTAGCTTCTGTATTATAGATGCTTGACTTCTGTTTCACGGAAGGTCAAGGCTCATCATCAAAATCTTTTCAACAAAATGAAATGATATTTCTGTGAAAAATAAAAATAAAAATAATAAACTCGGGTCTTGCAGCAATATGTCGGATGTATGTGGAAAAACTCGACTTTCGAAAGTTCTTGAACTATTCGCTCCCCTTTCCATAAGTTAAACCTAAAATATATAGTATCCATATAAAATATTTCATAATATCGTAAAAGATTATAGAAAATCTAAGGAAATAAAGAGAATAAAATGAAACTAAGAAGGCCTAGTTTCTAATAAATCTCAAAATAAACTCAAAATCTGATAAAATAACAAAGACTTATTTAACATCAAACTAAACTAAAAATACAATAAAAACTATAAAACTCTAACATAAACTCTCCTAATTAGCCTTATAAAGTCCCACTAAAACACTAAATAACTTTACTCTGGTAGAGTTATCATTCCACTCCCTATCCCAATCCATGATAGTTGGCTAAACTTCGAAAGACGTGTTCCAACAGAAAAAGCAACACGTGAGAGGTCCAGTCTTTTTCATTGGTCTTGGTCTTTGTCAACATCCCTTGCAAGAACCAAGTGGTGGTGAGAAACTACCAAATTTATACTCCCATTCCGTGTATTGGTGCAGTCTGTCTAAAATCAAAAGGACTTTAACTTTTCTTCTTCCCTGCGATCGATTCAAAACCTTCATGACAAAAAATATTCCAAATATTTCCTCGTCGTGTTATATTCTCTCGTCCTTATATTGCACGACTCATTCAATCTCCTCTTGTAAATTTATGCTCAAATAAAAATGGTAAAAAAAATATACCATGTGTTGAGATTTAGTCCAAAAGTTATAGGAGTATCGTAGAAAATATTTCAAATATATTTGGAGAATATTGATGGAGATATTCGGGTAATATTTGGAGAATATTTTCGAAGATATTTTTGGTATATTTGTTGATGGCAAAAAGACCACAATATATGTCTAGGTGAATGAGGATTATGCACATCTCATTCAAGACGTGATAGTATTAGGTTTTGGGGTACGGGAAACACTTAGAGTGAATTCTGTACGGTGAGTGATCATCAGGGGTGGGCGATATTCTTATACTTGTAATTTCGGATTTTATCTAGTGGATCTCGGAGGACCTCCCGTGGATCTAGGCATATTCGCCGAACCACGTATATCGCTGTGTTTTTTTCGCTTTCTCGTTTATTACTGAGGACAATCGTGTCAAGTAACGATTTTCGCTGCGCTCGTAGATTTCTGCGAATTGTAAGAAGCCGGATAAATTTGGTCGACGCAAGGTCGAGCATCACAACAACTGGCATCAGAGCTACAGTTTTTCGGCAGATTGTCGAGATGATGGAGGAATCAAAGGCCCTTGTGTCGAAGTTCGACGGGATGGATTTTGGCTACTGAAAGATGCAGGTTACAGATTTGCTAATCCAGAAGGACATGTATCTACCGTTGTAACTCATGTGGGAGAAACCAGTTGATATGAAGAGGGACGCATAGAAAACCATGGATACCAACGCCATGAGCATGATTAGGCTGTTGTTGACTCGGAATGTGGCCCTAAGCATTAGGAACGAGAAGACCTCGTACAGTCTGATGCAGACTCGGTCAAATACTTACGAAAAGCCTTCAGCTGTGAACAAGTTCTTCATGATGCGAAAGCTATATACTCAGAAGCTGTCGGAGGGTGGCTCGGTAAGTGATCACATCAGTTTACTTACTGAAATCTTTGATCAGTTGAGTAATGCGGAGATGCAGATATCAAATGAACAGATGGCTGTGATTCTGCTGTTGAGTTTGCTGGAGAGCTGGGAGGCGATCGTTTCTGGAATTATCAATGAGGCTGGGAACAACGATCTAGTGTTTAGTGAGGTGAGAGGCCTGATTCTCAGCGAAGATGTTCGCAGGAGAGAAATAGGGAAATCATCTAGTTCTGCCTTAGTCATTGATGGAAGAGCCAAGAACCAACAACATGATGAAAAGGGGTCTCGTAGCAAGTCAAAGAAGCGCGGTAAGTCTCATAGCAAAACTTGTTGGAGTTGCGGCAAGAAGGGCCACTGGAGAAGGGATTGTAAGGAAAAGAAGAAATCAGATGAAAATCAGTCGTCGAGTGGGAATGTAGCCGAATTCATGAAGACGAGCTCGACGGAGGGTGATGAGAACGTCCTTGCAACAACGGTCAACTCTACAGGTTATGAGTGGATTCTTGATTCTGGATGTACCTATCCTATGACACCGCACAGAGAATATTTCTCATCTTATCAGGAGGTTAGTTTGTTTAAGGTTTTCATGGGAAATAACTCAGAGTGTCAAGTGGCTGAAGTCGGTACGGTGGAAATCAAGATCTACGATGGTGTAGTGAGGCCATTGGCGGAGGTACGTCACGTCCCATAACTGAAGAAAAATCTAATTTCTCTTGGTGTTTTGGATTCTTTAGGCTATCGTGCAGCGATAGAGGATGGAGCAATGAACATTGTCCGTGGAGCCCTTGTGATGATGAGGTGTAATCGCCAGAACAATCTCTACTATCTCGTCGGTAGTAGAATGGTCGGACGGCCGTGAGTACTGAACTTTCTGATTCAGAGATGACTCGGTTGTGGCATATGAGGTTGGGACACATATCAGAACGGAGGATAAACATTTTGAGTGAGAGGGGATTCTTGGAAGGTCAGAAGTTGAGCATGCTGGATTTCTGTGAGCACTGCGTCTTCAGGAAACAACATGAAGTGAAATTTGTTAAAGTTGTTCATCGAACAGAGTGAATCCTAAATTATGTTCATTCAGACTTGTGGGGACCTGCGCCTATTCAGTCAAAGGGTGGGTCGAGATATGTGTTGACACTCATTGATGACTTCTCGAGAAAGGTATGAGTTTATTTTCTAAAACAGAAAATTAATACTTTTGTCGAGTTTAAGCGTTGGTTGACCATGATCGAGAAGCAGACAGGCAAACAGGTCAAGGTGCTGAGAACCGACAATGGATTGGAGTTTTTCTCCGGCGAGTTCGATAGTTTCAGCAAGGAGAGGGGAATTGACAGGCACCGTACAGTCCCGGCACACCACAACAGAATGGAGTTGCGGAACGGATGAATCGAACACTACTAGAGAAAGCAAGGTATGTGCTATCAAATGCGAAGATGTAGCAAGTTTTCTGGGCTGCTGCAATTAACATGGCGTGCTACCTGATCAACAAATCTCCACCAACGGCGATTGAGAATAAGTTTCCAGAAGAGGTACGGGCTGGTAAACTTGCAGATTACTCTAGCCCGAGAGTATTCGAATGTCCGGCGTACGCTCGAGTGAATGATGGTAAACTTGAGCCACGGGCGAAGAAGTGCGTATTCCTAGGTTATGCACGCGAGGGGAAGGGCTATCGGTTGTGGTGTATTGATG
The DNA here is from genome assembly GCA_023653495.1 of Melastoma candidum. NCBI lineage: Eukaryota > Viridiplantae > Streptophyta > Magnoliopsida > Myrtales > Melastomataceae > Melastoma > Melastoma candidum. Next base: position 5,739,235 of record CM042885.1, read on the forward strand.
AGCGTTCATCCGAATTTATTATTAGCAGGGATGTTATCTTTGATGAGTCTTCGATGTTGCACAGTAATATGAGTAAGTCGCGTGACAAGGATCAGGGTGTCAGTGTTGAGGTGGAGGTACCGACAAGTACTTCGAAGGTAGCGAACAGTTCTAATCAATCCGAAATAGATACATCAGAGGTGGAGGTGGAGGAACCAGAAGAGAGGCTGTACTCTATAGCTCTTGATAGACCACGACGAGTTATTAAACCACCAACGAGGTATAATGATTATGAGTTTGTGGGATATGCTTTGTCTGTTGCACAGGAGATATCGGAGGAGCCATCTTCTTATCATGAGGCGATATCGGGTCCTGACGCTGAACAGTGGATTGGAGCTATGAGCGAGGAGATGGAGTCTCTTTGGAAAAATTAGACATGGATTCTTGTGGATCGTCCCAAGGCGCAAAAGATGGTTTCATGTAAGTGGGTTTTCAGGAAGAAGGAAGGTAGTCCATATGAAGCAATGTGGTATAAAGCACGACTAGTGGCTAGGGGTTTTGCACAAAGAAAGGGAATCGACTACAATGAGATTTTCTCACCTGTGGCAAAACATTGTTCTATTGGAGTGCTTCTCAGTTTAGTAGCCTCAAAGGACTTGGAGCTTGAGCAGGTTGATGTGAAGATAGCTTTTCTATATGGAGATTTGGAGGAGTAGATTTACATGCAGCAGCCTGAGGGATTTGTTTATTCCGGAGATGAAAACAAGGTATATTTGCTTAAGAAATCAATTTATGGTCTGAAGCAGTCTCCTAGACAGTGGTAAGTGAAATTTGACAAGTTTATGACAAGTCATGAGTATACCAGGAGTAGCTATGACAGTTGCGTATATTTTACGAGACTAGATGTTGGGATAATCTACATGTTATTATATGTTGATGACATGCTAATTGCAGCGAAGAATATGTCAGATGTGATTTCTCTAAAAGGGATGTTGAGTGAGTTTGAGATGAAGGATTTAGGTCCAGCGAAGAAAATTTTAGGGATGAAAATTTTCCGAGATCGCACGCACAGCAGGTACGTTGCACTTGTCTCAGGGTAAAGCGGGTAAAGCTCATAGGGAAGCGGTGAAGTGGATTCTTAGATACCTAAGAGGTTCTGTGGATGTCGGTCTCATGTTTAGAGCCAATTCTTGTTCAATATCTGGTTTTGTGGATTCAAATTTCACAGATGATTTGGTTAGAAGAAGATCAATCACTGGATACATCTTTTGTCTGTCTGGTTGCGCAATTAGTTGGAAGGCTACACTGCAGCGTATTGTTGCTTTGTCTACTATAGACGCAGAGTACATGGCGGCTACCGTGGTAGTCAAAGAAGCGTTGTGGTTGAAAGGTCTGGTAAGTGATATGGATTGTGATCAGAGACAGATGATGGTGTATTGTGATAATCAGAGTGCTATTCATCTGTCGAAGAATCATATGTATCATGAACGAACTAAGCATATTGATGTGCGTCTTCATTTTATCCGAGATGGTTGACACAAGGTGAGGTGTTATTGAAGAAAGTTCACACTGCAGATAATCCAGCAGATATGTTGACAAAAACGGTTACTATGGCTAAGTTCGAGCACTGCTGTAACTTGGCTGGTATTCGCAAGAGATAACTCTACAGATGTTTCGAATGTCCAGGGATGAGATCATATTTCCATTGGGTTTTTGGAGAATATTGATGGAGATATTCGGGTAATATTTGGAGAATATTTCGAAGATATTTTTGAAATATTTGTTGATGACAAAAAGACCAATATATATGTCTAGGTGAATGAGGATTATACACACCTCATTCAAGACATGATAATATTAGGTTTTGGGTACGAGAAACACTTAGAGTGAATTCTGTACGGTGAGCGATCATTAGGGGTGGGCGATATTCTTGTAATTGTAATTTCGGATTTTATCTAGTGGATCTCGGAGGACCTCCCGTGGATTTAGGCATATTCGCCGAACCACGTATATCGCTGTGTTTTTTTCGCTTTCTCGTTTATTGCTGAGGACAATCGTGTCAAGTAACGATTTCCGTTGCACTCGTAGATTTCTGCAAATTGTAGGTAGCCGGATAAATTTGGTCAACGCAAGGTCGAGCGTCGCAACACCATGATCTTAGTTGAACGTCCCTCAGTCAAATGAAAATGCTCTCGAGACGTAGCGCTCAAAATCGACGCGTTGTGGTCGGAAGGTCGGTCATAAGACGGGGTTTGGTAGTTCCCGATGATAACCATGGGAAACACGATCCAGCGAATAGCAGAACATGAACGTCTCCTGTATGGAGAAGTTTGGTCAGAAGAAAATCCCAGTTCTTATTCCGATTCCGTGTATGTTCAGTCGGGTAAGTTTCCACCGATCGCGTTTTTCCATACGCAATGAAGAATCCTTCAAAGTTGCACCAATCGCTTCATGAAAGGGGAAGTCTCTTGGCATCAAGGGATGGCAACAGACGTGGTTGACAGTAAAGTCTTTGTCCAGACAATTCACCTGTCGCGCAAGTCAACCTCGGATCGGGACAGCCTAGATATTGAAAACTCCTTCAGGACAGGTAAAATGACTGTAACACAGCTAAATAATTAGACTGTGTATTGATCAAGCTTTTGAGAGATTAGTTAGATAGTGTATTTTGTCTTTGTCTAGTCCCATCTCCATCAAGAATGCAAGCAAAGTCAAGGTCGACTAGGGCCACCATATTTTCTCCTCCAAATTCATCGTGCTCTGGATGCTGGAGAACGCGTCGTCGTGGAGATTACAATTCACTGTAGCACACGGCTTCTGTTCCTGCCTCATAACTTCATCTATACCCCCATGACAGCACCCCGGACCTTGTGGCCAGGTATGGCTTAGGCATAGAGCGTAAAGTTTATAGCAGTCAGAAAGCTCAATTTGTCGTTCAAAGACGTGTGAAAGAAGACAACACCTGCACCCTATGGAACCCCTGAAGATTCTGCTTCTCCTGGCGATTTCAATCCCCATATTCGTCTCTTTGGTCCCCGGCACCGTCAACGGCCAGAACTACCTCTGCTATGACCAGGACGGGAACTTCACTTCCAACGAAACCTACGGGACAACCCTCGATGCCCTTCTGAGGACCATCACTTCAACAAATTCTAGCACCTTGACCTACGGCCTCTTCAATGTGTCCTCAAGCCAACCACAGTATCCTGACAATATCCAGGTGCTCGGAGTCTGTCGTGGCGATGCTACGCCTGATGCCTGCCGGGACTGCCTCAATGGTACCGCATACAAGGTTAGAAATCTCTGCCCGACTAAGAAACAGGCCAGTCTGTTTGAGGACCTGTGTTGGATACGATATTCGGGCAGTCAGATGTATGGCGAGTTGAAAATGGAGCCGAGTATATCAATGCGGAACGTACAGAACGCATCGAATTGGGACTCGTTCATGGTCGCACTTAAGAAGTTGTTGGACAGCCTCGGAGATGAAGCTGCCTCAGGTAAGAGACTATAATCCTTACGTAGAAGAACTTACAGTGAGATCCAAAAAGAGCCGGTCCCTGCTAACATATTTGCCCTGCTTCTATTGTTTCTGAAGGTGGGTCAATAAGGAAGTATGCAACTGGTAACACCACTGTCGATTTGTACTCCGTGTTTGGGATGGTCCAGTGCAGCCCGGATCTGAGTTATCAACAGTGCAGCGACTGCCTTGTGGGTGTTACTGGGAAGTTACCACAGGGCAAAGTAGGCGCCAGGGTTTTGACACCCAGCTGTCAATCGAGGTTCGAGACTTACCGCTTCGTTGATCCAATTGCCATTCCCCTTTCATCTCCTCCTCCTCCTCCATCAAATGTAACTATATTGCCCCCACCGCCACTGACACGATCAGGCAAATGATCTTGTTCTTTATCTTTCATATGATCAGCTTGTGCTACTAACTTGTCCGACCTTGAATTTTATTGGAACCTCTTGAAACAGGGAAGACCGAATCATCCAAAAGATGGATAATTGTTGCTGCTTCGAGCGCCTCTGCCATTATCGTTTTCTGCATCATGGGATTCATATTAATAAAATGGAGGAAAAGCCCTGGAGGACGTCCGAGAAGTAAGCTGAGATATTTCCAAGTCCAAAGAATGCAAAATGTTTGAAGAATAGAACTTACCTCTTTCTCTTTTCTAGTCGGAGCCGAAGTCGTTGATGATGGTATTGGTTCGGAGGAATCACTGCAGTTTAATCTTGACATTATCAAGGAAGCTACCAATAACTTCTCCAATGATAATAAGCTCGGGCAAGGTGGTTTCGGTCCTGTTTTCAGGGTGAGTGGGTTTACGAATCTTTGCCATGTTTTATCTAGATCCTTAACGTAGATAATTCACTCACTCTTCTTATTTGATGTGCAATTAGGGTAAACTTCCAGGAGGACAAGATATTGCGGTGAAGCGGCTATTGGGAAGCTCTGGACAAGGGGAGATGGAGTTCAAGAATGAGGTGAGGTTACTCGCAAAGCTCCAACATCGTAACTTGGTTAGGCTCCTCGGTTTCTGCTTGGAAGGGGTTGAAAAGCTCCTCATATACGAGTTTGTGCCGAATGCAAGCCTCGACAAGTTCATCTTCGGTAGGTATTTGTGCGTTCCGTCTTAACTTCCATAATACATCTTAAATGAGCTTATACAGAATAATATAGTTTGCATGGTTCTGTAGATCCACTTAAACGGGCGCTCCTAGATTGGGACACCCGATACAAAATCATAAAAGGCGTTGCTCGGGGACTCCTTTACCTGCATGAAGATTCAAGGTTTCGAATCATCCATCGTGACCTGAAGGCCAGCAACGTACTGTTGGACACGGACATGAATCCTAAAGTGTCGGACTTTGGCATGGCTAGATTATTTGAGTATGATCAAACTCAAGCAAACACGAGCAGGATCATGGGAACCTAGTAAGTACCATAACTGATATTAGGCTTCTTTCTTCCTCATGGAGAACTTGAGACTTCATTTGATTCAACGATTTGCTGATTTTGTCAAGTCTTGGTTTATAGTGGATACATGGCACCGGAGTATGTAGTGCAGGGGCATTTCTCCCCGAAGTCAGATGTCTTTAGTTTCGGGGTCTTAGTCTTGGAAATTTTGAGCGGGCGACAAAACCTTGCTCCCCATTCTGGAGAAGATTCGGAAATCTTGTTAAGCAATGTAAGGAATACTTCTCGTTTGATGTTTCGTGAAATCGTTCGGGATCTACTCACACATTGTTTCTGTTAATTGAAATGGACATGTCAGGCTTGGACGAATTGGAGAGAAGGGAGGATACAGGACATCATCGATCCTGCAGTGAGATCCGGATACAGTGCAAACATCGTGAGATGCATTCACATTGGCTTGCTGTGCGTCCAAGAAAACATGACGAACAGACCGACGATGGCTTCTGTCGTTCTCATGCTCAACAGCCAGTCTGTCACTCTTCCTGTGCCAACACAACCAGCATTCCTGATGAACATGAGCTCGGTCATCGACGATATCCCTTCTTCAGAGCTTGATGGCACCTCGAGAGAGACCAAACCGGACACGCCTGCAAATAACACGGGCACATTCTCTATCAACGAAGCTTCCATCACGGAGCCATTTCCTAGGTAGGTCTCCATCGAAAGCAGCATATGAAAGCCCCCTTTCTTACTAGCAAATCTTGGCCATTTGCAGCAAAAACTCTTGTAAGAAATACATGTGGTCAACCTTACAACTCAAGTCTCCGGTTGAACGTGTCCGTTCCATTTCGTGGGGATTTCTCGAATATCATTGGACTAAACACATCCTTCCCTTTCAAAAACCATGACACTCGAGAGATTTCTGTCCGTTTGTTAATTTACTCTCCTCGCCATCAGCGTGACAATTACGAAAGCCCGGGCAAAAGAAGAGCCAAGTCTTGGTCGTCTTCCTCGTGATGACTGTCCACATCTTCAAAAGAATTCAAGATCTAGAAGGGACACCCCTAACATCGCATTCCCGACAACCAACTATAATTTCCCGTATACGAGGTTGAATTAGTATTAGGATCACTTGTGCCTACCGCTCGTGCTAAAACTTGACTACACAGATCATAAACAGTTGGCGGATCAGCCCATCACAATAAATGCAAACAGCCCAGCAGTTACTTTTTTTTTTGTTTTGTTTCAGGCTACATTTCTTTATTTAATTTTATAAAACGATCTTTTGAACAAAATTTTGAATTCATTTTACAAAAATATGATTTTGAAATGTTGCACTTACTCCCACTACATGGATTAAAGGTCCAACTTATACTATTGAAGGGCCTAACCTTTTTTAATAACTCCTTATCTATCTATCTAGTCTATTAAAAGTACGATATTATTGTCGGCTAAGAATAGTGAGATGGCTACCGGGTGGCCGCGCTGAGGGGTTCGAATCTCTATAGTCATATGGCATCCTACGGTGAGACTAATACTGTGTATGAAAACGTAAGAAAAGAAGGTAAAATTTTGTATATTAAGAGAGAACTTTTTGGAATGTGTATTCATTTTTTTTTCATTTTCCTTACCTTTTCCTATGCTCCCGGCCTAAATAACATCAAGTTCGATTTCAACCTGACTAAATTATCAATTCTGTCGTGTACTTTTGGCCATTTTTTCAGATGAAAATATTACCCGGATATATGGCTCCGGAGGCCATGTATGGGCAATTCTCGGTTAAGTCAGTTCTAGTCTTATCTCACGTGAGCTGTTGGCGATGCCAAGATATCCAATTCGGGTCCGAAACCATACTATATATATATACTAAGTTGTGATGACGAGAGCCGTTTTCTGTTTCCACGATCCCCCCCCCATATTTTTTAATGAATCGATAACGTGCTTGCTCGGTTTTGTGTGCCACCCAGATATGGAAAAACTGGAGAGACAGGACAGGAGCTAGCAATATGCATCCTCTCATGTCATGAGCTTAAGCTCGAGTGAGGAAGCCCTAAGGTGCATTATTGCCGGCCTGCTGTACGTGCAAGAAGATGTCATCAGCAGGCCGACCATGGCTTTTGTCAGAGTCATGCGGAACAGCCACTCCATCACTTTACCAGCGCCGTCGCAACCATCATTCGTCGTGAACACCAGAATTGGAGGGGCATCCAATACTTCTACCAGACAAGACACTGATACTTGGTCGGACTTGGGAAGCAGCCCTGTTGGTGATTTGGCTCAAGTCTGATATGAAAAGATTTAGGACGAGATATCATATCTCTTATTTAAGATTTTATTTTGATCTTATTTGTTTTCTTTAGATTCTTTTTAGTCCTTATAAATAGGGTTTGTCTCGGGTGTAGCTATGCACTTTGATTTCGTTCAATAAAATTAGAGAGTGGGCTTTTGCTCAGAGAGACTTGTGTGTTTTGATTTCACTCGAGTTCACCAGTAGATGAGAGGTTATGCTATGAAAAAGTAAGGTTATGTTACCCGTCCTATTGTCGTTTATGTCGCTGTTTCAGGATTGGTTCCTACACCGAAAATACCTACAATTAGTATCAGAGCCGACAATCGCTATCAGTCGGGAGCCGTAGAGGCCTTGTGAAGATTCTACTAATTTGTTGAAGTCCTAGGAGGAGATGGAAGCAAGTGGGAGCGATTTCTCTTCTACGATGCCACCTATATTTGATGGAGAGACTATCAAGCTTGGGCGGTGAAGATGAACGGTTTTATGGAAGGTAATGATTTTCGGAAAGCAATGGAGGGTGATTATGAAGTAGCCCCACTCCACAACAATCCTACGATTAACCAGATCGATTTCATAAAGAAAGAGTCACGATGAAGGCAAGGGCTAAATTGTGCTTCTATGCTGCAGTGTCATCGAAAATATTTACGATGATCATGGAGTTCCAGACGGCGAAGGAGATTTGGAATTTCTTAAAGGATGAGTATGACGATGGTGAGAATATAAAGGACATGAAGGCTTTGAATTTGATGCGAGAGTTCAAGTGGCAACATATGAAGAAGGATTTATCTGATAGATTGATAAATCTAGCGAACAGAATCAAAGTTCTAGGGACATATATGAAGGATGAGCAGATTGTGCATAAGGTTTTGGTGTCGCTGTCAGAACGTTTTGAAGCTACAATTGCTTCATTGGAGAGTACGATAGATCTGTCGGGCATAAAGCTGGTAGAGTTGTTGAGTGCGTTGAAGGCTCAAGAATAGAGAAGGCAGGGAAGTTCTCACGGAAGAAGCCTTACCACTGAGGTCAGAGACAGATTCTAAAAAGAAGTTGTGGAACCAACAAATTCGGGCAACAACAGAGATACTGTTGCGCTAATAGAAGAAGATTGGAGTATCTATCAGCACTTATCCAAGGAGGAGCTGTTGGTGATTTGGCTCAAGTCCGATATGAAAAGATTTGGGAGAAGATATCATATCTATTTAGATCTTAATTGATTTCTTTAGATTCTTTTTAGGCCTTATAAATAGGGTTTGTCCTCGTATGAGAATGTGTAACTATGCACTTTGATTTGATTCAATAAAATTAGAGAGAGAGCTTTTGCTCAGAGAGAATCACTTCTGATGTCGTTTATGTGGCTGTTTTAGGATTGGTTCCTACACCGATAACACCTACAAGCCTTTCAAGGAACGTTAGGAACATGCCTTCTTCGAACAAAGTCTCAGTGAACTCTGTGGTAGCAATGAATTCGAAGGACCACGAAGACGTCTTCAAGAGCTATGTCCTATTTACTTTCATCTCCGTTGTGCGTGTATTTGGGTCGTGTTGGCGAGGAACCTTGCTATGTTTGAGTTAGGACGAAAGCTCATGAGTCTTTCCACATTTGTCCGTCCAACTTAAGTTTTTTCGGACAAAGTCTTGTAATAATTATAAAATGGCTAAACAAATTTAAATGAATTTCTGCAAGGACAATAATTTAAAAAAAGAGAGTAGAAAGATAGTATGATAAATCAAAAAGGTGATTAACGGGAGTGGCAGACTAGTTTTAGATGTGTTACGTGATGAAATTCCTTTCAAGGAGACGACGCGACTTTGAGCGGGTCTCCCACGAGTCTTGGTCGTCCTATGAATCAACTGATGCTCCGATGTGATAAAGTCTCCATAAATTTTTCAAACATGTCGAGGGGTGTAAATGATCAGAACGGTTCGAGAACGGTTCGCAAACGGCTCGAGAAAAGCTTGAGCTCGGGCTCGACTCGAATGTAAACGAGCTCGAGCTCGAGCCTTAAAATTTTTATTAGAACTATTCGCGAGCCTATATGAACAAAAAATATTTAATAGTCTAGATGGTTAAAATTTTGTTACCCAACTAATAGGTAAGGTGTTCGAACCCTATTACCTTATATTTTTTTGCCGTCTTTTTCCTGCGTTCTTTTCCCCATCCGCCTAGCACGCCGATCGGCCCGATCCCATTGTCCTCCGGTCTCGTGAAGTCGAAATCCGGCATTTCTTCTTCCAAGGTACAACACTTAACGCCACTATGACGATTCGCCTCTTTTTTCTGTGTTGGATCGTGTGTGTGACGTATCTTTTAGGGTTTTCTGTCTGGCCGATTGGAGCGTCTGTATGCTCCATAACTCATAAGTGTGCATCTTTTAGGGTTTTCTGTGTGTATGCTCCATAACCGATTGGAGAGTCCTCTTAAGAATCTTTTTGCTCCTCGATATGACAACCACCTTCTTAGTCGTTCGACCCGTGTCAATGCTCTTGTTGAATGTTTCTTCCCTGGGGATCAAACCAGCCGAATCATTTCCATCCAAACCCAATATCCGCTGAACCAGACCCTTTTCGTCGTGGCTTTGTAAAGCATCGCTTACGACAGCTCGGCTCCACCTTGTCGAGCCGTTTCTCGCTGAGGCCAAGGCCAAGTCTGCCGACAGCTTTATGATTCTCCTCCTCTCCGGCGTGCTCGTGCTCTCAAGAGAAGAGCCACTAGATACTAGTCTTAAGCAATTGCTACAGCGACTAGATGAGTACCTTGCTACAGACACCATCCCCAGCATTGGTTCTCGGTTAATTTTCATAGCTTTTCGTTTTAGACTCGTAAAATTGTTAACATCCCCCGTTGTTTTTTTTTTCAGATGAAATCATCACACACACAAGAATCGATTGGTCAAGCTAGTAATCCAAGTGTTGATGACACAATAGAAAGTCATGAAGTTGTTAGTATAGATGGTGGAGAAACAACCAAGGAAGATGAAACTTGTGAATTTCAAGTAAAGAAGAAAGCAAAAACTTCCTTAGTTTGGCTGGAAATGAAAATAGTAACTGCTGCAAAAGGGGTTAAGAAAGTGGAGTGCATCCATTGTAAGACCCACTTATCTTACAATGGTTCTGCGACTACTCACTTGAGGAGACACTTAAATTCATGTCAACTTAGAGAACGAAAAGGACAACAACAACAAATGTTATCGTTCAAGCCTACTGGTTCTAATCCGATTTTGATGGGGCCTGCTTATATTGATGGAAAGCTTGATATGATAAAAATGAGAGAAGTCGTCGCGCATTGGATTTTAATGCATGAACATCCATTCTCGATTGTTGAAGAAGAAGGATTCAACCTTATGCAAAAGCGTGGAATGCCTCAGTGGGAGAAGATTTCACGCAACACCATCAAGAAGGATTGTGTGCAAGTTTATGAAATTGAAAAAGAAAAATTACGGTGTTTACTGAAAGATGTGAAGAGGATTAGTCTTACTACTGATATGTGGAAGTCATCTCACCAGAGAATTGAATCTTATGGTTCACCAGAGAATTGAATCTTATGGAAAGCTCTTTCATGTTCGTTGCTGTGCACACATATTGAATCTTATGGTTCAAGATGGGCTTTCTGAAATTAAAGGGATCATTGAAGATATACATGATAGTGTGGTTTTTATCAATCACAATGAAACACGATTGAAGATGTTCTATGAGATTGTGCAACAACTACAACTACCTGACAGAAGACTTGTCATTGATTGTAAGACGAGATGGAATTCCACATATGAAATGTTGTCGAAGGCTATCAAGTTCAAAGAGGTTTTTCCACGATATGCGGAGCGGGAAACATCTTATTATTGTTGCCCAAATGTTGAAGATTGGGCGAAAGTTGAACAAGTTTGTGAGATTTTGGGTGTTTTCAATTCCATCACCAATATTATTTCAGGTAGTGAATACCCCACTTCGAACTTATTCCTTCATGAAATTTATAGGGTGAAGATTATGTTGGATAGAAAATTCACTGAAATCAAAGATGAGAAGCATTTCCTCTTTTTGATGGTGAATAAGATGAAGGAAAAGTTTGACAAGTATTGGAGTGATTGCAATTTGTTGATGGCTAGCAGCAATTTTAGATCCAAGATGCAAATTTAGGGTGATTGAGTTTTGTTTTCCAAGACTGTATTCAGCCAGTGAATCAAATGTCAACATTCAACTAGTCCGTGATGCTTTGTATGGTTTATATGATGATTATGTAGCTGAATATAGAAGTGAAAGTGAAGAACAATTATCGCAAAGTGGGCAAAATCCTATGATCACTGAGTCATTATCTTCATCATCGGGTTGGTCAGAGTTTGCTCAGTTTGTTAAATCTGTAGAGACCACTCAACCTTCAAAGAATGAGTTAGAGAACTATCTTGAGGAAGGTTGTTATATTGGTGATACAAGTTCAAGCTTTGATGCATTAGAATGGTGGAAAGTTAATGCATCGAAGTATCGTATCTTGTCTAAAATTGCCCGTGACATTCTTGCCATTCCCATTACAAGTGTAGCATCGGAGGCAACATTTAGTGCAGGTGGAAGAGTTATTGATGCTTATCGTGCCTCGTTGTCTACAGAAACTATGCAAGTCTTACTTTGTGAAAGTGACTGGTGTAGGAATTTACACAAAGTCAAGAAAAGTAACAAAGTAAAGTTCTTATTATTTCTATTATGAAATCTCTATATTTTAGTTTTTAGTTATTGATATTTATGTAATTTTGTAGGAATCAAACCAGCCATTACAGATCACACTTCCTATTCCATGATCAAACATGGCAAATGCAAGTTACATCTTTTAGATTGGTGAGAATCGAGTACACATTTTGGAAAATAATATAATATTGGCACCGCTTATATTTTTTATTTTAATTTCCAACTGTAGGTGTACACGTGGTGCTATTATCCTCAAGTGATGGTAATTCAAGAGGCTAGGCAACCATGACTTGTTTGCGAAATTTGAAGAAACTATGTTGGAACACTAATTTGATACTTGATTTTGCTTACGTTCTCATATATTGAAGATTATTAAGATTACTTGGGACTTTCATAGTTATTCAAAGATGTTATATGCTTAATCATGCCACTTTAATATATTGTTATATGGCTTTATGAGGTAATTTTGAGTTTCATTTTGGTTAAGAATTGATATCGAGCTTAAAAAGAGCTCGAGCTCGAGCTCTAATCGAGCCTAGTAAGAATCAAGCCCAAAACGAGCTCGAGCTCCAAAAAAATAAACGAGCTCGAGCTCGAGCTCGTATATATGAGTTTTATCGAGCTCGAGCTCGAGCTCGAGCCTAGGAGTTCTCTGATGAGCCCGAGCCCGAGCCCACTACTGTTCGGGCTCGGCTCGGCTCGTTTACACCCCTGCTCAAGACTCCCAAATTCTTCGAGTTCTCACAGTCCAAAATTTTCCATGTGTGTCGGACACGTCCGGCACTATGGAATTGTTCTCCGGTTGCGAAACATTCAGATATCGGTCGATGTCGCGCTTCGAAGGATGGGCACATATTTGTTTCGCGCTTTGGTCGAAGGTCCCTTTTGCTGTGATCCATAAGTTGTTTCCCGAGACAGTTGTGGCTTTAACGTTTATTGATTAAGGGTGACGCCATTTATGTTCCTAAATGGTGTAATTGGATAAAAAATTTGTGAAATATTGCAGATTATTTCCAAATTTCGACAATAAAGCCTCGAAATTGGACTTTCGACTTTAATTAAGAAAGTCCGATTTTCAAAAAACACTCTTAAGAAAATCGTAATTTCAAAAAATAAAAAATAAAAAAGTGAAGTTAGATTTTGTAAGTGTCAAAGTCGGACTTTATAAATTCGAATTCTTTTTTCAGCAAATTCCGGAGCCTTATTTTTAGAATTTCGAAATTATGTACCCCATTTAATAATTTTTTTTTCATGGTAAGCCCGTTAGATACGCTGTTTCCGAAATCTCCGTAGTCCTTGTTTCTTTTAGGCCTACAAATTTCTATATAAAGCTGGTTGATCAAGTTATGTAACTCACAGCATTGTTCTTTTCATTCTAATACTGAAAAAAAATCATGCAGCTCTTGATCTCAAAGCCTGCTAGTTTCATCCAAATCATTATCCTCCTTTCCATTGGATCAGTCTCGGCTGTAGTCCGCGCTCAGTTTCCATACACGAGATGCTCCTCGGATGGCGTCAATTGCCCCGCTAACAGCTCGTATCTTTCCAGTCTTGATTCCCTTTTGAGCTCCATCGCAATGGTACCCTTGAGTACGCTCTCAAACGGGTTCTCAACGTGTCCACAAACCAACCGGATTACGTTGAGGTGCGTGGGCTCTGTCATGCAGATCTCTCGGCTGACGCTTGCCGATCCTGCCTCGGCAATTCAGGTGCCCAGATCAAACAACTACGTTCATCGGAGAAACAGGCAGTCCTCTTCAATGAGAACTGCACAGTGATGTATTCCAACACATACATTTATGGGAAGGTGGCAACTAGCCCGCTCTTCCCACTCTACAACCCGACCAACGCGTCGAACCCAACTAAACACGTCCAGGAGGTTAGGAAGTTGTTGGATAGCCTCAGAGCTCAAGCTGCTCAAGGTAAATCTCGTAACTGGAATGTGTTTAGATTAACCTGATAAAAGTTACAATCAAATTGTGCAGTTCTAAAAGGCGGACTTCTCCGGGAATATGCAACGGGCTCTGGCTCTGTGGATTCAGTCCCCATATACGGAATGGTTCAGTGCACACGCGACTTGAGCGATCAACAGTGCAGCGATTGCTTGGCGATGATGATCACCGGAATTTTGCTGCAGTGTTGTGCTGGCAAAATCGGGGCCAGGGTATTCTCACCAAGCTGTCAGTTGAGGTTCGAATCCAACTTTCTCTTCTTTGACCTTATTCCAAGTCCCATCTTCCCTGCACCTCCTGCAACTCTTCCATCATCACCGCCGACAACAGCACCGAAGACCCCCACAACAACAACATCGATGTTGCAGATGTGGTCACGCCCACTGTGTGAGTTAACTAAACTGGAACACTTTCCCCTCGAAGCAACTAACTTTGGCTTCTTTAGATCCCCAAATTGGCCATTAAAGTAATACACTCATCATTAATCAAGTTTTAAAAATCGTTGAACATGATTAGCGATATTTGATTACTTCTTATCTTTGAACATGATTAGGTAACCAATAATTAATTTTCTTAAATGTGGTTACGTCATTGATTTTAAACTAAAATTAGTTACATAAAACTAATTTTTTTTGTTATCAGGTTACCAGCATATTTTAAACTTTCTAAAATAATATATATAAAAAAAAATCATTTTTAGCATTTTTTTATTTCATTCTTTTTATCTAAATAAAATCACAAAAAACAAACAAACCAACCCGAGATTACGTTTTTATGTATTTTAACTAAAGGAAGTAAATCAACAAAAAAAGTAAAATCATTGTTTTCCTTTTATTACAAACAATTGAATCATTCCCATCCAGCATCCTTATCGTTATGATCACTGCAGACAGCTTAAAAAAAAAGAGGAGGGACAATCAGCGGAGAAAAAAGGAAAAAAAGGGGGAGAGCAACATCTCCGGCACCGGAGGGGGAGGATTTTCTTCTTCACCGGAAGGGGGGCTCTCGGGGGGACTCATTCATCAATTCTCTGGAGAAGCTCACTAACAGATCCTCTTGATTTTCAGCTTTTGGCCGGACGAACCCCAAGGTAGGTTCAACTCCATTTGCAGAAGCTTTCCATCTCGTTACCAACTCGAATCTGGTGGCCGTCGACTACAACTAGAGATGGCCGCTGCAACATCAAATGCGATGGCCTTCAACTTTGCTGGACAGAGCAACGGCAACCAATGACGTCCTCCGGCTCGGCCGCTAAACAAGAATAGGAGCGACAGCAACTCCTTTCTTAGCCGGAGTTCGAACAACCACCTCCCGCAGCCACTTGGCTTTGCGGGAGGTTTCCTTTGCTATTGATGCTTGTCCTTCCATGTACAGGTCATGAAAACCAAAGTAGACAGAGGCATCATCACTCACCCATCAGAACGAACCGGAGGAGATATCACTTCTCCGGAGAGATGACCACCTTCTTCCTGGGGCAGAAACAGTGTCCCTTCTGAATCATGGGAGGAGACTGAAGGTTTGGCTAAACGACGGAAAACATCATCATCCAAATCACATCGTTTTTCATATCTTCAGCGGAACAACAACCCAACCGAACAATTGCACTGCACACCTCTTAACAAACTAACAAACTAGGCTATTACTCTTTTACCTTTTCTATTTACCAACTTATAAGGCTTTCAACCTAATAACAACATGCCTCGTTTCTCCTTTCAGCCTGGCCCCCTCACTTCTTTTGCTTCCATGCATTTGTCCACGCTCCCCTGAAGATGGGAGTCATAAATGTCCTTCATTCCCATCTTGTCTAGAAGCAAATTCTGCCTTCCAGGATGAAGTGCCTTTGTAAATAGGTCCGCTAACTGCTGCTGAGTTCTGAGATGTAAAATGTTGATAATACCCTACTCAAGCTTCTCTCGAATGAAATGCAGATCCATCTCCAAGTGTTTCGTGCGCTCATGAAACACTGGATTTCTGTTGATGTATATAGCCGACTTATTGTCACAATGAAGTGGAACAGGTAGCTTGGTGTCTTTTCCAAAATCCTTCAACAATGCAATCAGCCATAACACTTCTACAGTTGTGGTTGCTATCGGCCTGTATTCAGCCTCAGTGGAGCTTATCGAAACTGTCGTTTGTTTCTTTGACTTCCAGCTTACTAGTGAATTCCCCAGAAAGATTGCAAGTCCTGTAGTTGACTTGCTTGTGTCAATGCATCCACCCCGATCACTATCCGAATAGGCTTCAAGCTTAGGTGCTTCTTTATTTGAAAAGAGCAACCCTTTTTCAGGTGTACTCTTCAGGTATCTGAGAACTTGGTTAGCTGCATCCCAATGTCCTTTTGTTGGCTAAATCTGGTCTTGTAATTCCCAGATATATTATTCTTCCTATCAACCTTCTGTATGCACTTGCTTCCACAACTTCCTCATCTTCTTCTCGTCCCAGCTTCAGATTGGGTGACATTGGAATGTTACAAGGCTTTACTCCCAGCTTCCCAATATCCTCCAACAATCGCAAAGCATAATTTCTCTGTGAAATAAAGATACCTTCTTTAGATCTCGCTATTTCCAGCCCTAGGAAGTATCTCAACACTCGTAGATCCCTCACTTTAAAGTATTGCAGCAAATACTCCCTGAGCCCATCAATAAGATCATCACACGAAGCTGCAACAACCATGTCATTTACATAAATCAACACAACAATGAACCCTCTCTGCTCTTGCTTGGTAAATAAAGTGTAGTCTGACTTGGACTGTCTAAAACCATCAGCCAACAGACAAGATGATAGTTTGTCATTCCACTGCCTTGATGCTTGTAGCCATACAAGGCCTTCTTAAACTTGCAAACCATTTTCCCTGTACACTTTTCCCCCTGAATGTCCAAACCTTCTGGCACATCCATATAAACTTCCTCAAGTAGATCACTATTCAAAAAAGCATTGTGAATGTCAAATTGACGTAAACTCCAATTCTGCATAGATTTAAGAGCTAGAAATGTGCGTATGAAAGTGTGCTTAGCCACTAGACTGAAAATCTCCTGAAAGTCAAACCATTCTCTTTGTGTGTAACCTTTTGCAACCAACAGTGCCTTGTGGCGTTCCACTGTTCCATCTACCTTTATTTTTGTTTTAAACACCCACTTGCAACCAATTGTCCGATGACCTGAAGGCAGAGGAACTATCTCCCATGTGCCATTCTCCTGAAGGGCCTGTAGTTCAACTGCCATTGCTTCTTGCCAGTGTGAAATACTACTAGCCTCTCGATAGCCACGAGGTTCAGAGTAATGCTCCAAAGACAATAGGTAAGTCTTATAAGGTTTGGACAGTCGTGAATAAGATATATATGGCTCAATTGGGTAAAGGTTAGAAGAGGGTAACAAGATGGAATGAAATGACTTGCTGTGCATCTCAGATGACTCAGGACTTGCTTGTTGTGAAGAGAGGCTATGATGATAGTCGCTGAGATAACTAGGAACTTTTCTGTCGCTTGTACTTCTTCGCAAAATAGAATCTGAATGAATTGTGTTTGATGGTATGTGTGTATGCTCTAACTTTTCTGGATTGGTATGCTGTTCTAGCCCAAATGCAGGATCTGCATGAGATACGCTGTCTGATGGACAAACAGTATGATCGGACGCATCTTGAATGTCCTGTTTATGCCAGGATGATGCATCAGAAGTTTGTGCTGGAAAAGATGGAAAAACTAATGATTTTGTGGATGAATGAACATTTTGTTGTAATTTGAAAGGAAAGATTAACTCATGAAAGACTACATCTCTGGATATCACTACTGTTTGCTTGTTTAGATCAAATAGATAGTACCCTTTGACTCCAAGAAGATAACCAAGAAAGACACAAGTTCATGCTCTTTTGTCAAGTTTCTTTTTGTCATGTGACTGTGTACATGCAAAGCACAGTGACCCAAACACCCTCAAATTACTTTACTAGGCAGCCGGTTAATGATATGTGTTGCAGCTAGTAATGCATATCCCCAAAAGTACAGAGGCACATTTGCCTGGAACAACTGAGTTCTGGTTACTTCTAGCAAATGTTGGTGTTTGCGTTCTGCAACATCATTTTGCTGTGGTGTTTCTATACAAGAAGTCTGATGTATTATGCCATGTTTCTTATAGAAGTCTGTCATGAAAAACTCAGAGCCATTGTCACTCCTAATCCCTTTAATCTTTGCTTGAAACTGTGTTTCTACATAACTGTAAAAGTTTTGTAACAAATTCCTAACTCCTGCCTTTGTTTGCATTAGAAACACCTAGATCACTCTTGTAAAGTCATCAATAATGGTCAGAAAGAACCGATATCCTCCTAATGTTGTGACTGAACAGGGACCCCATATATCACAGTGCAATAAATCAAAAGGAGCTGCACTTTGTATTCTATTGGTTGGAAAAACCAACCTTTTTTGTTTAGCTTGATGACAAACCGTACAAGCATTGTTATGTAATATTGTAATACTTGGTTGTAACAACTTCAAGAAAGGTATTTTGTTTTGTGCAACATGTCCTAGTCTTAAATGCCAGAGATCGAAGCTATGTAGGCTAGTGCAATGCCTAATTGTGCTAAAAACATGTAGTGTGCCTGATGCACATAACTGAGCAAGTTGATGATGCATGTTTAAAGTGTTTCCAGATTGCTTGTTTCCAGTCATCTCCTCGACCACATACAAGCCTCCTCTTCTTTTAGCAAGTCCAATCGTCATCCAATTGCGCAAGTCCTAGATAAAACAGTAATTGTGTGACAGAATGAGACAAATATATGGCCTTTTAGTAAGTTTGCTGGCTAAGATAAGATTAAATTGGAATTCTGGTACGAAAAGTACATCCCCCAGAATAAGAGTTGAATTCAAATGTACTACCCCTATCTGTGTGGCAAGAACTGTGGTATTGTTTGGAAGATTAATCTGTAATGATGGGTTCAAATGTTGATAGTTAGAAAAGCAAGTGAGATTGGAAACAACATGATTTGTTGCTCCTGTATCTAGAATCCAAGTTTCAAGGTTTGCCCGAATAGCTTTGCTATGAAAAGACATGGTAGATATGGTACCTGAAAAGGTTGTAGAAGGGACATAAGATGTAGATGGCTGACCAGATTGTCTGTGGGGAACCAGGGCATTAGATTGACTATTTTCTTCCACACATAGCAATGACAATAGCTTTTGAACTTGGTTCCCAGTCAGGTTTAACCGTGAAAGTTGCTGCACATCAGATGCTCCTCCTCCATTCTTGACCGGATTAACTTTCCTTCTGTTGTCTCCCCCTTGATATCTCATTATGCTTCTTCCTTGGCCTCTGCCTCCTCTGGTGCTAGCCGGAAAGCCTCCTCTGGATTAAACCTCCTCTCTCCAGCATAGTTCATCTGACCTGACTCGACCACCTTCTCTACTTCATGCTCACTCATTGCAACTATTGTTGCTGCTACTGGATGTACAAACGTCATATTTTCTTCACTTCTCATAGTTCTCTGCAACTCCTCTCATTGCACTATGTTGTATGCTTCTCCTAATGTGGGAAACGGTTTCCTCAAAAGTATTTGTGTCATCAGCCCTTCATACTCTCTACTTAGCCCGTTTAAGAATTTAAACACCATATCTTTTTATTGTTGCTCAACATACTCTCGTTGCCAACCACATTCACACTTCCCACATTCACAGAACGGGATAGGTCGATAAACTCTAAGCTCTCTTAAAATTGAGAGCATTTCATTGTAGAACCCAGAGACTACCTTGACTTGCTGCACCAAACCATGGTATTGAGACTGCAATTGATGGATTTTCGAGTCATCTGGTTCCCTATACCTTTCCTTCAACTCTTCCCATATCTCCTTCGCTGTGTTGAGATAGAAAATAGTCGACGCAACTGGGGCTGAAACTGATTTCTGCAGCCAAGCCTTTACTAGATTGTCACAGCAAATCCAAGCAGAAAACAAAGTACTATTTGCAGCAGGTTTCTCTATCGTCCCATCAATAAATCCCAACTTATTTTCAATCGACAGAGCCAACTCTACTGACCTTCTCCATGATGGGTAATTTCCTTCCGTTAGTTCAGGGGAGACAATACTCACCACCTGCAAGTCTGTGGAGTTCACAAAGAACGGCGACTGGGGGCTATTTCCAGGTCGACGACCGATAGTCTCGACAACCAACGGTTTCCCGGAAACTCTACTCACACCGACACCTCCTTTTCGTCTATGGTATTGCCGGTAGCACCCCAAAGCGGTCATCAACGATTCCTCACCGGCGCCACTCCCGCTATCCCCAATCATCGACACTAGACAGTCCACCAGAGCCAAAGCCTCCTAAGCAGACATTCGGGTCTCCTCCTACGCGATCCTCCGTGTCCGTTGAACCAAGGAAACCGCCGGCTATGGAGAACCCCTACACAAACACCAGTTTCGTTTCGTATCTCCTGGAGGCAGGTCGTGCTCCTTCTCCCCGTCATCTGCCCACGTCTCCAGCGTTCAACAACATATAAGGAGATTCACCTCGGCCAACCAACATCAGAGGGTTCCTGCAATCAGCCGGCCGAAATGCACGCGATTGGGAGCCCGTCATGCCAGCAATCTAAAGTGCAATCGGAGCCTTCTAGTCACTCCACTCATCCATCGTCTATCTCTGGTCATGAAACAGAGAGCCTTCAACCGTCGCCCCCGGCAGCCTCTGGCTTCGCAAGGGGCCCCCTCTTTGCTTGATGCGTTTGTTTGTTTATGCAGGTCCGCGGAGCGGTCGGCTATGTCCCTTTCAGCGACAGTCCAAACACCCTCCGCGACAGCTTGACCCCGTTCTCAATCTACGTCGTCGGCAGCCTCTTCATTCCTCTAGTCAACAGCGACGGAAGGATCTGATCGTCTCAACTACAGCAAACTAAACCCCCTCCTCCTTCCGGTGACCAACGGCTAGGATCCAACCATGGCAGCCTCGCACCTTTCGCCCTTTGTCGCTAATTCCTAGACAGACAACCAGATCAGCAGACCTAGTCGCCTGTCCCTGCCTTCGGCACGAAATCCGGACGCGACAACCAGCCTCCCCAACTGCAAATATCTTCCCAAGGTCGACACTTGCGGCCATCACACCGGCAGCTAAGCCCCAAACCCTTGACGCCATCACGGAGCGCTAAACCCACGCTATCTTCTCCGGACACCACCTCGCCTTCATGGAGCCAGCCGCTACCGATGTCGTCACGTCACGCAACCTGTGGCTCGGGTTCATCATCAGCATTAAGAGACGGAGACAATCTCTGTGAAGTCTTTCACTCGTTATTGTTATTTTCATCTTTTCTATAATATTATTTTTACTTTATTTTATTTGTTATCTATTCTCTGTTCGTGCGTTTGTGCATCTCACAAAAAATTTTAACCTATTGCTTTTATTGAAATCAAAACAAACTCGCTGATTTCGATTAATTTGGAGTCCATCGACTTTTAATCTTTTTAATCGATATTTGTCATTTTTTTTTGGTATGTTAAATTACAATTTTAATTTAACGTGTTGTGATAAAATGAAATATAGATTTATTCAATTATTCACACATTGTGGTGTTGTTTCTAATGCGAGGGATAACGGAGCTCCACCTGGGAAGGAATCACGAGGATCCCGGATAACACAACCCACGTAAACAAACGGTAAATTTAATACGTGAATTTCATATTTTTGTTTACCCCAAAGTTTCATTTATTTGATAACTATTTCGAGAATTCGACAAAGCGGCCTCGAAGATTTAAGAAGACAAAGCTTAAAGACCGGAGGCGCGCGGGAAAACCCTTGGTGGAAGCACGTCTCGAAAGCGGTCCCAACTGACGAGCCCGGCTAATGTAAAGCCATCCCGGCGGGCCTCGGGTACATGAGGGATGTGCGGGCTTTCCAATTTTCTTTATTTCCACATGTAACGGGTCGTGAGCCCAAGTGCATAGGCCCCCGATCACCACCCTTCCCCGCTCCATTTGATCTAAATTATTGATCTGTGGTTGAGGTGCATGCTGTTAGGCCTTAGGATTTATGTCGCATGCGATTGTTAAACAAATACACATGAGTTCGGGTCTAACGCCCGAATCGGGTCCAATGCCCGCGAAACAGTGACACGAGTCCGGAGTCATGACCGGTTCGGGTCCAATGCCCGTTAACCAAAAACAATCTTTTGAAGCAAACGCCACCTATTCGCATGTTTAGATATAAGAGTTAGTTAATAGGAATCCCCGAACCAACTGTCTTTCCGATTTAAACAGTTTTAAAAAATAAGTCGGTGGCGATTCCGTATTAGTTTACCTAGGTGAAGCAACAACATTGTTTTTACGGAGCCATTTTAGATGAGGAACTGACGACACGAGCCACTCCCGTGTCCTCCCGAACAATCCTTTGTGAGGTCTACATGTAGCCTTTTGCCCGTCGCCTTCAAAGAACCGGAGACGGTTGGCGAAACGCCCTGCAGGTCCATTAAGGAACCAGGGGAGTGTTCAAGCCAATTCCCTTTCACAGCATCTGACGTTCGAGTCGTGACATCGACCGGTTGAGCCTTGAGGAGCGAGCCCGAATCCTCGAGTCGTTCGAACCGTCATGTACGTGTTAAGGCGGAAGGCGCGCGTACAGCTTCAGCGACAATTCCCTGTCTTCTTCTTTTTAACAGGAAGCAACTCGGCCAAGACATGGATAATCATTATTGCTTCGTCCACTTCCATGGTACTCAACGCTATCATCCTCATCTTCTTAATAGCAGGAAAGAAAACACACCCAGGACGGCGACACGACCGTAAGCCCTATTTCTTGGTTCTTTTTCCCAGGATTACCAAAAATGTTGACCTTGCTTCGTTAAGTCTGAACATTTGATCCTTTTTTCTCAGAAAGAGTTGCAAACCGGGTAAGGTCGGCCAGTCGTTCTAGAAAAGCCAGAAGCGGCTGCTAAATGATTGATTGTTCGAATTAGAGGGAGCCAGAGAAGGACCATGATTTGTAATTTTGAATTTGAATTTGTCCTTGTGCTCTATATAGATTAGTAATAATCACAATCTCAAGCGAGGAACAAGAAATCCAATAATCAATTTCAGTATTAATATGAAATGAACCTGGTTTGTAAGAGGTTACAAAAATTGTTCTTTGTCAATAATCAAACTATGGTAGCAATCGGCAAGAACATAATCTTGCCTGAGGAGAATTACATGAGCACTGTTACAAATCCTGCCGCCGTATGACATGGGTTACGAGGGCATTACACGGAAAACTGTGCACCGGGGTGTTAGCCATAACCCTTCATTCTGTAAGCCGCATTGCCGCCTGGCGACGAGGGACGCCGATCTCACAAGCGTTTACCCTCGCAGCGAAACGAAGAGAGCATAAGGACTCACCTACTGAAGACGGCTCAGGGGAGACATTTACAAACATCAGTGTCTTTGAGTCACCACCCAAGCACGGCTGACAAAGTGAAACAATGCATGGATTAGTTCTGCCCACAAGGTACAATCAAGACAATGATATCAAAAATGGCTTTCCGGAAGAGCCAAAACACAATGATGATACAATCTGAGATCAGGCTATTAAGTGCTTACCTGTAAAAGATAAGTCAACTTGGAGTTTCTGAATGGGACATGGTCCTCCTTCTTTGCCAATGCGAATATAACGTCACTCAATGAGGAAAGGCTTTTGTTGATAGCCTGACCTTGCATTAGCGAGAGACATCAGTAGTGGAAAAGGCAAATGGCGTACAAGGAAACAACTACAATGCGCAGACTACGACCTGAGTTTCTTTTAATCTGTCGCCTGTTGCGCCACTCTTCGAAAGTCTTTCACTGCCCGCCAGATCGAT
Organism: Melastoma candidum; assembly: GCA_023653495.1. Taxonomy (NCBI): domain Eukaryota; kingdom Viridiplantae; phylum Streptophyta; class Magnoliopsida; order Myrtales; family Melastomataceae; genus Melastoma; species Melastoma candidum. The sequence continues at coordinate 5,762,842 of CM042885.1, forward strand.
AAGGTTTAGAACCCCTTGCACTTGTTGCTCTGTTGTCTAGCATATACATAACAACCAAGTCAGCCAGAACGAGAATAGAAATGGGCAAAAAGGTAATTTAACATCATGAAGTGTTATTGTACCTCATTCACTCCGTATATTCGCAATGTGAAGACGAAGTGACTTCTCGACGATTGTTCATTCATATTTGTCTTGCCAACAGACCTAGATAAGCGTGAAATGTTATCAGAAATTAGAAAGTGTTCAGAAAATTTCTAAGTGCCGCCAACTGCTTACCCAAAGCATTTAAGGTACAGGAGGTGAAAATTTACCTGCTTTGAGCTGCTTGCTCTAAAAGCAAAGAAATCTCCTTCATACTGCACACATCGATGATTGTGAGGTCTGATACATGAGTATTTCCATTGGCGTCATGCTTAATTGTATACTGCTTTCCATTTTCGCTGCGAGAAATCTCCAAGCCGCTTGCTTTGTTTGGAACCAGTAGATCTCGAATTGTTTCATTGTAAATTTCAAGCATTGAGGCCTACGCAGGACAGGAACAACATTTGTATGCGAACAATGAATATTTATGTATAAGCCTACAAATTGATCGACCACTTACTTGTAATTTATACTTCCACCCCTGTGCCAAAAGTGTCTGGCTTGTTTGAAATATCTGTTCGAGCGAACGCGGTATCATTCCTTTCTGTTCTGGAGCATCTGCCTTGCCCATCATTGTGTAGGTCTTGCCGGAGCCTGTCTGACCATAAGCAAATATGCAGACCTGACATAGGACACGCTCAACATTATCCAAGCTCTTATTGATATTTCTGGTAGTTAAAGAAACCACATACAAATGACGCAGCTATTGCTTGGACAAAATCTTTCTTAAAGTAAAAAAACTAGCCATGACGTTCTACCAACAGGAAATAGTAAAAAAGAGGCTGCTCGGAAAATTTCATCTCCTAAGTGTACCTTATAGCCATCAAGAGCACTCTGTACAAGCTGAGATATCTCCACAAAAACCGATTCTTGAGAGGCATCATGGGTAAATACTTTATCGAAGGTAAAGGGATATTTCTGTCCACCTAATAACAGCCACATAATATATCAGTTAAATTTGTTCATGCAACATGGAACTATTCACTAAAGAAACATGCAATCAAGGAAATCTGCTGAAAATGTTGATGAACAAATTCTTGAGTCATAAATTTGGATGAATGATTGAACAACATAATATTTACAATCAGAAGCTATACCATCAGAACTGACCAATATTAATTCCAGGCAATAAAACATAAACATACCATTCTGTAACAATTCAATGCCACGTCCATGAGCTTCGGTTGACGTAGGATAAGCGATGACTGCATCATTTCCAGCACCATCATCGGGCATCAACGGGCGTACTCGGCAAAATACTCGGATGTTTCCTTTTAGTTCCTAGAATGAGACATACAATGGTGTGAAAAGAAATAATAGATAACCCCAAAGTAATACATAATCAGCAAGAGGCAAATGAGAGGCCTATACCAGAATGGTGTTATGTAACTTCTTTCGCAATGCCTCGCCTTCCACAACACGATTTTCTGCCCTGGCAAGTCGATCTTGTAACTCTTGTATAATCCTATTTTTCTCTTCATGTTGGACCATCGTTTCAGCAACGGACATATCAGCCATCTAACAATACAACGGCAAACCATTTGAAGAACTGCAAAAAAGAAAAATCCATGATATGAAAATATAGATAATAGAAGCCTTACCTTCAATTTCTCATTTGCAGATGTAAGCTGGCATTGGATAGTTCTTAATTGTTGGGTCTGCGCTGAGCATGTATCCTGTGGAAGAAAGAATTATGTCAAATGCCGAGAATATACAACTATCCCATGCCAAAATGGTATCACAAACCTGCAACGCATTGCATTTTATCATCAATTTATCCAGCTCCATGAATGATTTCCCTGTGCTTTCTTTATATTTCAACACTTCAGCACTCAATGCTTGCACTTGAGCTCTCTGGCTGTCCCGTTCCTCCCTGGCTTGTTGCAGCTCTTCTCTAAGGCATTTGACTTCCATTGCTAATGATTCCTTCTGTCTGTTTGCTTCATCACCCAAAACCTAGACAATTTTTTGAGACGAGTTAGCTGAAGATAAAACAATCAACAACGAGAAAAAGGAGAACCAATGGAACCATGGCATATATGAGCAGGACACATCAAATTAATACCTTGCAATTGCATGACCTTAAACTTTGTTAAAACAACTGTTCTATTTTTATTACATTTACCCTTTATCTCCTATGAACTTCAAATAAAAGAAGGTCAGTAAATCCACTGAAATGAACTTACTTTACATGATGCTAGTTGCTCCTGGAGTGCAGTATAGTGACCCCTCAAAGCACCAAGATTCTCCACGATTGACAGTTTCTCGTTTTCCACACGTTTAAGAGTATCGTTCACAACTGATAGATCTGTCTGTAGCTTGCTGTTATACTGTTGCAAGCTGGTGTTATATTCTTGCAATTTCTTGGACTTATCCTCCTGTGATACAATCTGCAGTTGATTTAAATATAAATACAAAATCAAACATCACAGTGGGAGACAAAGGGAGCGAATAAAAGAGAATAGTATTTGCTTTCACCTGCTGATTAGCAGCCAAAATCTCTTGTTTGCACTTTTCAAGATCTTCTAAAATAGATGCCAGTGATTTCTCTGTAGCAATTCTTCCTTCTTTCTCTTTCAAATGGCATTCAACAACTTCCAGCTTTTCTGACGCTTCCTTTGCAAGTTGCTCCTGTAAAGACATATTCTCATTTCTCATTCCACAAATAACTCTGTCCACCTCCTCCAAGCTTTTTTTCATCTGAGCTTCTGGAAGCACAAAGCAGATTCGAGTCAACTTCAAGTATCATCTGACAGCATAGAGACAATTTCCAAACAAATTGGGAACAGTGCTTCAAAATGCTACTAGTAAGAAGCTAATCCAGCATTTAAACCCAATCCTGGAAGAGATAATGGAAGAGGAAGCATTACGGCCTTCCCTTCAAAAGAGCGGATGAGATGGCCACACTGTTCAAGCAGTAGTTGGATTGCTCGTGTACCCCACAGAAGAAAGTAGTACTTAGTGTTTGTACATACATGGGCTCCATTACCTGTTTCAGCGCATTTCTTCTCCGCAGATTCCAACGCAGCACGTAGTCCTTGCTGTTCAGCAAGGTGGGTTTCTTCAACATTCTGAAACCACTTAACGCAAAGCCTGAGTCTTTTATTATGCTCGCTCATCATATCTGCATTTGCCTGCAAGACCCAGATAAAGAATTCTCTTTCTCACGAACAACACCAGAAGATGGACATGCACCTCCACTACTCCAAAAGACTTATGTTGACAACACCAGAGACATTAACAGCAAAATGAAAAGACCTTATGATCGAACTTCTTAATCTTGGGCTTGTAACTTAACAATTCCTCGACCTCCTCCTTGGTAAATCCGACCGGCGTGCTCTCCGAATCCTCCAAGCTAGCCGCATCAGCTCCAGAAATCGCATCAGGCCTACTGCTCACGTCAGCAAACGCCTGCCTCTTCCGGACGGAGGTCACAGGACCGGCAGCCCTAGCCGTGCCCACCCAGTTACGTTTATTCGATGCGGCATCCTTCCCTCCCCCCTTATTCTACGAATCCAAAGAACACTTATCAACAAGAGCAGCAATCACATCTAACCCAAGGAACGCCAAACCAAGCAAGCACACAGTTAAATCCAATCTCAGGTCGAATCACATTATCATAGCACCAAGCCATGAATAGACCGCCTAATTTCCCAGTAAACAAACAAATCCAAACCCAAAACCCAGCGAGGAACAAATCAGAAAACAGCACGGAACCCAAACCCTAGCAGAAACACACGGAGGAGGGGGGGAGCGATTCCCAGGGCTTACGCCGGCGGTGGGGCTGCGAGGGGGCTTGTTCTGGTTCCTGGAGAACATAGGGGAAGAAGGAAGCTCCGTTCGACCGAGGCAAGTAGTCGTCAGTCAGAGTTTTCCTTAATGATTTCCAAGAAGAAGACGACGTAAGAAGAGCAGAGCAAGGTTGGAGAGAGGGGAGCGGGGGAATGAGTTCGATTCGAAATAATTTGAAAATCGCCCGGTGGGAAAAAAGGAGCCGGACCGTTCCCAGCCACTGGGCCTCTTCTCGGCCTAAAATGGGCCCTCCGCAATTCTTCGGATGATCCCGGCCGTTGGCTCCATCTGAATTCATGTTTTATGAACATTTCATACTCTCTCTCTCGTTTCATATTATTCTATCGGACAAAATATACGTTTATGGCAACAATTTGAGCCAAAATTCTATTTTATCATAAATTTAATTTTTTATATAATTTTATCACTAACCTTTATTTTTATTTTTATTTTGATCAATCTTGAATTTCTTGAAGGGAAAGCCAAATAAGGCCTTAATATAGTCTCACCCGTATCATATAATAGTGAGTTACAACATCTCATTCATTTCACCTCATAATCCACTTTACCCGTAGCAACGGCCTTACAATAGCGCCATCATTCGGCCTTTATTGATTTTGCGTATTTTTTACAACATCAGCAAAAATAGTTTAACTTCGGCTTACACCTCACTTGATTGTCAAAATTTTCTATTTTTATTTTCTTTTATTTTTTAGTCGATAAATGAAAAATATTTATTAAGAAATATTTGGGTTTCGCGTAATAAAATTCAAGATTCTTCAAAATCAAAATAAAAAGGCAAATTATCGATATTTAGCCTCAACTATTGGCCAACTTTACGTTTTGTCATATCGTTTAAAAATTTTTGAATTTGGCCTTATTTCAATTTTACTTTTTGATTTAGCCTTATTCGTAACGGACGTTAGGAGGAGCCGACGTGTCACTAACGTCCCTTTTTCTCTTCCTACGTGGATCATAATATAATACTTTTTTACCTACGTGGACAAAGGAGGGGGGAGAAGAGCGGGGAAGAGGGGGAGGGGATTCCCAAAGGGGGAGGGAGAAGAGCGGAAAAAGGGATTCGCAGGGGGGCGGGGAGAAGAGCGGAAAAAGGAATTCGCAGGGGGGCGGGGAGGCAGGAGGAGGGGTGGGGAGTGGGTGTGGGTGTGGTGGTGACGGGGAGGGGGGGCCGTGGGTGTGGGGGCGGGGGGAGGGGGGCCGTGGGTGTGGGGGGGCGGGAGTGGGTGTGGTGGCGTGGGGGGGTGGGGGGGCGGGGGTGTGGAGGCAGGGGGAGGTGGGTGTGGGTGTGGTGACGTGGAGGCAAAACTACACGTCAGAAGACTACGTAGACATAATATTACAGACGTTAGTGACACGTTGGCTCCTCCTAACGTCCGTTACAAATAAGGCCAAATCGAAAAGTAAAATTGAAATAAGGCCAAATTCAAAAATTTTTAAACGAAATGACAAAACGTAAAGTTGGCCAATAGTTGGGGCTAAATATCGATAATTTGCCAAATAAAAATAAAAGTTAATGACAAAATTATATAACAAACTAAATTAATGAAAAAACATAAAGTTGACTGAAAGTTAAAGCCATAAATTAATATTTTTTGCATTTTATTAACGTGTGTGTACACATTGGGTTGATGTTGGACTGAATACAACGCACGGGGTCACAATTTGACATCCTCAAAACAATATAAATTTGTGTGAGATAATCCTTCTTTAGGGATCATGAAAGTTTGTAAAACCGGCAATGACTATTCCTAAAAGAACTCTTCTGACAATAGCGTCCTACATCGGGAAGATCATGTCGTTTCTCCTAGCCTAGCGATCCCTCCGAGCTCCCGTTTTAGGCCAAACAACATGTCGCCACAAGTGCAACATCAATGCGTGTCACAGTGCGGTATGAACTTCTCGTCCTCTTATTCTAAATCGTTTCTTGGAGCTCACCGGTGTAAAACTGTAAACATAATATACTTAATTAAATGTTAGTAATTTATTGTCTTCGTCTCTTTAGGCATCATCTTGAGTGTTTCCGGGTCAAATTATGTTCAGATGGGCCTGCACGAGACGACACGGGGGAGCATTTGACGGAGGCGAGAAGGAGAGATAGGATAGAAGTCGTGGTGATGGTGGACACCCTCAAGCGTCTGGCTGTCAACTGCCATTTCAAGAAAGAGATTAAATTAACTATGGATGACCAATGTTTGATGTTCTTTGCCCATGGTGATCTTCACGAGCAAGTGCCACATTTAGGCCTCTTGGGATAAGAAGTCTATAATGTTGAATTATGCAACAATCGAAACATTGAATTGTAGCATGCATGTTCCCTTGACTCTGTCGGTTTTGATTCACATGTATGATTTCAGATGTATCACAATCCAAAGTTCCTCTCAGCTAGGATGTTGTGATACAAGTGCAAATTAGTGACCACATATAAAATATTGATTATGTAAATGTGTCATACTTGTTGCATTCAGTAATTCTTGCTGATAGTCAAGATGTCCTTTCAAGGGACTATATCGGCAACCCCCTCACATCCTACTAAATATTATAGTGAAACCTCTAATAAGTGATCAATAGACCTTACTTCGAACCAAGGAGAATGCAGGCACAGTGAGGGGATATGACCTTCATACCGGGAACTTTGTCCGGGTGAACATTAACTCTCTTTCACTTTCTCCGACGTGCCATCCGTTGAGCTTAAGCTTCGTCACAACCCTACCGAAAGTTGGACTCGAACCCACCAAAGTATTTCTAAACTATTTGAAGAGGGACGAAGGATGGAATGAATTGAGGTGAGGAGAACTTCAATTATTCTTAACTTTTGTTTTTGGTGGTTACAAATGTGAGGGAAGCTCCTTACCTTGACGTTTACCTTGCCGACACCATTTAATCTACCAACCTGTGGAAATGTTCTAGACCTTTGCCTACATAGTCAAAAAATTAGACACTATCATACTAACCAAGGGAGAATTCTAGAGAAATCAAGAGTATGGATCGGTTGTAATTTTTTAACACCCCCTCGATATCGACTTATTCTTTTAATCATTTCGAGTTGTGTTCCGAACTCCTCGAGCTTGTTAGCGTTAAGTCCTCTAGTGAAGATGTCAGCTATCTGATCTTCAGTTCCAATGTATTGTAGTTTGATTTCTCCTTGTAACACTTTTTCTCTTGGATAATTGAATGGTTATCACATGATAGAGAAACTGCATATTTAGCTTATGAGTTGCATCAACCATGTCGCTTCTTGTGTTGCTGCCACAATAGCTCTGTACTCTGCTTTTTGTCGTTCAGAGGGAAACGTTGGTTGTTTTCTAATGCTCCATGAGACTGCTCCCCTTGCAATACTAAAGACATATCATATTGTTGATCTTCTAGTGTCGCGATCGTCGCCATAGTCTGCATCACAATATTCGGCGAGTCTGTTGTCTCATTCTCTTTTATACAGTACCCCATTGTTCAACTTTCCTTTGATGTACCTCAATATCTCTCGGACTGCTTCGAGATGAGGCTTCTTTGGGGCTTGCATAAACTAACTCACCAGTTTGACGACGTTTGATATGTCCAGCCTTGTATATGTAAGGTAGATTAGATTGCTTACCAGATGACGGTACATCGTTGGGTCTTCAAGATCCTTTCATTCGTGTGCACTTATTTTGACATTGAACTCGATGGGCGTTGTTAACGGCTTACACTCGAGCATTCCGTACTTCTTAATCAACTCCTTTGTGTATTTCTCTTGGCATAAGAATAAGCTTCCTGGAACTCGATCAACTTCTAGTCCAAGAAAGTGTTTTAATTTTCCGAGCTCCTTCATGTGTTGATGAGATTCTCCTTAAGTTGTTTAGTGCGAGTTAAAACACCAAATTCTCTTCAGTGCAAGTTAAAACATCAACTTCTCTTCAGTGCAAGTTAAACACCAAGAGATTCTCTATTATTTGTTTGATCTCAATGATGTCATCTCCTGTGATGATGAGATCATTTGCATACATGAGCACCATTATGATATTCTCTCCTTAGCTTTGACGAAAAAACTTGAGTTATCTATGGCAAGTGTGTATCCACTCTGGGGTAGAATTTTTTCAATCTTGCCATACCAGGCTCATGGAGCCTACTTAAGCTCGTACAATGCTTTTTTCAACATGCAAACGTAGTTAGGATGTTTCTAATATGCAAAACCCTGTGGTTGATCCATGTAGACGTAGTTGGGATGTCTCGTACTTAATGTAAACTACTTTCGTATAGTCTTAAACTATTTCGTACTTAATACGAACTACTTTCGTACAGTCCGAAACTGTTTCGTACTTAATACTCGTACTGTACGAAACTGTTTCGTATTTTTTAGTCATTTCCTATTAAATAACGAAAAGGTTGGTGGGCTTCGTACTAAAATATGAAGCCCGTACGAAGCCCATAAAACTTTTCGTACTTTAATATGAAACAACTAAAAAATACGAAACAGTTTTGCACTGTACGGAATTCGTATTATAGTACAAAATAGTTTAGTACAGTACGAAAGTGGTTCGTACTTAGAACGAAATAGTTTCGTATAATACGAAAGTAGTTCGTACATAATACGAAATAATTTTGTTCGAGAAGTTCAATACATAGACGAAACGCTTTCGTCTTGAACGAAATTATTCAATACAAACTTCTTTCGTACAGTGCAAAATGTTTACATACTAAAACATGAAATTCTTAGTCTACAAAAAAATTTATACTACGAAAAAGTTTCGTACTAGTACAAAAGAAGTTCGTACTACAATATGAAAAGGAGGGACCTTTTCGTAATAAAGTACGAAAGGTCGAAAAACTTTCATACTCCACAGAAGTTTCCGTACGAGTAACTTTAGCCTCGCCCATCTTATACCCTTTGAGAGTACAAGAAAATGAAGGAGAGTCTAGCTATGAAGATAAAGAGGATGCAAGTTTAACATACGAAGGATTGGCTCTAACACCAGCCCTTATGACTAGGGGTGAGTATAGGTTCAAGGTAAAACCGAGAACCGGTATCATAGGGTTGGTGTCAGTACAGGTTCTCGAATAGATCGGGTAGGTTCTAGGTTCTAAATTTTTAAAAATCGGTGGTACCAAGTACGTTTCCAGGTTCTCCCCTCGAAACCAACTTGGAGAACCGGGAACCTAACCTAAATTTTACCCAACAATTACCCCAGGTTTCGAGGAACCGGGTCATTTGGGAGGTGGGCATCGCCTGATTTGGGAGGAGGACCCGAGGAACCGGGTCCCGAGGAACCTAAATTCCACCCCATATCCTTATCGCTTGATTTGGGAAGAGGGAGGGCGTGTCGCCTGAGGATAACAATATAAAAAAATAAAATATCACCCCACCATCCACACCACCCTCTCCCCCTACCCAACACAACCCCCCTTCTGCCTGCCTCTTCGCCCTGCAAAACCCAGGAAAGGAAATGGGGTCTAGTCCTCTCTCCCTCTTCCTACTCCAATCTCAACAAGCCCACTAAGTCCACCACTCTCTTCTTTCTTCCACACCCACCCCTCCCCCGCTTCGACCACCAGAGGAAGCAGAGAGAGATGGAACTCCATCCCCACCAACACCAGCCTTTCTTCCTCTGCGAAGAGACTTGGGAATGGGACGACGAAACCGATCACGTCGAAGACCTAGTAAAGGACCCGCCGCCGGCGATGCTCCACCAGGACCTGCACTGGGATCCCCAGGAGCTCCCTTCCCTGATCTCCAAGCAGGGCCAGGAGCGAGGCGAGGGCGACCCCCTTCGCAGAGGTCTGGACAGTAGCCCTTAGCTGTTACAGGTAAAGAACGATGCCGTCGATGGATCATGAAGGTTCAAGCTTTCTACTCCTTCTCGGCGAACACCACCATGCTTGCGGTCGACTACCTCGACCGGTTCCTCCTTTCGTGCTTCGGGACCCTTGAGGGGGAGAAGCCGTGGATGACCAGCTGACTGTCGTCGCGTGCCTGTCTCTTGCTGCTAAGGTGGAGGAGACTCAGGTCCCCCTTCTTCTCGACTTTCAAGTAAGCCGAAGCTCAATTTGGCTTGGTTTATGCCGTGCCGTCATTGGTTGTGGATCGAGACTGACCGGAGGGTGGTGGCGTCCTTTTGGTCCACAGGTTGAGGAGAGTAGTCCCGTGTTTGAGGCGAAGACAATATAGAGGATGGAGGTGGTGGTGCTATCCTCCCTTCGGTGGAGGATGAATCCCGTTACTCCTCTATCGTTCATCGACTTTGCAATGCGAAGGTTTGGGTTCAAGGATTAGGGTCAGTGCTGGGGGTTCCGAAGCAGGTGTGAGCAGCTGCTGCTCTCTGTTCTACCAGGTGGGCCATTCCTTAGTCATTTGTCATACTTCCCATTAGCCACTGACCTTTTTTGTTTGGTTGCCTAATTCTGGTAGTTAATCCATCGCAATGGCACTTCTCAATGTCTGATGCGTTTCTTTTTGTGCTTTTGTCAATGCAGATTGTAGGACCGTGCGTTTCTATTCGTGCTTTTGTCTATGTTGCTCGGAGCTGCCAAGTCCTTGCAGGACAGGAAGGATCAGATCAATGTGATCTTTGACAGGTGCTTTTGATTTTCCTAGAAAGTTCATTTCCCTCATGTGGGAATTAACTCATGTTTGTTGTATGATTCCGTTTCTTTTCTAGTAAGGATATAATGTAAAGCACATGTATCCAAATAAGTAATGAGATGGATTTGATGTGGAAGTGTGGACATGGTACCGGAATCGGTACCCGAATCGGCAGGTTGGCTCTTGGGTGGTTCTTTAAGCCTCATGGTAGGTTCTAGGTTCTAAAAATAAGGAACCGGCCATTACAGAGTAGGTTCCAGGTTCCACGTCTCGAACCTACCCACCCGGAACCTGCTCACCCCTACTTATGACCAAAGAGACGTTCTCACCTTATGGGATATAAGTTCAAACGTACTTAGCGACCATAGTCCCCTGAATAGTAGTCCAAGGGAAAATGTTAGTACTTCCTTTAATTAAAACATGTTTGTTGTTTGTTACTCTAAAAATTGAATCATGTATTCGTTGGTGATCACAATCTCGAATAATAAATTGAACTCCAAATTCTTATTACCAAAAGTATTCAATATATTTACTAGTCAACGGTCACCAAATCTTTCTTACTTTAATTTTTGATCAAATTCCTGTTGACAACTAATAGGAAAAGCTAAAAGCAGCCGGTTCTCGAAACGCAAGCCCAATTAAAACTGATGCAAGAACTAACGAAGGCTTGAGCACGCCATATTTATGCATGATCTGATGAAATAACGAAGAAAAAACAATTGCAACGAAGGATAAATGGAAACATATAAGGTATAGCCAAATGGCTGCGTAAAATGATTGGAGAAAAAATAAATAATATTTTCATTTTAATTTAAAAAAAATCGAAGTATAAACATACGCTCTCCGCCCATTAACATAAAAGACATGTTTAACTAAACCCGAACTCGTTTTAAACCGTGTTCGTACCTCAAATTGCCAGCTATTTGGATAAGTATAAGATCATTAAGTTTGGTCTTCGTACAAACTACGGCTAAGTTCTTGTACCAGGGAGAAGTCCCACAAGTTTCCAGGTTTGATGATCTATCTACACAGAAGAACAATCTTTTACAGTTGCGATATATTTCTGGTCTAATTATATTTTGAGTCACATGATAACGGTAGATGGTGGAATGATCTGGGTCTGGGGAAGGAATTGAAATTCTTTAGGGACCAGCCATTGAAGTGGTACATGTGGACGATGGCGACCATTAGCAACACAAGCATGTCCTTAGAGAGAGTGGAGCTTAACAAGCCGACCTCTCTCATCTATGTCATCTATGACATATTCGATGTGCACAACACTCCCGACGAGCTTGTCATGTTTGCAGACTCCATTGTTAGGTATATATGCCAAATAACATGGACAATTTGTCATTATACTATAACCAGTTGAACAACGGACTACTTAATATAGATGGTCGCCGGACGATAATCTGCCGGATTATATGAGAGTATGCTTTCATGCACTCGATGACATCACTAATGAGATCAGCAGCGAAGTCAGCTGACGATATGGATGGAACCCAGTCGATTTCCTGAGAAAATCGGTAGGCCGATCTGCTCTTGGGTGCTCATCATACACTTGATGCGTCTGATCTAACATTTTTTAATGCAAACAGTGGGGTCTCCTGGTCAGGGCACTTTCTCCTTGAGGTTAGATGGTTTGCTAACGGGATATGTCCGACAAAGGAGAACTGCCTTCACAATGCAGTCATCAGTTCAGGCATGCATGTCGCCCTCATCCATGCATTCTTTATCTAGGAAATGGAATCACCAAGGGAAGAGTCGACATTCTTGAAGATTTCCCCGGGATTGTGTCTTCTTCGGCGACCATTTTACGCCTGTGGGATGACTTGGGAAGCGCAAGGGATGAGAACCAAGACGGGCACGACGGGTCGTATGTGGAATACTGTAAGAAAGAGCACCCTGGATGCTCCGATGCGAGCGTGAGAGCGCGTGTAGAGGACCTGATCGGCAAGGAATGGAAGAAACTGAACAGGGAGTGCCTCCTTCCCCGTGAATTCCCCAAGTCCTTCTGCAAAGTTTGCCTTGGTCCCGATGATGTATGACTAGGACAACAACCATTCCCTCCCACGTAGTTAAGAAGATCACCCAATGTTGTGCTGCTCGGTAGCAAATTTTATTGTTACACACCGTCCGATGAAAACTCTGCTCAATTTCTCCGACACAGTAACTCACCAGAGAATCCTAAGTATCGCCCGTCATCTTACCCTGGTATGACATCAACAATTCAATTGTAATCATCGTTTTCTGCAAAAATGAATACCCAAATCAATGTGATGAAGTACGAGATTCACGTGAGATGCTAGTCTTAAAAGCAAAATATCGGCACCTAACTCTAATATTCCATTCCTAAAATAGGGCAGGTGAGATTTGTGATTAGGAGCAGGGCAAAATCAGATAAGCTGAATCCATTATTATGTACGGCATGGATCCCTCGTTCCGTAAGTAAATCAAAGCCCAGACAAGAAATATAAGAGAAAGAGAGTTGGAGAGATTAAAGAGTCGTGTTGACATGATGAATTATCTTGGGCCTATTTTCCGGACGGGTTAAAGCCCACGAGAGGAATGTAAGGGATGAGAAGAAGCGTGGGCTCGTACCAAGTCTACAGCCCATGTCTGCACAGGTCAAATGTCTTAAGAGATCGGTTTGTTGACTCCGAGATCCACGGAAGGTAGTTTAGATTGGGAGGATCTTCGGAGAATGTGACAAACATCTTGGACTCATAAGATCGAATATAAAAGGAAGGAGATCTTCCCAAAGAGGATCACGATCAATTCAGCCAACAGAAGCTTTATTTGCTCGTCACCCCGTAGTTGTTAGGATTCCCCGACCTGGGCGAAACTCGTGAGGTTTCATTGGTCTTCACTTCCACCACCAGAGTGAGCAGCCGTAGCTCTGGTAGCTAATTTCCGCCAGCATTCAACCGCTGGGACGAGCCACCGTAGTCCTAGCAAACAATTCCGCCTTCGTTCCGCCACCAAGGTGAGCAACCGTAGCCTTGGTATCCACAACCGCCACTACCTTCGACCACAGTCCGTCCACCAAGCCCCAGCGATCGGTTCCCACCGTCCAAGTTCGCAAGTCTACAGCGCCACGTCATCAAGTCTACGATGTCACCGTCCAAAATCACAAGTCCACAGCGCCCAGCGTCAAGTATACGACGTCACCATCGTCCAAATTCGCAAGTTTGTAGCGCCCAGCAGCAAGTCTATGACGCCGTTACCGTCCAAATTCACCAGTCTGCAGCGTCCAGCTGCAAGTCTACGACGTCGCACCATCGTCCTTCCTTTATTTTTCATAGCTGTAAGCTTTTCATTCTTATTGTGAGCTTCATTTGATTAGCTCAATCTATTTCTTTTACTTATTGGCGACCACATCTAAAACCCTGTTAGTACTATGCCCAAATATTTTCAACGTGATCCGTTTCGACGCTAGCACGTTTTTGGCGACCACAGTGGGAGGACGAGAAAGTTTAAAGTCCACAGATGGCGAAGAGTACCAGGAGTGGGGTTAATCGTGACCATCCACCTCCATTAGATGGAGACAGTCAGTTTATAGTAGGAGACGTAAATGTGGAGACCGTGGCTCTAGGAAGCCAAGAAACAGCAACTCAACCTGATTCCAGGGCATACACCCCTTCTGAGTTCATATCCAGGCTTGAGTTCCATAAAGAATTCAATGATATGAGGAACCTGGTGGACAGTATCACTGGGTTATAAGATAATATAACTCAGATACTGGAGCAACTCAGCGCTTTAAATAAGCCAAACACCACCGCAAAGCCAAACTTCCTCGTAGACCGGGAGAATTCTTTTTTGGGAGATGCCCGATGCACAGAGAGGCGCAACGTGTGGTTCCAAGAGGATGAGCCCTGGGACGGCGCTAATCAGTGCGCTACAGAGGCTTGCAATAGGGACATGATGTCCATCTCAAAGCCTACTTCCTCTCGATCTCTCACATCTTGGAGGTCAAACGCTGTGTATGCAATGAACCCGGTAGACGATGATTGCGAAGCTCAGGGTGAAACAAACAGGTATGCAAGTAGCGTACCCACTCGCCGACCTGGTAAAGCACCCATAGGGGAGATACCGACAGGGGAGGCTCGGTTTATAGGAGGCCTACTTCGGGCAGAAAGCTTCTACACGAATGTCTCAGTAAACCCGCAGCCATCTCGAGTCGCCGAAAGAATGCCTTATCCCCCAGAGAGATGGAACCAAGACCACGCGCGAGAACAGTTTGGTCATTTACTCCCGCAAAATTTGAGGGAGGCAATCGCTCAAGTCTTGGAACAGATGGTGCCTGGAACTGTCAGGCAGGACGATCCTTGTTTGTACAGGAGTCCATACCCTATCTACATCGACAGAGACTTCCCCCTGCCTAAGAGATACCGAGTACCCGACTTCACCCGTTTTTCAGGGGAAGATGAGATGACGCCTATAGAACATATAGCCCGGTTCACCCATCAAGCCGGAGATGTTGCAGCCAATGACTTTTGGAAGCTGAAGTTATTCCCGAACTCGTTCACAGGGGATGCCTTCACATGGTATGCGAGTTTGCCTCCCAGGTCAATAACATCATGGGCGGAAATGCAGTCTTTCTTCACGAAAGCATTTGCTCGACTAGACACGCCCATGTCAATCTTCGAGGTGATGCGGCTAAAACAGACTGTCGGGGAACACCCAAGACAGTTCCTTATGCGTTTGCGAAAAGCATTGCTTCGTTGTAGACCTGTAATTCCTGAAAGGGACCAGTTGATGATCGCGTTAAAGGCATTGTCAATTCCTTTCAAGAAGAAGCTACAAGGGGAAAGGTTCAACGATCTTTACGACTTGGCCAGGAGGGCGACTGAGCATCATCAGTTGTCAATGGAAGAGGCCCAATCTAAGCACGCTTATCAGTTGGAAACCTTCAAAGTAGACATGGCCGAGTTCGTGAAAGGCGAAGCAACGATTTGTGAGCCATTAGCAAGGAAAAATTCGAAAGAAAGAGCATCTCAGAAATCTGGCGAAGAAAGAAAGTATTCTTTCGATGTAGACAAGGCAGATGCAATTTTCGACTAGCTTTTCCAACGAAAACGGATTAAGTTAAAACCGGGTCATAGAACTCCTCAGACGGAAAGAGGGAAAACTAGGAATTATTGCAAGTGGCATGGTTCGTTCACACACACGACCAGGGACTGTTTATCATTTAGCAACATAATTCAAGACCTCATATAGTCAAAAGAGTTATGCTTCCCCGAAGTAGACAAAGTCACTATGGTCGACGACAAGCCTTTTGATGATGAAATCGCCATTCATATGTTTGATGTTTCTGATGTCGACGTCAATATCATTGAAACTAATACTGACTTTTCCTACAGGATATAAAGATCCCTGGGGAAACCATGATAGCAAATGCCCTTTTCCGCCGTTTAGCCGGTAAAGGTGTAGTCACCTGCCCAGTCAAGGAAGTGGCGTGCAATCTCTGCTGTTGGCATATGGACGACACGCATACCACTGATAGGTGCAACACTTTCAGAAAGTATCAGCAAAACAATCAAGGGGACGTCTGGTATGATTTGACTTCGCTTGAGGAGGTAGCAATGGGAATAGTTTCCCCTAGTTCGCGAAGTGCCTCTAATAACTTGCATAGAGGGTTCAGGAGCCCTCCAAGCGTGGATTGCAGGCCAGCTATCCGAGGAGGAAGGGGTGGGCCCCTTGGTTGGGGCAGAGCACCCGAACAATAGCTCCGTACTTTGGAACGCCCCAAACGACATCTAGAATTTAATGACCCATCCATCTAGCAAGGGGCAAAGTTAGGACAGGAGAAAACCGGTCACACTGGCAAGACGCGCCCTGGAGCTGCAGAAGGGAACGTTTCCGACAGAAATCAATAGGTCGAAAGATCACAGGAGAAGGGGGTCAAGCCAAGATATGGAACGCCTAAGGTAGACATCCAGGCACTTCGGACGGGACCACCAATAGCTCAGTTCCTAGATGAGAGAATGTTGTGCTAGAAATGCAAGCTAATAGCTTAGAACAGGATCTTGATTACTCAACTCTGCACCCTGTGCTGTGTCAACTCTTTCCACAAGCTGGTAGACCTGTCGTCAAATGGGGAGATCGTGATCAAACCCGCTCACTCCGCAACTACAGGTACTTTTGAAACTAACAATTATCCAAAAACGCGACAGGTACCAACGCGGACAGTAGTGGGATATGATCCGTTCGCCGGAGACTTTGTCGAGGTATGTCGATCTTTGCCCGGTTCTAAGAAATCAAGGGTAATCAAAGCGGTTAACCCCTCGAAACATTGGCAGAGAGCTATTGGCAAAACGTTTTTGCCACCAAGGGCTCGTAAGAGAAGGGATAGACGTCTAAGTCACGCCGCTAAAAGGCCCAAACCTACCCTCTCAGGGGCCACTTTACCTGCCAAAGTGTATATGAAGGAATCGAACACTGAGGCAGAGCATGTCGAGTCTACGCACCATTCGGAAGGGCCTGGCTCGAGTTTTGATTACACCCCTCTTCAGAGTGAAATCCCAAGTGATGCTGATGGCGAAAAGAGACCAATTGTGAGCTGTAACGCTCTCACCTTGCCGATAGACTTCGCTAATAATCGAAAAGTGGAAACTGTAAGAGGTAAGGTACCTCTTCCTTGTTCACCAGTTTATCCGACAGGTTTTCCACTTCATTGGTTGAAGAAACCATCTGATAGCATGAAGCAGCACATGCATTACATTACCGCTACCTTTGATGGTACTGTGGTGAGTCGGGTCCTAGTAGACAATGGAGCAACGATAAATGTGCTTCCGCTGTCCAGGTTTAGAATGCTTGGATATAAACCTCACGATTTGGTTAAAACCGATGTTGCTGTGAGTGGTTTTAATGGTAAGAAATTTGAATGTTTAGGGGTCTTTTCTATGCACCTAGAGGTGGGTCGCCAGGGGAAGGAAACCGCTTTCTTCGTAATAGACATAATTCCCACTTTTAATGTTTTGTTAGGCCGCGATTGACTCTGTAAAGCTGCAGCCATCCCGTCTACGTTGCATAGAGAGTTGATGTTATGGCTTGATTCTGAAATTGAGATTATTAAGGATGATGAATATTCTTGTTGTGACAAATGTATCTTGCATACAGAAATGAGCAAGACTGTCAAAGATCTTACGCTGGAGCAACGATATAAGCTAGGCGACCCTACGGTAAGTCCTCTCGGTCAACCATCTAGGAAATTTGATTATATCGTGGATTATGGGACATCGCACCCCAAGCCGGAGATGGACCAAGTCGCTCCGTCAGGATGGGGAAAAGAGCTTACTGCAAAAGACATATAGGAAGTCCTGCAAGAGGTCAATTCGGGTGAAAACCCCGCAAGGAGAGATGCAAACAGCCAAAATGAAAACGAAGGTGGTAAAGAAGAAGTTTTGAAGAGCCAGCAGGATGCTGTCATGGAGTTGGAGCCCGATACACTCCTAAAGAAAGGGACCAGAGTGAAAAGAGGAACGAAGCGGTCGCTGATGTCCTCCGACGACTCCAAGTCTACAAGGGGAATCATTGCCGTGAACAACCTATATCTTGGCTCTCAATAAATTCGGAAGCGCTTAGAGCGCCTGATGCTTGTAATAAACCTGTGTCTACCGATTTAGGTGGCACCGAGGGCCGCGAATCTTTGATGATGCCGTGTGATCCATTAGTTAGTATCAATTTGGGAAGCGAGACTTCTCCTAGGGTTCTTTTCATAAGTTCTTCAGTTAATAAGGAACTTTTTGATGCGATTAGAGGGTACTTGAGGAATTTAAAGACTGCTTCACCTGGGATTATACCGAGATGCCAGGACTAGATCGTAGACTAGTAGAACACACTCTTCCCATCAAGAAAGATTTTAAGCCAGTGCAACAAGCACCAAGGCGTATGACTAGGGAAGTAAAACAGTTAGTCTTTGAAGAAGTTAAAAAGCTTTTTCGAGCAGGGTATATAAGGACGTCACATTATACGGAGTGGATTTCTAGTATCGTACCCGTATTGAAAAACAACGGCAAAATTAGAGTCTGTATAGACTTTAGAGATTTGAATCGCGCTACTCAAAAAGATGAGTATCCCATGCCTATTGCGGATGATCTTATAGACAAGACAAAAGGACATCAGGTTAAGTCATTTATGGACGGTTTCTCAGGTTATAACCAGATCTTTATCGCAGAAGAGGATATACATAAAACAGCATTCAGATGTCCTTTAGGCATTTTTGAATGGGTAGTAATGCCGTTTGGACTAAAGAATGCCCGTGCTACATATCAGCGAGCAATGAACGCTATATTTGACGCTTCTCTTGGCAAGACAGTGGAAGTCTACATCGACGATATAGTCATTAAGTCGACAAAGGAAGAACTACATGTCGACCATCTCAGAAATGCTTTTATAAAAATGAGAAAACATCAACTTAAATTAAACCCACTTAAATGCGCCTTTGGAGTTAAAGAGGGGCAATTTTTGGGTTTCTTAGTACATCAACGCTTAACGCGGCATTGAAGTTGATCAAAACAAGGTAAAAGCTATTCAGAATTTAGAAGCACCAAGAAGTAAAAGGGAGTTACAGGCTTTCCTTGGAAGAATGAATTACCTACATAGATTTATCGGAAATGTCGCAGGAAAGACGGAGGCGTTTGCCAACCTATTAAAGGGAAAAAATGATTACAAGTGGATAGAAAAACACGAGGAAGCATTTGATGCCTTGAAAAAATATTTAACACACCCACCAGTCCTGATACCCCCGCAGTACGGGAGACCTTTCATTCTCTATGTGGCTACCATCAAAACGACTATAGGGGCTATGTTGGCACAAATGGATGAGAGTGAACGTGAAAGGGCCGTTTATTACTTGTCGAGGCAATTGACACCAATTGAAGTCAGGTATGCTCCAAAGGAAAAGTTGTGTCTATCGGTATTTTATGCTGTCATGAAACTTAGACATTACATCGGGAGCAGCGAAGTCTACGTCGTATCCAAGTCGCCCATTATCAAATATTTCTTTGAGAGTCCATTATTAGGTGAACGGATTAGCAAATGGAGCTTGATTTTGTCTCCATACGATCTGAGATATAAGTCCCAACAGTCGGTCAAAGGACAAGCGCTGGCTGATTTTCTAGCCGACCATGACCCGGCCTTGTCTATAGAACAAGAAGAAGTAACCGAAGAAGTCTGGCAGGCGTGGTTGGATGGCTCGTCCACCAAGAATGGAGCTGGGATAGGAGTTCACATAATATCCCCAATGGGCAAAAACATCAGATTAGCTTTTCGTCTACAAGTGATACCTACCAACAATGTTACTGAGTATGAAGCATTGGTAACAGTACTAAAGGAACTCATGGCACTAAAGGCAAGGCAAACCCGTGTCAGGGGAGATTCTCAGCTAGTTATCAACCAGGTTAACAAAGAGTGCATGTGTCAAGGCAAGTTGCTGCCCTATTTAGAGGCAATACAGCGGCTAGTCGCACGATTCGAAGATATAACTTTTCAATTTGTGGGACGTGATGAAAATGTAGTAGCTAATAACCTAGCGCAGTTAGCCTCGGGATACAAAAACAGGGCCAAACGGGATAACATACCCGAAATAGGATCGCATCTACAGTCAGATGACAACGTCATGGCCGTAGACGTAATGAGCCAAGATGAAGACTGGAGGAAACCTATAATAGATTTCTTATCAGACCCCGGTCGGGAGGCCAAGCAACGAATCAAAGTTCAGGCGTTATCATACACACTCTTGGACAGTGTTCTCTATAGAAAGGACACGAGCGGAGTTTTTTTAAGATGCGTAGACTTAGATGAAGTTACTCCAATAATGTTGGAGACCCACGAGGGACTCCGTGGGTCGCACCAGGCAGGGATAAAAACGTGTTGGATTATTCGCAGACATGGTTTTTACTGGCCGTCAATGATGAAAACTTACATTGAGATGGCCGAGGGATATCAAGAGTGCCAACGACATAGCCCTATAACTCGTGCTCCAGCAACTGACCTTACCCCAGTGATTAAACCTTGGCCTTTCAGGACCTAGGCTCTAGACGTGATAGGGGAAATTCATCCTCATTCTAGCTGAGGGGATGAGTTTATCTTGGTAGCAACAGATTACTTCACCAAGTGGGTAGTGGCACAAGTCTACAAGAAAATTGACCATAATTAAGTTATTAGTTTTTTGCAGACCTGTATCATTTATCGATTTCGCATTCCCCAGAACATTGTCGTATACAATGGGACAGCTTTTAACAAACACAATAGTGAGGGAGTTTGCCGAAGAATTTGGCATCTCAATCCTGAATTCCACTCCGTATTATCCTCAAGCGAATGGACAGGCTGAATCATCCAATAAATTAATTAAAAATAATATTCAAAAGATGGTCGGGCTTAATCCAAAGAAATGGCATGAAATACTGAATGATACATTGTGGGTTCTAAGAGTTACCAAGCGCGAAAGCGCCGGAGAAACTCCATTCGCGCTAGTCTACGGTCACGATGCAGTATTACCCATCGAAATGAGGTATAAATCACTTCGTGTCAGCCAACCTTGTCTACAGGACGAAGCTATGCATATAGCCTTAGAAGAGTCGGAAAGAAAGAGATTGGAGGTTGTAGACAAGATAGAAGTGCACAAGCAGAGGATAGCCCGACATTACAACAAGAAAGTAGTTCATAAACACTTTTAAGTTGGCGACCTGGTTTGGAAGATGATCTTACACTTAAAGTCTAAAGACCAGATTTTAGGAAAGTGGTTTCCAAATTGGGAAGGACCATATCAGGTAAGCGAATCCTTCTCGGCAAACAGCTATAGGTTGTCAACCCTTGAAGGAGTCAGACAACCTCTAAAAATTAACAGTAAATACTTGAAACTCTATAAAAAAAACCATCTGGGAATCTCACGAAAAAATTCTAAGAAAGCGCTTCCCAGTTATATAGGAAGAGATTACTAGGAATTAAATTCATAAGAACACTACACAGTTGTAGACTGATGAGTTTGTTTGGAGGGTGTCATCCCTTGAAGCCTTATGTCTACAACTGGTAGATGTAAAGAGAATTGAGTTTGTTTTAAGGGTGTCATCCCTTAAGACCTAAAAAGAACGAATGAAATGGCATCACCTCCTGGGGACCTGGGAGCTTGAACTCGTAAAGTCATGTCTAGGCACCATACGTGCCGCTTCCACAAACAGGAAAGTCAGAACCTTGGCCCGGGTTCGCTTCATGGTAATCTCGTTCTTCTAACGAAACCAAGACTTTAAATCGTCTTAGCTCTGCTGGTCAGAAGCATGAGTAGATCGTTCGGCGAGCAGGGAGTCGACCACGGAAACCCGTTCCTTGAGGTCCTTCTCAAGAGCCAAGAGCTCAACAATCCTAGCTTGGGCTTGTGTAAGCTGACGAGACAAGTCGTCCCTCTGTCTCTCGAGGAGCCTCACATCAGCCTCTCCTTCCGCTTGATTTTTTAGAAAATCGGCAATCTTGGACTCGGCGCTGCAAGATGTCATGTGGTCTTTTAAGTAAACCGGCCATTCAGTCCAGAATTGCCCCTTGAAGTCTTCACAAGCTGCTAACATTTGGATCGTAGTGGCAGGGAAACTCTCAATCTCCTTGATGCAACTCTGAAGGTCCTTAAACTGATCCTCAGAGAAAGTTTCAAGACGAAGGAGATCCCCAACGCGGTCTACGTTCTCCATCAGGCAATCGTAGTCACTGAAGCAGCTTGAAGCGCCTTCCCCAAGATTTTCGCCTGATGGCTGGCAGGGAGGTTGATTAGTCGGCATTGCAATTTGTTGATCTGCGACACTAGAAAGAATAGCGCTCGTCGCGCCTATCGCCTCTTGAGTAGCTGCCTCTATTACGGCGGCAATAGCCTCAGGCTCCTCAGTTGCTGAGACTTCAAGACTTGGGGAAGGGATATTCTACAAATTGAGTAAAGGGTAATCGTCAGTATTGAAATTGGACAAGTAAAGTCTATATAGACCTGGAATACATACCTCGGTAGGAGGCAGGTCAGCTTCGTCGGTCCCCGAAGCTTCTTTAGGGTTAGGAACCCCGGAGAGATTTGGATCCTGAGGAGAAAGTAAAATGTTTTTGCTTGAGCTTTGAGAAAACAAAACAACATAGGTACATGAATGTATACCATTTCTCGAGAGGATTCTGCCGTTTGAGAATTCAAAGGGGGCGGACTCAGTGCCATAATCGTCCTCTTGAAAACAAGGTCCCAAGGTTTATTGGGAGGAGATCTATAGTATTTAGAGGTGAAAAGCGCCTCATACCTTGGAGAAGGGGTCCCTGAAGATTCAGGGCTTTAAAAGAAATAGGGACAGGACGACGATGCTTGAAAGAAATTGAAATAGGTATATCCTCAAAGTCAGAAGTCTGAGGGGAAGGAGCCTTTCGCTTGCTAGTCACTCCCCTCTCGACCTATTTGCCCTTAGAAGCAAGGGTGTGCCGGCGGAGACGGGTCAAACGACCAGCCGGGGGAGGAGGACTCCTTTCTGGTGAAGAATCCCCTGAGTCCACAATTGAAACTGCAACATATGTCAGATAGGCGTTTTTTAGTTCAAAGGATAAGAAAAATAAGTTTAGTCTATACTAGAAGGTCTCTGTCCGGTCTTTAACATCATCTCAGAGAAAAGGTAAAGATCTGGCTCTTTGGAAGTCTGGAGGAAAGTCATTTTCTTCAAAAGGGCATCAAAGGTAATCGCCCATTGAACAGAAAAGAACTCCATAGCATAAACTGGAGTAGACTCAAAAGGGAACTCCCTGTGACGGAGCTCCATCTTCTTGGACAGAAGATTCATCGAGGCTTGAAAAGAATCCTTTGAAAGAATGCTGGTGACCCAGGTATGAATTGGGATATTGAAGGAGTCAGAAAAAGGAACTGATGAGCTCTGGATAAAACCAACTTGTCTTGCACAGAGCTGGGGGTTGTAGACTTCGAAACCAAATCCTCCCTCTGACACACATACCAGGTCCCTGCTGGTCAAGACAGTATCCCAATACAGGCCTGGGGTAAGCTTTTACCGGCGCATCAAAATAAGGTGGCCGGTAGGGAATGGGACCCAATTGCGGCGCTCGCCTCGCCCAGTATCTACAATGTGCCTTATATGCCCCATCACAGAGGCATACAACCATTTTTCCTTGGCTTGGCAGCAGGACTCCAACATGTGCGTTCCGTAGCAGCTGATCTAGGTTGCGCCAGAAGGCATCTGGTACCCCGTAAGTCCTCGCATCCATATGTAAGACCACAGATGAACGATCCAGTGGGGGCAGCCAGCCGGATACCTCGGAAAGGGACTTGTGCACGTACTAGCCTTGTGCAAACCCTGATAGACTAAACCCAACAGGAATGGGGCCCAAGCTATCTTGCCGGAAGCCGAGCTCAGAAAATTGGCAATCTCATAGACAAGCTTTGGCACTCGCTTGCCAGTGAAGCAAAAAACGTACTTCCTCAGCCAGACGCTGAAGAACTCAACCTCCTCGGCCTTTTCCCAGACAGCAGTGGAATGACCTTTGATCATTTGAAGGTGTCTCCTTGCTGTAGTCAAGATTTGGAGCATATCTTTGAGGTTGTGGTCGTCATCTACAGGGTAAAGACGAACAGGGGTACCAGCCACGTAACTCCCCGTCAAGAAGTTTATATCCTCTAGGGTGATGGTCATGGGGCCCTCAGGGAAGTAGAAGCAGTTCACTGTGTTGTTCCAGAAGGGAAGTAAACTGGCACATACCCGGGGTCGCAGCGCTTCGTGACCAAGGAAAGCGTGAAGAAAGACCAGAGGCCATAGACTTTCAGCCTGGATTCCAGCTTCCCAAGCCAACTGGAAAACCATTGTTGCACCACTGGCTTGTCTACAGAGGGGAAGCACAAGAATCCATTTCTCTTTTCCCAGTTCAGGGGGCCCACAAAGTCTTCCCGGCAGATAGGGATTTGGGACTCCGTGATCAAGTATTCATGAGAAACCAGACGGGGAAAAAGAGTAGGGTCAAGAACGGGACCTAGGGTTAACTCGTCGTCGCCAGTCTGGACCACACTAGAGGGGCCAGCACATTGAAAGTGCCACTGGACGGTCGCGAGGGAAGACATGATCAAGAAGGAGAAATAGGGTTTTCAGAGAAGATTAAGGGAGTTCAGGAAGAGAGAGCGCCCGAAGGATGAGTGAAAGGAGGGAAACAAAAGGTTTTCTTTAAACTCCAAGAAACTGACAAATGTGCTCAGGCGATTGAAGTCCCCTCAGCAAAAAGAGAGGGGCTTATGTTGAAATGATGAATTATCTTGGGCCTACTTTCCGGATGGGTTAAAGCCCACGAGAGGAAAGTAAGGGATGAGAATAGGCGTGGGCTCGTACCAAGTCTACAGCCCATGTCTGCACAGGTCACATGTCTTAAGAGATCGGTTTGTTGACTCCGAGATCCACGGAAAGTAGTTTAGATTGGGAGGATCTTCGGAGAACGTGACAAACATCCTAGACTCATAAAATCGAATATAAAAGGAAGGAGATCTTCCCAAAGAGGACCACGATCAATTCAGCCAACAGAAACTTTATTTGCTCGTCACCCCGTAGTTCTTCACTTCCACCACCAGAGTGAGTAGCCGTAGCTCTGGTAGCTAATTTCCGCCAGCATTCCACTGCCGGGATGAGCCACTGTAGTCCCGGCAAACAATTCCGCCTTCGTTCCGCTACCAGGGTAAGCAACCGTAGCATTGGTATCCACAACCGCCACTACTTTCGACTACACTCCATCCGCCAAACCCCAGCGATTGGTTCCCACCGTCCAAGTTCGCAAGTCCACAGCACCACGTCATCAAGTCTACGACGTCACCGTCCAAAATCATAAGTCCATAGCGCCCAGCGTCAAGTATACGATGTCACCATCGTCCAAATTCGCAAGTCTGTAGCGCCCAGCAGCAAGTCTGCGACGCCGCCACCGTCAAAATTCACCAGTCTGCAGCGTTTAGCAGCAAGTCTACGACGTTGCACCATCGTCCTTACTTTAGTTTTCATGGCTATAAGCTTTTCATTCTTATTGTAAGACTTCATTTGATTAGCTCAATCTATTTTTTTTACTTATTGGCGACCACATCTAAAACCCCGTGAGTACTATTACCAAATATTTCCAACGTGATCCATTTCGACGCGAACAAGTCGTCCCGCTTCGAGAATCTTGTTTAACATTTCTTCTTCCCTCCCACCAACTGGAATTCGATGGACGATGGTTTCGAGCAACAGATCCGTCGGAATATGATTCAGGAACTGCAACCTCAATATGTCATCTGGTATTTCCAAAGAATCCATCCCCATTTCCTCCAATGCCCAGAGAAGGAGGATATCACTTGTCTTCCGGACTCTCTTGAAGCTGTTGATCATCTTGAGGGGTCAATTCTACTCTCCCATTAATCGATATAATAATAGTTATTATTATTAAATAATAATAATTTATTAAAAATTATGTAGTCTCCAAAAATTAAAATTGATATATGATTAATGAATAAAAATTAACCTTATAAAATAATATATAATATTTCATTTGCGATACTTTCCCATTTAAAATTTTAAACTTATATCAAATTTCTTAAAATCATATTGTCCTGACATTAATTATCCAGGTTAAATAATACCTTCAATGCAAATTCTTACATAGTAAAATTTTGAGGAATGGATGTTCATGTATTTATATCATAATTGCCCTTCTAAAAAAGTTTGTACAATAAATTTATATTATTTATTTTCAAAATTTAATAAAAATTATTTTTTATTAAATATTTTATTACTTTCTCAATTTCTCAAATATTTTAGTTATTTTTTAATTTGAATTATAATTGATTATTACTTTTTTTTCTCTTAAAATTCCTCGTGTAAAATTTTTTTTAGGTTAAGAAACTTTCTTATATGATATAAGTTCTAGGATTCTTCATATTATTTTTAAAATGAAGTTGTAAAACATCTAATTAATTATTAAAAATTATTTGTTATTAAACTTATCATATGAATAGTATTTTTCATTTAAAATTTTTTTATTTTGCAATTTGTAGAAGGATTATATATATATATATATATATATATATATATATATAACTAAAAAATTAAGTTAGGTACTCGTTTTGTAATTAAATTTTTCAAATTTATGATATTTTTATAATTTTTCATTTTAGAAAAAAATTATTTCTTTCTAACAGAGAAGCTAATTTGTAATTTTTCATTATATTTATAACTTTACCTTACTAATAATTCATTGTTGAAAGGCTTGCAAATTCAATCTCATATCGAAAAGAGATGAGAGTCTAGTTTAGTATATAAAGACCGGTAGACTATTCCCTCTACAGACAATTGTTTTTAGAGCGGAACCTATCGGACTTATATGCTGAGCTTGGTATATAGGCCAGTTCAATATTACTAATATTTGTTACTTTCTTATAAAATATAAGTATTTTTGTAATAATTATTTATTAAAAAATACACAGCCAAAGAGCAAAAAAGATCCGTATTACATGGTATTCACCAATCGATTCAATTGCAACCATTGCTAAAACGATGACTCTATGACTGTATTACCCAATGATTTTTGCCTGAGGATTAGTCAAATTCATTTATGAATTCATATAATCGATCGACTTAAACAATTGCTTCACAATGGTGTGTCTCAACATAATACACGCTAGGCACAAAACGTGAATCACGTCCGTGGTCCCGTACATCAGCTAACCGCTACTAAAGATAAGTTTGACTAAACGGGACAAAAACGGGAATCACGTCCGTGGAAAAGTAAAATCATGGGGAAAGGATGACGAACTATACAAAAAGAGGAAAGAAAAACACAAACGCGTCATTGGTTGTTGTGCACGCACGAGTTTGCCCTTTTTAAGGTGGTCAGTTCCATTGCAACTCCTAACACGACATTTCATGTGATCCCCACAATTCGCCCTTTTATTTAGGATTTCGATAGAAATGACAAAATAGAAGCTAAGTCCGAAATCCGGAACAAGGAAAAGAGAAAGTAAAATTCCATTTTTCAAATTATATTAATTGTGCCGATAGGCCTCGTCCACCCATTTATAATATTTTTTAGCTAGCAAATGCGCATTAAAGGACTACACAAGGGGAACAAATACGACAAAAAAGGGGAATCGCATGTAGTCCGAGGGGCAGCACAAAACACAAACTCATGATTAGAGGTGTTAATGAGCACGGTCGGGATCGGACACCAGAGCTCGGGTAAAAATGTATTGGCCCAAGTCCGAGCTCGAGTTTGATTGGGATCGGATAATCTAGCCCGGACCCAAGTCCGGTCAAAACATTTTTAGCCTGGGCCCGAGTTCGAGTTCGATCCGAGCTTTTACACTATAGGTAAATTTTAATTTTTAAATTATTTATTTTTTATAAAATTTATTAAGCTGGGCCGGGAAGTCGGCCCGAGCCCTGCTTCATTGTAAAAAGTAAGGCTCGAGCCTGGGCTCGAACCCAACTAAAGTTTGACTTTTGTCAAATCGGGCTCGGGCCAGATAGTTCGCGGGCCGACTCGGCTCATTAACACCCCTACTCATGGTCAAAAAACACCAACCTTCAAGTAATTCATGATCCAATTAATCAATATTAGTAAAGAAAATCTTGTTTAAGTGGATCATTACGTGAGATATTTAAGTAGATTATTAGGTATGTCGGTTTTTATTGTCATTTGAGTTTTACTCATCCCTATATATAAAGGGACGTGTAGACATTTCATGTAAGAGAAAGTTTTAAGAAAAAAAAATCATTTTCGTAGCCAAAACACTCCAATGTACATTCCTTGTAGGTGCAGCAAACTACAGAAGGTTTCTTCTGTCTTACAGAAAGTTGTCGGCAGTAGAAAACCTACGAAACATGTTACACTAACAGAACCAATTCATTTTTGTATTGGATTACAAATCCAGAGAAATCGAGGATGTCATCTAAAACTGCCAAAAAACATTCACGAGGAAAGTCATCCTATCGAATTCACCTTTTCTCCCAACCATGAGCACTTCAACCATTGGAGTTCTCAAATGGAGACCATTTTCGTTTCGTAAGATCTATAGAAACTTGTGAAGGAAGGCTACGAAGAAGTTCCAAAAGGAATCTCTCTCCTAGAAGGTGACAACACTAACGGAGAAGGTGTCATCAACCCCACAGAAGATGAGCAGAAGGCGTATAAGGTGAACGTCACGAAGAATGCCATGGCTCTGCGGATTCTGTAACAATCCGTGAGCAAAACCATCTACCCGAGGATATTCGGCCTGAAGAAGGTGAATGAAGCGTGTGAGGTCCTGAAAAAGGAGTTCAAAGGGTCACAGAAGGTGATCTCTATAAAGCTACAGAACCTTTGGAAAGTCTTTGACAATCTAACCATGAAAGACGCAGAAACCGTCAAATAGTACTTCTCGAGGATTGTGGAGATCCTCAATCAATTGAAGAGTTGCGGAGAAGTCATTCCGGATCGAAAAGTCGTGGAGAAAATCCTCAGAAGCTTGCCACAAAAGTTTGAGTATGTGGTAACAGTGATTGAAGAGATGAAGGATCTCGCAGAAGTTTCCATCTATGAATTGATGGGTTCTCTAGAAGCCCATGAGAAACGAGTCAGCAAGTACACAGCCCCGGTGGAGCAAGCATTTCAAGCAAAGTTGAATATTTCTTAGCAAAAGCAAGAACGTTCTGGAAATAACAGAAGGTCCTATGGCAGAGGACGTGGAGGCAGGTCTCGTGGCAGAGGTAGAGGCTATGCAGAAGGATGACCAGAAGGTCAGCACAGAAGCGGTCATGGAGAAGCAAAAACAGGATGGCGCATCTACAGAAAGCAAAATCATGAAACAAAAGATTGTCGTCTTCGATGCAGGAGATGCAAGTTCCCCAATCATTCAGATCATGATTGCTAGTACAAAGATAAAGAGGAGAAGCATGAACAGAAGTATGATGACAGAAGCTCGGTAAATTTCTCTAAGGAAGATGAACCTTCTAAAGTTTTCTACTCTTCCTCTAACACCGTGCAAGATATGAATGAGATATGGTTCCCCGGTAATGGCTGTAGCAACCATGTCACAGGGATCAAGAAGAACTTTGTGGAGCTTGATAAGAAATATAACTCTCTCTTTGGAACTTGGAGATAACAAGAAGTTAAAGATAGAAGGTAAATGTGTTATTTCAGTTTTAAGTGCAGAAGGTCAACAGAAGAAGATGCACGACGTCTTCTATACTTTAGAAATTGCAAGAACCTACATAGTGTGGGACAGATGATGAAAAATGGGTACAAGTTAGTTTTTGCAGAAGGTCGATGTGAGATAATGGACAGAAGGTCGCGGTCGTGAAGATGACCTCCAATAATTTGTTCCCGTTAAAGATGACTCCTTGCAGCAATGTAGTTCTTAAAACTGAGGTTGTAGATGATTATCATCTTTGGCATCTTAGGTATGGACATTTGAACAGGAAAGGTTTAGTTCTATTGAAGCAGAAGGACATGGTGGTAGGACAATCTTCTATACAAGCTGCAGAAGGTGACGTCTATGAAGGATGTGTCTTCGGAAAGCATCATCGTCTTCCCTTCCCAAACACATCATGGAGAGGTTAAACCCCTCTCGAGCTGGTTCATGTAGATATTTGTGGATTGACTCAAAACTCCATCTCTTGGTAACAAAATATACTTTCTGTTGTTCGTAGATGACTATACTAGAATGATTTGGCTTTATGTTCATGAGACGAAGTCAGATGCTTTCGCCACCTTTATGAAGTTTAAAGCACTTGCAGAGAATCAAAGTGGATACATGATTAAGACCTTGAGGACAGATCGCCGAGGAGAGTTTCTGTCGAGACTATTCTTGGACTATTGCCAGCAGAAGGGGATACAGAGGCAGTTGACCGTGTAGTATTCTCCACAGTAGAATGGAGTCGCATAAAGAAAGAACAGAACCATAGTAGAGATGGTCAGAAGCATGCCGAAGGGCAAAAGTCTACCCAACAAGTTCTAGGCAGAAACTATTAACACATCTACCTACTTTCTGAATAGATCTCCTACAAAAGCAGTTAGGGACAAGACACCATATGAAGCGTGGCACAAAAGGAAGCCCGTGGTGAATCATTTGAAAGTATTTGGGTGTATTAGATATGCATTCGCACCTTCTCAAGAAAGAGAAAAGTTTGATGAGAAGGTGAGAAGTTGATTTTCATCGGATATAGTGATGAATCGAAGGGATATCGTCTGTACAATCCGAAAGTTAGTTCTATTGAGAGATGTTATCTTTGATGAACTTGCAGATTGGAAGTGGCATGAAGATTATTCTTCTATGACTCAGATGTTCTAGTATACAGAAGTAGTAGTAGAAGCATCTATACAGAATCCTATCAGAACAACAGAAACAACAACAGAAGTTATCGTACAGAATCTCATCGGAACAACATAAGCTATTTCCTCTAGAACCATTCCAAAAGCAAAAAGTCATATTGGAGATACACCACCGAGGAGGTATTGACCATTCACTGAAATTTATGAGCAAGTTAACTTTGCTCTTGCTGCATTTGAGCCATAAAACTTTGAGGAGGCAGCCAAAGAAGAAAAATGGAGAAATGCCATGAAGGAGGAGATGACTTCTATAGAGAATGACAGGTGGTCATTGGTCGATCTCCCAGAAGGAAAAGAAGCTATCGGCTTGAAATGGGTCTACAAGACTAAGTATAATGAAGATAGAAGCGTGCAGAAGCATAAAGCTCTCATCGTAGCAAAAGGCTATTTACAGAAGCCTGCAGCAAAAAGGGTTCTACGCTATCTAAAAGGCATACAGAAGGTTAGACTGAAGTATACAAAAGAGCAGAAGGATAATCTAATGGGTTATGTAGATAGTGATTGGGCAGGAAGCCTGGATGATCACAGAAGAACATCATGATACTTGTTCTACATTGGAACAAAGCCCACTTCATGGAGCTCAAAGAAGCAAAGCACCGTTGCCCTCTCATCTGCAGAAGCTGAGTACTTCGCATCAAATGAAGCAACAAGAGAAGTTGTTTGGCTTAGAAGGTTACTTCTAGAGTTACAACGGAAGGTGGACGAGCCAACATCAAACTTCTATGATAACTATTCTGCAATTGCTATGACCAAGAATCCAGTTTTCCATGTAAGATCGAAGCATATAGAACTTCATTATCATTTCATCAGAGAGATAGTTTCGCAGAAGGAGATTCTTCTAGAGTTCATCAGCGTCCATGATCAACCGGCAGATGTTCTTACCAAGGCCGTGTCTTCAGAGAAGTTCGAAACTTTCAAATACTACCTGAAGATCATAAATTAAGAGATGGTGTTGAAGGTAATTTATGATCTAATTAATGCAATATTAGTAACGGAAATCTCATTTAAATGGAGCATTAAGTGACACATTTAAGTAGATTATTAAATATGTCGGTTTCTATTGTCATTTGAGTTTCCTACTCCTCCCTAGGGACGTTTCATGTAAGAGAAAGTTTAAAGAAAGAGAAATCATTTCCGTAGCCAAAACACTCCAATATAAATTCCTCGTAGGTGCAGTAGCTCTACAGAAGGTTTTCCCTATCCTATAGAAGGTCGTCAGCAATTTCCTATCCAATCCTTTCACACATAACCCCCAACACCTTTTTCGAATAATTATTTCTCTCTTTTCAACTATGGCTTTCCGCGTTGGGTCAAGCCTAAAACTTACTTTCCCACGGGCTTCCCTAAAGATTTCAAAATCTAGTACCCCCTTTCCTTTTTGTTTGTAATAAAATTTATAATTCGTTCGCTAAACTTCGTATCATTTTTAAATAAAGTTTGTGCCATCGGGTTTTGCCTCCTCAAAATTTTATGGATCAAATACAGCGATAAAAGCAGTTAGCTTGCTCATTAATTTTAATTAAGGATGGATTTTTGGTAGTGCTACTCCTGGAAAGATTATGGAGGAATTAACTTTTGTTGTTTCAACAAGGTAATGTATTAAAGCTTCTACCACAACTTCTTTAAACCGAAATGTCTTAGCAATAGAAGCATCTTCCTCCTACTTCCAAGATGGACGAACACCTTTGGCCAAGTAAACCTCTTTCCGAATTGTAGTGTTTGAATGTGGGGAAAGTGCTAGTGCTTTCGTACCTCGGGCCAACTCCTTCGATATTATGCTCGAAACGGCTTCTACTAGACTATCCTCGTCATTGTCTAGGAGTCCGTGTCGCATTATGTGGATGTTCACATACCTATATAATTGACAACAGACATAATGAGTTGACTCATGTACTTCGAGTCTCACTTAGAGAAACAATGTAAAGTCAGGTATCCGTTGGGGAGGTGACATGGGGATGTCCATCTCGATTGTCGCTAGGAAAAAATATTTTTGTGTATTCAACTTGTTACACTAAGAGGGGAGGGTGAATTAATGTTAAAGTCCAATTAAGAATTTTTAACTCCATTTCGACAAACCCCGCAGCAGAAGAAAGCTTTTGTAAAACAAAATCGTGGAGACAAGTTTCTGTAAGACAGAACATACGAATGTGATTGCGATTTGTTTGATGGACGCAAAACTTTTATAGTGGTTCGACAACTTGCCTACATCCACTCCTCACCCAAAATTTGGATGGTCTCAGACGTAACGTAGTAGAGTTACAAAAGGTGATACGCGATCAACCTTTTATAGCACAAACCAGAACGTTTTGCACCACAGATGCTGAGTTGCACAACACAGACCATGTGTCAATCCTCTATAGCATATACCAGAGGATTCTGTACCATAGTTGACTAAATTTCACAGCACAGACCAAAAGTTCTGTGACTAAATTTAACAGAAGTCTGATAGCTTCTAGGCGTGCTATAGGGGCGTAAGTCTCATCATAGTCAATCCCTTCTAACTAAGAGTACCCCTTGGCCACGAGTCTGGCTTTGTTCCTAACCACAGAGCCCGATTCATCAAGCTTATTGCGAAAGACCCACTTGGTTCCAACAACAGAATGATCCTTCGATCTCTGAACAAGTGTCCCGACCTTGTTTCGTTTGAATTGATTAAGCTCTTCTATCATGGCAAAAATCCAGTTAGGATCTGCAAGAGCTTCATCAATGTTTGTTGGTTCCTTTTGGGAGAGGAACGCAGAATGTTCATAGAAGATATTCACATAACGTCTTGTCTGTATCCCTTTTTGTACATCCCCAATAACTTGCTCCATGGGGTGTCTTTTCTTGTAAAGAGTGGGCACTCTGTCCAAGAGATTCTTCTTAGAATCATTATTCTCTGAGGTGCCCTCAGAGTTTGCTTCCTGTCCAATGATGGATTCGGTTTGCACAGAATCAGTCTCAAGAAGGACAGCGCTCTCTTTCTATGTATCAGCAGCAATCAGCTGTGAGGTTGGTCTATCTGATAAGATAGATTCCTCTGTGTGTTGAGAGTCAATAATGATGACATTAATAGACTCCTCAACAACAAGAGTTCTTTTGTTGAAAACTCGATAAGATTTGCTGGAGTCAGAATAACCAAGTAATATTCCTTCATCTGATCTAGCATCGAATTTTCCAACATTATCCTTAGGAAGTCTTAGTATGTAACAGGGACTTCCAAAAGGGTGGAAATATGAGATGTTAGGCACTTTGCCCTTGTACAACTCATAAGGGGTTTTGTTAAGTGTCTTTCGTGCATGTATACGGTAAAACACATAACATGCTGTGTTAATCGCCTCAGCTCACAGATTCTGTGGAACTTTGCTTTCACACATCATCGTTCTGGAGTTCGATTCATTCTCTCAGCTACTCCATTCTGTTGAGGAGTATAAGGAGCATAGAATGTGTGTTCTATGCCATTTTTGTCACAGAAGGACTGGAACTCATGGTTTACAAATTATGTACCATGGTCAGTTCTTAAGCTTTTAAGAGAGGCTCCTGTCTCATTTTGCAGCTTTGTGACAAGGCTTTTGAACACACTGAATGCGTCACTCTTATGAGCCAAGAACCTTACCCAAGAATATCTTGAGTAATCATCTACAACCACCATAGCATAGCGTCTGAAGCCCAGACTCTGTGTTCTGGTGGGACCAAACAGGTCCATGTGTAGACGTTCAAGTGGTTTTGTGGTGGAAATATAACCTTTGCTCTTAAAAGAAGCTTTGGTTTGTTTCCCCAAAGAACATGCTTCACAGAAGCTATTCTCTTCAAAAGTGAGCTTCGGTAAACCTCGTACCAGCTCCTTTTTGGCAATTTTAGACAATAATTGGAAATTGATGTGTCCCAATTTCCTATGCCAGAGATTTGTTTCATCCTTGTAGGAAACAAGGCATTTCTCAGAAGACAAAAGATTGTCTTGAGAAACGATGTAGATGTTCTTTCTTCGTTCAGCAACGAAATAGACTTTGTCGTCTGTGGATCCAGAACATCCTTCTGCGTTAAAAGTTATTTGATAACCCTTATCACATAATTGGCTCACACTTAATAAACTATGTTTTAATCCTGCAACAAGCAGAACATCGTCTATTTGCATTGTTTGTGAACTACCGATAATTCCAATGCCTTTGATGTAGCCTTGCTATCATCGCCAAATGTCACAGAACCACCGTTCTGTAACTTCAAACTTGAAAACTTAGAAGGATCCCCTGTCATGTGGCGTGAGCACCCACTGTCCAGGTACCATTCATCCTTCCAGGCTTTAGTTTTCAAGTGTACCTGCGATTGAGAACAAGTTAAGTTACATCAGGAACCCACCTTAAGCAGGTTCCATAAGATTGTGACTTGTTCCGAGGGAGAATCGCATTGGTTATGCTTATAGACATTTTGATCTGACATTGTCCGATCATATGTCCAAGCATGCCACAATAGTGACTGGATTTAACCTTTTCTGTCAATCCGACAAGGTTTTTAATCCTAGATTTGTTACACTTCTGTTTAACCTTTTCTGTCAATCCGACAAGGTTTTTAATCCTAGATTTGTTACACTTCTGCTCAGAAGTGTAACGTTTCACAAACTCAGATATCTGTGGCACCACAGATTTCTGTTTCTGTACAACTTTGGGACTTATCACAGAACATGCTTCCTGTGTTACAAAGCATACATCATCTGAACATTCAGATTTGTTTCTGTGGCATTTATGAGACTGACTTTTAGGTAATAAACCTGCGTTAGACTCATTTAGTGGAGAAACCACTTTGTCACGAACAAGTAGCCCGTCCCATACCTCAGGATGAGGTTCTCTGATCAGAGGAAATGCTTCTATGCAGAAGATCTCAGCTTCCTTTTCCAAGGCAATCTTTTCTCTGTACAGAGAATTGAGTTGTGACTGCAGAACCTTGTTCTGCTTTTTTACCGAGCGATATTTCGAGGATAGCTCTTCTACTCTCTCAAGGATTTCTGTCAGAAAAACTTTTAAGATTATTAGAAGATAAATTAGACAAAGATGTAGAGATTACCTCTTCATCTGAATCGGATTCTGATTTGGAACGAGCCATGTAGTAAAGGTTTGCTTTCCGCTCTTCTTCAGACTCAGATTTGCTGTCCTCCTCATCGCTCCAAGCCAATAAGGCTCTTCTTTTGTTTCGAGAAGGCTTAGGCTTCTCAGCCAGCAAGGAACATTAATTCCTCATGTGTCCCGGTTTGTTACATTCGTAACATACTGGCCCCTTTTTGTCCTCTAGGTAAGAAAACTTGGGTTTAACACTTCGTTTGAAGCGTTTCTTGTAAAGAAGTTTGTTCAAACCCTTTACTAACAAGGAGAGCTCCTCTTCTGTTTCTGCTTCTATATCATCAGATACACCATCAGTAGAAGCTGATGCCTTAAAGGCAATAGACTTGGTCGTCTGAGGCACAGATGACCGTTTCTCTTCCTCATAGGAAAGGAGAGAACCCATAAGCTGATCCAGCCTAAGAGTTGTTAGATCTTTGGCTTCCTCAATTGCGATCTTTTTAGCTTCCCAAGTCATGGGCAAAGACCTGAGGACCTTTCTCACCATTTCAGCATTAGTATAATTCTTCCCAAGAAGGGCTAAGCTGTTGATGATTGTATTTAGTCTATCATACATTTCAGAGATAGACTCATCAGGCTTCATTTTGAAGGCCTCATACTGCTGAACCGGCAGATTTATCCTTGTTTCTTTGACTTGATCTGTCCCTTCATGGGTTAGAACAAGTCGATCCCAGATCTCCTTTGTCGTGGTACAGGCAGAGATCCGGTTGTACTCCATAGGAGATAGAGCACAGTGAAGAAAGTTAACAGCCATAGCATTCAGCTTGATGATTTCAACTTCCTGATCAGAAAGTGAAGTCGTGCTGCCATGCTCAACTTTCAGATCTTGTCCTCTGTGAAGCAGAGGACCATTTCGCATGATCCCTAAACACCTCGGTTCACGGGATGCAATCCAGAACTCCATCCTGCTGTGCCAGCTGGAGAAGTTTTATCCATCAAATAATGGTGGACTGTTACTGTTGAGTCCAACAGCGTGCATGTATCCCATTTGCATCCTATCGGATCTCTCAACAAGCGGTTAAGCTTTTATCATTGAGCCTGCTCTGATACCAATTGTTGGTATAGGATTGCACTAAGAAGGGGGGTTGAATTAGTGCCGTAAGAGTTATGACGCTTTTTCGTTCACAGAAGCGTGGTTCTGTCAGGTCACAGAAACTGGATCTGATGAACAGGTTTCCAGTTCTGAGATGAAATATCTAATGTGTAATACACAAAGATTTATAGTGGTTCGGCAAACAATGCCCACGTCCACTCTCCCAGCTCTCACCCTAAGTAGGGCGTATTCACTATGATTGGAATATGGGACTTTACAGATGCACACTTCTGTCAGAAATGTGACCAACAAGTTTGCACGTAATCACGTGTCTAACTCACACGCAACGTGTCTGACTCCGGCTCCTCACCCAGCCCGTGGCTTAACGGCTACCACCCGCCGAACGTGGCTTCACGGCTACCACCCGCCGAACGTTGCTTACAGGCTACCACCCGCCTTAACCTGTATGACTAACAACCTGCACAACGCAAGATTAGCAAATACAGCACTACTTGTCTGCAGTTACAGAAGACGCTCTCTATCAGCGGTGATTGGCTCGGTGAATGCACGATAGACGCCCTCAGCTTTTGCAACGATGAAGGCACAAGGATTCTGGTAAGCTTTCGATAGAACGGCCACTTGGAATCATTGCCTTCACTCTTGCTTATAAGCTTGTCCGTAGAGGTGAAGTTTCCCAATCAATCCCAACAGCTAGTTGATTCACTTGCCATAGTCTCCGTGATCTAATCTTGTGGGAAAACTTCCAAAAGCATAAAGCATTACCCTTAGTCACGTCAGATAATAATAAAACAAAGTTATCGCTCAACAAGAGATAATGTCTTCTGCTCAGAAACTGTTTTCTGCGACAGAAGAACCAATACCTTTCCTTTTACGAATTTGGCATTGGGATTATAAGTTTCCATGATATGAAAACATTCCCTTCGTAGAATCATTCTCACCATATAGGGAGATCTCAACCTGATAAGATTGATGCCAAATATATATGATCACGTTAGTTAAGGAAATAAATCTTTCCAAATAACTGAAGGTCCATAGATGAACCTAGACGTGATCCAATAAGGATGAGTGAGATAAATATCTCACGTGCTCGCATATAGGACAATCTCCAATAAGGAAATCGTCACTCACAGAAATACCATTCTGTAAACCATAGCAAGTACTCCAGTAAGGAGAGTTATAGCAATCTGTGACACAGATGCTCATATCTGTAACAGAGATAGTGGACTCGATAGTAGATCTTGTCCCCAGAACACCTTTTCTGATGGCTAGATCGTTTCCCCTATTGAAGTACTCCACATAATTCTTTTACGTATTGCACGGGTAACAAGGACCAGCTTATACACCCGAAGACCTGTTCTTCTGTACACTTAAATGACACATTAGCAAGACATAACCTTTGTCATCATCAAAACCAGATTATATCAACAGATAGTCATGGTTCATTCATATGATGTGGATAGTCACGGTTCATTCATGGTCAGATTGATCCACATGAGGTTGAAATCAACCTTACATAATCTTACCATAAATAGATGATATATTATAATTCCTATTATGATTATTTGAAAATGTAATCCAGAGAATTTGATCAATATCTTGATCGTTTCCCTTTAATTTCGTAATTAAATAATGATTAGATAATCAATAACAAAAATATTTTTTACAGAAAGTTCTCAACGTAAATAGCTTCTATAGAGTAGATGTCTGACTTCTATTTCACAGAAAGTCAAGGCTCATCATTAAAACCCATTCAACGCAACTCATATCGGGGAATTTCATGCGCTCACGTAACTGCCCCAGCTTGATTGCAAGTGAGAAGGATGACCTCGAGCGGGAAATGACAAAACTCCATGTGATGATTAGGGGTGAGCAAAAAGTTTGGAATTCCAAATACCGAACCGATTTTTCGACAATTCGGTATTTGGTGTTTGGTATTTGGTTCGGTTTTATATTTTGATTAAAATTCAGTTTCGATTTGGTTTTCGGTATTGTTATAAAAATATTCGGTATTCCAAATTACCAAAATATTATTGGGTTTGGGCTTGGGTATTGTTTGGATTTTGGTTGATCGGGCTTCGGTATTTCAAAATAACAAATTGCCAGCCCGGTCCACTCCACCCACCTAGGCTCCTCTTCTCTTCTCGTCTATTCTTCTTTTTCTTCTTTGTTTGATTGAAATTCCTCCCCTTTGTGCGGCACGAGTTTTCTCCCTGGCCTGTCTTTGCACCTTGAAATTTCTCCTCCTCAACCCTGATCCCGACGGCACACTCAATCTCTGCTCCTCCGTCGATCCTTCCTCCGCCACTCCCGTTAGTCCTTCCTCCACTACTTCTACCAAGGTGATTTAGGGTTTTACTGGTTTGTGCGATTGTTGTCGTCACGGGTGAGTTTCTGTTTCTTTTTTAGCTTCGGGTGATGCTGTAAGGGTACCTGGCCTCCGATAATCAATCATTTGTGGAGGAGATCCGGCTTCACGGATGT
The DNA here is from genome assembly GCA_023653495.1 of Melastoma candidum. Lineage (NCBI taxonomy): Eukaryota > Viridiplantae > Streptophyta > Magnoliopsida > Myrtales > Melastomataceae > Melastoma > Melastoma candidum. The sequence goes on from CM042885.1 coordinate 5,802,308, forward strand.
GATTGTGGAGTGCTCGGGTTTCTGTCTTTTTTTTAGCTTCGTGTGCTCAGGTATCGTTTCTGGAGGAGATTGCATGTGATTATTGGAGAACTTAGCCTTGGAAACTTCTGAGTACCTGGTGTCGGCTTTTGGCGACACAATGTAATTAAGAGATCATTCTTACCGCCCGATTGAAATGAAATCGTGGAAAGCAAGCTATTGTGCGAACTATGTGAATTTGCTAGTGAAATTGTAATGTCCTTAAAACTTGGATGAAGCCTATGAGAAATGAAGGGTCCAGAGAAATGTGAAAAAAGTTCTCATATATGGTGTACCTGAAATGTGTTAAATGTTGATTTGCTTGTTCCAAGAATACTGCTTGTTTTTCTCTTTTTATGGGCTTGGATTTTTTTGGCTGTTAGTGTTTGTGGATCGGGGGTCTTTTGGGTGTTCTTAATAATTTCTCACATAAATTTCTTATGTTTTTTTGCTCTATAGTCTCGATGCTTGTAGTTAATCTAACATTTTCTCCTTATGTAGATGAATAGTGATTTTGTGCCAATGGTGGGATCATCCGCTAGTTAGTCAGCTTCGATATCCACATCTGTTACCTCTGATGGAAGAAAGAGGAAGCAAATGGCTTTGAGATCAGCTTTATGGATAGATTATGAGATATTTGAAGGTCCCAATGGTGTAATGTTGGCACGATGCAAGGCATGTGGAGTAGAAGTGAGAGCTGATACTAAGAGAAATGGGAGGTCTTCGCTAAAGAGTCACAATGCGACGTGTAAGGAAAGGATCAAGTCAACCAATTCAACACAAACAATCCTCGGATTTAAACCTGGAGGTGATTCTAACAATCCAAAAGACATGATTGTTCTTAGGTGCGATATGAAACAATTAGGAAATCTTTGGTGCACTTGGTGATATCTGCTGAGCTTCCATTCAAGTTTGTTTCTAGGTCTGAATTCATTCATTTCATGAATGTTGTATGTCCTAAGTTTAAAGTTCCTTCAAGGTGGACAATACAACGTGATATGATTGACATATTTTCACTTGAAAAAGATAAATTGAAAGAGTATCTTAAGAAGTCGCGTCAGAGAGTTTGTTTGACTACTGATACTTGGACTTCTATTTGGAGAGTCCATTATATGTGTTTGACTGTTCGCTGCATTGATGAGAATTGGGAGTTGCAAAAGCGGATATTGAGTTTTATTCCAGTTACATCACAAAAGGGAAAGGATATTGGGGTTGCTATTGATAGATGCGTACGTGATTGGGGTTTAGAAAAGATTATGACCATCACCATGGATAGTGCTAGTTCAAATGATGTTGCAATTCGTTTTCGGAAAGAGAAGTATTGCAACAAAGAAGAGAGTGTGATGAGATGTGAGTTCCTTCATATTAGATGTGTCGCACATATTATCAATTTAATTGTGAAGGATGGATTGATGATTGACTCGGTGAAGAAAGTTCGAGAAGTTGTTGCTTACATTAGATCTTCTCCTCAAAGATTGTTAAAGTTTAAGGAGTGTGCAATTGCCGAGAAGAGTGATAGTAAAGCTTTTTTGGTGTTTGATGTTCCAACGAGATGGAATTCAACATATTTAATGTTAGAAGCAGCAAGAAAGTTTGAGAAGGCCTTTGAAAGATATGATGATGAAAACACAAATTTTAGAAAAAGATCTTGAAGATGGCAATGGGATATGCATGATGCCGAGCTCATTTGATTGGGGAAATGTGGGAAGACTTGTCATACATCTTAAGCACTTTTATGAGCTTACTTTGAAGGTTTCTGGTTCGAAGTTTGTTACTTCTAATGTTTTCTTTCATGAGCTAGCAAATCTTCATGAGGCTTTGCGAGAACGGCAAGAATCACCTAATCAAAACTTGGTTATTTTGGCCACGAACATGTTAGATAAGTATCATAAGTATTGGGGTGATGTGGAAAAAATGAATAAGTTGATTTTTATCACAGTTGTCTTTGATCCTCATCCGAAGTTCGATTATGTGGAGCTGTGTTTGAATGACATATATCTTGACAAGGCCGCTGCTATGATTTCTCAAGTGAAAAGCACTCTTTATGATATGTTTGCTAAGTACAAAAAGAAATGGATTGCGGAGAATGGTGAAGATATGTTGTCTAATGATGGAAGTGTTGTGGAGAAAGGTCAATCATCAAAGGCATCTATAATAGATAGTGATATGAGATTATTACAAAGGTTGGAGAGAATGAAGAGGAAGAAATGTGGAGATAAATGTGATAAATCAGAGTTGGACAGATATTTGGGAGAAGATAGATATGTTGACTAATGATGGAAGTGTTGTGGATAAAGGTCAATCATCAAAGGCATCTATAATAGATAGTGATATGAGATAATTACAAAGGTTGGAGAGAATGAAGAGGAAGAAAGGTGGAGATAAATGTGATAAATCAGAGTTGGACAGATATTTGGGAGAAGATACGGAAGTTGCTAATACAAAGTTTGATATTTTGACGTATTGGAAAGTCAATGCTATTAGGTTTCCCATACTTTCCCAAATGGCTCGTGATGTTTTAGCCATACCAATCTCCACAGTTGCTTCCGAGTCCTCATTTAGCACAAGTAAGTTTTTCACATCTTCTTAACTCATATAATATATTCATTCTATTATTTATTTTTCAAACTAATATTTATTCAATATGTAATAGGTGGACGAGTAATTGATGCTTTTAGAAGTTCTTTGGGTGCAAAGAGTATTCAGGCAATTATGTGCACACAAGATTGGATTCGCCAAGGAAACTCAAGGAAAGTTAAGTTAGATGAAGATCCTTTTGAGCAAGAAAAATTTAAAAATGGTAATGTTTAGTTTCATAGTATTCCTTATTAATATTTAATATTTAATGTTTGTATGAAATTAATACTCTTATCTCATTAATGCTAGGATTGTCCGCACTTATATTGGAATAAGATTAGTTTCGTCTATGGTTTCAATCTCTTGTGGTTCAAGAATCAAGATTAAAGGGTCTCGTGAGACTTGTGGAATTGGAGTTTTTGTTGGATTTTAGCTTGTTGATTTGGATTTTTTTGTTTGGATCTAAGAGCTTGAATATTGGATTGTGTTTTCTTTAATTTGTTAAAATTATGTGCTTGAATTCTTATTTTTTTTATGGGCATTGGAAATTTATGGGCTTGTATTGATTTTTTTTAATTGGCTTTGGGCCCATTATCGGCACAATAAAAAATTTGAAAGATTCAAATACCGAACCGAAATATCGAAAAATATTTTGATATTTGGAACTTTGGAATTCGGTTAGGTATTTGGAAAATAAAATATTAAAAGTTTAAAATTTGGAATTTCGATATTTGGTTTGGTTCGGATTTGGAACACCGAATGCTCACCCTAGTGATGAGAATTGATATTACACGTAAGTTGTCTCGGACATCGTTCGACGCTCAAGCCTAATAAAATAGTGGAACGATGAAACGTGTTTAGTAGAAACCGAGATTCACACGACGGAATCCTCGTTCTAACTACGTAGAAAATTTGACCGTATTTCTATCTGCGTACGCAACGACGTCACCATCGTTTCCCAGCATATCTTGGGACCCATCTTGGAAAATCTCCCGAGAATTTCCTGTCTGATGCTGAAGAACTGTCTCCTGTCGGATGTGGCTGGATTTATTGCTTTGAAAATGCTTACGGTATTAAAGCCCAAAATTGCGGCTGCCCCAAATTTCCATGGCCGGTCAGTGAAACGAGCTCCTATATTCGGGGAACTCCTCCCTCATGCAGGTGCGCTATCTTTCATGCCAATGGTACGGTCGGTTATTATCATCCCGTACGTGTCACAAGCATTTTTATGATATTTTTTCATTTCCTAAGATTCCAGTCAATCTTACGTAAATATACGTCGAACAACATGTATCTAACTATTTCTCCGCTCCATGAGTCTAGCCTCCCATAAGTTTATTAATCCATTTTGTGGAACAGCTGTTTGATAATGAAATAATTCCATCAGAAGTATGAAAAGAAGAAAATATTTCGGGCTGTTTTTGAACGAGTGGACCAAGACCATAAAATAACTTGTGGACTGCCGACCAGGTGTGAGTGAACCCCACCACATCGATGATGCGGGTCGCATATCCCACCGATGATCGAGTGGCCTTGGATGAGCATTCAGTGGAGAAAGAACAATCCACTTGGTGCCGTGCAAGGCCAAAGCAAAAGGTTTGAGTTGGACGTCCTAGTAGGTAACATGTCCCCGTCAACTATCTATTATTTTTCTGTCGCTGCTAAACCTGGTACACATTAATCCTTTGAGGGATTTTCGTCGGGCTCTGCGAGAACTTGGTGGCATTCCAGAAGATGAGAACAACTTGGGCACGTCTCATAGGCACATGTGTTTTATTTCAAGTAAGAAAATAAGATGGGCATCAGATTACGATGCAAAATCTGAAAAGGGTTTATAGACGAAGTCAAGTAAACCAGATTGTAAGTATTTCATCCCGGGCGTCGGTTTGGTCACCGCTTTTAGATATTCCAAGACATAAAAGTAGTAATTATTGTCGGATAATTGAACATTCCCTTGAATGCTGATCGGGGGACCTATAAATAGCTTCTCCATTCTCATTCATCAGAACAACATATATTTTGTCTACCACAACAACTGTTTTCCTCTAGGCTTACGAGAAAGAAGAGAGTATTATTTTACAATAAATGGCTTCCTCCATCGGAAAGGTCAGTCAGCTTCTGGCCGCGTCACGATCGCAGTCAATTCCCTTTTCAGGAAGCAGGGTGTGTTGTCGAGAGCGCGACATCCTAGGATGTAATAATAGTAAACCGAGAAGCAATATTATTCATGTTGCACCATCGGTTCCTTCTCCGGCAGATAATTCCTTAAAACTAACTAGTGGCAATGTAAAGAACTCGATTCCTTCTTATTTATTTGCCTATATGCATCGCCTTTTCTATTGTTTTGAGAGCTTAAGAATTGTAGGATGATTTGATGGCCCTGCACGAGATGAGGCTAGGAGAAGTCAAGCAGCATTTGGAAGAGGCGCAAGGAAGGGATACGACAGAAGTACTTGCGATGGTGGATGCTCTCCAGCGGCTGGCCATCAAGTACCATTTCGAGGACGAAGTTGTAGCGATTCTGGAGGCACTATACTCGGTCTTTCCCACCCATGGAGATCTTCACGAGCAAGCGTTATGCTTCCGCCTCTTGCGTCAGGAAGGCTTCAACGTGTCTTTAGGTAATAAATGCACTTCCATATGATAGCACACTCGATTTCGTGTTATAGCCATACAAGTTTGTGTTCTCTTGTATGAGTTCAGATATGTCCGGCTGGCTCAACATTGTCAACAGCATGGCCAATGCAAAAACTCTGGGGACAGATGATATATTGGCATTGGCGAGCTTGCACGAAGCTTCGCATTTGTGCATGGAAGAGGAAGACATCCTCGAGAAAATTGGAGAAACCACAGCTCGTGTGCTGAAATCGTCACTAAACAAGATCTCTGATCATGATCAGGCAGATTTCGTAAGGCACACTCTCCAATATCCGGTCCACAAGAGCTTGCCGATATTCACCTCCAAGAATATAAGGGATGGCCATATATTGTCATCGAATTACAGCTGGAGCACTGCTTTATATGACCTGGCTCTATTGGATTCAAGCTTAAATAAGTTCATATATCAAGTAGAAGTCCAGCGAGTTTCCAAGTAAGTCCTGAGATTCTACGGCTCGATGCATATCAAATTCTATCTGATAAACCCTGACAGTCTTTCTACATTGATCGTGTTAGATGGTGGAAAGACCTGGGTTTGGAAAAGGAAATGGAATTCGCAAGGCATCAGCCACTGAAATGGTACATGTGGACTATGGCAACCCTCACAAAGCCAAGCTTGTCCATGGAGAGAATGGAGCTCCTCAAGCCGATATCTCTCATCTATGTTGTTGATGACATATTCGATGTGAAAGGGACACTCGAAGAACTCATCATGTTCACCAACTCCATTGTGAGGTAGATATTCGAAAAGCAATATTGAAATTTGTCCTGCCTACATTACCATTTTAGTTTGAATAATAGATGGGATTTATTGCAGATGGTCGCCGGATGAAAATCTCCCAGAGTACATGAAAGTGTGTTTTTGCGTGCTTGACAATATCACCAACGAGATAAGCAGTGAGGCCTATCGCCGGCATGGATGGAATCCCGTTGCTTCTCTACGGAAATCGGTATGCCCCAACCTCTTTGGTAGGAAAGACAGGAATTAGGCACTGATCGTAACATCTTTAGATGTCTCATTGAATGTTTGCTAATGATCCAACAGTGGGGACACCTGGTCGAGGCATTTCTAGTTGAGGCGAGGTGGTTCGCAAATAAAACATATCCTTCATCCGAGAACTACCTTCGAAATGCAGTCGTCACCTCAGGCGTTCATTGCACCCTAGTCCATGCTTTCTTTCTTCTCGGTGAAGGGATCACAAAGCAAAGAGTTGACATACTGGATGGTTTGCCAGGATTTGTGGCTTCCACAGCGACCATCCTACGCCTATGGGATGACTTGGGAAGCGCAAAGGATGAAAACCAACATGGGTATGACGGGTCATACCTGGAATACTACAAGAAAGAGCACCCGGGATGCTCGGACGCGAGTGCTAGAGCTCATGTTAAGGGCCTGATTGCCAAGGAATGGAAGAAGCTGAACCAGGAGTGTCTCCTTTCCTGTGAATTCCCTAAATCCTTCAGCAAAGTTTGCCTGGACACTGCGAGGATGGTCCCGCTGATGTATGACTATGACGTTGACCAACCGCTCCTGCTCTTGAAGGAACTTATGAATTCGATCCTCTTCGGAGGAGAGGCCTCCGCAATGCAGAACGGACGGAAGTAAAATTCTCCGTCGCATAGTTGCAGCCGATTGCCTTTTCGATACTTAAAATACTAGCTCACGATGTGTTAAATAAATGACCAAAGTCCTTTGGTTCATCAATGAAAATCTTCCAGACTTCTAGCACGCAAACAAAACCACGAACCAGAATCTACAAGGAACATCGATAGCCCGAGTTTTCGATGACAAAGTCATTAAAAACCATGAGATAACGTAACCCCCATCCTCGGTTCTTTATTTTGTCTTCCATTCAATATTAACTCAAGCAACACAAGAGCTATGGCACCTCTCAAGGGTCCTTATAGCATGTGCAATACCTGAAAGTAGTATAGCCCCGCTTCGAGAAAAGACCTCAGACTATAAAATTTCTCATCTTTATCAGGAGAAAAATTACAAAGCATAATTAACCATTTTTAGAGTGAATGTACTCTATAAAGCACCACCGATTATGTTTGACAAATGTTAAAATCAATTAACTTATAAACTATCATTAAGCATATCTAAAAATCAATTCAAGCCTAATCACGTGATTAGGACTTAGTGAATGATTATTAAGGAATACTAAATACTGAAAATATCGAAAAACTACTAAAAAATCAACGAATTTGTGTAGAAATTTCAAAATTAATAAATTTATCTAGAAATCCATCAACTACCTGTTTCGAGCAAACAACCAATTTGGGGGGATCTACAATCATTATACACCATCCTCTCATTGGTAGGACAGACAAGAATTAGGCGCTGATCCCTACATTTTTAGAAGCCTGATTGTATGTTTGCTTACAATCCAACTGTGGGGACGCCGGGTCGACCGAAATGCAGTCGTCAGTTCAGGCATGCACTGGACCCTAGTTCATGCTTGCTTTCTTATCAGTTAAGGGAACACCAAACAAAGAGTTGAAACGCTGGATGGTTTCCCGGGTATTGTGGCTTCAACTGTGACCATTGAGAACCAACATGGACATGAGGGGTCATACATGGAAATACCACATGAATGACCAAAGTCCTTGGTCTCTAGATATAAATCATTCAAGGCTTCTAGCATGCATATATCCGAGGAAGAAAAGTAGTTCTTACAAGCAAAACCCATCCATAATCTACAAGGAACATCAACAGCTGAATTTTCGACGACAAAGTCATTAACAACCGTGAGATGACGATAACCCATCTTCGAGTTCTTCATTTTGTCTTCCATTCAAATATTTAATCACGAAACAGAGGAGCTCTGGCACAAAGATCTCAAGGGTCCTTGTAGCATAAGCAATTGATAGCCATTGGAAAGGAGCATAGCTCCCGCTTTGAAAAAAAGACCTAGGCTATAAAATATCTCAACCTATCAAGGAAACTGAAACAGTCGGGAAAATTGTCAGGATCAGGACAATATACACAATAGAGTATGAAACCATACAAAAGAGGAAAAACAAGTCAACACCAATAAAAAGAGAGTACCTCAAGCAGATGATGAATCTGCATCCGAAGCAGTCGACTCTTGCCTAGGTCTTGGTCTTTGACGTGGTGGTCCATCTCTCTTCCTTTCATACCTCTTCTCATATCTAGCATTATTTCTTTGCTTTGGCTGATACGTTGGGTATTGACATGGAATGATCTCGCCATTAATGTACTTATCCCCTGAATTCGAGCACACAAAGTCACAAACTAACAGATTATAATTTCTGAATATTTTGGTACACAGAACAGAGAAAACAATATCAGTAGAGAAGGTTTGAAACCTCCGTAGTCCTTGTTCTTGACATCAATGTACGAATCAGGAAGCACCCAGAGAACACCAGGCAATCCTACACATATAAGTAAGAGAGTCACTTTGTAAGGATGGATCCAAAAGTAAAATAAACATCGAGATTCAAAAAAATCAGATCTGAGGATAATTCCCAACCCTTGAATTTCTCAGACGTCGCTTCATCAACCGTACACTGGAACCCAGTATATGTCGTGGTGCTGAAGGCATACATGTTCTTTTTAGCTTCCTCCATGCTGATGTAGATAATGAAACCGAGGTTAGGCCCCAAGGAAGTATATTTCAGCTTCTCATCTAACCCCAAGCTAGCAGTTGAGCTTGGGACCATGCCACCATGGTCAAGCGCCCGCATTAGCAATTCTTACGAGTTTAGTAGTTGGATACAGGACAATATCGAGCAGGACTGATCATTGGCACCTCAACCAGCTAACATTCTAATTATAACCAGGACAATCCAGCAAGAAACTACAACCCCAGCTAAAAGGGAAATTCCTACGCACTGCCTAAACATCGGTCGAGCCACAAAGTCCTAAAGCGGAAACCAGCTTATTCAACCGAATAAACGAATGGCGACAAAGGTACGCAGCCAAACCTTCCGAGGACGGTGGCGAGCGTGTTTAGGTAAGTATCGATCATCTGCTCCCTCGTGGGAGCGGGATCCTTGGGGAACTCCATGACGATAAGCCAATGGTTGTAATCGCACCCGGGCAACATGATCGTCTCCCTCTGCTCGCTGCTGCTGCTCCTCTTCGTTGAGTACTCCCCATCGACCGCTGCACGCACCGCAACCGCCGCGGATGGCCGTGACCGCCACGCCACCGTCCTCGGTGCCGCCGCGACCGAACGGCCGAGCAGATTGACGGCATGCGAGGGAGCGGGGGTCGGGGCTAGGGTTTGGAGGGTGGATGGGAAAACGGTTAGGCTCATGGAGAAGGTTGCCATGGATGGTAGGTTTGTGGAATCCGAGGGTTTCTGCAGATAAACTGCCCCGGAGGTTTTTGGGATAGGGGCGGCAAAAATGGGGATAGAAAATATCGGGGTGTTGGGCCCAATGTGTTGGTTGGGCCTGCCGGGTGTTTGCGTCACCCTAACTTGTCGATGTTAAACATTATAATCATATCGGGTAAATCCGACGTGCGCGGGTTACTTTACGATGTAATGTCACACGATGATTGAGACATGCGTTTTCCATACATTCCTACAGATATATATATATTTTTATGTGTTTGACCGGAAGTTTGTTTTTGGTTCCTTGGGATGTAAAAAGACAACTATAAACGACGAATTGTCCTAACCAACTCGTACTAAAATTTGTTGTCTTCCCACAACGTTTTTATAAAATTTAAAGCAACTGTTCTTACTCTTGATGAGGACCCTAATTCACTATAATCATCTCATTGAAACCCCCAACTGCCCCCACTTCGTCAACCAAACACTTTCAGGTTTCAAAAAAAAATTTTTTTCCCGATTTGGCACGATAATCTATTTTATGTCAAGTGTGAAATGATGAATTTAGTCAACCGGCCATTGACTAGACGCTCACATTCACATTGCGATAATACATAGGTCCAAAAGGCAAATGATCATCCATATCATCAAAAATAATTCTCAATTATGGGGATTCAGATACTTTCGTTGGGGGGGTGGACGAATTCATCCAACTATGTAAAATAATAATGTCGATAATAAGTATAGGGAGGGTTTGAAACCTCCATTTCATTCCAAGGGTCCAAAACATAATGTTTGCGTTACTTCCGTCCAGCTAAATTATTATGATAACGCTCAATATCATGCTTCCACGAAGTCACGAACGTCAGCCGTTACTGAGTAATGTGATACAAGGGTCGTGGCTTCCTCCACACCTCAGGCAACGTCGCCTACGGGAGGTCTTAACTTGCTGATCATCGAGTAAGTGAGGCGATAAGGGGCACTACGCGACGCGTCTCTTATGCGACGAAGGGCAACCCAAAGGACAGTTACGATCTGACGGCTCGATCTGATAACTTGCATCACAAGAGTCGCACCTGCTCCACCAACTCTGCAGATCTTGTCGGGAGGAAATAATATATTTCCCTTCCTTATCTTCTGATGCAATCTTTTGTTTTATTTTATTTTATTTCTCTTATCTTTTATATCGTTTCATTTATTGTCTTTCCATGGGCAGCCTATATAAGCCCTTGCATTGTGAGGATTGAAAGAGATTATTCAGACTTTTAAAACCCAGATTAAACTTTTTGTTTTTCTATCCGAAGGAGTGGTTTTCTTTCAACCTCGTTCTTCATTTGGTAGATTTCAAGTACAGACTGAGCAGAGTGTATCAACCGATGGTGATGTGCCTGTATCCTCCGTGTTGTTCCTCGCCCTCGTTCTTGTTCACGGTGATGTGTTTGTATCCGTTTGACAGGCAAGTCTTATCCAAGTCTTCTTTTACGGTGGTGTATCTGTATCCGTCGAGGTTGATCTCGGCCTATCCTTCTTACCCAACCATTAAGCCATTCCGTTTCATCTTCTACCATTCCGACCATTCCCACGTCACTCCATTCCGCACCCACAGCGACGTCCCCCGTCGTTTCAGTATTAGAATAATCTATTCCTTGCTATCCCCGTATCATGTGATGGGATGTCGTGGATCTCCGTAGAAGCCTCTAGTTCGCCTTCCCAACGTCGAGCATATCCCCCGTGCGTGCACAACAGGCACGAACGCTACAAAGTTTAGTGGATTTATTGTGTTGTCCGATTCACCCCTTCTTCTTTCGCGATCGAAGCAAAGTGTTCATACTTTGGCGTCGGGCGTTTTGTCGTATTAGGTAAATCATGCGATGGTGAGGGCAGACTCCGGAACACGTGGTTCAAAATGCCTCGGAAAAGCTCGCCACTGTTCCATTTCCGTCGACATTCACACCCCAATAAATCACGTCACTCCATACTAATCATACATTTCAAAATCGCCAAAGATCAGGAACGGAAGGTGGTGGTGGTGGGTGGATCGGACAGCAGGGTTTCGGGAAATCCTAATAATAATTATCAAATATGAAACCGACCACCCAAGAAAAGACTAATTAAACTTAAAACGCTAGTGAGAAGCCCTGAGCAGATCCTTTAGTATATAAGAAGATGCGGGAGGAACCATGAGAAGATTGATCTAATCTAAACCCCTTTCGAGATACAAGAGATAGAATAATAAGTGAAAATCATGAAGAGACAAAATCCCATCGGTCGTAGACGTATCGAAATTCTTTTTATCGAAGCCGAAGCCATCGTATCTGTTGTGAGATTCAAAGGTCAAAAACCTCGGTCTCTCTTCATTTCATTCTGGAACGTGTTGAATTACACGATTATTATCCAATCATAAATGAAGTCGGTTGAGATATATGGTAATTACAGGATTGGCGATTGTAATAAAATGTCTTGTCGGAAAGGAAATATTACATTTCCCACTCTCGAAGCTTCTCTCCATACTCACTACCCGTTTTCGGATCCAATTACGACGTCGTAAGATTAATCGTATCGTTTTGTAATTAATCGTCGTTGACTTCCCCGTCATAATCCGTTCTGTCTTTATGTAATGTCAGGTTTTTTAGGGTGGAATGCGAGTAATTAGTATGGCCGAAATGAATTGTTGATTGACCCTTTCCCTTTTTCTTTTATATATATTTTAGATCGGCAAAGTCCAAATCCTCCTCCTTTGGTTCAGATGACGACGAAAGGTAAGGTTTTGTTGCGCAAACATTTTTTTATTATCCCCCCGCAGCCAAAGTTTAGGCGAAACTCCACGGCCCCAAAACCGATGGTGTTGAAAAAGCTTTTCTACTCTCAAAATTTGGGTTATTCCATTTGTTGGTGACACGAAAAGAAAAGATCAATTTTTAGATCCACATGAAATTGGGGAGTAAAAAGGGTTATTCAACCCGTGATTTGTTTTGAATTCTCTTCTCGAGAGTTAGAGACATCGAGTGTTGCTCGATCACGATTCAAAAATCTTAGGAGTGTAGTTTGCGTTTGGTCAACTAGGGTCATCGGGCTGAGCAATTCTCTAAGGGAGATTCAATGCGTAAATCAACTACTTTCACCTTTAATAATGGGGATGATATGATCTACTCTTGCCAAAAGGGGCAATACTTGGAAATAGTTATTACCACAGCCTTAGTTTGGCTTAGGACTAAGGAACATTTCTTTGCTTAGACAAGCAATAGCTTAAAACTCAAGGAGTTGCCAACCCCACCCCCCCTCGAGCACCCAAATTCAAACCCCCCCGATCATCTTCACCCACCAAGGTCAAGGACCATCTCTAGCCACATAAATCATCATAATTCTAGAAAAAGTAGTACTCGAAAATAAAGAAGAAAAATAGTTTACTTCCGATTCAATGAAATATAGATACCCAACATATGAAAATACGGTATCTATTAATGCAACGAAAATTGGGTACAAAGTTAAATCGAGATGCTTATATATCATGGAATGATGTATACATTAGTTTTTAATGTATGGGAGATTGAAAACTTAACTTTTCCCTTCTCCTCACCGGGAAACATAGAAAACAACCTACAACATGTCAAATGAATAAAATGAAAAGGGGACGATGACATTCATTAAACCATGACAAGAGAGATCACATATTTTTTTTTGTCTGTCCTAATGCTAAAGGCGAAAAATTCCATCCTCCCCTTCTTCCCCTTTGCCCTCCCCCACTAAGTCCCACTTGAAATTGAAAATTGTCAATTGAGGGAAGGGATGCCATTCGTTCATCTTCTTCCATATTATAAATACGAACACGAGGACCCGAAATCAATCAAGCATCTACTCAAGAGCATCGACAGCAATGGCGGAAGAGTTTTACATGGTGTCCCCAGGGATATGTGGTGGTGGAAACTGGTGGAGCTCGCCGAGGAACACAATACTCCCCGACATCGGCATCTCGTCCCCTTTTTTCGTCGACGTCTCGAACTTGTAATTGCCGGTGGACTCCGTAAAGTGCAGGAATATTTGCGAAGATTACGGCGGAATCGGAAAACCTGGGGTTCTGGCTTGGGATAATGATTTCCCAACGGAGAGTGCTGCTAATGGGTTTTCGTCCTCGAACTTGCCGTATTGGAACCAAACCCTATTGTGAGTCCGCAAGTAATGGCTCATCAGCAATCGTTTCAGGACTTGACTGCTTTCTCTTACTGCTTTTTTCTTATTTGTTTCTCCAGTGAGGATGGTGAAGGAGTCACGGAATCAAACAGCAAGCAACGAACAAACCCCTTGTCTCCAACCAAGAAAATCAATTCTGTCGTTCTCCCCGCCTGATGGCTTTTCTTTTCTTTTTAAGAAAAGATAAACCTCGTAATAATAAATATCCTCATATCTATTATTTTAAAAAACAAATTAAAATATCCTAACTCCCCGCCTCCACATTAGGTTCAGCGACCGGTACGTCTATTGGACTTGTTCTTATCCGACCTCTTGAGAAACTCTTCGGCTACATCGTCCACGTCAGTGCCTCCCTCTGGAGGAAAACTCGTCCCCGAGTTACCATCAAAGTAAAATGGTTGGTCATCCCGATAAAACGGGTATATGTCGGCGACATTGAATGTCGATGAGATGTTCATAGACTTCGGGAGGTCGACAATATAAGCATTGTCGTTGATCCTCCTAACAATTTTGAACGGTCCATATTTCTTCTGTCGTAGCTTGTTATACTGACCCGCAGGGATTCGTTCCTTTCGCAGAAAAATCATTACCTCCTCGCCTTCTTCAAACACTTTTTTTCGCCGATGTTTATCCGCAGCTTCTTTATATCTAGCATTCGACTCCTCCAATTTCGTCTTCACTTCACTAATAGTGGATTGCACCTGTGTTGCCAAATTTTGTGCAGCAACGCTTCTTTTAGTGGAACTTGGCAATGTGCACAAATCCAATACGTGATTTGGAGGCTTCAAATAGACGATCGAGAAAGGAGACCTCCCCGTAGAAGAGTGGACAGCATTATTGTAGGCAAATTCAGCTTGAGCTAAAGCAAAGTCCCACAACTTGGGATTTGCTCCACAAATGCTTCGTATCAGATTTCCCAAAGTCCGATTGACAACTTCAGTTTGGCCGTCCGTTTGAGGATGCGCGGTACTACTATAACGCAAAGATGATCCAAATAGACACCATAAACTCCTCCAAAATTGTCCCAAGAAACCTGGTATCTCGATCTGAAGTGATCGTCTTTGGCACCCCATGTAGACGTACGACCTCCTTAAAGAACAATCGGGCGACATGTGTAGCGTATGAGGTCTTCTTACACGCTATAAAATGAGCCATTTTTGAAAATCTATCCACCACAACAAACACTGAATCAGTCCCACGCTGAGTATGCGGCATCCCGAGGATGAAGTCCATGGACAAATCTTCCCAAATATTCTCCGGAACAGGAAGAGGGGTATATAAACCGGTATTTTGAGTTTGTCCCTTCGATGTTTGGCAAATGTAACATCGTTGTACCAGCTTTCCCACATCTCGCCTTAAACGGGGTCAAAAATACCTTTCTGCAACAGCCGATGTCGTCTTTTCTCGTCCGAGATGTCCGGCCAGTCCACCCCCGTGTAAATCTCGAATTAACTTCTCCCGCAAAGATACTCGAGGAACGCAAAGCTGGTTTCCTTTCATCAGATACCCCTCAGTAATGTGGTACTCATTAATAGGAAGACCTTGATGCAATTTTTGCCAAACCTCTCCAAAATCTTCATCTTCGGCATAACATTCTTTCAAATATTCAAAACCTACCACTTCACTTCTGAGAGTAGTTAGTAATGCCGCCCTCCGACTCAAAGCATCGGCTACCCGGTTCAACGAACCTGACTTATGCACCAGCTTGTAATAGTACGACAAAGAAATAAAGGATAGATTGGGCTCGCAGGCCCTAAGATGACGGGGAGGTGTTGTCATCAGATGCGGTCCTAGGGGGTTATCCGTTTCCTTTTAAATCGAGCAGATCGGGCGTTGATGTCTGCTTGACGCTCTATGTGAGGTTCGAACTCCTCTTCTGTAAGATTCATCCAAATACGAGCGATATGTGTCGTTGCCCGCTGAATTACACCCCTTGGTGGTGGGGTGTCCAAGTCGATCGGATCAAACGGTCTGGCAGGTGCTGATCTTATTCGCGGAATTCCTCCGAATTGGTGCATGATCCGCGCTGGACAATAGTACGATGTCCCGGTAAACCCAATGATCGGGATGTGATCTCCATCTAGGGAGCTCTTGATGGCCCAATCCACGTCGAAGCATCTAGCCATCTTGTAGAAGTCTTCTGGCTCCAAAGACAGGAAGAGTGATCTGGTTCCTGCAAAGGTGCGGGTTGGAAGTCGAGCACGATATGATATGCGGTCGAGCACATCTGGAAACTGCTCCCGTTTGAATGACTCCCTAGTGATGCCGATGTGCGTGTAGAACCAGGCCAGGAGTAGTGTCGGGCTAAACGTAAACTTGTGGTTTTGCAGACCCTCCCAAGCTTTGCGCACAATCCGGGTGAGGCTATAGTTCGTCTCGCCAATCAGGTTGGGGAGAAAAGGTCTTCCTTCGAGGATCGCCTTCGTCAGGTAGACCGTTCGCTTGTTGAGTGATTCTTTCGTGTATGGGTAAAGGATCGTCCCTATGAACAAAAGGATGAACGCCCTTGCTGAGCCTTGACCATCACCCATGCCTGGCTCGTATGGCGTCCGGCGCAATCCGAAAAGTTCATTGACATTTATGTGCCCCTCCAGTGTAAATAAACTAGGCACAACCGTTGGAGAGATTTGAAGGAGACGAGTTATGTAGTTCCTTGGCTTGTCGTCGTAAGGCAGGGGGAGGATTCCCGAGCGGTGGGGGAGTGCAGATAGATCGCCGTATTCTTCGTAAGACGGTGCCAGTTCTAGGGAGCCAAATCTGAAGGTGTAGCTCTCTGGGTCCCATCGAGTGACGAGATGTTGAAGCAGGAACCAATCGATATCCATGCGGATCAAGTGAAAGAGTCCTCCAAGCTTTTGTTGCACGAACTCCCGTTCTGAGGGTCTAAGCACATCGAGCCATCGTCGGAGGAAGTCGGTAGATGGAACCCCTTTGCGTAGCGAGATTGACTCCATGAGGTTAACCTGTACGCTTGGACGTCATTCAATCGTAATAACAATCCAATCCAACTCCTAATATGAGATGAATTTGCATGCGAGTTCTTTCATGTTTGAGAATGATGACTTTGAGCAAACATCAATGTGCAATGCATCAATTATTGATCATCATGCACTCATGCGAAATGAATGCAAATGGACGCAGTAGTGTAAAGAAGGGAGATACGGAAAAAGTTGCTGAAACCCCCCTAACCAACCCAACCTGCTACAAAAAATGAACAAAGTTAGTATTACAATTATCACATACAAAGCGTACCTGACACCTGTCTCTGCACAAGTAGTAGTCACTCAGTAACAAGCAAATGCATGTGCGGCGTCCAGTATCTGTAGTGGGCAAACAATACTAGACTCGAATGAAGGTTTTTAAACCTCCCTTGGACAAAGGGAGGCGGGCCCCGGTCCATAACCATACCGCAAAGAGCAGTACAGCCGTGCCTTTCGGTGACCCCCTAAAAATCCTAGCCCTGAGTTCGGGCACACCTAGACATGCCTAGGAAAGCGGTAAACAAACACAATCATGAGCGTAGACAAAAGGCACCGAGCCAAACAAGTACATGCGCAAACAAGAACTCCCCTCCGTATGTGGAGGAGTGTAAAGACGTTTCGATAAAAGTCCACATGTAGAGTCCCCAGCGGAGTCGCCATCCGGGATGTACGCGCGCCCTCCGGCCTAGCGCGCTCGCTGCGGCTCCGGCGACATGAAGATCCGGGCCCGCTCCCCGAGGCCTAATCCGGTCGGTATCGCGACTCGAGCGTCGGACGCTGCGGAAGGGCACCGGGTTGAATCCTCCCTTGTTTCCCTAGCGGATCTGCGGGACACTTCGCCGATCGTCACCAGTTCTTGGAGGCGGCGGGCTAAGGGCTGCGTGAGACCTCGCTTGGGATTTTCGGGGAGGATCCAGGGAGCGGCTCGTGTCGCCGTCACCCATCCAAAATGGCTCCGTTTTGTAAAAACATTATTGTTTAACCTAGGTAAACTATTACGGAGTCGCCACCGACTTTTTATTTTAAAACTGTTAAGTCGGAAAAACAGCTGGTTCGAGGATTCTTACTTACTAGTCCTTACACTCTAAGCATGCGAAGAGGTGGCGTTTGCTCTAAAAGAGTTTGGCTTTTGTTTAACGGGCGTTGGACCCAATCCGGGCATGACTCCGAACTCATGTCACTGTTTTACGGGCGTTGGACCCGAACTTATGTGCATTTGTTTAACAATCACATGCGACAAAAAATCCTAAAAGCCTAACAGCATGCACCACAACACTCACAAACAATAACTTAGATTAAAGGGAGCGAGGAGGTGTGGTGACTGCGGGCCATCGTCGGGGACGATCACTGCGGCCTCAAGAAGATGCCACTTTACTACATTGCAAACATGCTGAGCAGATGAAATCCTTCACGGGGAAACACAACCATAAAAAGAAAGGACGAACACACAGACGGCAAAGGAGTCGTTATTGCAACGGGAGTCCACGTTTTCTTCGGGAAGGCCACACAAATCATCACCCTCGTCGTCGTCCAAGAAATCCTAACCTTGTCCGGTGGGTTCTTCCGAGGCACATCGGTGGATCAGGACACTAGGTTCTCGAACAAGCAGGCGAAGCTGCTGAAGACGCAGAAGTTCGCCCAGGAGCTCGAACACTTAGGTTGACATCACCAAAGTGAAGATGGATGTTATGAACCCTTGGATTGCTACTAGAGTGACCGAGCTACTTGGATTTGAAGACGAAGTTCTAATCAATTTCATTTTTTGGTCTTTAGGGAGTGAAACCGGGGGGAGATGGAAGGGATGGTGGGGGGAGTGTCGTACCAGAGATTCCCCAAGGTCAAGCTCCGGGAGTTGAAGGACGACTACGCCAAGTTCGAGCTCCGCGACACCGATGCCAGCATGGCCAACGCCCTCCACCGCGTCATGATCGCCGAGGTCCCCACCGTCGCCATCGACCTTGTCGAGATCGAGGTCAAGTCCTCCGTCCTCAACTACGAGTCCATCGCCCACTGCCTCGGCCTCATCCCCCTCTCCAGCGACCGCGCCATGTCCATGCGCTTCTCCCGCAACTGCGACGGCGACGGCCAGTGCGAGTTCTGCTCCGTCGAGTTCCACCTGCGCACCAAGTGTATCGGAGACTATATCCTCGACGTCACCAGCGAAGACCACAGCTTCTTCAAGGCCACCAACCACCTGGCCGACCTCACTTTCTGGCTCGAGGAGGAGGCCTGCGAACCTGTTTGGTTACTTGAGCAAGATGATAGGCAGGAACTGAGACATCGGCTGGGTCGAATACTTGCTCTTCTCAACAAACCCTGAGGTCGCCTCTGCTGCCCAGCCCTCTGCCTGCTAAGGAACCGGCCGATCTTCTGGTGGTTCGCGGTGGAGGAATATATGGCGGAGTCCAAAACGTGACGTGCTGCATCCTGGACTTGATATCGGCTAGCCTGGGATCGAGCCTAGGGACAGGATTAGCTCCATGCTGAGGGACGAGCAGAGCGACTCATTCTTCCGCGTGAACCACTACCCAGCACACCCAGAGTAACTTCTCTGATGTCGCAGAACCAATTAAGCCCAGAAACCATTGGATCGGAAACCTCGAGGGCAATCACCCGAGAGATGCCCGTGGAATTCCTGAGGGCCAGCCTCCCTCATACGGACGAGTCCCAGCACCGGCCGTCTCTACCTCTCCGTCCGTCTCGTCCCTGACTCCAAGCTCTCGATGGAAGCCTCAGCCCTTGGTCTTGAAATCCCCACCTGGACCTAGTCGTAAGAGGTAAAGTTTTCTTCTATTTTGACTTTTCCTTCCTTACGATTGTCGTGGGTTTGTTTTAATATTTTCAATTTTCTTCATTATTATTATTATTTATTTTATCCAAAGTTTTAATTATTAACTTGGCTAAAAGAGAGTTCGTCATTTTTATAAAGATTTTGACAATAGAATTATTATCCACATTTATTATTATTACACTTTACATTTACTAATACTTTCCAAAATTTTAGTAGTAGAGTGTTATTACCGTCTTTCTTTGTCCAACTATCGATTTGAGACTTTATGGAAAAATTATAAACGGAGAAATCAAAGTATAAACTTCCAAGCTTTCTTCGAACGGATTATTTTGTTTATGCGATATTTATGCAGGTATCTCGGGCGCGTGCCTTGCGGACAACCAAGACACGCATCCCACTCAATGCATTCAGGACAACGGAGGTTACAAAGTATTCGAGGGATTATTTGGATTCTCGAAGATCAAGACCCTCCGAAGACGGCTTCGCACTCACCAACGTTACGGCATCAGCGGATCGCCAGGTTCGCTGTCAACCAATTTTGAAACAGCACTGTGAGGTACAAATGCTAACGGGAGCGTTCTATATAGAGCGAGCAATGGTACAACACCCGGTTCTCCCTTGAATTTATTTTTTGCTTAGAAATTGTTAAGGGCATTAACAAATCTATGATTGTTTGCATTTTTGCCCGAAAATTCAACTTTCAAGAAATATTTTCTAAAAAATGATTCACGTAGACATTTTAAGCATTATTGAGCTCGAGATCATTTTTTTATTTATGTCAAACAATGTCTTCTTCTAAAACCGAGCTTAAATAAATTCAGACATTGAAAACACACGATTTAAGCCTCCCTTTTCTTTGTGATGCATGCGATTTAGTAATCACTAATTCCCGAACCTTAATGAATCTCTATAGTTTTTTCTAACTTGAACTTAAAATAAGTTAGTGGCGACTCCGACACGTTTTCAAAATCCGAAGCCTTATCGTCAAGGGAGGATATTCATTTTAATTGGAACCGGAAACGGGATCCACCCGCGACATGCATTAGATTTGAATTTGTGGTCCGAAAGTTATGATTTTTAAAAGTTTCGTCCTACTTCACCATATTTTAGAGCACCATTTTACTTAAAATTTCACATCAATTTTAACAATTATTTAAAATTTCAAAACTTTTATTATGTTTTTACTAACATATTTAAAATTTCACTGAATTTTGAGTTTTATTGATTGAAATATGATTAAAATGATTTCGATATCTAATTTGGTCATGTTCAACCGTCTTGGCTATGTAAAACCAACACCATTTTTGTTCTGTAAATATACTTGCTGTGAAATTTTAAGATAGCATAATCTGTAAGTTAAGCATCTTTGGGCGCTGATTTTACTTTAATTGGGCTTATGAATCAAAAGTTATGTATTTTTCTTTAAGTAGTCTGTAATCAGAATGCGCGTATGCAATAAAAAAGTTTGGAATTCCAAATGCCGAACCGATTTTTTGACAATTCGGCATTTGGTGTTTGGTATTTGGTTCGGGTTTATATTTCAATTAAAATTCGGTTTCGGTTCGTTTTTCGGTATTGTTATAAAAAATTCGGTATTCTAAATTACCAAAATATTATTGGGTTTGGGCTTGGGTATTGTTTGGATTTTGGTTGATCGGGCTTCGGTATTTCAAAATACCAAATTGCCAGCCCGGTCCATTCCACCCACCTAGGCTCCTCTTCTCATTGTCTATTCTTCTTTTTCTTCTTTGCTTGATTGAAATTCCTCCGTTTTGTGTGGCACGAGTTTTTTCCCCGGCCTGTCTTTGCCCCTTGAAATTTCTCCTCCTCAACCCTGACCCCGACGGCACACTCAATCTCCGCTCCTTCGTCAGTCCTTCCTCCGTCACTCCCATCAGTCCCTCTTCCGCTACTTCTACCAAGGTGATTTAGGGTTTTACTCGTTTGTTCAATTGTTGTCGTCACGGATGAGTTTCTGTTTTTTTTTTAGCTTCGGGCGATACTGTAAGGGTACCTGGCCCGTGATAATCAATCATTTGTGGAGGAGATCAGGCTTCGCGGGTGTGATTATGGAGGAGATCAGGCTTCACGGGTGTGATTGTGGAGTGTTCTGGTTTCATCTTTTTTTTAGCTTCGTGTGCTCGGGTATCGTTTGTGGAGGAGATTGCATGTGATTATTGGAGAACTTAGCCTTGGAAACTTGTGGGTACCTGGTGTCGGCTTTTGGCGACACAATGTAATTAAGAGATCATTCTTAAGGACGCCGATTGAAATGAAATCGTAGAAAGCAGGCTATTGTGCGAACTATGTGGATTTGCTAGTGAGATCGTAGTGTCCTTGAATCCCGGATGAAGCCTATGAGAAATGAAGTGTCCAGAGAAATGTGAAAAAAGTTCTCATATATGGTGTACCTGAAATGTGTTAAATGTTGATTTCCTTGTGCCAAGAGTGCTTCTTGTTTTTTTCTTTTTTTGGGCTTGGATTTTTTTTGGCTATTAGTGATTGTGGATCGGGGGTCTTTTAGGTGTTCTTAATAAGTTGTCACGTGAATTTCTTATGTTTTTCTGCTCTATAGTATCGATGCTTGTAGTTAATCTAACATTTTCTCCTTATGTAGATGAATAGTGATTATGTGCCGATGGTGGGATCATCCGCTACCGCTAGTCAGTCAGCTTCGATTTCCACATATATTACCTGTGATGGAAGAAAGAGGAAGCAAATGGATTTGAGATCAGCTTTATGGATAGATTGTGAGATATTTGAAGGTCTCGATGGTGTAATGTTGGCATGATGCAAGGCATGTAGAGTAGAAGGGAGAGCTGATACTAAGAGAAATGGGAGGTCTTTGCTAAAGAGTCACAATGCGACATGTAAGGAAAGGATCAAGTCAACCAATTCAACACAAACAATCCTCAGATTTAAACCTTTAGTTGTATCTAACAATCCAAAAAACACAACTATTCTTAGGTGCGACCATGAAACAATTAGGAAATCTTTGGTGCACTTGGTGATATCTGCTGACTTCCATTCAAGTTTTTTTCTAGGCTTGAATTCATTCATTTCATGAATGTTGTATGTTCTAAGTTTAAAGTTCCTTCAAGGTGGACAATACAACGTGATGTGATTGACATATTTTCGCTTGAAAATGATAAATTGAAAGAGTATCTTAAGAAGTCGCGTCAGTGAGTTTGTTTGACTACTGATACTTGGACTTCTATTCGGAGAGTCAATTATATGTGTTTGCATGTTCGCTACATTGATGAGCATTGGGAGTTGCAGAAGCGGATATTGAATTTTATTCCAGTTACATCACATAAGGGGGAGGAGCTATTGATAGATGCGTGCGTGATTGGGGTTTAGAAAAGATTACGACCATCACTGTGGACTATGCTAGTTCAAATGATGTTGCAATTCGTTTTCTGAAAGAGAAGTATTGTGACAAAGAAGAGAGTGTGATGATATGTGAGTTCCTTCATATAAGATGTGTTGCGCATATTATCAATTTAGTTGTGAAGGATGGATTGAATATGATGATTGACTCAGTGAAGAAAGTTCGAGAAGTTGTTGCTTACATTAGATCTTCTCCTCAAAGATTGTTAAAGTTTAAGGAATGTGCAATTGCCGAGAAGATTGATAGTAAAGCTTTTTTGGTGTTTGATGTGCCAACGAGATGGAATTCAACATATTTGATATTAGAAGCAACAATAAAGTTTGAGAAGGCCTTTGAGAGATATAATGATGAAAACACAAATTTTAGAAAAGATCTTGATGATGATAATGGGACATGCATGATATCGAGCTCATTTGATTAGGGAAATGTGGGAAGACTTGTCATACATCTTAAGCACTTTTATGAGCTTACTTTGAAGGTTTCTGGTTCGAAGTTTGTTACTTCTAATGTTTTCTTTCATGAGCTAGCAAATCTTGATGAGCCTTTGCGAGAATGACAAGAATCACCTTATCAGAACTTGGTTATTTTGGCCAGAACATGTTTGATAAGTATCATAAGTATTGGGGTGATGTGGAAAAACTGAATAAGTTGATTTTTATCGCAATTGTCTTTGATCCTCGTCAGAAGTTTGATTATGTGGAGCTGTGTTTGAATGACATATATCTTGACAAGGCTGATGCTATGATTTCTCAAGTGAAAAGCAATCTTTATGATATGTTTGCTGAGTACAAAAAGAAATGTGTTGCGGTGAATGGTGAAGCTATATTGACTAATGATGGGAGTGCTGTGGATAAAGGTCAATCATCAGAGGCATCTACAATATATAGTGATATGAGATTATAACAAAGATTGGAGAGAATTAAGAGGAAGAAAGGTAGAGATAAATGTGATAGATCAGAGTTGGACAGTATTTGGGAGAAGATACAGAAGTTGCTAATACAAAGTTTGATATTTTGACGTATTGGAAAATCAGTGCTATTAAGTTTCCCATACTTCCCCAAATGGCTCATAATATTTTAGCCATACCAATCTCAACGGTTGCATAAAAGTCCGCATTTAGCACAAGTAAGTTTTTCGTATCTTCTTAACTCATATGAGATGTTCATTCTATTATTTATTTTTCAAACTAATATTTATTCAATATGTAATAGGTGGACTAGTAACTGATGCTTTTCGAAGTTCTTTGGGTGCAAAGAGTATTGAGGCAATTATATGCACACAAGATTGGATTCGCCAAGAAAACTCAAGTGAAGTTGAGTTAGATGAAGATCTTTTGACCCAGAAAAATTTGAAAACGATAATGTTTAATTTCATAGTATTCCTTATTAATATTTAACATTTCATGTTTGTGTGAAATTAATACTCTTATCTCATTAATGTTTGTATTGTCCGCACTTATATTGGAATGGGATTAATTTCATCTGTGGTTTCAATCTCTTGTGGTTCAAGAATCAAGATTAAAGGGTCTTGTGAGGCTTGTGGAATTGAAGTTTTAGTTGGATTTTAGCTTGTTGATTTGGATTTTTCGTTTAAATCTAATTTGGTTGGATATTAGATTGATCGGGCAAGTGACTACACCTTTGTCAGCCAAGAGGCGGAAGACAACATTCGTTATCACGGTCTCCCGGGGATCTTTATGTCCTGTAGGGAAAAAGCAGTGTTAGTCTCAATGAAATTAATGTCTACATCGGAAACATCAAACATATGAACGATTATTTCATCATCAAAAGGCCTGTCGTCGACCATAGTGACTTCGTCGACTTCAGGGAAGCATAATTCTTTCGACTCTATAAGGTCTTGAATCATGTTCCTAAATGATAGACAATCCTTGGTCATATGTGTGAACGAACCATGCCACTTGCAATAATTTCTAGTTTTCTCTCTTTCCGTCTGAGATGCTCTGTGGCCCGGTTTGAGCTTAATCCGCTTCCGTTGGACAAGCCAGTCGAAAATTGCATCCACCTTGTCTACGTCGAAAGAATATTTTCTTTCTTCACCAGACTTCTGAGATGCTTTTGCATTTGAATTTTTCCTTGCTAGTGGTTCACAAACCGTTGCTTCGCCTTTCACGAACTCGGCCATGTCTACTTCAATGGTTTCTAACTGATATGCATGTTAGACTGGGCTACTTCCATCAACAACTGATGATATTTAGTCGCTCTCCTGTCCAAGTCATAGAAGTCGTTGATCCTTTCCCCTTGTAGCTTCTTCTTGAAAGGCATAGACAACACGTTTAATGCAATAATCAACTGGTCCCTTTCAGGAACTGCAGGTCTACATCGAAGCAGTGCTTTTCGTAAACGCATGAGGATTTGTCCTGGGTGTTCTCCAGCGGTCTATTTAAGCCGCATCACTTTAAAGATTGACATGGGTGTGTCTAGCCGAGCAAATGCTTTGATAAAGAAAGACTACATTTCCGCCCATGATGTTACTGACCCAAGAGGAAAACTTGCAAACCATGTGAAAGCATCTCCCGTGAGTGAGTTCGAGAATAATTTCAGCTTCCAAAAGTCATTGGTTGCAGCATCTCCTGCTTGGTGAGTGAACCGGGTGCTCTATAGGCGTCATCTCATCTTCCTCTGAAAAACGGATGAAATCAGGTACTCTATATCCCTTGGGCAAAGGAAAGTCTCTATCGAAATAGGCATGGTATGGACTCCTGTATAGACCAGGATCGTCCTGCCTGACAGCTCCAGGTATCATCTACTCCAAGACATGAGCGACTGTCTCATTCAAATTCTATGGTGGTACATGATCGAACTGTTCTCGTACATAGTCCTGGTTCACTTTCTCTTAGTGATAAGGCTTCCTTGCGGTGGCTCGAGATGGCTGTGGGTTTACCGAGTCATTCGCGTAGAAGCTTTCTGCCCGTGGTAGGCTTCCTATAGCTGGAGCTTCCCCTGACGGTATATCCTCTACGGGTGCTTTGCCAGGTCGGCGAGTGGGTATGCCACTTGCATATCTGTTTGTCACCCTGCGCCTCTACATCATCGTCTACAGGGTTCACTGCATACACAGCATTTGACCTCCAAGACGTGGGAGATCGCGAGGTAGTAGGCCTCGAGGGGGACAGGGGGACATCCTGTCCCTATTGAAGGCCTCTGTAGCGCGTTAGTTAGCGCCGCTCCAAGGCTCATCCTCTTGGAATGACACATTGCGCCTCTCTATGCACCGGGCATCTCCCATGAAAGAATTCTCCCTGTCTACGGGGGCACTTGGCTTTGCAGCGGCACTTGGCCTATTCAAAGCGTAGAGTTGCTTCAAAATCTGAGCTATATTATCTTGTAATCCAATGATGTGTCTGTCCATCAGGTTTCTCATATCATTGAATTCTTTTTCAAACTCGAGCCTGGATATGAACTCAGAAGTCGTATGTACATCGGAATCAGGGTGATTCGAAGTTTCCAGGCTTCCTAGAGCCGCGGTTTCGACATTTAAGTCTCCCGCTATAAGCTGATCATCGCCATCTAATGGAGGTGCAGACTCACGATTAGCTCCGCTCCTGGTACTTTTTGCCATCTGTAGATTTTAAGCTTTTACACCTCCCACTGTTGTGACCAAAAATGTGTTCGCGTTGAATACGGATCACGTCGGAAATATTTGGCAATAATACTCATAGGTTTTTAGATGTGGTCGCATGTAAGTAAAGAGATAGATTTGATTAAATAAATGAAGCCTTACAACAAGAAAAAGGTCCTTACAGCCATAAAAAATAAAGTAAGGATTGTGGTACAACGTCGTGGACTTGCGATTGTACGCTGCAGGCTAAGAGGATAATAAGGCGGGGTTGTAAACTTGCTGCTGAACGTTGCAGTCTTCCGAATCTGGACGATGGGGACGTCGTAAACTTGGCGCTAGATACTGCGGACTTGAGAATCGGGGCAATGACGTCGTAGACTTGACAACAGAGCACTGTAGACTTGCGACTCTAGATGGCGAAACTTGGTTGCTAGGCTTGGTGAACGGGCTGTGGTTGAATGTAGAGGCGAATGTGGATACCAAGGCTACGGTGGCTCACCCTGGTGGTGGTGTCGAAGGCGGGGATGTGTACCGGGACTACGGTGGCTTGTTCTGGCGTTGGGGTCGAAGGCGGAGAATTGTACCTGGACTACGGTTGTTCGTCCTGGCGTTAGAGTCGAAGGCGGAGAGCTGTTACCAGAGCTACGGTTGCTCACTCTGATGATGGAAGTGAAGGCGGAGGGTTGTTACCAGAGCTACGGTTGCTCACTCTGATGGTGGAAGTGAAGGCGGAGGATTGTTACAAGAGCTACGGTTGCTCACTCTGATGGTGGAAATGAAGACCAATGAAACCTTAAGGGTTTCGCCCAGGTCCGGGAATCTTATCAACTAAACTAAGGGGTGACGAGCAAGATAAGCTTCTGTTGGCTGATTTGATCGTGATTTTCTCTGAAGGAGATCCTCTCCCTTTTATACCCAGTCTGTAACGACCTTCTGAAGATCTTCCAGACTCAACCACCCCCAAGAATCTCGGAGGAAACTGACTTCCATTCGTGTAAACGTGGGTCGTAGATTCCTCTGACTTCGAGTTTAATTGATTAATTGATTGTCTTCTAAGACGTGAACTAGCATATGCATGGGTTGCAACTCCCATTTATCTCGGGGCTATGAAACCATTCCCCTTGACGTGCGTCCTTTGCACGCGCAGGCTCGTAGACTTCCCTAATTACAGGGTTACTACTCTGCCTCTGTAAACTTTCTTTGCCATATAGTCTGTGTAGACTGCAGACGCAGGCCTGGTGTGTTTAACTTTGCCATGAACTTTGTGTTTATTATGGGCTTTGTCAGAATTAGGCCCAAGATAGGCTTACGATAACCATCATGTTAATCGCATGTCAACAGTAGATTAGGGCTATAGACCTGGTGTGAGCGCTGCGTCTTCTCTCACAATCTACTCTTATTGTGGGCTTTGTTAGAGAGTAGGCCCAAGATACAATTTCCAGCCTCACGTTGAAGTTGTCTCTCCTGTCGGATGTGGCCGGATTTATTACATTGAAAATGCTTACGGTATTAAAGCCCAAAATTGCGGCTACCCCAAATTTCCATGGCCGGTCAGTGAAACGAGCTCCTATATTCGGGGAACTCCTCCCTCATGCATGTGCGCTATCTTTCATGCCAATGGTACGGTCGGCTATTATCATCCGGTACGTGTCACAAGCATTTTTATGATATTTTTTCATTTCCTAAGATTCCAATCAATCTTACGTAAATATACGTCGAACAACATGTATCTAACTATTTCTCCGCTCCATGAGTCTAGCCTCCCATAAGTTTATTAATCGATTTTGTGGAACAGCTGTTTGATAATGAAATAATTCTTCGGGCTGTTTTTGAACCAGTGGACCAAGACCCTAAAATAACTTGGGGACTGCCGACCAGGCGTGAGTGAACCCCATCACATCGATGATGCGGGTCGCATATCCCGCCGATGATCGAGTGGCCTTGGATGAGCATTCAGTGGAGAAAGAACAATCCACGTGGTGCTGTAAGCAACAAGTTTCAGTTGGACGTCCTAGTAGGTAACGTGTCCCCGTCAACTATCTATTATTTTTCTGTCGCTGCTAAACCTCGTACACATTAATCCTTTGAGGGATTTTCGTCGGGTTCTGCGAGAACTTGGTGGCATTCCAGAAGATGAGAAAAACTTGGGCACGTCTCATAGGCACATGTGTTTTATTTCAAGTAAGAAAATAAGATGGGCATCAGATCACGATGCAAAATCTGAAAAGGGTTTATAGACGAAGTCAAGTAAACCAGATTGTAAGTATTTCATCCCGGGCGTCGGTTTGGTCACCGCTTTTAGATATTCCAAGACACAAAAGTGGTAATTATTGTCGGATAATTGAACATTCCCTTGAATGCTGATCGGGGGACCTATAAATAGCTTCTCCATTCTCATTCATCAGAAC
Source organism: Melastoma candidum (assembly GCA_023653495.1). Classification (NCBI taxonomy): domain Eukaryota; kingdom Viridiplantae; phylum Streptophyta; class Magnoliopsida; order Myrtales; family Melastomataceae; genus Melastoma; species Melastoma candidum. Next base: position 5,831,206 of record CM042885.1, read on the forward strand.
AACATATATTTTGTCTACCACAACAACTGTTTTCCTCTAGGCTTACGAGAAAGAAGAGAGTATTATTTTCCAATAAATGGCTTCCTCCATCGGGAAGGTCAGTCAGCTTCTGGCCGCATCACGATCGCAGTCGATTCCCTTTTCAGGAAGCAAGGTGTGTTGTCGAGAACACGACATCCTAGGATGTAATAATAGTAAACCCAGAAGCAATATTATTCATGTTGCACCATCGGTTCCTTCTCCTACAGATAATTCCTTAAAACTAACTCGTGGCAATGTAAAGAACTCGATTCCTTCTTATTTATTTGCCTATATGCATCGCCTTTTCTATTGTTTTGAGAGCTTATGAATTGTAGGATGATTTGATGGCCCTGCACGAGATGAGGCTAGGAGAAGTCAAGCAGCATTTGGAAGAGGTGCAAGGAAGGTGTTGACATGATGGACTATCATGGGCCTATTTTCTAACGTAGCCCACATTAGGACGCTGCGCCCACGAGAGAAAAGATGGGACGCTCACACCAGGCTTATAGCTCTAATCTACACGAACTACACGACTGTTTGATGACCCCGAGATCAGTGGGAGTCTACGGTCCACAACCGCACAAGGTACACGTCTCAACAGACAGATTGTTATCTCCGAAATCAATGGAGTATACAACCCTCGTCCGCTCGTTTTGCACGTCTTAATGGACGGTTTATTAACTCCGAAATCAGTGGAGTTTACAACCCATGTCCACACGAGTGACACATCTGACAGGACATTTTGTTGACTCCGAGATCCTCAGGGGTGGTTTAGATTAAATGATCTTCAGAGGTCGTAACAGACCGGGTATAAAAGGGAGGAGATCTTCATTGGAGAAATCACGATCAAATCAGCCACAAAATCACGATCAAAGGATGATATTCTCCCTTTTATACTCGGTCTGTTACGACCTCTGAAGATCCTCTAATTTAAACCACCTCCGTGGATCTCGGAGTCAACAAACCGTCCTCTAAAATGTGCCACCCGTGCGGACGTGGGTTGTAGACTCTACTGATTTTGGAGTTAATAAACCGTCATTTAAAACGTGCAACCCTTGCGAACGTGGGTTGTAGACTCGACTAATTTCGGAGTTAATAATCCGTCATATGAGACGTGTGACCCGTGCAGACGTGGGCCGTAGACTCCACTAATCTCAGAGTCACTAAACCGTCGTGTAGTTTGTGTAGATTAGGGCTATATACCTGGTGTGAGCGCCGCGTCTTCTCTCACGTGAGCGCCGCGTCTTTTCTCACACTCTACTCCTATTGTGGGCTTTGTCAAAGAGTAGGCCCAAGATAGTCTATCATGTCAACATAAGCCCCCCCATTTTTGTTGGGGAGACTTCTGTCGCCTGAGCACTTCTGACATTTGCTTAAAACGAAAGAAAATCATTCGTCTTCTTCCTTCAAGCTTTCTTAAAACCCTTGTTTCTTTTGCCTTGATCATGTCTACTCTGTCATGGTCCAGACCGGCGACAACGGGTTGACCTTGGGTACTGTTCTTGACCCTGCCCTCTTTCCCGGTGTGGTACCCCAAGAGTACCTGATCACGGAGTACCCCATCCCCATCTGCGGGAAGGACTTTACGAACCCCCTAAATTGGGAGAAGAAGAGCGGCTTCCTCTGCTTCCCCTCCGTCGAGAAGCCGGTGGTGTAGAAGTGGGTTTCCACTTGACTTGGGAAGCTGGAGCATAGGCTGAAGGTTTACGGCCTTTGGTCGTTCGTCAAGCTGTTCCTGGTCACGAAGCGTTGTGACCCTCGGGTATGTACCAGTCTGCTTTTACTTCCCCGAGGGTCCTACGACCATAACCCTGGAGGACATCTACTTCTTGACAGGGAGCTACGTGGCCGACGTCCCCGTCCGCCTCCATCCTGTAGACGACGACGACCACCCCACAGAAATGCTCCAAATTCTGAGCACGGCGAGGAGACACCTGGAGATGATTGAAGGTCAGTCTCCTGCTGTCTGGGAAAAGGCTGAAGAGGTCGAGTTCTTCAGCGTCTGGCTGAGCAAATATGTATTTTGCTTCACCGGCAAGCGGGTACCAAAGTTGGTTTACGGGGTTGCCAACTTCCTGAGCTCCGCCTTCAGCCAGATCGCCTAGGCCCCATTTCTGTTGGGGTTGGTCTACCAGGGGTTGCACAAGACGATGACGAGCAGCATCCCCTTCCCAAGGTATCCAGCCGGCGGCCCCCTATGGCTTGTACATCTATGGTCCTGCCTATGGATGCCAAAACTCACAGGATACCAGATGCCCTCCGGCACTACTCCAGTTGGGTGCTACGGGACGCACATGCTAGAGTCCTGCTATCGGTCCAAGGACAAGTGGTTGTATGCCTCCGTAACGGGGCACATCCGTCACATTGTAGATACCGGGCGGGGTGAGCGCCGCAACTGGGTCCCCTTTCCTGCCGGCCACCCAATTTTGAGGCGCCGACGGAAGCTCACCCCGGGCCTATACTGGGACTCGGTTTTGACCAGCAGGGACCTGGTCTGCGTGTCGGAAGGGGGTTTTTCCTTCGAAGTCTACAACCCCCCAACTCTGTGCAAGGAAGGTTGGCTTTGTATAGAGCTCTTCAGTGCCCTTCTTCGACACCTCGAACGTCCCGATCAACACGAGGATTTTCAGCATTTTTTCTAAGGAAACCCTCCAGGTCTCGATGAGTCTCTTGGCCAAGAAGACAGAGCTCCAGCATATGGAGTTTTCTTCTGAGTCTACCCCAGTTTTGGCGGCAGAATTCTTTACTGTTCAGTGAGTGATCATATTTGACACCCTGTTGAAGAAGATGTCATTCATTCGGACCTCCATGGAGCCAGATCTCAACCTGTCCTCTGATATGATGCTGAAGGCAGGATAGAGGCCATCTCCTGGTATAGACTTATACTCATGTTCTTTGTCTTTCGAATTGAGAATTCTTATCTGACATAAGTTGTTGTCTTGGATGTAGACTCAGGGGACTCTTCACTAGAGAGCGGCCCTCCTCCCCCAGCCAGGTGTCTAACTCGTCTTCGCCAGTAATCTCTCGCCTCTACAGGCAAGCAGATCGAGCAGGGAGCGGCCACCAAGCGCAAAGCTCATACCCGTGAGTCCTCCGACTCTGAGGACGTGCCGATCTCCATTTCTTTCAAGAGTCGCCGCCCTACTGTTCAGGACCCGGTCACAATCTCTGTCAAGGTCCCGGAGCCTTCAGGGACCTCTTCTGCGAGGTATGCGACACTTTTACAATTAAGTATTGTGACTTTTCTCCAATTAACCGTATGGCATTGTTTTCAGGAGGACGACCACGACTCTGAGCCCGCCCCCTCTGATTCCTCAAGCGGCAGAGTCTCCTCGAGATGTGGTATGCAATCTCGTGTATATGTCATTTTCTGTTTTAAAGCCTAAAACACCTTACTCTCTCTCCAGGGCCCAATTCAATCCGGAAAATCCTACCCTGAAGAAGCTTCTGATGAAGCTGATCTGCCTCCTCCTTCCGAGGTATGCATGGTAGGTGTAGAGTTTGCTTGTTTAGTTTCTATATTTATGTTAAATTTTAACTTGAAGACTATTCCCTCCCCAATCCCTGATGTCCCGACTGCTGAGGAGCCGGAGGACATTACTGCTACAATAGAGACTGCCACTCCAGAGGTGGTGGGTGCGACGGGCACTAACCCTTCTACTGCTGCAGGTCTATCGTCGGCCAGCCGACCTCCCAGCCAGCCATCAAGCGAGACACCTCGGGAAGGTACTCCATTCTGCCTGAGTGACTTTGATCGCCTGATGGCGAATGTGGACCGTGTTGGGAGGCTCCTTCGCCTTGAGACCTTCTCTGAGGATCAGTTTAAAGACCTTCAGATCTACATCAAGGTGATCGAGGACTCCCTAGCCTCCACCATCGAGATGCAAGCAGCTTGCGTTGAATTCAGGAGGCAATTCTGGACCGAGTGGCCGGCGTACATACAAGACATTAAGGCGGTTGTGGTGCTGAGTTCAGGATTGCCGACTTCCTGAAGAAGCGTGCAAAAGGAGATGTTGATGTGAAGCTTCTCAGGGGACAGAGGGAGGATTTGACTCGCCAGCTTGCGCAGGTCCAGGCCAGGATTGCGGACGTTATGGCTCTTGAGAAAGATATCAAGGAAGGGGCCTCTGTGGTAGACTCTCTGCTCGCAGAAAGATTTACTCATGCCTCTGAACAGCAGGACCGAGATGGATTGAAGTCTTGGTTTCGACAGAGGAATGAGGTCACCATCAAGAGGACCTGGGCCAAGGTTCCGACTTTCCTGTTCGTGGAAGCAGCACACGGAGTGCCTAGACCAAGCGCGGCGAGTTTAAGCAGGCGGTGATGTTTTAGTTTTTTTCTCTGAGGTCTCAAAGGATGACACCATTAAAACAAACTCATTCTTTATTTTTTACCAGCTGTAGACTAACCAAGGGATGAAACCCTCTAAACAAACTCTCTAGTCTACAGCCATATAGAATACTTGTAAATTCAACTCTTAGCAATTTGTTCCCATATAAATGGGAAGCGTTTACTCAGAATCTTTTTGTGTGATTCCCAAATGGTCTTCCTATAGTGTTTCAGGTACTTGCCTAGAGGTTGTCTGACTCCTTCAAGGGTTGACAATCTGTAGCTATTTGCTGAGAAGGTCTCGCTAACTTGATACAGTCCTTCCCAATTCGGAGACCATTTTCCTAGAATCTGGTCTTTTGACTTTAAGGGTAAAATCATTTTCCTAACCAAGTCGTCGATTTGAAAATGCTTATGAACAACTTTCTTGTTGTAGTAGCGGGCTATTATCTGCTTGTGACCTATGTCTTGTCTACAACCTCTAGTCTCTTTCTTTCCAATTCTTCCAACTACATGTATGGCTTCGTCTTGCAGAAAGGTTGGCTGACAGGAAGCGACTTGTACCTCATTTCAATGGACAACACTGCGTCATGGCCGTAGACTAGCGCGAATGGAGTTTCCCCAGTGCTTTCACGCTTAGTGACTCTTAGAGCCCACAGTGTATCATTCAGTACTTCATGTCATTTCTTTGGATTAAGCCCGACCATCTTTTGAATGTTATTTTTAATTAATTTATTGGAGGCTTCAGCCTGCCCATTCGCCTAAGGGTAATGTGGTGTGGAATTCAGGACTGAGAAGCCAAACTCTTCGGCAAACTCCCTCACTCTTGAATTGTTAAAAACCGTCCCGTTGTCTAAAACAATGTTCTGAGGAATGCCGAACCGATAAATGATGCAAGTCCGCAAAAAACTAATGACTTCATTATGGTCAATTTTCTTGTAGACTTGTGCTTCTACCCACTTTGTGAAGTAATCTGTTGCTACCAATATAAACGCATCCCCTCGACTAGAGTGAAGATGAATTTCCCCTATCACATCTAAAGCCCAGGTCTTGAAAGGCTAAGGTTTGATCACATGGGTAAGGTCAGCTGCTGGAGCACGAGTTATCGTGCCATGTCGTTGGCATTCTTGACATCCTTTGGCCATTTCAGTGCAATTTTTCATCATCGGCGGCCAGTAAAAACCATGTCTACGAATAATCCAACATATTTTAATTCCTGCCTGGTGTGACCCATAGAGTCCTTCGTGGGTTTCCAACACTATTGGAGTGGCTTCATCTAAGTCTACGCATCTTAAGAGGACTCCACTTGCATCTTTCCTATACAGTACACCGTCCAAAAGGACGTGTGACAGTGCCTGAACTTTGATTCGCTGTTTGGCTTCCTGACTGGGGTCTGATAAGAAGTTGACTATCGGTTTCCTCCTGTCTTTCTCCGGGCTCATTATGTCTACGGCCAAGATATTATCCTCCGATTGTAGATGTGAACCCATTTCAGGTATGTTACACTGTTATGTCCTGTTTTTGTACCCTGACGCTAACTGCGCTAGGCTATTGGCTACTACATTTTCACCACGCCCCACAAATTGAAACGTGATATCTTCAAAACGTGTGACTAGCCGCTGTACTATCTCGAAATAGGGCAATAGCCTGCCTCGACAGGTGCATTCTTTGTTAACTTAGTCAATGACTAATTGAGAATCTCCCCTAACACGGGCTTCCTTTGCCTTTAGTGCCATGAGTTCCTTCAGTACTGTTATCAATGCTTCATACTCAGTTGCATTGTTAGTACGTATTACCTGTACACGAAAAGCTAGTCTGATATCTTTACCCATCGGGGATATTATACGAACTCTTATCCCAGCTCCGTTCTTAGTGGACGAGCCATCAAACCATGCCTGCCAGACCTCTTCAATTGCTTCTTCTTGCTCTATAGACAAGGCTGGGTCATGGTCGATTAGAAAATCAGCCAGTGCTTGTCCCTTGATTGACTGTTGAGACTTATACCTCAGATCATATGGAAACAGAATTAAGCTCCATTTGCTAATCCGTCCACTTAGTAATGGACTCTCAAATAAATATTTGATGATGGGTGACTTGGATACGACGTAGACTTTGCTGCTCCCGATATAGTGTCTAAATTTCATGATGGCATAAAATACTGATAGACACAACTTTTCTTTCGGAACATATCTGACCTCAATTGGTGTCAATTGCCTTGACAAGTAATAAACAGCCCTTTCTCGTCCATTCTCATCCATCTGAGCTAACATAGCCCCTATGGTCGTTTCAGTGGCAGCTACATAGAGAATGAAAGGTTTCCCGTATTGTGGGGGTATTAGAACTGGAGGGTGGGTTAAATATTTCTTTAAAGCAATGAACGCTTCTTCATGTTTTGTTGTCCACCTGAAATCATTTCTTCCCCTTAATAGGTTGGCGAACGCCTCAGTCTTTCCTGCGACATTTTCAATGAATCTACGAAGGTAATTCACCCTTCCAAGGAAAGCCTGTAATTCCTTTTTGCTTCTCAGAGCTGCTAAGTTCTGGATGGCTTTTACTTTGTTTTGATCGACTTCAATGCCGTGCTGGTGTACTAGGAAGCCCAAAAATTACCCCGCTTTGACTCCAAAGGCGCATTTAAGTGGGCTTAGTTTAAGATGGTGTTTTCTCATTTTCATGAAAGCATTTCTTAGATGGTCGACATGAAGTTCTTCCTTTGTCGACTTGACGACTATATTGTCGAAGTAGACTTCTACTGTCTTGCCAAGAGAGGCATCAAATATAGCATTCATTGCTCGCTGATAGGTCGCACCAGCATTTTTCAGTCCAAATGACAATACTACCCATTCGAATATTCCTAAAGGACATCTGAATGCTGTTTTATGTATATCTTCCTCTGCGATGAAGATCTGATTATAACCAAAGAACCCATCCATGAATGACATAATCTGGTGCCTTACTGTTTTGTCTATAAGATCATCCGCGACAGGCATAGGATACTCATCCTTTGGAGTAGCACGGTTCAAGTCTCTAAAGTCTATACAGACTCTGATTTTGCCGTTCTTTTTCAAAACAGGTACGATACTAGAAATCCACTCTGTGTAACGTGACGTCCTTATGCACCCCGCTCGAAAAAGCTTTTTAACTTCTTCAATGACTAGTTGTGTCACTTCCCTGATCATGCGCCTTAGTGCCTGTTGCACCGGCTTAAAATCTTTCTTGATGGGAAAGGTGTGTTCCACTAGTCTACGGTCTAACCCTGGCATCTTAGTATAATCTCAGGCGAAGCAGTCCTTAAATTCTCCACGTACTCCTTTAATCGTATTAAAAAGTTCTTTATTAACTGAATAACTAATAAAAAGAATCCTATGAAAAGTCACGCTTCCCAAATTAATACTAACTAATGGGTCACACGGCGTCATCAAAGACTCGCGCCCCTCGGTTCCACCTAAATCGGTAGACACGGGCTTATTAAGAGCATTAGGTGCTCTAAGCACTTCTAAGTTTATTGAGAGCCAAGAGATAGGTTGTCTGCAGCAACGATTCCCCTGGTAGACTTGAAGTCGTCGAAAGACATTGGCGACCGCTTTAGATCCTTTTTCATTCCGATCCATAAGTCCCTTCCTTTATGAGTCTATCGGGCTCTAACTCCGAGAAAATGTTTTGCTAGTTCTTTTCTTCTTTGCCGCCTTCGTTTCCATTTTGGCCGTTCGCCACTCTTCTTATGGGGTTTTCACCCGAATTGACTTCTTGCAGGACTTCCTCTATATCCTTTGCAATAAGCTCATCCCCCCATCTAGATGGAATGACTGGGTCTGCCCCCGGCTTAGGGTGCGATGTCCCGTAATCTACAATGTAATCAAACTTTCCAGATAGTTGGCCAAGGGGACCTATAGTAGGGTCGCCCAGCTTATATCGTTGCTCTAGCGTAAGGTCCTTGACACTCTTGCTTGTTTCTGCATACAAGATACTTTTGTCACAATAAGAGTATTCATCAGCCTTAATATTCTCAACTTCATAGTCAATCCACAACATCAATTCTCTATGCAATAGCTATAGAGTGCGCGGGTTTGATCACGATCTTTCCATTTGAAGACAAGTCTACAAGCTTGAGGAAATAGTTGACACAATAGGGGGTGCAGAGTTGAGTGATCAAGATCCTGTTCTGAGCTATTAGCTTGCATTTCTAACAGAGCATCCCTTCATCAAGGAACTGAGCTATTGGTGGTCCTGTCTGGAGTGCCTGGATGTCTACTTTAGGCGTTCCGTGTCTTGGCTTGCCCCCTTTCTCCTGCGGCCTTTCGGCCCGCTGAGTTCTGCTAAGGACGTCTCCTTCTACAGCTCCAGACCGGGATTAGCCGGTGTGACCGTTTCTCTCCTATCCTAACTTTGCCCCTTGTTGGGCAGACGAGTCATTAAACTCCAGATGTTGTTTGGGACGCTCCAAAGTACAGAGCTGTTGTTCAAGTGCTCTGCCTCGGCCATGAGGGCCACCACTTCCTCCTCCGGTTGCTGGCATGCGCTCTACACTTAGAGGGCTATTGAATCCCCTCTGTGAGTTATTAGAACCACTTCGCGAACTTGAGGAAACTATTCCATTGCTGCCTCCTCGAGCGGGGTCAAATCATACCAGACATCCCCCTGATTGTTCTGCAGATACTTCCTGAAAGTATTGCACCTATCGGTGGTGTGTGTGTCATCCATATGCCAACAACAGAGGTTGGATGCCACTTCCTTGATCGGGCAAGTGACTACACCTTTGTCAGCCAAGAGGCGGAAGACGACATTCGTTATCACGGTCTCCCGGGGATCTTTATGTCCTGTAGGGAAAAAGCAGTGTTAGTCTCAATGAAATTGATGTCTACATCGTAAACATCAAACATATGAACGATTATTTCATCATCAAAAGGCCTGTCGTCGACCATAGTGACTTCGTCGACTTCAGGGAAGCATAATTCTTTCGACTCTATAAGGTCTTGAATCATGTTCCTAAATGATAGACAATCCTTGGTCATATGTGTGAACGAACCATGCCACTTGCAATAATTTCTAGTTTTCTCTCTTTCCGTCTGAGATGCTCTGTGGCCCGGTTTGAGCTTAATCCTCTTCCGTTGGACAAGCCAGTCGAAAATTGCATCCACCTTGTCTACGTCGAAAGAATATTTTCTTTCTTCACCAGACTTCTGAGATGCTTTTGCATTTGAATTTTTCCTTGCTAGTGGTTCACAAACCGTTGCTTCGCCTTTCACGAACTCGGCCATGTCTACTTCAATGGTTTCTAACTGATATGCATGTTAGACTGGGCCACTTCCATCAACAACTGATGATATTTAGTCGCTCTCCTGTCCAAGTCATAGAAGTCGTTGATCCTTTCCCCTTGTAGCTTCTTCTTGAAAGGCATAGACAACACGTTTAATGCAATAATCAACTGGTCCCTTTCAGGAACTGCAGGTCTACATCGAAGCAGTGCTTTTCGTAAACGCATGAGGATTTGTCCTGGGTGTTCTCCAGCGGTCTATTTAAGCCGCATAACTTCAAAGATTGACATGGGTGTGTCTAGCCGAGCAAATGCTTTCATAAAGAAAGACTACATTTCCGCCCATGATGTTACTGACCCAAGAGGCAAACTTGCAAACCATGTTAAAGCATCTCCCGTGAGTGAGTTCGGGAATAATTTCAGCTTCCAAAAGTCATTGGTTGCAGCATCTCCTGCTTGGTGAGTGAACCGGGTGCTCTATAGGCGTCATCTCATCTTCCTCTGAAAAACGGATGAAATCAGGTACTCTATATCCCTTGGGCAAAGGAAAGTCTCTATCGAAATAGGCATGGTATGGACTCCTGTATAGACCAGGATCGTCCTGCTTGACAGCTCCAGGTATCATCTACTCCAAGACATGAGCGACAGTCTCATTTAAATTCTATGGTGGTACATGATCGAACTGTTCTCGTACATAGTCCTGGTTCACTTTCTCTTAGTGATAAGGCTTCCTTGCGGTGGCTCGAGATGGCTGTGGGTTTACCGAGTCATTCGCGTAGAAGCTTTCTGCCCGTGGTAGGCTTCCTATAGCTGGAGCTTCCCCTGATGGTATCTCCTCTACGGCTGCTTTACCAGGTCGGCGAGGGGGTAGCCACTTGCATATCTGTTTGTCACCCTGCGCCTCTACATCATCGTCTACAGGGTTTCACTGCATACACAGCATTTGACCTCCAAGACGTGGGAGATCGCGAGGTAGTAGGCCTCGAGGGGGACAGGGGGACATCCTGTCCCTATTGAAGGCCTCTGTAGCGCGTTAGTTAGCGCCGCTCCAAGGCTCATCCTCTTGGAATGACACATTGCGCCTCTCTACGCGCCGGGCATCTCCCATGAAAGAATTCTCCCTGTCTATGGGGGCACTTGGCTTTGCAGCGGCACTTGGCCTATTCAAAGCGTAGAGTTGCTTCAAAATCTGAGCTATATTATCTTGTAATCCAATGATGTGTCTGTCCATCAGGTTTCTCATATCATTGAATTCTTTTTCAAACTCGAGCCTGGATATGAACTCAGAAGTCGTATGTACACCAGAATTAGGGTGATTCGAAGTTTCCAGGCTTCCTAGAGCCGCGGTTTCGACATTTAAGTCTCCCGCTATAAGCTGATCATCGCCATCTAATGGAGGTGCAGACTCGCGATTAGCTCCGCTCCTGGTACTTTTTGCCATCTGTAGATTTTAAGCTTTTACACCTCCCACTGTTGTGACCAAAAATGTGTTCGCGTCGAATACGGATCACGTCGGAAATATTTGGCAATAATACTCATAGGTTTTTAGATGTCGTCGCATGTAAGTAAAGAGATAGATTTGATTAAATAAATGAAGCCTTACAATAAGAAAAAGGTCCTTACAGCCATAAAAAATAAAGTAAGGATTGTGGTACAACGTCGTGGTCTTGCGATTGTACGCTGCAGGCTAAGAGGATAAGAAGGCGGGGTTGTAAACTTGCTGCTGAACGTTGCATTCTTCCGAATCTGGACGATGGGGACGTCGTAAACTTGGCGCTAGATACTGCGGACTTGAGAATCGGGGCAATGACGTCGTAGACTTGACAACAGAGCACTGTAGACTTGCGACTCTAGATGGCGAAACTTGGTTGCTAGGCTTGGTGAACGGGCTGTGGTTGAATGTAGAGGCGAATGTGGATACCAAGGCTACGGTGGCTCACCCTGGTGGTGGTGTCGAAGGCGGGGATGTGTACCGGGACTACGGTGGCTTGTTCTGGCGTTGGGGTCGAAGGCGGAGAATTGTACCGGGACTACGGTTGTTCGTCCTGGCGTTAGAGTCGAAGGCGGAGAGCTGTTACCAGAGCTACGGTTGCTCACTCTGATGATGGAAGTGAAGGCGGAGGGTTGTTACCAGAGCTACGGTTGCTCACTCTGATGGAGGAAGTGAAGGCGGAGGATTGTTACAAGAGCTATGGTTGCTCACTCTGATGGTGGAAATGAAGACCAATGAAACCTTAAGGGTTTCGCTCAGGTCCGGGAATCTTATCAACTAAACTAAGGGGTGATGAGCAAGATAAGCTTCTGTTGGCTGATTTGATCGTGATTTTCTCTGAAGGAGATCCTCTCCCTTTTATACCCAGTCTGTTACGACCTTCTGAAGATCTTCCAGACTCAACCACCCCCAAGAATCTCGGAGCAAACTGACTTCCATTCGTGTAAACGTGGGTCGTAGATTCCTCTGACTTCGAGTTTAATTGATTAATTGATTGTCTTCTAAGACGTGAACTAGCATATGCATGGGTTGCAACTCCCATTTATCTCGGGGCTATGAAACCATTCCCCTTGACGTGTGTCCTTTGCACGCGCAGGCTCGTAGACTTCCCTAATTACAGGGTTACTACTCTGCCTCTGTAAACTTTCTTTGCCATATAGTCTGTGTAGACTGCAGACGCAGGCCTGGTGTGTTTAACTTTGCCATGGACTTTGTGTTTATTATGAGCTTTGTCAGAATTAGGCCCAAGATAGGCCCACGATAACCATCATGTTAATCGCATGTCAACAGTAGATTAGGGCTATAGACCTGGTGTGAGCGCTGCGTCTTCTCTCACAATCTACTCTTATTGTGGGCTTTGTTAGAGAGTAGGCCCAAGATACAATTTCCAGCCTCACGTTGAAGTTGTCTCTCCTGTCGGATGTGGCCGGATTTATTACATTGAAAATGCTTACGGTATTAAAGCCCAAAATTGCGGCTACCCCAAATTTCCATGGCCGGTCAGTGAAACGAGCTCCTATATTCGGGGAACTCCTCCCTCATGCATGTGCGCTATCTTTCATGCCAATGGTACGGTCGGCTATTATCATCCGGTACGTGTCACAAGCATTTTTATGATATTTTTTCATTTCCTAAGATTCCAATCAATCTTACGTAAATATACGTCGAACAACATGTATCTAACTATTTCTCCGCTCCATGAGTCTAGCCTCCCATAAGTTTATTAATCGATTTTGTGGAACAGCTGTTTGATAATGAAATAATTCTTCGGGCTGTTTTTGAACCAGTGGACCAAGACCCTAAAATAACTTGGGGACTGCCGACCAGGCGTGAGTGAACCCCATCACATCGATGATGCGGGTCGCATATCCCGCCGATGATCGAGTGGCCTTGGATGAGCATTCAGTGGAGAAAGAACAATCCACGTGGTGCTGTAAGCAACAAGTTTCAGTTGGACGTCCTAGTAGGTAACGTGTCCCCGTCAACTATCTATTATTTTTCTGTCGCTGCTAAACCTCGTACATTAATCCTTTGAGGGATTTTCGTCGGGTTCTGCGAGAACTTGGTGGCATTCCAGAAGATGAGAAAAACTTGGGCACGTCTCATAGGCACATGTGTTTTATTTCAAGTAAGAAAATAAGATGGGCATCAGATCACGATGCAAAATCTGAAAAGGGTTTATAGACGAAGTCAAGTAAACCAGATTGTAAGTATTTCATCCCGGGCGTCGGTTTGGTCACCGCTTTTAGATATTCCAAGACATAAAAGTGGTAATTATTGTCGGATAATTGAACATTCCCTTGAATGCTGATCGGGGGACCTATAAATAGCTTCTCCATTCTCATTCATCAGAACAACATATATTTTGTCTACCACAACAACTGTTTTCCTCTAGGCTTACGAGAAAGAAGAGAGTATTATTTTCCAATAAATGGCTTCCTCCATCGGGAAGGTCAGTCAGCTTCTGGCCGCATCACGATCGCAGTCGATTCCCTTTTCAGGAAGCAAGGTGTGTTGTCGAGAACACGACATCCTAGGATGTAATAATAGTAAACCCAGAAGCAATATTATTCATGTTGCACCATCGGTTCCTTCTCCTACAGATAATTCCTTAAAACTAACTCGTGGCAATGTAAAGAACTCGATTCCTTCTTATTTATTTGCCTATATGCATCGCCTTTTCTATTGTTTTGAGAGCTTATGAATTGTAGGATGATTTGATGGCCCTGCACGAGATGAGGCTAGGAGAAGTCAAGCAGCATTTGGAAGAGGTGCAAGGAAGGTGTTGACATGACGGACTATCTTGGGCCTATTTTCTAACGTAGCCCACATTAGGACGCTGCGCCCACGAGAGAAAAGATGGGACGCTCACACCAGGCTTATAGCTCTAATCTACACGAACTACACGACTGATTGATGACCCCGAGATCAGTGGGAGTCTACGGCCCACAACCGCACAAGGTACACGTCTCAACAGACAGATTGCTATCTCCGAAATCAATGGAGTATACAACCCTCGTCCGCTCGTTTTGCACGTCTTAATGGACGGTTTATTAACTCCGAAATCAGTGGAGTTTACAACCCACGTCCACACGAGTGACACATCTGACAGGACATTTTGTTGACTCCGAGATCCTCAGGGGTGGTTTAGATTAAATGATCTTCAGAGGTCGTAACAGACCGGGTATAAAAGGGAGGAGATCTTCATTGGAGAAATCACGATCAAATCAGCCACAAAATCACGATCAAAGGATGATATTCTCCCTTTTATACTCGGTCTGTTACGACCTCTGAAGATCCTCTAATTTAAACCACCTCCGTGGATCTCGGAGTCAACAAACCGTCCTCTAAAATGTGCCACCCGTGCGGACGTGGGTTGTAGACTCTACTGATTTTGGAGTTAATAAACCGTCATTTAAAACGTGCAACCCTTGCGAACGTGGGTTGTAGACTCGACTAATTTCGGAGTTAATAATCCGTCATATGAGACGTGTGACCCGTGCAGACGGGGCCGTAGACTCCACTAATCTCAGAGTCACTAAACCGTCGTGTAGTTTGTGTTGATTAGGGCTATATACCTGGTGTGAGCGCCGCGTCTTCTCTCACGTGAGCGCCGCGTCTTTTCTCACACTCTACTCCTATTGTGGGCTTTGTCAAAGAGTAGGCCCAAGATAGTCTATCATGTCAACATAAGCCCCCCCATTTTTATTGGGGAGACTTATGTCGCCTGAGCACTTCTGACATTTGCTTAAAACGAAAGAAAATCATTCGTCTTCTTCCTTCAAGCTTTCTTAAAACCCTTGTAGACTTTCGGAAACCCTTGTTTCTTTTGCCTTGATCATGTCTACTCTGTCATGGTCCAGACCGGCGACAACGGGTTGACCTTGGGTACTGTTCTTGACCCTGCCCTCTTTCCCGGTGTGGTACCCCAAGAGTACCTGATCACGGAGTACCCCATCCCCATCTGCGGGGAGGACTTTATGAACCCCCTAAATTGGGAGAAGAAGAGCGGCTTCCTCTGCTTCCCCTCCGTCGAGAAGCCGGTGGTGTAGAAGTGGGTTTCCACTTGACTTGGGAAGCTGGAGCATAGGCTGAAGGTTTACGGCCTTTGGTCGTTCGTCAAGCTGTTGCTGGTCACGAAGCGTTGTGACCCTCGGGTATGTACCAGTCTGCTTTTACTTCCCCGAGGGTCCTACGACCATAACCCTGGAGGACATCTACTTCTTGACAGGGAGCTACGTGGCCGACGTCCCCGTCCGCCTCCATCCTGTAGACGACGACGACCACCCCATAGAAATGCTCCAAATTCTGAGCACGGCGAGGAGACACCTGGAGATGATTGAAGGTCAGTCTCCTGCTGTCTGGGAAAAGGCTGAAGAGGTCGAGTTCTTCAGCGTCTGGCTGAGCAAATATGTATTTTGCTTCACCGGCAAGCGGGTACCAAAGTTGGTTTACGGGGTTGCCAACTTCCTGAGTTCCGCCTTCAGCCAGATCGCCTAGGCCCCATTTCTGTTGGGGTTGGTCTACCAGGGGTTGCACAAGACGATGACGAGCAGCATCCCCTTCCCAAGGTATCCAGCCGGCGGCCCCCTGTGGCTTGTACATCTATGGTCCTGCCTATGGATGCCAAAACTCACAGGATACCAGATGCCCTCCGGCACTACTCCAGTTGGGTGCTACGGGACGCACATGCTAGAGTCCTGCTATCGGTCCAAGGACAAGTGGTTGTGTGCCTCCGTAACGGGGCACATCCGTCACATTGTAGATACCGGGCGGGGTGAGCGCCGCAACTGGGTCCCCTTTCCTGCCGGCCACCCAATTTTGAGGCGCCGACGGAAGCTCACCCCGGGCCTATACTGGGACTCGGTTTTGACCAGCAGGGACCTGGTCTGCGTGTCGGAAGGGGGTTTTTCCTTCGAAGTCTACAACCCCCCAACTCTGTGCAAGGAAGGTTGGCTTTGTATAGAGCTCTTCAGTGCCCTTCTTCGACACCTCGAACGTCCCGATCAACACGAGGATTTTCAGCATTTTTTCTAAGGAAACCCTCCAGGTCTCGATGAGTCTCTTGGCCAAGAAGACAGAGCTCCAGCATATGGAGTTTTCTTCTGAGTCTACCCCAGTTTTGGCGGCAGAATTCTTTACTGTTCAGTGGGTGATCATATTTGACACCCTGTTGAAGAAGATGTCATTCATTCGGACCTCCATGGAGCCAGATCTCAACCTGTCCTCTGATATGATGCTGAAGGCAGGATAGAGGCCATCTCCTGGTATAGACTTATACTCATGTTCTTTGTCTTTCGAATTGAGAATTCTTATCTGACATAAGTTGTTGTCTTGGATGTAGACTCAGGGGACTCTTCACTAGAGAGCGGCCCTCCTCCCCCAGCCAGGTGTCTAACTCGTCTTCGCCAGTAATCTCTCGCCTCTACAGGCAAGCAGATCGAGCAGGGAGCGGCCACCAAGCGCAAAGCTCATACCCGTGAGTCCTCCGACTCTGAGGACGTGCCGATCTCCATTTCTTTCAAGAGTCGCCGCCCTACTGTTCAGGACCCGGTCACAATCTCTGTCAAGGTCCCGGAGCCTTCAGGGACGTCTTCTGCGAGGTATGCGACACTTTTACAATTAAGTATTGCGACTTTTCTCCAATTAACCGTATGGCATTGTTTTCAGGAGGACGACCACGACTCTGAGCCCGCCCCCTCTGATTCCTCAAGCGGCAGAGTCTCCTCGAGATGTGGTATGCAATCTCGTGTATATGTCATTTTCTGTTTTAAAGCCTAAAACACCTTACTCTCTCTCCCGGGCCCAATTCAATCCGGAAAATCCTACCCTGAAGAAGCTTCTGATGAAGCTGATCTGCCTCCTCCTTCCGAGGTATGCATGGTAGGTGTAGAGTTTGCTTGTTTAGTTTCTATATTTATGTTAAGTTTTAACTTGAAGACTATTCCCTCCCCAATCCCAGATGTCCCGGCTGCTGAGGAGCCGGAGGACATTACTGCTACAATAGAGACTGCCACTCCAGAGGTGGTGGGTGCGACGGGCACTAACCCTTCTACTGTTGCAGGTCTATCGTCGGCCAGCCGACCTCCTAGCCAGCCATCAAGCGAGACACCTCGGGAAGGTACTCCATTCTGCCTGAGTGACTTTGATCGCCTGATGGCGAATGTGGACCGTGTTGGGAGGCTCCTTCGCCTTGAGACCTTCTCTGAGGATCAGTTTAAAGACCTTCAGATCTACATCAAGGTGATCGAGGACTCCCTAGCCTCCACCATCGAAATGCAAGCAGCTTGCGTTGAATTCAGGAGGCAATTCTGGACCGAGTGGCCGGCGTACATACAAGACATTAAGGCGGTTGTGGTGCTGAGTTCAGGATTGCCGACTTCCTGAAGAAGCGTGCAAAAGGAGATGTTGATGTGAAGCTTCTCAGGGGACAGAGGGAGGATTTGACTCGCCAGCTTGCGCAGGTCCAGGCCAGGATTGCGGACGTTATGGCTCTTGAGAAAGATCTCAAGGAAGGGGCCTCTGTGGTAGACTCTCTGCTCGCAGAAAGATTTACTCATGCCTCTGAACAGCAGGACCGAGATGGATTGAAGTCTTGGTTTCGACAGAGGAATGAGGTCACCATCAAGAGGACCTGGGCCAAGGTTCCGACTTTCCTGTTCGTGGAAGCAGCACACGGAGTGCCTAGACCAAGCGCGGCGAGTTTAAGCAGGCGGTGATGTTTTAGTTTTTTTCTCTGAGGTCTCAAAGGATGACACCATTAAAAAAAACTCATTCTTTATTTTTTACCAGCTGTAGACTAACCAAGGGATGAAACCCTCTAAACAAACTCTCTAGTCTACAGCCATATAGAATACTTGTAAATTCAACTCTTAGCAATTTGTTCCCATATAAATGGGAAGCGTTTACTCAGAATCTTTTTGTGTGATTCCCAAATGGTCTTCCTATAGTGTTTCAGGTACTTGCCTAGAGGTTGTCTGACTCCTTCAAGGGTTGACAATCTGTAGCTATTTGCTGAGAAGGTCTCGCTAACTTGATACAGTCCTTCCCAATTCAGAGACCATTTTCCTAGAATCTGGTCTTTTGACTTTAAGGGTAAAATCATTTTCCTAACCAAGTCGTCGATTTGAAAATGCTTATGAACAACTTTCTTGTTGTAGTAGCGGGCTATTATCTGCTTGTGACCTATGTCTTGTCTACAACCTCTAGTCTCTTTCTTTCCAATTCTTCCAACTACATGTATGGCTTCGTCTTGTAGACAAGGTTGGCTGACAGGAAGCGACTTGTACCTCATTTCAATGGACAACACTGCGTCATGGCCGTAGACTAGCGCGAATGGAGTTTCCCCAGTGCTTTCACGCTTAGTGACTCTTAGAGCCCACAGTGTATCATTCAGTACTTCATGTCATTTCTTTGGATTAAGCCCGACCATCTTTTGAATGTTATTTTTAATTAATTTATTGGAGGCTTCAGCCTGCCCAGTCGCCTAAGGGTAATGTGGTGTGGAATTCAGGACTGAGAAGCCAAACTCTTCGGCAAACTCCCTCACTCTTGAATTGTTAAAAACCGTCCCGTTGTCTAAAACAATGTTCTGAGGAATGCTGAACCGATAAATGATGCAAGTCCGCAAAAAACTAATGACTTCATTATGGTCAATTTTCTTGTATACTTGTGCTTCTACCCACTTTGTGAAGTAATCTGTTGCTACCAATATAAACTCATCCCCTCGACTAGAGTGAAGATGAATTTCCCCTATCACATCTAAAGCCCAGGTCTTGAAAGGCTAAGGTTTGATCACATGGGTAAGGTCAGCTGCTGGAGCACGAGTTATCGTGCCATGTCGTTGGCATTCTTGACATCCTTTGGCCATTTCAGTGCAATTTTTCATCATCGGCGGCCAGTAAAAACCATGTCTACGAATAATCCAACATATTTTAATTCCTGCCTGGTGTGACCCATAGAGTCCTTCGTGGGTTTCCAACACTATTGGAGTGGCTTCATCTAAGTCTACGCATCTTAAGAGGACTCCACTTGCATCTTTCCTGTACAGTACACCGTCCAAGAGGACGTGTGACAGTGCCTGAACTTTGATTCGCTGTTTGGCTTCCTGACTGGGGTCTGATAAGAAGTTGACTATCGGTTTCCTCCTGTCTTTCTCCGGGCTCATTATGTCTACGGCCAAGATATTATCCTCCGATTGTAGATGTGAACCCATTTCAGGTATGTTACACTGTTATGTCCTGTTTTTGTACCCTGACGCTAACTGTGCTAGGCTATTGGCTACTACATTTTCACCACGCCCCACAAATTGAAACGTGATATCTTCAAAACGTGTGACTAGCCGCTGTACTATCTCGAAATAGGGCAATAGCCTGCCTCGACAGGTGCATTCTTTGTTAACTTAGTCAATGACTAATTGAGAATCTCCCCTAACACGGGCTTCCTTTGCCTTTAGTGCCATGAGTTCCTTCAGTACTGTTATCAATGCTTCATACTCAGTTGCATTGTTAGTACGTATTACCTGTACACGAAAAGCTAGTCTGATGTCTTTACCCATCGGGGATATTATACGAACTCTTATCCCAGCTCCGTTCTTAGTGGACGAGCCATCAAACCATGCCTGCCAGACCTCTTCAATTGCTTCTTCTTGCTCTATAGACAAGGCTGGGTCATGGTCGATTAGAAAATCAGCCAGTGCTTGTCCCTTGATTGACTGTTGAGACTTATACCTCAGATCATATGGAAACAGAATTAAGCTCCATTTGCTAATCCGTCCACTTAGTAATGGACTCCCAAATAAATATTTGATGATGGGTGACTTGGATACGACGTAGACTTTGCTGCTCCCGATATAGTGTCTAAATTTCATGACGGCATAAAATACTGATAGACACAACTTTTCTTTCGGAACATATCTGACCTCAATTGGTGTCAATTGCCTTGACAAGTAATAAACAGCCCTTTCTCGTCCATTCTCATCCATCTGAGCTAACATAGCCCCTATGGTCGTTTCAGTGGCAGCTACATAGAGAATGAAAGGTTTCCCGTATTGTGGGGGTATTAGAACTGGAGGGTGGGTTAAATATTTCTTTAAAGCAATGAACGCTTCTTCATGTTTTGTTGTCCACCTGAAATCATTTCTTCCCCTTAATAGGTTGGCGAACGCCTCAGTCTTTCCTGCGACATTTTCAATGAATCTACGAAGGTAATTCACCCTTCCAAGGAAAGCCTGTAATTCCTAAGTTCTGGATGGCTTTTACTTTGTTTTGATCGACTTCAATGCCGTGCTGGTGTACTAGGAAACCCAAAAATTACCCCGCTTTGACTCCAAAGGCGCATTTAAGTGGGCTTAGTTTAAGATGGTGTTTTCTCATTTTCATGAAAGCATTTCTTAGATGGTCGACATGAAGTTCTTCCTTTGTCGACTTGACGACTATATTGTCGAAGTAGACTTCTACTGTCTTGCCAAGAGAGGCATCAAATATAGCATTCATTGCTCGCTGATAGGTCGCACCAGCATTTTTCAGTCCAAATGACAATACTACCCATTCGAATATTCCTAAAGGACATCTGAATGCTGTTTTATGTATATCCTCCTCTGCGATGAAGATCTGATTATAACCAGAGAACCCATCCATGAATGACATAATCTGGTGCCTTGCTGTTTTGTCTATAAGATCATCCGCGACAGGCATAGGATACTCATCCTTTGGAGTAGCACGGTTCAAGTCTCTAAAGTCTATACAGACTCTGATTTTGCCGTTCTTTTTCAAAACAGGTACGATACTAGAAATCCACTCTGTGTAACGTGACGTCCTTATGCACCCCGCTCGAAAAAGCTTTTTAACTTCTTCAATGACTAGTTGTGTCACTTCCCTGATCATGCGCCTTAGTGCCTGTTGCACCGGCTTAAAATCTTTCTTGATGGGAAAGGTGTGTTCCACTAGTCTACGGTCTAACCCTGGCATCTTAGTATAATCTCAGGCGAAGCAGTCCTTAAATTCTCCACGTACTCCTTTAATCATATTAAAAAGTTCTTTATTAACTGAATAACTAATAAAAAGAATCCTATGAAAAGTCACGCTTCCCAAATTAATACTAACTAATGGGTCACACGGCGTCATCAAAGACTCGCGCCCCTCGGTTCCACCTAAATCGGTAGACACGGGCTTATTAAGAGCATTAGGTGCTCTAAGCACTTCTAAGTTTATTGAGAGCCAAGAGATAGGTTGTCTGCAGCAACGATTCCCCTGGTAGACTTGAAGTCGTCGAAAGACATTGGCGACCGCTTTAGATCCTTTTTCATTCCGATCCATAAGTCCCTTCCTTTATGAGTCTATCGGGCTCCAACTCCGAGAAAATGTTTTGCTAGTTCTTTTCTTCTTTACCGCCTTCGTTTCCATTTTGGCCGTTCGCCACTCTTCTTATGGGGTTTTCACCCGAATTGACTTCTTGCAGGACTTCCTCTATATCCTTTGCAATAAGCTCATCCCCCCATCCAGATGGAACGACTAGGTCTGCCTCCGGCTTAGGGTGCGATGTCCCGTAATC
Source organism: Melastoma candidum (assembly GCA_023653495.1). Taxonomy (NCBI): domain Eukaryota; kingdom Viridiplantae; phylum Streptophyta; class Magnoliopsida; order Myrtales; family Melastomataceae; genus Melastoma; species Melastoma candidum. The sequence goes on from CM042885.1 coordinate 5,852,853, forward strand.
TACAATGTAATCAAACTTTCCAGATAGTTGGCCAAGGGGACCTATAGTAGGGTCGCCCAGCTTATATCATTGCTCCAGCGTAAGGTCCTTGACACTCTTGCTTGTTTCTGCATGCAAGATACTTTTGTCACAATAAGAGTATTCATCAGCCTTAATATTCTCAACTTCATAGTCAATCCACAACATCAATTCTCTATGCAATAGCTATAGAGTGCGCGGGTTTGATCACGATCTTTCCATTTGAAGACAAGTCTACAAGCTTGAGGAAATAGTTGACACAATAGGGGGTGCAGAGTTGAGTGATCAAGATCCTGTTCTGAGCTATTAGCTTGCATTTCTAACAGAGCATCCTTTCATCAAGGAACTGAGCTATTGGTGGTCCTGTCTGGAGTGCCTGGATGTCTACTTTAGGCGTTCCGTGTCTTGGCTTGCCCCCTTTCTCCTGCGGCCTTTCGGCCCGCTGAGTTCTGCTAAGGACGTCTCCTTCTACAGCTCCAGACCGGGATTAGCCGGTGTGACCGTTTCTCTCCTATCCTAACATTGCCCCTTGTTGGGCAGACGAGTCATTAAACTCCAGATGTTGTTTGGGACGCTCCAAAGTACAGAGCTGTTGTTCAAGTGCTCTGCCTCGGCCATGAGGGCCACCACTTCCTCCTCCGGTAGCTGGCATGCGCTCTACACTTAGAGGGCTTTTGAATCCCCTCTGTGAGTTATTAGAACCACTTCGCGAACTTGAGGAAACTATTCCCGTTGCTGCCTCCTCGAGCGGGGTCAAATCATACCAGACATCCCCCTGATTGTTCTGCAGATACTTCCTGAAAGTATTGCACCTATCGGTGGTGTGTGTGTCATCCATATGCCAACAACAGAGGTTGGATGCCACTTCCTTGATCGGGCAAGTGACTACACCTTCGTCAGCCAAGAGGCGGAAGACGACATTCGTTATCACGGTCTCCCGGGGATCTTTATGTCCTGTAGGGAAAAAGCAGTGTTAGTCTCAATGAAATTGATGTCTACATCGTAAACATCAAACATATGAACGATTATTTCATCATCAAAAGGCCTGTCGTCGACCATAGTGACTTCGTCGACTTCAGGGAAGCATAATTCTTTCGACTCTATAAGGTCTTGAATCATGTTCCTAAATGATAGACAATCCTTGGTCATATGTGTGAACGAACCATGCCACTTGCAATAATTTCTAGTTTTCTCTCTTTCCGTCTGAGATGCTCTGTGGCCCGGTTTGAGCTTAATCCGCTTCCGTTGGACAAGCCAGTCGAAAATTGCATCCACCTTGTCTACGTCGAGAGAATATTTTCTTTCTTCACCAGACTTCTGAGATGCTTTTGCATTTGAATTTTTCCTTGCTAGTGGTTCACAAACCGTTGCTTCGCCTTTCACGAACTCGGCCATGTCTACTTCAATGGTTTCTAACTGATATGCATGTTAGACTGGGCCACTTCCATCAACAACTGATGATATTTAGTCGCTCTCCTGTCCAAGTCATAGAAGTCGTTGATCCTTTCCCCTTGTAGCTTCTTCTTGAAAGGCATAAACAACACGTTTAATGTAATAATCAACTGGTCCCTTTCAGGAACTGCAGGTCTACATCGAAGCAGTGCTTTTCGTAAACGCATGAGGATTTGTCCTGGGTGTTCTCCAGCGGTCTATTTAAGCCGCATCACTTCAAAGATTGACATGGGTGTGTCTAGCCGAGCAAATGCTTTCATAAAGAAAGACTACATTTCCGCCCATGATGTTACTGACCCAAGAGGCAAACTTGCAAACCATGTGAAAGCATCTCCCGTGAGTGAGTTCAGGAATAATTTCAGCTTCCAAAAGTCATTGGTTGCAGCATCTCCTGCTTGGTGAGTGAACCGGGTGCTCTATAGGCGTCATCTCATCTTCCTCTGAAAAACGGATGAAATCAGGTACTCTATATCCCTTGGGCAGAGGAAAGTCTCTATCGAAATAGGCATGGTATGGACTCCTGTATAGACCAGGATCGTCCTGCCTGACAGCTCCAGGTATCATCTACTCCAAGACATGAGCGACTGTCTCATTTAAATTCTATGGTGGTACATGATCGAACTGTTCTCGTACATAGTCCTGGTTCACTTTCTCTTAGTGATAAGGCTTCCTTGCGGTGGCTCGAGATGGCTGTGGGTTTACCGAGTCATTCGCGTAGAAGCTTTCTACCCGTGGTAGGCTTCCTATAGCTGGAGCTTCCCCTGATGGTATCTCCTCTACGGCTGCTTTACCAGGTCGGCGAGGGGGTAGCCACTTGCATATCTGTTTGTCACCCTGCGCCTCTACATCATCGTCTACAGGGTTCACTGCATACACAGCATTTGACCTCCAAGACGTGGGAGATCGCGAGGTAGTAGGCCTCGAGGGGGACAGGGGGACATCCTGTCCCTATTGAAGGCCTCTGTAGCGCGTTAGTTAGCACCGCTCCAAGGCTCATCCTCTTGGAATGACACATTGCGCCTCTCTACGCGCCGGGCATCTCCCATGAAAGAATTCTCCCTATCTACGGGGGCACTTGGCTTTGCAGCGGCACTTGGCCTATTCAAAGCGTAGAGTTGCTTCAAAATCTGAGCTATATTATCTTGTAATCCAATGATGTGTCTGTCCATCAGGTTTCTCATATCATTGAATTCTTTTTCAAACTCGAGCCTGGATATGAACTCAGAAGTCGTATGTACACCAGAATCAGGGTGATTCGAAGTTTCCAGGCTTCCTAGAGCCGCGGTTTCGACATTTAAGTCTCCCGCTATAAGCTGATCATCGCCATCTAATGGAGGTGCAGACTCGCGATTAGCTCCGCTCCTGGTACTTTTTTCCATCTGTAGATTTTAAGCTTTTACACCTCCCACTGTTGTGACCAAAAATGTGTTCTCGTCGAATACGTATCACGTCGGAAATATTTGGCAATAATACTCATAGGTTTTTAGATGTCGTCGCATGTAAGTAAAGAGATAGATTTGATTGAGTAAATGAAGCCTTACAATAAGAAAAAGGTCCTTACAGCCATAAAAAATAAAGTAAGGATTGTGGTACAACGTCGTGGACTTGCGATTGTACGCTGCAGGCTAAGAGGATAATAAGGCGGGGTTGTAAACTTGCTGCTGAACGTTGCAGTCTTCCGAATCTGGACGATGGGGACGTCGTAAACTTGGCGCTAGACACTGCGGACTTGAGAATCGGGGCAATGACGTCGTAGACTTGACAACAGAGCACGGTAGACTTACGACTCTAGATGTCGAAACTTGGTTGCTAGGCTTGGTGAACGGGCTGTGGTTGAATGTAGAGGCGAATGTGGATACCAAGGCTACGGTGGCTCACCCTGGTGGTGGTGTCGAAGGCGGGGATGTGTACCGGGACTACGGTGGCTTGTCCTGGCGTTGGGGTCGAAGGTGGAGAATTGTACCGGGACTACGGTTGCTCGTCCAGGCGTTAGAGTCGAAGGCGGAGAGTTGTTACCAGAGCTACGGTTGCTCACTCTGATGATGGAAGTGAAGGCGGAGGGTTATTACCAGAGCTACGGTTGCTCACTCTGATGGTGGAAGTGAAGGCGAAGGGTTGTTACAAGAGCTACGGTTGCTCACTCTGATGGTGGAAATGAAGACCAATGAAACCTTAAGGGTTTCGCCCAGGTCCGGGAATCCTATCTACTAAACTAAGGGGTGACGAGCAAGATAAGCTTCTGTTGGCTGATTTGATCGTGATTTTCTCTGAAGGAGATCCTCTCCCTTTTATACCCAGTCTGTTACGACCTTCTGAAGATCTTCCAGACTCAACCACCCCCAAGAATCTCGGAGCAAACTGACTTCCATTCGTGTAAACGTGGGTCGTAGACTCCTCTGACTTCGAGTTTAATTGATTAATTGATTGTCTTCTAAGACGTACACTAGCATATGCATGGGTTGCAACTCCCATTTATCTCGGGGCTATGAAACCATTCCCCTTTACGTGTGTCCTTTGCACACGCAGGCTCGTAGACTTCCCTAATTACAGGGTTACTACTCTGCCTCTGTAAACTTTCTTTGCCATATAGTCTGTGTAGACTGCAGACGCAGGCCTGGTGTATTTAACTTTGCCATGGACTTTGTGTTTATTATGGGCTTTGTCAGAATTAGGCCCAAGATAGGCCCACGATAACCATCATGTTAATCGCATGTCAACAGTAGATTAGGGCTATAGACCTGGTGTGAGCGCTGCGTCTTCTCTCACAATCTACTCTTATTGTGGGCTTTGTTAGAGAGTAGGCCAAGATACAATTTCCAGTCTCACGTTGAAGTTGTCTCTCCTGTCAGATGTGGCCGGATTTATTACATTGAAAATGCTTACGGTATTAAAGCCCAAAATTGCGGCTACCCCAAATTTCCATGGCCGGTCAGTGAAACGAGCTCCTATATTCGGGGAACTCCTCCCTCATGCATGTGCGCTATCTTTCATGCCAATGGTACGGTCGGCTATTATCATCCGGTACGTGTCACAAGCATTTTTATGATATTTTTTCATTTCCTAAGATTCCAATCAATCTTACGTAAATATACGTCGAACAACATGTATCTAACTATTTCTCCGCTCCATGAGTCTAGCCTCCCATAAGTTTATTAATCGATTTTGTGGAACAGCTGTTTGATAATGAAATAATTCTTCGGGCTGTTTTTGAACCAGTGGACCAAGACCCTAAAATAACTTGGGGACTGCCGACCAGGCGTGAGTGAACCCCATCACATCGATGATGCGGGTCGCATATCCCGCCGATGATCGAGTGGCCTTGGATGAGCATTCAGTGGAGAAAGAACAATCCACGTGGTGCTGTAAGCAACAAGTTTCAGTTGGACGTCCTAGTAGGTAACGTGTCCCCGTCAACTATCTATTATTTTTCTGTCGCTGCTAAACCTCGTACACATTAATCCTTTGAGGGATTTTCGTCGGGTTCTGCGAGAACTTGGTGGCATTCCAGAAGATGAGAAAAACTTGGGCACGTCTCATAGGCACATGTGTTTTATTTCAAGTAAGAAAATAAGATGGGCATCAGATCACGATGCAAAATCTGAAAAGGGTTTATAGACGAAGTCAAGTAAACCAGATTGTAAGTATTTCATCCCGGGCGTCGGTTTGGTCACCGCTTTTAGATATTCCAAGACATAAAAGTGGTAATTATTGTCGGATAATTGAACATTCCCTTGAATGCTGATCGGGGGACCTATAAATAGCTTCTCCATTCTCATTCATCAGAACAACATATATTTTGTCTACCACAACAACTGTTTTCCTCTAGGCTTACGAGAAAGAAGAGAGTATTATTTTCCAATAAATGGCTTCCTCCATCAGAAAGGTCAGTCAGCTTCTGGCCGCGTCACGATCGCAGTCGATTCCCTTTTCAGGAAGCAGGGTGTGTTGTCGAGAACGCTACATCCTAGGATGTAAAAATAGTAAACCCAGAAGCAATATTATTCATGTTGCACCATCGGTTCCTTCTCCGGCAGATAATTCCTTAAAACTAACTCGTGGCAATGAAAAGAACTCGATTCCTTCTTATTTATTTGCCTATATGCATCGCCTTTTCTATTGTTTTGAGAGCTTATGAATTGTAGGATGATTTGATGGCCCTGCACGAGATGAGGCTAGGAGAAGTCAAGCAGCATTTGGAAGAGGTGCAAGGAAGGGATACGACAGAAGTACTTGCGATGGTGGATGCTCTCCAGCGGCTGGCCATCAAGTACCATTTCGAGGACGAAGTTGTAGCGATTCTGGAGGCACTATACTCGGTCTTTCCCACCCATGGAGATCTTCATGAGCAAGCATTATGCTTCCGCCTCTTGCGTCAGGAAGGCTTCAACGTGTCTTTAGGTAATAAATGCACTTCCACATGATAGCACACTCGATTTCGTGTTATAGCCATGCAAGTTTGTGTTCTCTTGTATGAGTTCAGATATGTCCGGCTGGCTCAACATCGTCAACAGCATGGCCAATGCAAAAACTCTGGGGACAGATGATATATTGGCATTGGCGAGCTTGCACGAAGCTTCGCATTTGTGCATGGAAGAGGAAGACATCATCGAGCAAATTGGAGAAACCACAGCTCGTGTGCTGAAATCATCACTAAACAAGATCTCTGATCATGATCAGGCAGATTTTGTAAGGCACACTCTCCAAGATCCGGTCCACAAGAGCTTGCCGATATTCACCTCCAAGAATATAAGGGATGGCCATATATTGTCATCGAATTACAGCTGGAGCACTGCTTTATATGACCTGGCTCTATTGGATTCAAGCTTAAATAAGTTCATATATCAAGTAGAAGTCCAGCGAGTTTCCAAGTAAGTCCTGAGATTCTACGGCTAGATGCATATCAAATTCTATCTTATAAACCCTGACAGTCTTTCTACATTGATCGTGTTAGATGGTGGAAAGACCTGGGTTTGGAAAAGGAAATGGAATTCGCAAGGCATCAGCCATTGAAATGGTACATGTGGACTATGGCAACCCTCACAAAGCCGAGCTTGTCCATGGAGAGGATGGAGCTCCTCGAGCCGATATCTCTCATCTATGTTGTTGATGACATATTCGATGTGAAAGGGACACTCGAAGAACTCATCATATTCACCAACTCCATTGTGAGGTAGATATTCGAAAAGTAATATTGAAATTTGTCCTGCCTACATTACCATTTTAGTTTGAATAATAGATGGGATTTATTGCAGATGGTCGCCGGATGAAAATCTCCCAGAGTACATGAAAGTGTGTTTTTGCGTGCTTGACAATATCACCAACGAGATAAGCAGTGAGGCCTATCGCCGGCATGGATGGAATCCCGTTGCTTCTCTACGGAAATCAGTATGCCCCAACCTCTTTGGTAGGAAAGACAGGAATTAGGCACTGATCGTAACATCTTTAGATGTCTCATTGAATGTTTGCTAATGATCCAACAGTGGGGACACCTGGTCGAGGCATTTCTAGTTGAGGCGAGGTGGTTCGCAAATAAAACATATCCTTCATCCGAGAACTACCTTCGAAATGCAGTCGTCACCTCAGGCGTTCATTGCACCCTAGTCCATGCTTTCTTTCTTCTCGATGAAGGGATCACAAAGCAAAGAGTTGACATACTGGATGGTTTGCCGGGATTTGTGGCTTCCACAGCCACCATCCTACGCCTATGGGATGACTTGGGAAGCGCAAAGGATGAAAACCAACATGGGCATGACGGGTCATACCTGGAATACTACAAGAAAGAGCACCCGGGATGCTCGGACGCGAGTGCTAGAGCTCATGTTAAGGGCCTGATTGCCAAGGAATGGAAGAAGCTGAACCAGGAGTGTCTCCTTTCCCGTGAATTCCCTAAATCCTTCAGCAAAGTTTGCCTGGACACTGCGAGGATGGTCCCGCTGATGTATGACTATGACGTTGACCAACCGTTCCCGCTCTTGAAGGAACTTATGAATTCGATCCTCTTCGGAGGAGAGGCCTCCGCAACGCAGAACTGACGGAAGTAAAATTCTCCGTTGCATAGTTGCAGCCGATTGCCTTTTCGATACTTAAAATACTAGCTCACAATGTGTTAAATAAATGACCAAAGTCCTTTGGTTCATGAATAAAAATCTTCCAGACTTCTAGCACGCAAACAAAACCACGAACCAGAATCTACAAGGAACATCGATAGCCCGAGTTTTCGATGACAAAGTCATTAAAAACCATGAGATAACGTAACCCCCATCGTCGGGCGTTTTGTCGTATTAGGTAAATCATGCGATGGTGAGGGCAGACTCCGGAACACGTGGTTCAAAGTGCCTCGGAAAAGCTCGGCACTGTTCCATTTCCGTCGACATTCACACCCCAACAAATCACGTCACTCCATACTAATCATACATTTCAAAATCGCCAAAGATCAGGAACGGAAGGTGGTGGTGGTGGGTGGATCGGACAGCAGGGTTTCGGGAAATCCTAATAATAATTATCAAATATGAAACCGACCACCCAAGAAAAGACTAATTAAACTTAAAACGCTAGTGAGAAGCCCTGAGCAGATCCTTTAGTGTTGGATAGTTCAGGAACACTAAGAGGGGGTGAATTAGTGTTTATAACTTTTTCGCCCTTTCTCAGTGTCAGCGGAAGCGTACTGTATCACAGCAGAACGTTTCTCAGAATGAGAACTGCTTTGCTGTAACCATTACGACTTAATCGTTGGATTCTCGTACGAGTGTTGCGCAATCGTAAGGGACACAGTAGTTTATAGTGGTTCGGCCTTAATCGACCTACGTCCACTTTCCACCGTAGAGGTGATTCCACTATTTGAAAATAATGGGTGCAAAGAGCCCTTGCACTAGGCGTATGTTTCTCTCACAAAGTGAGATTTAGAATCCTGTACAATAGATGATCACTCCTGGCAACGGTCAGCTCCTCACACAGTGGATGTCTTCTCATGTCCAGCAGAATGATGCTCACGCTCAGCAGTTGATTGTGCAAAGGATTCGTACACAGCTCGTTGTCCCTTGATATAAGCCTGACTATCAAAGCACAAAGACAACTTTGCGTTAGTATATAAATCCTCACAGATAATTCCTTACAGTGAAAAATGGCTTCTCAGAGAGCAGCCCATTTCTGCTTCACAGCGAAGGAATGCTTCGGCACTTGTTTGCTCAGAAGAGGATTTCCATAAAGATTTCGTCCCTTCTCAGGATGATCCTGTCTATAAGCGCAAGAGAGACAACCACAAAGTTAATCAAATAGATCACCACAAAGATCACGAAGAGAAGAACCACAAAGATCACAAAGAGAACCACAAAGACTACTTAGAAGGTATACGTCCTACACTCAGTTCGGACGTGCACGGTTACCACAGCCGTGACTCACTGCACTGCACACCCAGTGCCTGGGGTGGAATTTTCCGATCCGTTGGCTTCCACGCAACCTGCTTTATTAACTCTCTGGATCAGGCGTTCAAGATTTCTGCACAGCACCCCTGTGCTCGGGAGGACCTCTTTCCACTCCGGCGGCGTTCCCAACTCCTGCTCTACCCTGCAGGCACGAGACTTCTGGCGCGCACCCGCAAGTGCGTGTCTAACTGCTCAAACTCCGTAGGCTCGAGACTTCCCTGCGAAAAGACACGACAAGAACGGCTTCTTGCCGATGGGTCAGCAACCGGTTACTGCAATCAGCACAGGTATTCACTTAGCTTCCCTCAGACGATTCGCCGACTGCTCGTTGAACGCACTGAGGACACCTAGTCCCTCTCACGACGATCAAGGAATCTGAACTCAGCCCCTTGACACCCTCGCACGCAGTTTGCGTGCAATAAGAACCAGGAGACACTTAGCACCTTCCGCTCTCCGTCGACCACTTAGACCACTCAGACCACTTAGCCACTCAGCCCACTTAGAAAACGTTCGAAAACGTCAAGAGATTATGTGAGGGTCGTCTGGTATAAAAAGGAACGAAACAAATAATCTGTTTCCCAAAAACGAATAATTTGTTTCCTAAAATCAGAATACAGGAAGCTGTAATCGTGGATCAGCAACAGGATGCTCAACGGTCATAATGACCAAGAAGGGAAGGAAATCATTGATGATATTCCTTGCACGTATAATCTGATCTAAACTTTATCAGATTAAATAATGATTATTGAAATCATTAGTCACGTAAATATGGAATAACTAAATTCCTTAATATTTATTGAGATAGAATATGAAGTAGAATTTCCTTGTCAAAATCTTTCTCAAGCGTTATTGTCTGGTAATAACACATGGTTATTAGAATCAGGTAACATATTTAATCATTAAATATGATTAGATTGCAATAAGCAAATTTGGAATAATAATTATTCCTTCATCAGCGCAGTAACGCGGAACCGCTTCGCTGTAATGCAGCAAGGTCTTTCTTAAGTGTAAGGACACATTCATTAGGTTGCAGCGTAACATTGCTGCAGGATATCCAAGAAATATTTTGTTTCCAAAATTGAACTTGGAAAGCTAATCTCGTAATATTTAGATGCCTAAACATTTATAATGAGATCATTAAGCTAGATTAAATGAACTTGGACACTCAGACGAATATTCTGAATTAGCCCAAAATAAAATGTGAATATTAGAAAATATGTTTCCATATTTTCAGTGTTTATGCGTAAGATCACAGTAACACTTTACTGTAACGCGACAAACTGTAATTGTTACTTGCTGTGGTTCAGCAACACATTTCTCAAGCTCATCACTAAGAATAAGCGAAGTGTTACAGTGACTAGCTTCTCAAGCTCATCATCAAAACTAGGACTAACATTCTCCCCCTTTTTGATGATGACAAAACACGAAGTGCATAGGGAATAGATCATAGAGATTGAAACACAAACTCAACTTCCCCTGAAATTAAGCAAGCTCCCCCTGAGAGTAAGCAGGCAGTAGCAACACACTTCTCCCCCTTTTTGTCATATTAAAAAGAAATAGAGGATAAAATGGAAACTGCATATATACTTGTGCTGCAAAAATTGCAAAGCACCCAAACAAGTTCGAACATCTTAAATGCATTCAAAAGAAATATAGTGGAGAGATACTCAATCCACTTCAAAGTTATTCAAAATAAAGAACTAGAGTTCTCAACATCAGAAACCACAACAAGGAGAGTCATCTCAATCCTCGCGCGGGAGTTCCTTAACAACAGCCATCATCTCCTCAGTCATTTTCTCCAACTTAGTCAGCCTTTCACCAAAGCCGTCCATCCTTTCCAGGAGACAACGCCTGGTGAAGTTGATCTCATCACAGATTGTGGCCATGAGCTTGGAGTAAGAGACATCAGCCTGTGCACCAGTGGTGGCCTTCTCGCGTTTAACATGCCTCTGCTTTTCAGCAGGAGCAGCTTTGCCGCGTACAGAAGCAGCGATCTCTCGCTTGGAAGGCTTCTTAATGAAAGTACCATCAACAAACTGGTATCCCATGCTTTCAATGGAGGCAACTCCAATAATCTGAGTAGTCCAGGTATCCATTTTGTTCAGAGGAGTAGCATCCTGTCCATAATGTTTCAGAAGAGCCGTGATCACATTTGTGAAAGTAAGGCCCCTGTTCTCATCTTTGATGCAAGAAGCCATATGGCTGAAGATAATACTTCCTAGATTTCCAGGAATGCCTTTCTTAAGATGGACCAGGAAGTTCCAATCACGAGGCATGACTGAATCAACACTCCCCACCCTTGGTGCCAAACAAGACATCACCACTTTGTGCAGCATTCTGTTGCTGAAGCTCAAAGAGGTATTCTGTAAATAGCCAGAGGGTGTGATAGGAACTCCATCATTGATGAGCTGATAGGCTTCCATCTTGCCTTCATTGATCACCCTCAGATTATTGACAAGGTTGGCAATAAAAATGCGACATATGTCAAAGACAGAGTAAACAAATACTTTTCCATCAACGATGGCCCTAATAAACTTGATGTTTGAATCCTCCTTGTAAAAAGTCAGATTCTCATAGAATTGTTTCACTTTTGAGATAGATCCTATCTCATTGAACTCACAGAAGGTTTTCCAGCTAAGCCTTTCAAGCAGTTCAGCAATGGTCACCTGATGAGCAGTAAGCCAATCAAAGTCCACTCTCTTACAAGAGGTAACATTCCTTGTTTCCAAATTTCTATTTGGCATCAAGTCATCAGCAAGAATTCGATTAATTTCAGCCATAGAGACATACTGGTCGATCTCAGGCAGGAAAACATCAGAGTCCGTATCAAGCTTTTGCTTTTTAGATCCAGTAGGATCAGATTTCGGAGTACCTGATGAGGAACGCTTTCCTCTTGTGCGAGAAGCAACACCAGTGACATAAGAGCGTGCTTTCTCAGGGAGATGGACATCAGTAACTTCAATCTCATCCCCAGCATCCTCAGAGAGATCCTTCTCCTTAGGCAACTCTGTCTCCTCATCCTGAGACATATCCTTGTTGCTTGAAGTTTGGTCACCCTCAGAGACAGCATCCACCTTAGTAGACGAGGAGTCCTCCTTTTCAGGAGTTCTTTGATTTTCTTCCAAAAGTCCTCCTTCCGATTTTTCAACATCAGGGAGAGTTTCCTCACCCACCGATTTTTCAGACACAGTAGCATCGGACTTGGTCAAAGAGACTTTGTCAAAGGTGCTGACCTTCAAGCCAGCGGAGGGACCCTTGGAGACTTTGACAAGAGTTGTCTTAGCCTTACCAGCGGTGCCGACCTCAGTTGGTGCCGGAGCAACCATGGATTGAACGGGCATCTCCCCCTCAGAAACAGGGGGTTGTTCCTCAAAACGAGAAACCTTTGAAGTTGCGGCCACAGCCTTGGACCGTTTCTTGGGGGTTGCCTTCCCCTTTCCGGACATTGCCGATTTTGGAGCCATGGGTGACGAAAGAGGTTCGAGAGATTTTAGGGTTTCGAGAGAAAATGGGTAAAGAGGAAGTTTCGGTGTGACATGATGGTGAAGAGGAACGGTTAATATATTTGGGAGTTTTCTTTTGATTTTAGAAAGTGGGAACGTGGAGAACATGGAAGGTAAATCACCCAAATTTTGGCAACAAATAATTCTCTACCAAGAGAGAAAATATTATTACGTTTTATCTTATGAGTGAGGATTACAAATTCCTAACTCATCCCGTAAATAATTAAACCTCTCTTTATCAAGTGGTTTAGTAAATATGTCAGCAAGCTGTTGCTCAGTATTAATGTACTGAATATCCACATTGCCATTTTGCACATTATCACGAAGAAAATGATGTCTCAACTCAATATGCTTAGATCTTGAGTGATGGACAGGATTTCGTGATAAATTAATTGCACTTGTGTTGTCACACATTATTGGAATACTATCAAAATGAAGATCGTAATCTTCAAGTTGTTGTCGCATCCAAAGTAATTGAGCACAGCAACTCGCTGATGCGACATATTCAGCCTCTGCTGTTGATAAAGCAACAGATGTCTGCTTTTTAGAGAACCAGGAAATCAACATATTTCCTAGTAATTGACAAGTACCGGATGTGCTTTTTCTATCAATGCGACATCCAGCGTAGTCAGCATCTGAATATCCTATAGGATCTAGCAATGATCCTCTGGGATACCATTGGCCTAAGCTAACAGTTCCTACGAGGTATCGAAAGATCCTCTTAACTGCAGCACGATGTGACTCTTTTGGAGCAGACTGATATCTAGCGCATAAGCATACGCTAAACATGATATCAGGTCTCGAAGCAGTAAGATAGAGTAATGATCCTATCATGCTCCTATATGATTTGGAATCAACTTCCTTTCCATCCTCATCTTTCTCAATTTTGGTATTACTGCTAATTGGAGTTGACAGAGGTTTAGCATTCTCAAGATTAAATTTCTTGAGCAACTGTTTGCTGTATTTTTCTTGATGGATAAAAATTCCATCCTTGGTTTATTTGATTTGAAGTCCAAGAAAGAAAGTTAGTTCTCCCATGAGACTCATTTCAAATTCTCCTTTCATTAGATCAGAGAATTCGGTACATAATTTTTCATTAGTTGATCCAAATATAATGTCGTCAACATATATTTGAGCAACTAGAAGATCAGCATCCTGTTTCTTAAGAAACAAGGTTGTGTCTATTTTTCACGCTTATATCCTTTCTCAATGAGAAAAGAACTAAGCTTTTCGTACCATGCTCTTGGTGCTTGCTTAAACCCATACAAGGCTTTAGAGAGCTTATAAACATGATTATGATACTTTGGATCGGTGAATCCAGGAGGTTGTTCAACATACACTTCCTCTTTTAGATCACCATTAAGGAATGCGCTTTTCACATCCATTTGGAAAAGCTTGAAGTCATTATAGCAAGCATACGCTAAGAGTAGACGTATTGCCTCAAGACGTGCTACAGGAGCAAACGTCTCATCATAATCGATACCTTCTTCTTGTGAGTAACCTTTTGCTACAAGTCTAGCTTTGTTTCTCACGACATTTCCCGATTCATCAAGTTTATTTCGATAAACCCATTTTGTTCCAATAATGGAACGATTATTGGGTCTAGGTACTAAACTCCAAACTTTGTTTCTCTCAAATTGGTTCAATTCTTCTTGCATTGCAAGAATCCAGTTAGGATCATCAAGCGCATCATCAATGCCTTGAGGTTCATCTTGAGAGATAAAAGCAGAGTGTTCACAGTACAGACTTGCTGTATGTCGGGTTCGCACTCCAGTGTGCAATGATCCTATTACTTGCTTAATGGGATGTCTTTTCTTATATAAAGGAGGAATACGATCCTCTATCTGTATATCCTGAAAACCACCAGAATCATTTTCAGTGTGTGCAGTAGGCACTTGCTGTACATCTGCTACAGTATTTCCATTCGGATTACTTTCAGCAAACAGATGCTGAGATGTTTCATTTGATATTGTTGTTGAGGATTGTGCTGCTGCTTCCACAACAACTTCCTCCTGTGTCAGAGAATCATCAACCTTAACATTAATGGACTCTTCAACAGTTAGAGTTTTTTTATTAAAAACTCTATATGCTTTGCTCGTAAGGGAGTATCCTAAGAATATGCCCTCATCAGATCGAGCATCAAACTTTCCGACACCATCTTTAATGGGTCTCAAGATATAGCACTTACTTCCAAATGGATGAAAGTATGAGATATTAGGCTTTTTGCCTTTATATAACTCATAAGGAGTTTTACCTAATGAGTGTCTCAAATGAATACGATTTGAGATGTAGCATGCTGTGCTTACAGCTTCAGCCCAAAGATTTTTAGCAACTTCACTTTCCAGCAACATGGTTCTCGCCATGTCTTGTAAGGTTCGATTCTTTCGCTCTACAACTCCATTTTGCTGTGGAGTGTATGGAGCAGAGAAATTATGATTGATACCATATTCATCACAAAATGAAGCAAAGTCATGATTCTCAAATTCAGTACCATGATCCGTTCTTATGCTTCGTAGAGAAACACCTTTCTCATTTTGAAGTTGTTTGACCAAAGTTTCAAAGGTTGCAAACGCATCACTTTTGTGAGCTAAGAATTTAACCCAAGTGAATTTGGAAAAATCATCTATCACAACTAATCCATAACGTTTACCTCCAAGACTTTGAGTCCTTGTTGGACCAAATAAGTCCATATGAAGTAATTCAAGCGGAGTCTTGCTTGAAATCATATTCTTGCTTTTAAAAGATACCTTTGTTTGTTTGCCAATAGCACAAGCATTATATATCTTGTTATTGTCAAACTTGATTTTAGGTAATCCCTTAATAGCATCTTTTCTGGCTAGTTTGGACAGCAAGTCATAGTTTGTGTGTCCCAACCTTCGGTGCCATAGAGTTGCTTCGTCCTTCATGGACATGAGACAATTTTCTCCAGTGGAGATGTTCTTAAAAGACAGGATATAGATGTTTTTCTTGCGTTCACCAATGAAACACGTAACATCATCCTGTGAAACAGTACATGTTTTCTCATTGAAGGCAACATGATAGCCCTTATCACACAATTGACTAATGCTAATCAAATTGTGCTGAAGTCCTTTGACATAGAGAACTCCTTCAATGGTGAGGGAGTCAGAACAGCAAATGGTTCCTGTTCCTTTAACCATCCCTTTTCCATTATCACCAAAAGTGACAGCACCACCATCCTGGAAAACCAATGTGGAGAATAAGGAGACATCTCCTGACATGTGCCTCGAACAGCCACTATCTAAGTACCATACATGGTCCTTAGCGATGGACTTGAAGCATCCCTAAAATAGAGAAAGAACTTAAGTAAGTCGTTCTTTCCATTTGACAATAGAACCATCAACTTTAGAAGAAATGCCACGCATATCATTTTGCCGCACATGGCAATTTTTAATGAAATGATCTGGCCTTCTACAGTAGTAGCAAAGTCTAGGTAGCCTTTGAATAATATTGTTGGAAAAGGTTTTGATGATGAGCCAGACCTCTGTGCCACAGAAGGTCGAACATTCTTGGCCTTGATGATGAGCCTGACCCTCTGTACTACAGAAGGTTGAACATTCTATTCTACAGAAGCTTCTACTATTAAGGACTTCTTGTAAGAATTATTTTTGTAATTAAATGATTAGTTTTCAATTATTTAATTACGAAATACACATTCTCTGATTATGATAATTATCTGATCAGATTACCCTGATTTGATTTTTAAATAATTATATTGGAGATAATATTTCTTGTAGAAGGAAATGTATCTTCTATATATGGAAATGTTCTATTATTTGATCTATAGGCTTCTGTAAGCTTACT
Source organism: Melastoma candidum (assembly GCA_023653495.1). Lineage (NCBI taxonomy): Eukaryota > Viridiplantae > Streptophyta > Magnoliopsida > Myrtales > Melastomataceae > Melastoma > Melastoma candidum. The sequence continues at coordinate 5,869,069 of CM042885.1, forward strand.
TGATCAACATACGAACATTATTTGATTGCAAATCACCACCACCTGTCCAGATACACTCTCACGTGTGTTTTTATCAGGATGGAATTGACTTCAAGTCATTTGGAAACAAATCAACGATTGTTTCCACCTGTAGAAGGTTATCGAGCAGAACCTTCTGCGATACCTTCTGTGGTGCACTATTCATGGAAAATATATCATGATCTTATTCTGATTTATTTTCTGAATGCTTGCATGTGTATATCATTCTGTTTATTATGTAAACTAACTTTTAATTTCTCTTTTTGCAGATTACGCATTTATATTTTCCTTCTTGCATTTTCTTCTTAGAATTCAGTGTATAAATAGCCACGCCCTCTCCATTGTAATAACAACGAATCCATCCATCCCATTCTGTCCAGAGAGAGCGTGAGCCTCATTTGTTTTAATTTCCTTAGTTCTCTCATTCTTTCATTCGTTTTGAGTTAGTCACACGAGGAGCACTACTGGCGGAAGTTGCATCGTTGGTGAAGCCTTTTGGGAGAGTGACTCGGGGGCTCGAGGGACTCGGCTGGAAGCTGCAGGAGACGTTGTTGGAAACGTGTGTACGTGGGCAACGTGCAGCGGGCCGGAGAGAAGGGCTGAACCTCGGGAGCACAGAAGGTGAGGGACTGACCAGCTTCTGTTATGTAGAGCTCTGTGTGCAGGAACCTAGGACGGAGGCTGCCGTCTGCTTGCGTGGGGTTTGCCGCGTGCTTGCGCAGGGTCTGCTGCGTGCTTGCGTAGGGTATGCTACGTGCTTGTGTGGGGTACGCCACATAGTCGCTATCTCGAGGAGATCGTGCAGGTCGTGTGGAGCCGCCGGAGGGAAAATCCATCCTTAAATAGGGGTTGCTGTTCGCTTGCGTAGGGTTCGCTACGTGCTCGCGTGGGGTACGCCACGAAGTCGTTATCCTTGAGGGATTGCGCATTTGCTACCTAGTTAGTCACGTTAACGCGTGCAACCTTCTGTTGTACAGAATCTTCGGATCTATATAACCTCCGGTAGAGCAGAACCTTCAGGTCTGAATCTACTTTAGTGCAGAACCTTACGGTCTGTACAACTCTCTGTAGTACAGAACCCTACGGGTCTGTGCATACATTTTCCTGGTCACTTTTGCTACAGAACCTCACGGTTTGTTCAGTAGAAGGTCGACTACCCTTGGTACAGAATCTTTTAGATCTGTGCTTCTCAACTAAGTCATTTTCCTATACAGAACCTTCTGTTGTGGATTGACATACTCGGTACAGAACCTTACGGTCTGTGCTATACCTTCTGTGATACAGAATCCTTGGATCTGTTCTATAGAAGGTTGACGTCTCTAGTACAGAATCATTTGATCTGTGCTATAGAAGGTTAACATCTTCGACACAGAACCCTCTGTGTTGTGCCTACCTTCTTCGACACAGAACCCTCTGTGTTGTGCCTACCTTCTTCGACACAGAACCCTCTGGTCTGTGTTGTGCCTAAGTCTCTACGACACAGAACCCTCTGGTCTGTGTTGTGCCTTACCCTCTACGATACAGAACCTTCTGGTCTGTATTGAGCCTAAGTTACTATAGTACAGAACCTTCGGGTTTGTGCTACATAACGAGCCTCTACGGCACAGAACCTTCTGGTCTGTGTTCTGCCACTCAAGCCTCTATTGTACAGAACCCTACGGGTCTGCTTTTAGTTGCTATCACTTGTGTAACTTGTACTGAGATACATTTGAGTGGAAACCATCCAAATATCTGGGTGAAGAGTGGACGTAAGCAATTTGCTGAACCACTATAAAAATCCTTGTGTCCATTAAACAAATTTGCGTACACAATCAAACGTTCTGTCTTACAGAAACTTACAGGCTCTGTTTAACAGAAGATTTTCATTCCGCTGCGGGGTAAAACGAAAAAGCGTTAAAATCCGAATTTGGTGATTAACACTAATTCACCCCCCCTCTTAGTGTAACAAATATAATGAGACTCGCCATTCCTAACATGAGGAGGAACATATTTCCCATGAGGTGAATGTTTCTCATTTCCATAATCATGCATCTTATGCATACATAAATCCGTTTTGCTGTTTGCAGCATCAAGTTGCTGCTGCAGTTCCTCAATCTTTGATTTGGATTCAGAAAGCTTCTTTATCGCTTTCTTAGCCTTTGTTGATAACTCTTCCTTAAGAGAAGCGTTCTCAGCACTCAAGAATTTATTCTCCTTCTTAAAGGCTTTATTGTTTGCGGATAAAGACTCAATTTTATCATAGAGTTCAGAGAAAATATTCTCAATATCTTCAGCAGATAGATCAGAAGGTGAGAAAGCATTTACCTTCTCAGTTTCAACATCAGTTTGCGCCATATAGCAGATGTTTGTTGTTTCGTCATCCTGATCTGATTCCTCATCACTATCACTCCAAGATGCCATCATGGCATTTTCTTGTATTTTGAAGATTTGCCCTTCTCATTCAAAAGTGGGCAATCTGGTCGCATATGACCAGGTTTGTTGCACTCATAGCATACACCACCTTTACTTTGGTGTGGTTTAGTATTCTTCTTTTTAATATCTCGCTTTCCCTTAAAGCGATTTTTGCGAAGATACCTTTTGAATTTCCTTGCCATCAAGAAGACTTCATCCTCAGAATCAGATGAAGATTCATCCTCAGATTCATCGGACATTTCGACATTGCCTTTAAATGCAACAGCATTGGATTTCTTTTCTTCAGTGAACTTGTTCTCATTCTCATAAGCGACAAGAGAACCAAGTAGCTGTTGAAGACTTAAGCTTGTTAAATCCTTTGCTTCTTCGATTGCCGTTTTCTTGGCTTCCCAAGTTTTAGGCAAAGAGCGAAGTATCTTTCTGACCAACTCAGAATTAGAAATTGTTTTGCCAAGAGATTCCATGGCATTAGTGATTTCGGTGAGTCTATCAAACATTTGATTAATTGACTCATCCTTTTTCATCTTGAATGCTTCGTATTGAGTTACTAATGCATTCACTTTGGATTCCTTGACTTGTTCTATTCCATCATAGATCAAAGCAAGTCTATCCCACATTTCTTTCGCCGTCTTACAAGTAGAGACGCGATTGAATTCGTTTCCAGTAAGAGCGCACACTAAATAGTGCCTTGCTTTAGTATTGAGAGAAATAGTTCTCTTTCTTTCATTTTCATGCCGAATGTCGTTAGGATTAGGTGGAAGAACTATTAGATCTCCTTCCATAATAATATGACAGCAATCGGCTTCTTTTGCTCCAATGAACAACTCCATTCTCATTTTCTAATATGAGAAGTGTTGTCCTGCAAAGAGCGGTGGACGTTCGGTCGAATGACCATCAGTCAAGAGCATTGACATTCTACCAAGTACTGAGCAGTACTGTTCTGTGCTTAATGTAAGACTTTCAGCAACAAGCTGTTTTGATTCAGCAATAAGCTGTTCTGGTTCAGCAACAGAGTTCTGTACTAGCAATCACACAGAAAGCTTTACAGTAAACCTGCTCTGATACCAATTGTTGGATCGTTCAGGAACACTAAGAGGGGGGTGAATTAGTGTTTATAACTTTTTCGCCCTTTCTCAGTGTCAGCGGAAGCGTACTGTATCACAGCAGAACGTTTCTCAGAATGAGAACTGCTTTGCTGTAACCGTTATGACTTAATCGTTGGATTCTCGTACGAGTGTTGCGCAATCGTAAGGGACACAGTAGTTTATTGTGGTTCGGCCTTAATCGACCTACGTCCACTTTCCACCGTAGAGGTGATTCCACTATTTGAAAATAATGGGTGCAAAGAGCCCTTGCACTAGGCGTATGTTTCTCTCACAAAGTGAGATTTAGAATCCTGTACAATAGATGATCACTCCTAGCGACGGTTAGCTCCTCATATAGTGGACGTCTTCTCGTGTCCAGCAGAATGATGCTCACGCTCAGCAGTTGATTGCTCAAAGGATTCGCACACAGCTCGTTGTCGCTTGATATAAGCCTGACTATCAAAGCACAAAGACAACGTTGCGTTAGTATATAAATCCTCACAGATAACTCCTTACAGTGAAAAATGGCTTCTCAGAGAGCAGCCCGTTTCTGCTTCACAGCGAAGGAATGCTTCGGCACTTGTTTGCTCAGAAGAGGATTTCCACAAAGATTTCGTCCCTTCTCAGGATGATCCTGTCTATAAGCGCAAGAGAGACAACCACAAAGTTAATCAAATAGATCACCACAAAGATCACGAAGAGAAAAACCACAAAGATCACAAAGAGAACCACAAAGACCACTTAGAAGGTATACGTCCTACACTCAGTTCGGACGTGCACGGTTACCACAGCCGTGACTCACTGCACTGCACACCCAGTGCCTAGGGTGGAATTTTCCGATCCGTTGGCTTCCACGCAACCTGCTTTACTAACCCTCTGTATCAGGCGTTCAAGACTTCTGCATAGCACCCCTGTGCTCGGGAGGACCTCTTTCCACTCAAGCGTTATTGTCTGGTAATAACACGTGGTTATTAGAATCAGGTAACATATTTAATCATTAAATATGATTAGATTGCAATAAGCAAATTTGGAATAATAATTATTCCTTCATCAGCGCAGTAACGCGGAACCGCTTCGCTGTAATGCAGCAAGGTCTTTCTTAAGTGTAACGACAGATTGCTTAGGTTGCAGTGTAACATTGCTGCAGGATATCCAAGAAATATTTTGTTTCCAAAATTGAACTTGGAAAGCTAATCTCGTAATATTTAGATGCCTAAACATTTATAATGAGATCATTAAGCTAGATTAAATGAACTTGGACACTCAGACGAATATTCTGAATTAGCCCAAAATAAAATGTGAATATTAAAAAATATGTTTCCATATTTTCAGTGTTTATGCGTAAGATCACAGTAACACTTTACTGTAACGCAGCAAACTGTAATTGTTACTTGCTGTGGTTCAACAACACATTTCTCAAGCTCATCACTAAGAATAAGCGAAGTGTTACAGCGACTAGCTTCTCAAACTCATCATCAAAACTAGGACTAACATTTAGTATATAAGAAGATGCGGGAGGAACCATGAGAAGATTGATCTAATCTAAACCCCTTTCGAGATACAAGAGATAGAATAATAAGTGAAAATCATGAGGAGACAAAATCCCATCGGTCGTAGACATATCGAAATTCTTTTTATCGAAGCCGAAGCCATCGTATCTGTTGTGAGATTCAACGGTCAAAAACCTCGGTCTCTCTTCATTTAATTCTGGAACGTGTTGAATTACACGATTATTATCCAATCATAAATGAAGTCGGTTGAGATATATGGTAATTACACGATTGGCGATTATAATAAAATGTCTGGTCGGAAGGGAAATATTACTGTTTTTCGTCTCTCTCTCTCTCTCTTTTAGTGGGATGTTCATATTAAAGATCAACAACTACTTTCAAAGTTTCTCGAAGGTACTAGAAAGTTCTAGAATAATCTAGTAAGTTTCTAGATAAATAATAGATTAGAAGCTTAGATTAGGATAGAAGTCTCTAGGAAGAGTATAGAAAGTTCTAGATGATCGATCCTAGTCGTACATGTGGAATAATCTTAGCCGTAGGTTTAGGAGGCCAACTAGTATAAATAAGGAAGGGTTCTCATTTGTAATTCAATCATCCAAGAATCCAAGTATTTGAAGTAGTGGAGTGTTGGCTTCAAGTGATAGTGTTTCACTTCCTTTTCTTTCGAGCTTAGGAGTTTGAAGTCCGCTCAAAGACTAGCGTTCGCCTTGTTCAACGCTAAGTCGAGATCCAACATTTGGTATCAGAGCTAGGCGGTTGGGGTCCAGGCGTCAAAGTCCAGCAGAAGTTCTGCCGAAGTCCAGCGGAGAATATGCCGAAACCTAGCGGAGGTTTTGCCGAAGTCCAGGAGAGAATCAGCCAAAGTCCAGCGGAGGTACTACCGAAATTCTGTCAAGGAAGCTGCAATCTGGGATTGCGTCGGGCATAGGTCGGGGACCAGGCTACGCTTCTAGAAGATAAATTCGGTATGGTGGAGTTTAATACTATCGGCATGCTAAAGAAACTAAATAACCAAAATTATAGCACGTGGAAGACGTGTATGGAGTCATATCTCCAAGGTCAAGATCTCTGGGAGATCATTGGTGGAATTGAGACGACCCCACCGAAAGAGGATGATGCCGCTTTGAGAAAATGGCGGATTAAGGCAGGGAAGGCCATGTTCGCCATTAAAACCACCATAGAGGAGGAAATGCTTGAGCATATAAGGTACGCCATTACTCCAAAGGATGCCTGGGATATACTAGCGACTAGGTTATCAAAGAAGAATGATATGAGGCTACAGTTGCTAGAGAATGACTTGCTGGCAGTTAGACAAGGAGATTTAAGAATTAATCAATTCTTTACAAAAGTAAAGTCTATCTGCCGGGAGATATCAGAGTTAGACCCAGGATCAAAGATTAGCGATGATAGAATGAGGAGGATTATTATCCATGGCTTAAGGCCCGAATATAGGGGATTTATTGCGGCGATGCAAGGATGGCCCACGCCGCCGTCGTTAGAGGATTTAGAAAATTTACTAGCTAATTAGGAGACGCTGGCAAAACAGTTGGCGGGCGTGACTTTGAAAAATGAAGAAGAAGCGTTATACAGTAACAAGGGAAGAAAATATAAAGGGTTTGCCAAAGATGATGAGAGAAGCTTCCCTCGAGGTGGCAAAAACGGTCGATGTGAGCAGCAAAAACATATTCGACCACAAGAACAAAGGAAACAAGGAAGGACAACTCAACGGAAAAATGATGAATGCTTCAAGTGTGGTAAGAAGGGGCATTACGCCCGAGACTGCTTGTTCAAGAAGAAGAATGTAGAAGGAAATGCTGCCACATCAAGAAGTCAAGACGGAAATGAATCCGAAGAAGAGTGGAATCTAGAAGCATCCTTCGCCTTGCTAGAAGAAAAGCAGCCGTCAGAAGACCAGGCTCTTACAGTGGTCAACAATAACTCTGTGGACTATACAGAGAACTGGATATTTGACTCGGGGTGCTCCAACCATATGACGGGTGACGAGGAGAAGCTGCAGGAGTTGTCAGAATATAAAGGCCAACGAGTCGTCGTCACCGCCAACAACTCTAGACTGCCCATTGCTCATGTCGGGAAGACTATTATAGCCACCGATGACAGTTCCAACAAGGTGCAACTACAAGGAGTCTATCATGTCCCTGGAATAAAGAAGAATCTTCTGTCAGTAGCGCAACTAACAGCCCCCGGCAATTTCGTGGTTCGGGCCTGATGACGTCATGGTCTACCATGAGCTAAAGTTTTCAGGAACGCCGTTCATGGAAGGACGGAAGGTAAACACTATCTATGTTATGTCTGCAGAATCGGCATACATAGACAAAGTAAAGAAAAACGAGACGGCATACCTATGGCATGAGAGACTTGGGCACGTTGGCTACCACAAGTTGAAAGTAATGATGAACAAAGAAATGCTGAAAGGCCTTCCACAGCTGGAGGTGAATGTTAACAATATATGTGCTGGCTGCCAGTATGGTAAAGCACACCATTTACCGTACGAAGACTCCAAGTATAGGGCCGAAGAACCACTGCTGCTGATTCACTCTGATGTGTTCGGTCCAGTGAAGCATCCATCAATAGGAGGCTACAGATACATGGTAACCTTCATCGACGACTACTCGAGGTACGTTTGGGTAGACTTTATGAAGGAGAAGTCGGAGGTCATAAAGAAATTCATAGAGTTTAAGATCAAGGCGGAGAGTGATTTGCAGAAGAAGGTAAGGTGTCTGCGCACTGATAATGGGGGAGAATACACCTCCATGGAATTTGAAGAATTCCTAAGAGAACACAAGATAAGGCGACAATTGACATGTCCCCACACACCACAACAGAATGGTGTTGCAGAAAGGAAGAACAGGCATCTTGCAGAAGTTTGCCGAAGTATGTTGCACGCAAGGAATGTCCCGGGAAGATACTGCGCAGAGTGCATGAAGACAGCTGCAGATGTTGCAAATAGGCTACCGCAAGCTCGCCTTGACTTCAAGACACCATTCGAGCTACTATGGAATATGAAGCCTACAGTGAGCCACTTTCGAGTCTTTGGGTGTGTCTGCTATGTGTTCATCTCTAAACACCTATGAAGTAAGTTCGACAAAAAGGCGACCAAGTGCATCTTCCTAGGATACGACACAGAGAGAAAAGGATGGAGATGCTACGATCCTATGACTAACAAGTGCACTGTATCAAGGAACGTCGTCTTTGATGAAGCAACTTCCTGGTGGGTGCCTTCAAAGGAACCAGAAGAAGAAGCTCAATTGAAGCAGGGGGAGCAAGTAATCCTAGAACCAACCATTGAGGAGACTGATGAAGGGCCCACTATAACAGGGAACAATGACATAGAAGAAGAGAGGCCTTGGCAAACAGGAGTGTACCAGAGGTCATTCGAAGAAAATATAGTGGAAGAAGACACTGGTGACGGGACGACACCACTGAGGAGGTCCACAAGGCAACGAAGACCTCCAACAAGATACATAGATGCATCACTTGCAGAAGACGTTGATCCACAAGAGCCATCATGCTACGAAGAAGCATCAAAGCATAAGGTATGGCAAAAGGCAATGAGTGAAGAGATCCGAGCATTGGAAGAAAACCAAACTTGGGATTTGGTTCTAAAACCTAGCGAGGTAAGACCCATATCCTGCAAGTGGGTCTATAAGGTGAAAACTCGCACAGATGGTTCGGTGGAGAGATACAAGGCTCGTCTCGTCGCTCGAGGTTTCTCTCAACAGTACGGCTTGGACTACGACGAGACCTTCAGTCCAGTTGCAAAGATAACAACTGTCAGAGTTCTACTCGCCTTAGCAGCAAGTAAGTCCTGGAAACTCTGGCAGATGGACGTGAAGAATGCATTCCTACATTGAGAGTTAGACAGGGCAATCTATATGGAACAACCTCAGGGGTTTGCAGACAAGAATCGTCCGAACTATGTCTGCAAACTAAGGAAAGCATTATATGGACTGAAGCAGGCTCCAAGAGCTTGGTACGGCAAGATTGCGGAGTTCTTAGTGCAGAGTGGATATACTCTCACTGTCGCCGACTCAAGCCTCTTCGTCAAATTCAAAGAAAAGAAAATTGCAATAGTACTTGTATACGTGGACGATCTCATCATCACAGGAGATAATGACAGTGAGATCAAACAGATCAAGGAAAATCTCTCAGTGCGCTTCCACATGAAGGAGCTTGGAGAACTCAAGCACTTCTTGGGATTAGAAGTTGATCGCATTCCAGAAGGCTTGCTTTTATGTCAAGAGAAATATGCAAGGGAGTTGCTAAAGAAATATGGGATGTTAGAGTGTAAGCCGATATCAACACCTATCGAGTTCAACGCTAAGCTTAGTGCAAATGAAGGCAAGGATCTTGAAAAGCCAACAATGTACCGTCAGTTGGTTGGCAGTCTGATCTACCTGACACATACAAGACCGGACATCTCTTATGCAGTCGGCTTGGTGAGTAGGTTTATGCAAACTCCAAAGAAGCCTCACCTCGAAGCAGTTCGGCGAATTCTGAGATATATTAAGGGTACATTGAACTATGGGGTGTTGTATGAAAGAGAAGGGGATTGCAGACTGGTCGGATACTGTGATGTTGATTATGCTGGTGACCGTGATACCAGAAGATCAACGACAGGATACGTCTTCAGTATTGCAGGGGGAGTAGTATCATGGTGCAGTAAGCGACAACCAACAGTTTCACTCTCAACGACAGAAGCGGAATATAGAGCTGCTGCAACCGCAACACAAGAAGCTATTTGGCTATTGTAATTCATGCAAGATCTTCACCAACAAACTGACGATGGAGTTCTTCTATCATGCGACAACCGATCAGCGATCCAACTAGTTGAGAATCCGGTATTTCATGTAAGAACCAAGCACGTGGAGGTCCACTATCATTTCTTAAGAGAGAAGGTATTACAAGGAGATATCAAGTTGCAATATATCAGCACAGAAGATCAGCGAGCGGATATCTTCACCAAAGGACTTAATGCACGCAAGCTCGAAGGCTTTCGGTCACAACTTGGCATGATAACAAGAGAAAGTAGTCGTTGAGGGGGAGTGTTAAAGATCAACAACTACTTTCAAAACTTCTCGAAGGTACTAGAAAGTTCTAGAATAATCTAGTAAGTTTCTAGATAAATAATAGATTAGAAGCTTAGAATAGGATAGAAGTTTCTAGGAAGAGTATAGAAGGTTCTAGATGATCGATCCTAGCCGTACATGTGGAATAATCTTAGCCGTAGGTTTAGGAGGCCAACTAGTATAAATAAGTAAGGGTTCTCATTTGTAATTCAATCATCCAAGAATCCAAGTATTTGAAGTAGTGGAGTGTTGGCTTCAAGTGATAGTGTTTCACTTCCTCTTCTTCCGAGCTTAGGAGTTCGAAGTCCGCTCAAAGACTAGCGTTCGCCTTGTTCAACGCTAAGTCGAGATCCAACAGTTCAGGCGTGCCCGGCACGTGGGTCCTCCATTTCCCACTCTCGAAGCATCTCTCCATACTCTCTGCCCGTTTTCCGATCCAATTACGACGTCGTAAGATTAATCGTATCGTTTTGTAAGTAATCGTCGTTGACTTCCCCGTCATAATCCGTTCTGTCTTTATGTAATGTCAGGTTTTTAAGGGTGGAATGCGAGTAATTAGTATGACCGAAATGAATTGTTGATTGACCCTTTCCCTTTTTCTTTTATATATATTTTAGATCGGCAAAGTCCAAATCCTCCTCCTTTGGTTCAGATGACGACGAAAGGTAAGGTTTTGTTACGCAAACATTTTTTATTATCCCCCCGCAGCCAAAGTTTAGGCGAATCTCCACGACCCCAAAACCGATGGTGTTGAAAAAGCTTTTCTACTTTCAAAATTTGGGTTATTCCATTTGTTGGTGACACGAAAAGAAAAGATCAATTTTTAGATCCACATGAAATCGGGGAGTAAAAAGGGTTATTCAACCCGTGATTTGTTTTGAATTCTCTTCTCGAGAGTTAGAGACATCGAGTGTCGCTCGATCACGATTCAAAAATCCTAGGAGTGTAGTTTGCGTTTGGTCAACGAGGGTCATCGGGCTGAGCAATTCTCTAAGGGAGATTCAACTCGTAAATCAACTACTTTCACCTTTAATAATGGGGATGATATGATCTACTCTTGCCAAAAGGGGCAATACTTGGAAATAGTTATTACCACAGCCTTAGTTTGGCTTAGGACTAAGGAACATTCCTTTGCTTAGACAAGCAATAGCTTAAAACTCAAGGAGTTGCCAACCCCACCCCCCTCGAGCACCCAAATTCAAACCCCCAGATCATCTTCACCCACTAAGGTCAAGGACCATCTCTAGCCACATAAATCATCATAACTCTAGAAAAAGTAGTACTCGAAAATAAAGAAGAAAAATAGTTTACTTCCGATTCAATGAAATATAGATACCCAACATATGAAAATATGGTATCTATTAATGCAACGAAAATTGGGTACCAGTTAAATCGAGATGCTTATATATCATGGAATGATGTATACATTAGTTTTTGATGTATGGGAGATTGAAAACTTAACTTTTCCCTTCTCCTCACCGGGAAACATAGAAAACAACCTACAACATGTCAAATGAATAAAATGAAAAGGGGACGACGACATTCATCAAACCATGACAAGAGAGATCACATATTTTTTCTTGTCTGTCCTAATGCTAAAGGCGAAAAATTCCATCCTCCCCTTCTTCCCCTTTGCCCTCCCCCCCTAAGTCCCACTTGAAATTGAAAATTGTCAACCGAGGGAAGGGACGCCATTCGTTCATCTTCTTCCATATTATAAATACGAACACGAGGACCCGAAATCAATCAAGCATCTACTCAAGAGCATCGACAGCAATGGCGGAAAGTTTTACATGGTGTCCCCAGGGATATGTGGTGGTGGAAATTGATGGAGCTCGCCGAGGAACACAATATTCCCCGGCATCGGCATCTCGTCCCCTTTTTTCGTCGACGTCTCGAACTTGTACTTGCCGGTGGACTCCGTAAAGTGCAGGAATATTTGCGAAGATTACGGCGGAATCGGAAAACCTGGGGTTCTGGCTTGGGATCATGATTTCCCAACGGAGAATGCTGCTAATGGGTTTTCGTCTTCGAACTTGCCGTATTGGAACCAAACCCTATTGTGAGTCCGCAAGTAATGGCTCATCAGCAATCGTTTCAGGACTTGACTGCTTTCTCTTACTGCTTTTTCCTTATTTGTTTTTCCAGTGAGGATGGTGAAGGAGTCGCGGAATCAAACAGCTATGCTTCAAACCTGAATGAATTTTCCCAGGAGGATTCGAGCGCTTTGGCACGAAGCTTTTTGTTCAGTGTAATACCTCAAATTTACTCATGACAATCAATCTCCAACCATACAAAAGGAGACCATTAGAACTACGCCTACAATTGAAAAGAAGATGCCGCAATCCACTTGGAAAGTTGAGGCCGGATCAATCACAAAGACCGCAACTCCTCCTCCGATGCATCGCTGGAGTTCGCGGCAACGTACTCGCCAGCAGCCCACAAACAGCGGCGAACCAGCTCCCCCATTGCAGCAGCGAAGCAACTCTCCAAGCAGCGCCAAAGCCGCACCAGCAGCATCCCCAGCCAGCTCACACGACGACGGCTCCTGCACCAGTCCTTCTCAGCCCCGGCGACACTGACTTCAGTCGCGACCAGCCGCTTATACAAACAGAGGCGCAGGTCCAAAATCTGCAGAAAACACCATCGTTAACGAAGTCGGCCAAGAGCCCAAGGCACTCCCAACCTCAACAACATTCCCGCCATTCGGAACCTCAGCCACATCAAAAACAGCAATACAGCAACAACAGCATTTGCAAAATCAGGGTCAGCAGCAGCAGCAGTCACAGCCGCAACTGCAGCAACAGCAGCAAAAGGACAAGTCTCGTTTGCTGAATGTTACCACTAATGGCATCGGGAGTAACGAACCTAATGTTCGTCAAAAGGTCGCAAATGGTATCCCAAGGACAGATGCAGCGACAACAAATTCCCCAACTCCAACACCGGCAACCCCAACAGTAGGTTCTAGTGTCAACCAAGCTACCATCATCTGCCCAACAACGATCCTTTCCGGTTTCAATTACCAAAATCAAACTCAGCCTAAATAAAAAGGGGGCCGAGCAAAACCAACAAAACAATAACCCAACCCAAGGAAACTAGGCCAAATCCAAAAGAAAAGCCCGCAAGTTGCCCAAGGACCAAGGCTAGCCAACAAAACCAACCCACAATAAACACAACCCATTTCAAAGTGAAAGATGGCCCAGCCCAGAGCAAAATGAAGATTAAGATAGACTTACCTTTTGCTCCCGACAGGATCCTGCTGCAACGCCTCCTCTCCGACAATCACCTCCTGCACTACGGAGAATCACCTGGCCGACGTTCCAAGGAAATCTTGTCCCCTAACGGCTTGTTTCCCCAACCAGAAACAAACTAGAAGCCAACTAAATGGACAGAATTAGAAGAATCAATAAAATTGGAACTGGGAAGGAAGAGAGCAGAGGAGAACGAACCAAATGAGAAGTGAACCAGAAGAGATTGGGGGAATCAAATAAAAGGAGACAAGGCTCACCAGAACAGGGGAGAGGGGACATGGATTCTTCATGGGAATCATTCATTCTTCATGGGGAGGAGGGAAGAAACGTTAAAAAATGAGAGGGAGACGGAGGATACTCACCTGAAGAGCTTGGAACGCCATTGGAGCCTCTCAATTATTCCTTGCCAAGGTAAGGGAGACCAGCAAGGTGGAACCCCCTGGACGAGCCCAGACTCAGCAACCACAATGGAAGAGCAGACTCTCCAACAACCGTTGACGGAAGCAACCACGACAGCCTCAACCGGTCATCATAACTCCAGTTTTCAATCCCCAGCTGCGGCCAGTAACCCAAGGTGTTTCTAACGGCCGTAACCTCCTTGCTCCTTGGCTAGAATCCCTCTGCCTCGCCTCCTCCGGCACAGCATCCCTAACAACCCCGGCGAACTCCCCCTGCCTCAGCCCTCCAGCAGCGGCCAAACGCCCCGTCAACAGCTTCCCGGCATCTCTCACAGCGGCGCACCTAGCCGCCCCAAACCCAGCAACCACGAACCCCCTGTTCCCCCGGCGACCCATCCAAGCCCAGCCATGACGAACCAACCTTCCTCGGTGTCCCTCCGACAACCAGCGGCGAAACCCCAAGGCGACTTCCCCCCCCCCTTTCAGCGGCCTTCGGCTTGGCAGCGCTCCCAGGACTCCCAACGGCCAAACCCGCTCCTCGCCACATCTCCCAGCCGCCTGCGGTCCACATCCTCCCGGCGAACCACCTTCCCCGGCGCCTCCCGCAGCAGAACAACCCCTCCTCCGGCGACCATGGCTCAGCGGCAGTCCACGATGTCTCCCCTCACCGGCTCAGCAACCCAGCGGGACTCCTCCCCGGCGTCCCCGAGATCCAGCGACGGACAGCCGGCCCGTCTCCCCGACGACCCTGATCTCCTCCAGCCTTACCTCCGGCCGGCCTCCTCTCCAGACACTCTCCCTCACCATCCCAACTCTCTTGACATTCAGAACCAGAGACAGCTCCCCATCTCAATCTCCCGGTGTCCACGGAATCAGCAACGGTGGCAGGACCGCCTCTCCCGGCGTCTCCAAGACCCGGCAGTCGCGGATCGGCCTCCCTCCGGCATCCCCGAGCTTCACAGCCGCCGGATCGACCTCCCTCCGACACCCCCCCCAAGCCTCACGACGGCAGCCCACTCCTTTTTCCGTTACCTCCAGACTTGGTCGTGGCGAACCCCCCGTTCTCCTGGATCTCCCTTCACCGCCTCTGCGATCCGCAGCCTTCTCCAGTGCACCCGACGCTACTCCAAGCATACCCACCAAAGACGCCGCACCCATGCGCCCTTCCTCGACCGATCGACGTCACCACCGCGAGCCAAGCTTCCTCTCTTCGGATCTGTGGTGGGGACAGCCAAACCCCAGCTCAGACCCGTCGTCGCATGGAGGAAGTCCCACTATTTTGCCTCGGTTTCACCCATGGTCAAGCTGTGGAGAAGGAAGGAGCCCTCGAGACAGACGAAGCTTCGCGAGGCAATCGCCTACAGAAAGGTAAAATTCTCTCCCTTCTTTTGTTTTGTTTTATTTATTAGTTACTCAATTTGAATAGCCATGTGTCCAATTGATAATTTTATAATAGTTCGCCTAACTCTTTACATTTGGCATCTAATCTTAAGCTACCGTTATATAATTTACCAAGGATTTTAGTCAAATGTGATCAAAATATATTTATCTTCTTGCCTTCCCTTGCTACCGTCAGAAATTTTTTTAAAAATTTTTAAGAATTAGCGGGATTTTATTCTCATTTATTTACATGAAAATATTATGAGCAATATTAACATTCATCTCCTTTGTTTTGCATGAAAAACACGATGAGGCTTTCCGGACATCCTCGGCAACTTACATCGAGTGAACACCTTCAACCAAACGGTAAGGCAAGCCTTACTATTTCTCGATTTAAGTGAATTTCGTCCGAATTCGACGATACTTCCCACTCTTATATTTTCTTTGCATGTACACTGTGCATGCAACATCGGAAGACCAAATTCAAACTTTCGAAGATCACACGAAGACGCGTGTATCAAACCGCGTGGATCCACCCCGGCCTAAAAACCGCGGGCTTGAAGACAAAGCGGCTCCAACCTTCAAACCAAGGTACAAAGGGGAGGTGCGGGCCTCCCGAATTTTATTTTCAGCCCACTTGTAACGGATTGCGGGCCCAAGTGTATAGGCCCGCAATCATCGCCCTTCCCCGTCCTCTTTCATCTCGTTAATTGCTTGTGATTGCACGCATGACTTAGGCTTTAGGTTTATGTCGTGTGTTGATTTTTTAATCAAACAAACCTAAATTCGGGTCCAACGCCCGTTAAAACGTCAATACGAGTCCGGCCCACTCCCGGATCGGGTCCAACACCCGTCAATCAAAAGTAACTTTTTGGACAAATCGCCACCCTTTTCGCATGTGGTAGAGTACTAAGGTTAGTAAATATGAATCCCCGAACCCAGAACTCTGATTTTTCCGACTTAAAATCACATTTTTAAAACTAAGTCGGTGGCGACTCCGAACGAGTTTTCCAAAGCTAAAACAAACCCCACTACCCCTTTTTTTCGGAGCCATTTGGGGTGAGGTGACGGCTACTCGAGCCGCTCCTTGGGCCCTTCCCGAAATTCGCGAGCGAGGCCTTAACGCAGCCTTTCGCTCGCCGCCTCCAGGGAACTGGAGACGGTTGGCGAAACGCCCCGCAGACCCGTTCGTGAATCAAGGGAAGGCCTAACCCGGGGCCCCTTTCCGCAGCGTCCGGCGTTCGAGCCGTAACGCCGACCGGACTGGGCCTCGGGGGAGCGGGCTCGGATCCTCGGGTTGCCCGTAACCGCCGTCGCGCCGGAAGGGCGCGCGCACATCCCGGATGGCGACTCCGCTGGGGAGCTCCGCATGTGGATTCCTACCGAAAGCCTTTTTACCACATGCGGAGAGGAGTTACTTGTTTGCGCATGTAATTGATTGGCTCGATGCCCTTTGTTTGATCTCCTGTTTGTGTTCGTTTATCCGCTTTCCTAGGCATATATAGGTAAATCCCTATACCCGGGATTAGGATCTTTAGGGGGTCACCGAAAGGCACGGCCTCGCTGCTTCCTGCGGCTTGTAGGCTATGGACCGGGACCCGCCTCCCTTAGTCCGAGGGAGGTCTTAGAAACCTCCATCCGAATCTAGAAATTGCGTGCCCACTACAGGTGCCAGACGCTGCACGTACATTTGCGTGTTACTAAGTGACTGCTACTTGTGCAGGGACAGGTGTCAGGTACGCTTTGTCTGCTATAACTGTAAAGCTAACAATGCTCATTTTGCAGTTAGGTCAAGCTTATTACAGCAGCTCCAACAAACATCTTTTCTCTTATTACCCTACTTACTATTACCGCTTATTGCATATCATACATTTGAGCAACCACATGAGTGTCTGTCTAATCACAGTTTTCAAATTAACAAATCATTTACAATAATTGTTTCATGACATTATTGCATTTCATTTGTAAATGCATACACATATACGAGTGCGATTAAGCAACAATATAAACTTATCATGCATCGATTACACTGTTGCATGATACTAATCCAATCCTTCTTTCTACTTTCTTTTCGAGGTTTAATTCTCCAATATGCCTCCTCGAACGGGACTAGGGATAAGGCATGACATTACAAATCTTCAAGCATAAGAATACCAAGGATACCATGGCAGCAACCAAGGTCTAAAGCCGCATATCCAACGACACAAAGGCCAAAGCAATCCTGACAACTGCTAAGGCCCAAAGCAAAACACGAAAACCAAAGATCACCCAACGACTACCAAGGTTCAAAACCGAATCTACAACAATATCAAAACCCCAAGGAGGTTACATTTCAAAAGGCCAATCTCCATCGACATCAAGACTAATGACAAACCAAAGAACTATCCACTGACATGTCACTATCGTGGAACGTCATCCCCCACTAATCAACCACCGCTCCAAGGAAGCAGAAGCAACTCTATTACATCATCAGCTACCACAACTTCGGCACCAACAAGAACGTCCTTCTTAGCTTTTTCGTCGAAGCTATATTCTTCCGCTCATTCCAAGCCCCGATCCTCAACATCGGGCGACTCAGACAAGGGCAATCCCTTTTATAACTCAAGCCTTGATTCTCAACATCAGGCAACCTGACCAGGATCGACAAGAGGCAATCCTCCAATTTACATGTCAAGCCCTGATCCTCAACATCAAGCAATCAGACAAGGGGCAAATCCTCTTACATGCATCCCGTCGTCGACTTTCTTCACCTTGCCAGCAATACATTTTAGCACAAGGGGCAAACATCAACCTTCACAATGAGATCACGATATCAGGACACCTGCAATCAATCAACCTTCAAATACGATCACTCGACGTTTACAGAGATTCAGCCTCATTGTTTCTTTAATAACAAGAACTGCACGAACGCCAGATCCAAAGCATCCCCATGACAAAAACATGAACCAGATTCTTCAAGAGACGGCAAATACATAGCGTGACCGGCATCAGAAGCTCCCATTTGCGTTACCCGCCTTTCAACAATTCATTACATGTCTAGCGGGGCCACCGATACTCAAACCACCAAGATGAATCGTTTGGGGCAACGCTTGCATAACAGCTTCCCCCTACACTAAAGAACATGCGATCTACCTAACAATGACGCGTACTCGGACCCGGGCAACTCCCATCAAGCTCATCCACGGTACTTAAGCAATCAATCCAGCAGAAATTCAACTACTGATTCTCTGGAGCTCATCCCAAGGAGAAGGCCCACCACATGAGAGGCTAGTTACCCACCCAGCCCCACCTCAATGGGCAATCAACAATGCACATCCAAGGATAATTGACTTGGCATGCCCTTTCAAGAAAACAACCACATTAACGGAGAAAAACTGCCACAAGCACTCAACGTAGACAATCTTCAATGTTACTACACATGAAAGGGAGTATTCATTCCATGATCAATACTCCCCTATTTATGAAAATAAGTTACATGAGCTCACTTATTTTAGCCCTTGTCGCATGTTGACGAAGGCGTGGGTGGCCGGGTGGTAAAGTTTCGAGCCAAAGCCTTGAAGCAATTTTGAGCCAAAGCATCAAAATATCCTTCGTTGTCAACAAAACGACAATCTACATGAAAGGGAGTATTCGTTCCTTAACTAATACCTTCTCTGCAGAACATGTTACATGAGCTTACTTGTTTTGCCCTTCGGCTTGTCTCATAGGTACGTGAGCATCCTAGGCAGACGACGAAGACGAGGGTGGTAAGGTGGAAACGTTTCGAGCCAAAGTTTCGAAACAACCTTCGTTGGTAAAACAATGATGATGACAACACGAGAACAGTCCTATGACAAATCTCCGAGCGATCCTGGGGCAAATCCTCGACCGATCCTGGGGCAAATCTCCGAGTTATCATGGACATATCTCCGAGCGACTCTGGGGCATATCTCCAAGCTATCCTAGGACGAGACTGAGCAATCTTGGATAACTCTCAGTTGACAAAATGGCAAATAAAATGAAATGGAGAACAAAAACAACCTAGGCAGACGAGAAGATACAACAACATCCTATCATGCCAATCAAGACAATTTTCGAATCAAAGCTTCGAAACAACACTCATGATCAACAAGACAACAAATTACATGAAAATACATGAGCGTATTAAGCAGACAACAAAGACAAACGATGAAGTTTCAAACCAACGCTTCATAACAATCTTCGTCAGCAAACTTCTTTATATCCCCTGGGAGTCAACTGGGGCAAAGAACACTGACAATACACATGAAAAGGGAGAATGATACAAATATTACTCTCTTCATCAAGCTAAGTGAAATTACATGAGCTCATTTCGCTTACGTCCTTTGTCTCGTGGGCAGGTACAAGAGCTCCTCACACGTATGGTGCAAAACTCCTATGACAAAGGCGAGGGTGGTAGGGCGGCAAAGCTTCAAGCCAAAGTCTTGTAGCAATTTCGTCAAACCTTCGACTCCATCGGACGAAGACGCAATGACGAAATCATACAAAAGGGAAGTACCAAAACTCTACTTCGCCTTTCTTATAAATGAAGTTACACGAGCAAACTTCACTCTTACTCTAACAGAAACAAGTCGCACGAACTCACTTGTTTCTCGCTATCTGTTTGATAGGTACATGGGCTTCCTTACACAACAGACGTCAAGCAAGAGTAACTATTTCGTAAACCCTTTGATTCCTCCGGACAAAGATGCAATGACGAAACACATAGAAAAGGGAAGTATCAAAACTCTACTTCACCGTTCATATAAATGAAGTTACACGAACAAACTTCATTCTTACTTTAAAAGAAAACAAGTTACATGAGCTCACTTGTTGTCTGTCCTTTGCTTAATGTAGGTACATAAGCATCCTACATTACAGACAAAGGCGCGGGCGGTTGGGTGGAAAAATTTCGAACCAAAGCTTCGAAATTGCCTTTGTCATCACCAAAGATGACCGTACTAAAAGGGAGTAACATCTACACTGCTCTCTAACAAAATTTCTCATAATTCCCCAGATGGAGTAGTATCTCCATCTCCCCAGCTGGAGTCCTGCCTTCATTCAAGCTGAAGTTGATTACATACGTCGCATTCCTCAGCAAGGATACAAGCATATTCTTCCAGAACTATCATCGAGATGGACATATCCATCTCATTTCCCCAGTGGAAATTTTATGTCATTATCTCCCCAAGTGAGAGTCGAAGTACATGAGCTAACTTCGTCTTTGTCCGTTGTCAACTGTGTAGGTACATGGGCATCCACACAGTACGGTACAAACTCCTGGGCAACGGCGAGGGTGGTTGGGTGGAAGCCGTTTGATTCAAATCTCAAAGAATATGACTGGGGCATGAAATTGCAAACACTTTCCCCTCGAAAGTGCACAAGAGCACTGCAGAGGTTTGAGTATCTAAACCTGTTTATTTCTGAAGCATTTGTGTGCTCATTTGCATATAATTCGAAAATTTCTAATAAAAATGTTTCTGAGCGAGAATGGAGAAGGCAAACCTATTCCTCAACACTTACCTAGAGTGATGAGCGCAAATACTATGAGGATTCATATACGAGCATTCAGACGGATAACGAATCCTTTGACAAACGATGCTCTAAACCGGGATGAGATCGAGCATTTCTTCTCTATCCCAAACACGAAACATCAACCATTGCTAGCCCCTTCCGAGCCAAAGTTGAAGTTTTCATATGCACTACACCTAACAAGTCTAATGACCGCCTCATATCGAGGTTAAAAGGGAGATCTTGTAACTAGAATCCGGAAGCAACGGACCGTAGAGACAACACTTCCTCAAGGTTCAAGCGAAGAAGCATCAACAACAGTCAAGCTTGCCAGTTAAGTCGTTCCCAAGGAAGGAACTTCTCCAACAATACTACAACAAGTACGAATTCCCAAGAAGTCCAAAGCATTTCCAAAGAAGACTATCAGGAAAAGAAAATAGGACAAATCCCTATGGTCTAGTAAAGAAAAAGCAAAATCAGCGCAAAGACCAAAGTCTTCAAAAGCAAAGCGCGAGATGAAAGTCAAAAGAGCAACATAAAGCACCAGGACCGACATTGACGGTCGCAAGAGCAAAGGTGACATTTTTTTCAACAAGTCAAATGAAAACATTCCTCAAAGCGGATCATCAGCGCCTAACACTAGGCCAACTATTCATCCCTAACGGAATGCCTAAACTGGCGAGCTGTCCGGAGGATGGAGAATTTGCTTGAACGGTGAAAACTCTATGGTCAAGTAGCTTCCGATGAGGTCCTTAGACTCCCCCTTTCAAACGATGAATTTAAACCTTCAATCTAAAGGCCTTATGCCAAAGCCACATTACAACCCAAACAAAGACTCCTTCGACTAGTACATGAGCATCCAAGTCAAAGGAATTCTGAAATCCAACTGAAATGGCTATCAGAAATGAGAGCGAAACACGAGAGAACCAACGAACCTTCTCTGCTCTCGCTTGGAAACATGCTTTTAAAGAAAGAACAAAACGAATCATAATGTGCATGTACATTTAGCTATTAAAGTCATCATCATGACTAATGATTTTCTTGATGAGCTCTCAGGATACATGTTAACCAAAAGATAGCCTCAAAGCATAATTTGAGGTATTTACGATATCCTTGCGAGAGAATCTTCTCAGATTCCCTCCCAAGGAGGGGCAAACTGTAATACCTCAAATTTACTCATGACAATCAATCTCCAACCATACAAAAGGAGACCATTAGAACTACGCCTACAATTGAAAAGAAGATGCCGCAATCCACTTGGAAAGTTGAGGCCGGATCAATCACAAAGACCGCAACTCCTCCTCCGATGCATCGCTGGATTTCGCGGCAACATACTCGCCAACAGCCCACAAACAGCGGCGAACCAGCTCCCCCATTGCAGCAGCGAAGCAACTCTCCAAGCAGCGCCAAAGCCGCACCAGCAGCATCCCCAGCCAGCTCACACGACGACGCCTCCTGCACCAGTCCTTCTCAGCCCCGGCGACACTGACTTCAGTCGCGACCAGCCGCTTATACAAACAGAGGCGCAGGTCCAAAATCTGCAGAAAACACCATCGTTAACGAAGTCGGCCAAGAGCCCAAGGCACTCCCAACATCAACAACATTCCCGCCATTCGGAACCTCAGCCACATCAAAAACAGCAATACAGCAACAACAGCATTTGCAAAATCAGGGTCAGCAGCAGCAGCAGTCACAGCCGCAGCTGCAGCAAAAGGACAAGTCTCGTTTGCTGAATGTTACCACTAATGGCATCGGGAGTAACGAACCTAATGTTCGTCAAAAGGTCGCAAATGGTATCCCAAGGACAGATGCAGCGACAACAAATTCCCCAACTCCAACACCGGCAACCCCAACAGTAGGTTCTAGTGTCAACCAAGCTACCATCATCTGCCCAACAACGATCCTTTCCGGTTTCAATTACCAAAATCAAACTCAGCCTAAATAAAAAGGGGGCCGAGCAAAACCAACAAAACAATAACCCAACCCAAGGAAACTAGGCCAAATCCAAAAGAAAAGCCCGCAACAAGTTGCCCAAGGACCAAGGCTAGCCAACAAAACCAACCCACAATAAACACAACCCATTTCAAAGTGAAAGATGGCCCAGCCCAGAGCAAAATGAAGATTAAGATAGACTTACCTTTTGCTCCCGACAGGATCCTGCTGCAACGCCTCCTCTCCGACAATCACCTCCTGCACTACGGAGAATCACCTGGCCGACGTTCCAAGGAAATCTTGTCCCCTAACGGCTTGTTTCCCCAACCAGAAACAAACTAGAAGCCAACTAAATGGACAGAATTAGAAGAATCAATAAAATTTGAACTGGAAAGGAAGAGAGCAGAGGAGAACGAACCAAATGAGAAGTGAACCAGAAGAGATTGGGGGAATCAAATAAAAGGAGACAAGACTCACCAGAACAGGGGAGAGGGGACATCGATTCTTCATGGGAATCATTCATTCTTCATGGGGAGGAGGGAAGAAACGTTAAAAAATGAAAGGGAGACGGAGGATACTCACCTGAAGAGCTTGGAACGCCATTGGAGCCTCTCAATTATTCCTTGCCAAGGTAAGGGAGACCAGCAAGGTGGAACCCCCTGGACGAGCCCAGACTCAGCAACCACAATGGAAGAGCAGACTCTCCAACAACCGTTGACGGAATCAACCACGACAGCCTCAACCGGTCATCATAACTCCAGTTTTCAATCCCCAGCTGCGGCCAGTAACCCAAGGTGTTTCTAACGGCCGTAACCTCCTTGTTCCTTGGCTAGAATCCCTCTGCCTCGCCTCCTCCGGCACAGCATCCCTAACAACCCCGGCGAACTCCCCCTGCCTCAGCCCTCCAGCAGCGGCCAAACGCCTCGTCAACAGCTTCCCGGCATCTCTCACAGCGGCGCACCTAGCCGCCCCAAACCCAGCAACCACGAACCCCCTGTTCCCCCGGCGACCCATCCAAGCCCAGCCATGACGAACCAACCTTCCCCGGCGTCCCTCCGACAACCAGCGGCGAAACCCCAAGGCGGCTTTCCCCCCCCCCCCTTTCGGCGGCCTTCGGCTTGGCAGCGCTCCCAAGACTCCCAACGGCCAGACCCGCTCCTCGCCACATCTCCCAGCCGCCTGCGGTCCACATCCTCCCGGCGAACCACCTTCCCCAGCGCCTCCCGCAGTAGAACAACCCCTCCTCCGGCGACCATGGCTCAGCGGCAGTCCACGATGTCTCCCCTCACCGGCTCAGCAACCCAGCGGGACTCCTCCCCGGCGTCCCCGAGATCCAGCGACGGACAGCCGGCCCGTCTCCCCGACGACCCTGATCTCCTCCAGCCTTCCCTCCGGCCGGCCTCCTCTCCAGACACTCTCCCTCACCATCCCAACTCTCTTGACGTTCAGAACCAGAGACAGCTCCCCATCTCAATCTCCCGGTGTCCACGGAATCAGCAATGGTGGCAGGACCGCCTCTCCCGGCGTCTCCAAGACCCGGCAGTTGCGGATCGGCCTCCCTCCGGCATCCCCGAGCTTCACAGCCGCCGGATCGACCTCCCTCCGACACCCCCCCAAGCCTCACGACGGCAGCCCACTCCTTTTTCCGTTGCCTCCAGACTTGGTCGTGGCGAACCCCTCGTTCTCCTGGATCTCCCTTCACCGCCTCGGCGATCCGCAGCCTTCTCCAGTGCACCCGACGCTACTCCAAGCATACCCACCAAAGACGCCGCACCCATGCGCCCTTCCTCAACCGATCGACGTCACCACCGCGAGCCAAGCTTCCTCTCTTCGGATCTATGGTGGGGACAGCCGAACCCCAGCTCGGACCCGTCGTCGCATGGAGGAAGTCCCACTATTTTGCCTCGGTTTCACCCATGGTCAAGCTGTGGAGAAGGAAGGAGCCCTCGAGACAGACGATGCTTCGCGAGGCAATCGCCTACAGAAAGGTAAAATTCTCTCCCTTCTTTTGTTTTGTTTTATTTATTAGTTACTCAATTTGAATAGCCATGTGTCCAATTGATAATTTTATAATAGTTCGCCTAACTCTTTACATTTGGCATCTAAATCTTAAGCTACCGTTATATAATTTACCAAGGATTTTAGTCAAATGTGATCAAAATATATTTATCTTCTTGCCTTCCCTTGCTACCGTCAGAAATTTTTTTTTAAATTTTTTAGAATTAGCGGGATTTTATTCTCATTTATTTACATGAAAATATTATGAGCAATATTAACATTCATCTCCTTTGTTTTGCCTGAAAAACACGACGAGGCTTTCCGGACATCCTCGGCAACTTACATCGAGTGAACACCTTCAACCAAACGGTAAGGCAAGCCTTACTGTTTCTCGATTTAAGTGAATTTCGTCCGAATTCGACGATACTTCCCACTCTTATATTTTCTTTGCATGTACACTGAGCATGCAACTTCGGAAGACCAAATTCAAACTTTCGAAGATCACACGAAGACGCGTGTATCAAACCGCGTGGATCCACCCCGGCCTAAAAACCGCGGGCTTGAAGACAAAGCGGCCCCAACCTTCAAACCAAGGTACAAAGGGGAGGTGCGGGCCTCCCGAATTTTATTTTCAGCCCACTTGTAACGGATTGCGGGCCCAAGTGTATAGGCCCGCAATCATCGCCCTTCCCCGTCCTCTTTCATCTCGTTAATTGCTTGTGATTGCACGCATGACTTAGGCTTTAGGTTTATGTCGTGTGTTGATTTTTTAATCAAACAAACCTAAATTCGGGTCCAACGCCCGTTAAAACGTCGATACGAGTCCGGCCCACTCCCGGATCGGGTCCAACACCCGTCAATCAAAAGTAACTTTTTGGACAAATCGCCACCCTTTTCGCATGTGGTAGAGTACTAAGGTTAGTAAATAGGAATCCCCGAACCCAGAACTCTGATTTTTCCGACTTAAAATCACATTTTTAAAACTAAGTCGGTGGCGACTCCGAACGAGTTTTCCAAAGCTAAAACAAACCCCACTACCCCTTTTTTCGGAGCCATTTGGGGTGAGGTGACGGCTACTCGAGCCGCTCCTTGGGCCCTCCCCGAAATTCGCGAGCGAGGTGTTAACGCAACCTTTCGCTCGCCGCCTCCAGGGAACTGGAGACGGTTGGCGAAACGCCCCGCAGACCCGTTCGTGAATCAAGGGAAGGCCTAACCCGGGGCCCCTTTCCGCAGCGTCCGGCGTTCGAGCCGTAACGCCGACCGGACTGGGCCTCGGGGGAGCGGGCCCGGATCCTCGGGTTGCCCGTAACCGCCGTCGCGCGCCGCTAGGCCGGAAGGGCGCGCGCACATTCAGGACTTCGGATCTTTGCAGTGGCAGGGGAACACCAGCGGCCGATAAGATTAACGAACAAAATCAGATGGTGTCATGGGAGGATCACTTCTCGAACCTTGAACGAGTATCGTCCCCATCATTTCCAAAGTCGAGGTCAAACTCGAAAGCATCCGGCATAAACAGCACCAGACCCTCTAACACAACAGCTACCGTGGAGCCAAAAGCGACGGTCAATTCCCAAGCACAACAAAGACTCAACCCCAAGGTGAGTGCGTTTTCCACAAACAATATAGGTTTTCCTAAAATTATTACAAGTCCATTTATTTGAAAGAAATGGCCCCAAAAAACTTTTTGATTTATCTTTCCAGATACGAAATGACGTGGGAGGCAATAAGAAAGAGGTAAACAGTTCAACGAAAAGGAGCACTAACATGGTGGAATCTGGGTTAAAGAGACCAAGAACTGAGACCCCATCCCCATTACCAACTTTTAAGGTATTACGCGACTAAATCCCCCGTTTCTTTCTCATGCGATCTCGGCGACTACATATGGTCATATCACTCTTGGTGGATTTTGAGATGAATGTGGTGAAATTGGGATTTTGTGTTTTAGGTGGGAAAAGAGAAGCTTGGGGACCGAATCACTGCCTTGCAGCAATTGGTATCGCCTTTCGGAAAGGTATGGGAATGTTTTTCGGATCATAGTTTATAATTTAAAACCAATCTTTGTTCTTCTCTTTTTGAGTTTGTTTGTCGGTTCGGCAGACTGATACGGCCTCAGTGCTTCACGAAGCTATTGATTACATCAAATTCTTGCACGATCAAGTCCACGTAAGCCATTATTTCCTTCGCAATCAATCATTAATTATCGTGCTTAACACAATCTGGCACTTTGCATCCTCAACTAAACCTCTTGTAAAAAACCACAGGTTTTGAGCTCTTCGTACACAAGAAACGGACACCCGCCGGGATTCCCGGCCAACAGAGGAGGATTTCTGAGGTGGGAGTTGAGAAGCCAGGGATTGTGTCTAGTCCCGGTTTCGAGTACGTTCCCCGTCACCTGCGAGTCCCAGGGTGACTTCTGGACTCCGACTGCGACCTTAGTACGATCTAATTTCAGGTAGAAAGAAAAATAAACAAGAAAACGAAGGGGAAACTATTTTCTCCATGGAGATGAGGACTTCTCCATTTATTTTACATAATTCTCTTAGAGATGCAACAAAACGAGGTTGATTCTCAACCCGAAAAGCAAGGAATTCAGGAAGAAATAAAGTGGAGAATGGGAAAGTTTGTGGGACAAAATTTATGGAACGGAATATTAGTTGGAATTGTGGGGCAATGTATTAGGAACAAGAACATATCAAGGTTGATGATTTTTAAAAATGTCGGGTAGCGTGTGAGTTGTAAAGTTGTATAACTCATTTTGTGTTTTCAGTGCATTAAATAATCGAAGGCCAGCCAAGGATTCTAATCCAGTTTGTCGGTCACGGAACATAGGACCGCTTTTTATCGCTTGAAAAAAACCCATGAACCACGTCAAATCAAGTGATTCGTGCAAGTGCGAGACGTCTATTAATTTGATGGGGTAATATTCCGTCTAATCAATATTTTCTTTAAAATTGTAATCACACTCAAATCATCCAAGATTTCAATAATTCATTATAAATTATCTTGATTAAGGAAATCTTCAATCTTCTCAATTACTCTGAAAAAAATAGCCGTAAATACGCTTCTTGAGAATGGAATTCGTGGGCAACCAATCAGGGATGGTCATGATAAGGTTTACAAATCACATTCCCCATTAAAAAATATCTTACCTTCTTTGTCCCATAACCTATACAATCCCCTCTCACACCCTTTCAATCAAACATGTTAAAAAATTCATCAGGATCTCTCAGGTCCTTCTCCTGTCTTAGAGCCAAAGCCTCTCCATCCCCTTAGAGACATTTATCAAATACTCACAAACAATCAGAGGTCTCTCCCAGGAAAACCAAAGGCCAACTCCTCGAGACATATACACAGAAACTAGAGCCAATGACTCCCTATCTTCAGTACTGACGAGCCAAAACCTCCTGACCAGCCGACACCCTTCTCCCCGACGACACTACCTACTGCAACAGCCATGCTCCAAGGCAGACTTCTAACGGACTCCCCGACGTCCTTCTTCCTCCCTAGCAATCTCGGACGAGGCAACCCCTCGATGAGTTTTTAGTCTTTTTCCTAATAATCACGTAGCCCCTCTTTCACCTTAGAACAAGACTGGCCATTCTTTACATTAAAATCGTCACATGTGATGAGGGGAACGCGAAACCGGACCCCGACGGAGCAAGATAGCCTCAGTCAATCGGCAAGCCATATCAGAATCGAGTGAAATCAATGCATATTGGGATGTTTCATTAAGTTTTTACATGCCTTTGTTTGACTGTATTTGAAATACACGTGCTGGAATCTTTTTCTAAAAACTCGTATGCGCTTGTTTAATTTTCATTTTGATATTCCATTTGTCTACTGATTTCGAAATTATTTTTATAAGATACTAGGTTTTAAGATCTTTCTTTTGACATATTATGCATTAGATTTGAATTTGTGGTCTGAAAGTTATGATTTCTTAAAGTTTCATCCTACTTCAGCCATATTTTAGAGCACTATTTTACCTAAAATTTCATATCAATTTTAACAATTATTTAAAATTTCAAAACTTTTATTATGTTTTTACTAACATATTTTAAAGGTATATCTTTTTATTTCACTGAATTTTGAGTTTTGTAGATTGAAATATGGTTAAAATGATTTCGATATCTAATCCGGTCGTGTTCAACACTCTTGGTTATGTAAAACCAATACCAGCTGTGAAATTTTACCGATAGCATAATCTCTAAGTTAAGCATCTTTGGGCACTGATTTTACTTTAATTGGGCTTATGAATCAAAAGTTATGTATTTTTCTTTAAGTAGTCTGCAATGAATCAAAATGCGCGTCGAACCTGACCCAACTTAGGCTTAACATCTCAAATTTTATATGACACATCACTGTTGGGTTAGAAATACTATTCTAAAATTTCATAAATTTTTAAACCCATATACATATTTTTTGATACTTTTCTTTACTATTGCACAATCTAGTTTTGAGCCATTTAACTTGTTTCGTTATTGGGCTTGCAGGTGTGTGTCCCCATCACCGGTAGACAATTGTCTGACTCAACGGTCAACTTCAACATACCCGAGGAGTCCTTGAAGATTGGTGGAGGGCTTCACAAGAGCGGCCCCAAATGACGATACTCAGCCGATGTATAGCCATCCCGGCTGGGCCTGAGGTACAAAAGGGAAGTTGAGGGCCTTCTGGAAATTTTTAAATCCACATGTAACGGGTCGTGGGCCCAAGTACATAGGCCCACGCCCTCCCCATTTACTTTGATCTAAATACTTGTATGTGGTTGAATGCATCCTGTTAGGCCATAGGTTTATTGTCGCATGTTGTTTGCTACTTAACAAACATGAGTTCGGGCCCAAAAGCCCAAATCGGGTCCAACGCTCGTAAAACAGATACATCTGTCCGAAGTGATGCCCAAATTGGGTCCAAACTGTATATATGCCTTGGCTAGGGTGGCATGTTAATGGTAAAGACTGATCCCTTCTGCAACCTGTGTTTTACGAAATCACGGTTGTTTGTCTGTTGTGCGATTACTTTATACTCTTTTAACACGAGCACGGAGGCTGAGTGGAAATTGCCGCGACAATGGACGTGTGTTCATCGACAAGGGACAATCCTTGTTGCAAACTCCGTTAACTGTATCTCCATTTTGTTATACTCTATGCAGGTAAGTATCCATCGAATAGTACACTGTCACCTAACGTCGAATAGTACACTGTCACCTAACGTGGGAGTTGACAGCACGATCAAGGATCACAGATCACCTTCCTTCCCCCAGAGTACTATTAGTTACAGAGTTGGTGGACAGAGTGTTGCTTTGCTTTGCTTTGCTTGAACTTTGATGCTTCGAAACGTGTGGATTCTCCACTTAGCATAAAGAGACCACGGCCTCATGCCGGGGCTATCAATTGCCTGGTCTTGAATACATAGCAAGCTGACTTGAATGCATCGCATGGCTTCCACGGTGGAAAATTTGCACAGATGAACCACTAGATCCAAACAACTGCCTTGGCACCGCAGCTCCCACGCATGTAGCATTCTATCTGCCACTCGTGTCAAAGACCATACTAAACACAGTCAGATTATAATAGTTAACACCTACGCATGACAGGAGATTAACACAATCCTTGAGCAAGCATCTGTCTGTGCTCTTTCTTCCGCTAACGATCTCGAATAGGAGTACCCCAAAAGTATAGACATCCGATTTCTCGGAAAATACCCCACCCATGGTATACTCTGGTGACATAAATGAATGAGAAGCCGACCATTTATCGTATGTTTTACAGTTTTGGATGGTTTACTTAAATTTCACGTAATGACAGTGTCCCAGCAGGGTGCTTACAGAGTGCCAACGACCAGGTAAGTGCTAACTAAATCTTGTGTCCCCTCAAACATCCTCACTGGGCCGAAATCTGATATCTTGGGGTTCATTTTGTCATCCAAAAGAATGTTGCCGACTTTCAAATCAGAATGGATGATGCGCAGGCTCAAGTCCTTGTGGAGGTAGAGCAGCCCCCGGCGAACTCCCAGGACTATGCCGAAATGCTTGCTCCCCAACTAAGATCCGCCTTCCTCTCATTATTTAGTCATACCAATCCTCATTATCTCACTGACTTAATGCATTACATGACAAAGGATATGCTGGTTACTGAAAAGGATTGTGTCCAAGCTCTTATTCCGCAAGTAATCGTACTAGAGGATCTGCTCCTCCCTCTGGATTCACCATCTGATTAGTTTAACAAAGTTTCGATGCTGAAGCTTCGATATGAGTATGACCTCGTTCTTGAATTCTATGAGACCTTGTCTTGAGCTACTTGCAAGCCTTTTCCTTGCCACTTCTCTTCCAACGTTCAGCCTTCCCTAATTTAAGGCAGTGACAGAGATTATTAGGAGTCAAATCCGCTCAATCAGTGGATCAAATAAAGAGCAACAGAAGCAATCGATACCTTATAAACAGAGTCGAAACCGCCTTGGCCAAGCTTGTTGGTAATATCGAAGCTATTGGTAGCCAGGACAATGCTTTCGAAACTGCAGATCGGAAAATCGGTGGCATCTTCTTGCTTCAATTATCTTTCCCATACTCCTCCTTGCCCATCCGATTTATTACTCAAGTACAGAAGTGCAGGATTCTTTGCTGGTGTCCCTGTATAACACCAGAACAGCAACAACATGAAGTAAATAATTCGACAATATCTCGTTGTGCATCAAGATGATGGTACCCCTTTGTTTCAACCCGAAATTCCACGACACCAACATCACAGCCCCTACTATGACGACACCAGAAACGCTTGTCAGGATTACGATTAACTTCTTTGGTTGTGCAGATCTCCCTGCATCAGACTCCAGAGTTAAAAAACAATGACAACAGACAAACAACATGAGATAGAGGAAATTTATCGAACCTATGGAGTAAACACGGACATAGAGATCGGTTCCTTTGTTGGATCCAAATTCCTGCATATACAGCAAACCTCCGCTCCACATCATACAACCAATTGAAATCACAGGAATATCCCAGACACTAGCATTTACTGAGGTACATATCCCAGCTTCCTGTATTCCTGCCTGCAAGTTGGCTGAATCGGGCAGCTTCACAGTGCTCACGGGAAGGAAATCGTCAGTTTTTGCTTCACCAGACATTGACACACTGCACATGTGAGGAAATCGTCAGTTTTTGTTGGACACACCCTTTAGACCAGTTCCCGTGGTTCCATTCGTCGGCAGAACTTGGCATGAACCCATCAATGCAATTGCAGATGGGAATTTCATCTGGTTACAAACACTGAAAGACTCGCAAGTACCATAAATACGCAATGATTTCTCTGTGCTTGCTAGTCTGTCATCCACATCATCATCGCCCCGTCATCCCAGTAGAAGTTCGTCAAGGCTCCTCCGAGGATATGTAAATGCATGAATGGAAGGAGCTCCTAGAAGGTTGATAGGAAAAGTAGATGGTTCCTTGATTAATGTATTGCCTGAGATGGTGAAGCCGCTCAAGTAGTTATTGTTCATTTCCGAAATTCCGATGAATGTGGAGTTATCCCATTTTCCACCCTCCAGTAAGTTTCAGGAACGTTCCAAGTAACCAGATGTGTTGGGGTCTTGGGAGTCATTCCTGTCACAATTGACATCCGAAAACAATCTGATAAATTTTTTTTGTAAAATCTTTTCTCTTTAAAACTCTGTAATTCTCAAATAAAAATTACAACACGATTTAAAGATAACCATTCATCTACTTATATTAAACATAAATTTGTACTTACCAAAATTCACCACCATCAATTTAAATCTAACCATTAAAAAACAACTGAACCAAAATTCACCACCATCAATTTAA
Source organism: Melastoma candidum (assembly GCA_023653495.1). Lineage (NCBI taxonomy): Eukaryota > Viridiplantae > Streptophyta > Magnoliopsida > Myrtales > Melastomataceae > Melastoma > Melastoma candidum. The sequence goes on from CM042885.1 coordinate 5,901,468, forward strand.
ATATAACCATTAAAAAACAACTGAACTTCAATATTAAGAACCCCAACATAATTACTCCAAATTAATTTTATTCTTCAACACCCTCTCTTAAAATTGATTTTTCTTTTAAACTCCAAGCAGCATCCTCATCTTGCCTAAAACATCCACTCCGAGGGGTTCCATAAAAATATTTGCAACTTGGTCTGCATATTTCACCTATTCAAGCTTGATCACCTTCTTCGTAACACACTCTCGGATGAAGTGATAGCGAGTATTGATGTGTTTACTTCGATCATGAAAAACTGGATTCCTTGCTAAAGTTTGAGCAGGTTTGTTGTTGACAAAAATTGTGGTTGCTTCATTCTCTAGCAAGCCTATCTCCTTCTACATTCTCCTTAGCCAGATTGCGTGACAAGCGCATGCCGTAATCGCAACATATTCAGCTTCACAGAAAGAAAACATGACGATCACCTGTTTCTACGAACTCCACGAAATCGCATTAGACCGCATAAAAAATACAAATTCAGTTGTTCTTTTCCGATGATCGAAATCTCCGGCAAAATCACTGTCGCAATATCCAACAAGTTAAAATTCTCTGGACGACGGATAAAACAATCCGAAATCGAAAGTACCTCAAAATTCTCTTCGCCACCTTCATGTGTTTCGTCGTTGGCACCTCAATGAATCGACTAACAATCCCAACACTAAAAAGAATATTTGGTCGCGTACATGTCAAGTACCTTAGACATCCAATGAGACTTTTGAATAGTATCAGATCAACGTTTTCCCCTTCTTCATTTTTGCACAATTTAGCTCCAATCTCCATTGGGGTAGCCACTAGTTTGCTATTCGACATATTGAATCTTTCAAGAACATCCTTCACATATGCGTGCTGACAACAAATATTCCATCTGCATATTGACACACTTTTAAGCTGAAGTAAAATGATATTAAGCCGATATTTGTCATCTTGAACTCTCGTGCCATATCATTCTTGAAATCTTTAAAGAGACTCGGATTACATCCCGTAAAAATAAGATCGTCCATGTAGAGGCAAACGAACAAACAATCTCCATTTTTATCCATCTTCACATAAAGCGCATACTCATGAGGACATCTCGCAAAATCTTTCTCCCGAAAGTAGGCATCAATCCGACTATACTATGCTTGAGGCGCTTACTTGAGACCATACAAAGTCCTCTTCAACTTCAAAACCTTTTCTTCTTATCCTTTCACCATGTAGCCTTTTGGATCTCCACAAAAACATCATCCTCAACGAAACCGTTAAGAAACGTCGACTTCACGTCTAATTGAAATATTTTCCACCTTCTTTGTGCCGTAAAAGAAGTAAAAAATCTGATTGTTTCTAAACGAGCAACCGGAGCAAATACCTCCTCATAGTCCACTCTGTGTCGTTGCGCATACCCCTTGGCGACAAGTCTTGCTTTATATTTTTCTATGACACCTTCAACATTCTTTTTCTCCTTGAATATCCACTTCATACCAATCGATTTTTGACCCGCGGGAAGAGAAGCTAGTTCCAAAGTGTCGTTCCTTTCAATGGCTCGAATCTCTTCGTGCATGGCTTGTCTCTATTTCTTCTCCTTACTAGCTTCTTCAAAACTCAAAGGCGTTGTTTCATCCAAAAGACAAAACATAAATATATCATTGATTACCTCCGTATTCTCGTAAATATCTTGGATAGTTCTCATCCTTCGCGATCCTTCGTTTGAGCTTCCATTTGATGACGATGCAGTTGGAGGTGTGTTCGATGTCATCGGAGGAATGACGGGCTGTGATGTTTCTTTTCCTTGAATTTCCTCATCGAAGAATGGAAATAATCTGTCGACGATATCTTCTCGTGCATCCCAATTTCAAGAAGCATCTTCATCAAACTCCATATCACGACTAACGACAATCTTCCCATTGATAGGATTGTAGAGCTTATACCTGTCGTGGGTGGATCCCGTTCCGGTTTCATCTAAAATGGATATCCTCCTTTGACGAGGGCTTCGGATTTTGAAAACGTATCGGAGTCACCACTAATTCAAGTTAGAAAAACTGTAGAGATTCGTTAAGGTTCAGAAATTAGGGATTACTAAATCACATGGATCACAAAGAAAAAGGAGGCCTTTATCGTGTTTTCGATGTCCGAATTTATTTGAGCTCGGTTTTTACAAAAAGAGATTGTTTAACATTAGATAAATGATCTCAAGCTCAATAATGCTAACAGTGTCTATGTGAATAATTTTTATGAAAATATTTCTTAAAAATTGAGTTCGGACAAAAACGCAAGCAACATAGATTTATTGATGCCCTTAAGTATTTTTAAGCCAAATTGAATTCAAGAGAGAACCGGATTTATGAAACATGAGGTTAGTACCATTTCTCGATTGCCCTTAAAATGAAATGCCCCCGTCAGCATTTGTACCTCATGGTGTTATTTTAAAATAGGTTTACAGCGAACCTGGCGAGCCGTTGATGTTGTACGTTGGTGAGTGCATAGCCTTCTTTTGAGGGTCTTTATTTCCGAGAATCCAAACAATCCCTTGAATATATAACCATCGTCTCTTATTCCGAGAGCGTCGGACGGGATGCATGCCTTGGTTGTCTGCAAATCACGACCCCGAGATACCTGCATAAAGACTACAACAATGAAGTAAAATGTTCGACAAAAATTTGAAATAAATGATTTTTTTTTTACGACAATCGATCAATGATTGACGGATGTGGGATTCCAAAATAATTTCTTTTCATTTCAAAGTAATTCGAATTAAAATTCTATATAGAGGCTGACCCAATGGCGGGTTTGAGAACCTCGTCGTGGACAACCCGGTTGAGCGGGGGATGAACTTGGGACTCCCACCAAGTCTGGTCTCATCAGAAAGAAGTGGAGGTTAGAGCGGTGTCACCACATCTGGATTTCACGGCATCGGCCTGACAGGAGCAAGGTCAGAGTTGTTGGGGATCATTGGAGAAGGAACATCGGCTGTTGCAAGTTGATGAGGAGCAGGAAGTCGTCTGGTTGAATCTCCCAGGATGAGATGATTTGTCGACAATTTGCTGCAGCTGGAACAAATCGTATCCACTCAAGAGTTCGCCGCCACAATGGGGCTGCCAGCGCGACTCGGGATTACTAAATAAACGATCGATTGGAGCCGAGACCGGGTAATTTCCATTGATCACCAATGTAGAACAAGGTTTCATCCAGGACTTGATTGATGCCTACAGCGAAACAGAGTAAGAGACGCCCTTTCATTGTTGTGCCAACCAAGGAGAGTTTGGACTTGCCACCACTGAAATCTGGGAAAGCGGCCGTCTAGTCACCGGCCTGAGAACGCCATGGGGGTTTGCCTCCAGAGTTCATTTCCTTTTCCATTACTGATAAAACAAAAAAAAAAACAATAGTAAACAAGTTGATCGGAAATTGAAAGGAGAATAAAGGAGAGATAATACCTAGAATTGGCGATGTTGGGATTGTCCAGGATGTCAACTCATCGTCTTGTCGTGTTACGAGCATTGGTGAGGCGCGGTCAGCCTTGGAATGGTGGTCGTGTCGTGGGACGTCGGCGACCAATGAGACTAGGAGCACCGTGGGTAAGAGCGTGGCTGACCTACACCTTGGGATGTTGGTGTTAGAAATAATAATTTCATTAGGTGGCCCGACCTTTATGTTCAGTTATACACGAGCTATCCGGATATTGGGCCCGATCAAATGATCTGATTTATATTAGTATTCAGATGGTCCAATTAACGTCTCGTTAAGTATAGGGGTATATTGAGCAGATACCGTAGTAATCTCTTATTCTGTGATGGGTGGAATTGAAGAGATTATTAACCTCAGGGACTTAATTGTCAACAAGGGGTTATGGTTCCTAGGCCATGCGATATATAAGACAACTGTAAGGCATCCCATTACCCTAATCAGTTTTATGAACGTCAAAAATCGTAAAGGTCCGGAAGACCAAAACCTAGGCGTTCATCGAAAAGGCTCTCCAGGTTTCCAATGGATTCATCAGATACGCTTCCGCATCTAGACTTTGATCTCGGTAATTCGACATGTGTGTTCTCAGTTTTATGTGGATTAAATCTGACAAGTGGTATCAGAGCCGATCATGTGTTGAATTATTGGGAATTGAGAAATAGGGTTTGAGATTTTTTTTATTCATCAGGAAAAGGACGAATTTTTGTTGTGCTTCAATCTTTTTTAAAAGGAGAGAGATCTTTGTTCATCCGCCTCTGTTCTTGCGTTACTTTTTCCTAGAACAAATTATTTACTCAAGTGGCTGAGGGATTGATTTATGTTCATCATCTACTACAAATTTCAATTCTTTGGCCCTTATGGCAATTGATAATTTAGGTTTGATTATTATGTTTGAATCCGTTGTGTTTTGTGTTTAATCCTCGTGTTTCATCGAGGGATTGAGTTTACGATTTCGGATTACGGTGGCTGAGCGTTCGACGTGGTCTTCGGCGGCGGTTACGGCACCGGATTCCACAATCGAGGTCCGTGGATTTGGTCTCGGGGGCACGGCGCGTCGAGAGAGTCGTCGTCGAGGGTGAAATCGATCCGGTGAACGTCGATTGGCTTCAAACTGTTCGGTGTCGACCTCCCGGACTCGATCGGTCTCGAATTCGTGACCGCCCTATCTCCGCTCGGTCTTTTCTCACATTTTGGTCCGTTCGTACTCGTCTCCGAATCGTCGTGGCGTCGTTGGCGTTACCTCGATGAGGTGGCTGTACGGCAAGTGGTGGCGGGACGAGGCGGCAGTGGTGGCGGCGACGTGGTGGCGTTAGGGTTTTGGACGCTTCAGGAAAAGGAAGAAAGGTCGGGTGAAGGGAAAAGGGCCTCGGCCCAATAAATGGCCAATCAGCACAGCCCATCAGCCCCGCCGTCAATCCGGCCCGCCAGCTTCAGCCCACTCCGGTTCGGCCCGATCTGGTTCCGTCCATCCGGTTCAATTTTAACCGGTTTAAACCCATAAAGTGACTTTCGGGTATAATCAAGTTAAGTTTCATGCTGAATTTGGGGGTTTCCAGTCCTGATTTCCAGCATTTCAGATCAAATTTTACCGGTTGTTTGGATCTGAAAAGTAATGGCATATGCTAAAAGTCTATATTTTTAAAATGGGTGGACTGAAGCGACATCTGCCCTCGGAGCTCTCTTTGTAGGGAAACCAATTTGGAAGATAAGATGGCGTGTTTTGTTTTCATGCGGACAGTGATCGGCCCCTCGGAAGGCGCTGTTTGGTCGAATTCCATACATGCACCCGTAGTATTAGATACGAGGCTATCATTTGGATATCCATGTGAACATTGAGTCGGCCCCTCAGAAGGCTTCTTTGTTTGACAGGATTGACAGTCTGTATCTGATTGATGCACTGAGATACCGCTTGCAAGTTGACATCGCGGTCCTTCGATAGGGTGTTAATGTTGCAATGGTGTCTTAATGGGACTAGCCATTATTTATATTTCCCTTTATTCGGTTATTGATTGAGTGAGCTAATACGTTTACTCTGTTTGTTCTCTGTTCAGTGTTACTCCTGCTACCAACGTCAGTGCTGCACTGAACTCCATCCCTGTGCTTAACGGCACAAACTTCAGACCCTGGAAAGAGCACATTGAGATCAATCTCGCTGTCTTGGATTTGGACATGGGACTTCGGGTTGATTGCCTTGCCGCTCCTTCAGATGAGAGTTCGACTACTGTTAAACAGAACTATGAGCGATGGTAGAGTTCCAATCGCCTATGTCTGATGATCATGAAGCGTGCTATTCTAGACAGTTTTCAGGGCGCTATGTCCGATGCGGCAGACGCCAAACAGTTCCTAGCCGATATAGAGAAGCATTTTGAGAAAAACTAAAAGGCTGAGACGAGTGCGCTTCTAGCGTTTCTTTTCTCAAAAAGATACAGCGGCAAGAGGAACATACGTGAGTACATCATGGAGATGTCTAGCGTCGCTTCCAAGCTTAAGGCACTCAAGTTAGATCTCTCGAATGATCTGTTGGTGCATCTGGTTTTGATATCCCCTCCTACACACTTCAGACATTTTAAGGTAAGTTATAACTGTCAAAAGGAGAAATGGAGCCTCAATGAGCTCATTTCTCACCTAGTGCAGGAAGAGGACAGAATGAAGCGAGATAAGAATGAGAGTGCTCACTTGGCGTCCGCACGTAAGGACAATGCTAAGAAGAGGAAGAGCATTCAGGCTGCAGCAGTTGCCTCGCAACAGAAGAAGCAGATGAAGGAGGTCACTCCTTTGGATCCTGATTCCTGCTACTTCTGCAAGAAGAAGGGGCATAAGAAGATTCAGTGTGCCGGATACCGTGACTGGCGCAAGAAGAAGGGTAATCTTCTCACTTTGGTTTGTTCTGAAGTTAATTTAGCTTTGGTACTAAAGAGCACTTGGTGGGTAGATTCTGGTGCTACTACTCACATTAGTGTCTCTATGCAGGGTTGCCTGAACTGGCGAGCTCCAGTTGATGCTGAAAGATTCATCTACGTGGGAGACGGCAAGTCAGTGAAGGTAGAGGCCATTAGGACTTTTAGGCTATTATTGAGGACTGGTTCCTATCTGGACCTGAAGGAGACTTTTGTAGTACCGTCTTTTAGACGGAATTTAATTTCTGTTTCTACATTGGACAAATTTGGTTATTCTTGTTCCTTCGAAAACTGTCAGTTTAGTCTCTTTTATGGTTCCCTACCTATTGGTACCGGTTCATTATCAGCATATGACAGCCTTTATTTATTGGATACAGTGGCCTCATTTAATGAAACCTTGTGCTTCAGTTCTCGTGGTACGAAGCGTAAATTGACTGAAAAGAATTCTGCCATTTTGTGGCACAAGCGTTTGGGTCACATTTCGAAACAGTACATTCAGCGGCTTGTGTCGGACGGACTTCTGGATATCCCTGATATGGCGGACCTACAGGTCCGCATTGAGTGCATTAAGGGGAAACAGACAAACATTAGGCGCCTTGATGCCAACCGGAGTACGGATGTCTTAGAACTTGTGCATACAGATATCTGTGGGCCTTTCCCTACGGCATCCTGGAATGGCCAACAGTATTTCATTTCGTTCATAGACGACTACTCTCGGTTTGGCTATCTGTTTCTGATCAGTGAGAAGTCTCAGGATCTGGACACGTTCAAGGCGTATAAGGCTGAAGTTGAGAACCAATTAGGCAAAAGGATTAAGGCTGTCAGGTCTGACTGTGGTGGTGAATACTACGGCAGATATGACGGATCAGGTGAACAACGTCCAGGTCCTTTTGCTAAGTTCCTAGAGGAATGCAGTATCGTCCCTCAGTACACTATGTCGGGTAGCCCTACGATGAACGGTGTGGCTGAGAGACGAAACATAACACTTAAGGACATGGTGAGGAGTATGATTAGTCATTCTACCTTACCAGATTCCCTATGGGGCGAAGCACTTAAGACCACAGTATATTTGCTCAACAGAGTGCCAACTAAGGCCGTTCAGAAACCCCCTTATGAACTATGGTATGGCAAGAAGCCAAATTTAAAGCATTTACACATTTGGGGTTGCCCAGCTGAGGCAAGGCCTTACAGGCCACATGAAAAGAAACTGGACTCTAGAACGATTAATTGTTATTTTGTTGGTTACTCTGAGAAGTCTAGGGGTTTCAAGTTTTTTGATCCCACTGCCAGATCGTTTTTTGAGACGACAAATGCCCGATTCTTTGAGGATGTTGAGTTTGAGGGGAAAGATAAGGTTAAGGATGTCATTTTTTAAGAGGAAACAATTTCTCTTCCTTCGGTTATTGTTCCGGATCTTGATCTGGTGCAACAAGATGACAATGAGGTACTTCCCCTTCAGGCTAAAGAGGCTGCTCCGGATGAACAAATTCAACAATCTCAAGAGATAGTGCCACTTAGGAGATCTACTCGAGAGAGGAGAAACACGATTTCGGACGATTTCGTCATATATCTCCAGGAGTATGAGGAAGGCATTGGAATGATAGAGGATGACCCGGTCAACCTTTGTGAGGCCATGCAGAGCTCCGCATCTCGGAAGTGGATTGATGCCATGAAGGATGAGATGAAGTCAATGGCTGACAATGACGTTTGGGATCTCGTTCTACTGCCCATTGGTGTGAAACCCATTGGTTGCAAATGAATTTTTAAGACCAAGAGGGATTCTAAGGGCAATGTGGAGAGATATAAGGCTCGTCTAGTCGCCAAAAGCTTTACTCAAAAGGAAGGCATTGATTATACAGAGACTTTCTCTTCGGTTTCTTCGAAAGACTCTTTCAGGATTATTATGGCACTTGTCGCTCATTTTGATCTCGAGCTACATCAGATGGATGTAAAGACATCGTTTCTCAATGGCGACATTGATGAGACGATTTATATGGTGCAGCCAGAGTACTGTGCTTCGCAAGATGAAGAGAAGATGGTGTGCGAACTTAAGAAATCCATCTACGGGCTTAAGCAGGCTTCTCGTCAGTGGTATTACAAATTTCATCAGGTCATAGTCTCATTGGGTTTCGAGGCTAATATCGTTGATGAATGCGTGTACCACAAGTTCAGTGGGAGTAAGTTCATTTTCCTGGTTTTGTATGTCGATGATATATTGATTGCAAGTAACAATGTAGGCTTATTACACGGAACTAAGAAATTTCTCTCGGAGAAATTCGAGATGACGGATCTTGGTGACGCCTCTTTTGTATTAGGGATCCAGATTCACCGAGATCGCTCTCGGGGTATTCTTGGATTATCACAGAAGAGCTACATCGAGAAAGTGTTGATGAGGTACGGGTTAAAGAACTGCAAATCAGGAGATACCCCTTTTTCTAAAGGAGACAAATTCAGTCTCAATCAGTGCCCCAAGAATAATTTTGAGATTCAGGAGATGCAGAAGATTCCTTATGCATCGGCTGTTGGGAGTTTGATGTATGCTCAGGTCTGTACGCGTCCGGATATTGCGTACATAGTAGGGATGTTGGGGAGGTACTTGAGTAACCCGGGCGTGGATCATTGGACAGCAGCCAAACGGGTCTTGAGATATCTACAGAGAACAAAGCATTTCATGCCCACTTATCGGAGATCAGATCAGTTGGAGATCATCGGGTATTCTGACTCCGATTTCGGTGGATGCCAAGACAGTCGTCGATCCACGTCAGGTTATGTTTATCTGCTAGCTGGAGGAGCTATTTCCTGGAAGAGCGCTAAGCAGAAGCTCACAGCGTCTTCAACCATGGAAGCAGAATATATAGCCTATTTTGAGGCGTCCAATCATGGGGTATGGCTGCAGAATTTTTTCACAGAGCTGCGCATCATTGACAGCATTGAGAGACCGCTTAAGTTATTCTGTGACAATAAGTCGGCAGTGATGTATTCCAACAGCAACAGGTGCTCTTCGAGGTCTAAGCATATTGACATCTAGTTCCTGGCTGTAAAAGACAGGATTCAGAGTGGCTTTTTATCTATAGAGCACATCGGTACATCTTCCATGATTGCGGATCCGTTTACTAAGCTGTTACTGCCTAGGGTCTTTCACCAGCATGTTGCTCGTATGGGTGTTATGTCGCTAAATGAAGTAATGGTTTAGTGGGAGATGTTACTTCGATTAATTTCAGTTGTACGTACACTTTTGAACTTCAGTTTGAGCTTTGGTTTCGGTTTCAGTTTCGGTTACACTCTGGATCGAAAATTTATGGATCTCATCTTAGGAGGACCAGTTGGAAATAGGCATGTACAGATCACATTTTATGTAATTTCCATACTGCGCACCTATACTTGGTCTATGTCGTTGAGTGTGTTGGTATTTGTGATTATTGAAGGTTTAGTTGCGATTAATGACATCGAAAGCCGTTTTAGTTCTGATACTGATATGCTTGATGGACCAGACTGTTGAGATGGTTGATAGGGATATGTTTTATGGAGATCCCATTTAGTGTGTTATGACTGTTCGGTTTTATCAGTCGATCCAAGTGGGAGATTGTTAGAAATAATAATTTCATTAGGTGGCCCGACCTTTATGTTCAGTCATACACGAGCTATCTGGATATTGGGCCCGATTAAATGATCTGATTTATATCAGTATTCAGAGGGTCCAATTGACATCTCGTTAAGTATAGGGGTATATTGAGCAGATACCGTAGTAATCTCTTATTCTGTGATGAGTGGAATTGAAGAGATTATTAACCTCAGGGACTTAATTGTCTCCAGGTCAGGCGATATATAAGACAACTGTAGGGCATCCCATTACCCTAATCAGTTTTACATACGTCAAAAATCGTAAAGGTCTGGAAGACCAAAACCTAGGCGTTCATCGAAAAGGCTCTCCAGGTTTCCAATGGATTCATCAGGTACACTTCCGCATCTAGATTTTGATCTCGGTAATTCGACATGTGTGTTCCCAGTTTTATGTGGATTAAATCTGACAGTTGGCACTGGGCTGAACTGGTTGATGGATGGTCGACGGGGTCGAATCCTTCGTTGATTATGTAATCCTTCAGCTCCCGATGTGGCGACCAAGCAAGAGGCAGGACGATGTTGATGGAGTCGGAATAGACGGCGTTTGGTTTGTCTAGTAAAAGAGGACGCCGTCACTAGGCATTTAGAAATTGGAATGGTGGCTGATGCTGGGGATTTGTTGCATCCATAACGACGGGAACAAAGAGGATGGCAGATGGTTCAATTCACCTGGGATTGATGGCATCACGATGGAGGGGCAGACGAGGGCCACGACGAGAAATAATCTGAAGCTACAGCTGTGAAAACTAAAATCTCGCGTGGAAATATCAGCGTTCAAATTGTCGTATGAAAATATGTAGGGGTTCTGTCTCTAGTCACGAGAAAAGCACGTGATTCCTCTGATTCGATCTTCGAAGAATAACGGTTGTGGATGGTGATCTTGAAGCTCTGGCAGAATTTCAGCAGAACTTCGGGATGAAATATTAACGAAGTCGTCGGGGCCTATGGGCGTGATCCGGCAGAGCTTCGATATCTTGATGAAGTCGTCGAGGCCTTTGGGCGTGATCCGGTAGAGCTTCGGTAATTTGATGAAGTCGTCGGGGCCTATGGGCGTGATCCGGCAGAACCTCGAGGCGCGTTGCAGAAGAACACCGGGCGATAGACGTCGGCAGAGCTTCGGCGAGCAGGAGGCGGCGAGAGTCTTCGAGAGCTTCAAGAGTCTTCTCTCCACCTATGTGTGTAGTATGTTGTTGTGTGTTCTCGAATGAATGAGAATGGCTCTATTTGTAGGCCTCCAGGGTCGATTTATATTAGGAAGTTGGTCATCCCATATTAGGCAACCTTCCATGTACCGGGCCATGGGCCGGACTTGAATTTGGGCTTATTTCGGCCCAAAACACTTTTGTTTGTATTGGGCTTGTGGCATTCATTTATAACCCAATATATATATCTTTGTGGACTTGATATTAGACCCATTCTAATTTCTTTATGGGTTGGGTTTATAGCCCATTTATAAATCATAGAATTGGGGCCCATGATTATAGTAGACAACAAATTTGATGTATACAAATGCCCCCACTTTAATTCTTTCCTCGAATTATACAATGTCGAGAGGATGGAATTAAAGTATATAAATTTGCTTTAGACTATGGTCAATCTTTCACATGTACATGTACATTGGATTTTGTCAGCGTGTATATATATATATATACATATATATATAGTATATAAGTCGTTCACGATATCCTCATGTTTTCCAAGAAGATAAGTCACCAAACTTTGCAGGTCTTTCCTTTACGTTTTCACAAAATAAGAAGCCCTGAATATATACATGCTTCAATCCATCTTTGGACAATGCTGAAACAGTTTTGAGTCCCCACAAGATCCAACAATTGAACGAGACTATAACTTGATATTTTCCCACGAATGGCAATGCGCGGGTTCCTTATAATTCTCAGGTGGCCGACATCATCGAGTTTGCAATCCCGGCCTCGCCAAGGGTCAGGTGACTCTCGTAATCCAGGCTCCTCAAGGCTCCAGGGATAGCTTGCGCCAAGTGGAAGGGTCTCTTCTCCGCATCTCCTAGATGAGAACGGCAGAACGACCACAGCAGCTGAATGGGATCAGATTGCAAGAAATTTCGTTGGACCCTGCGTCCATCCGGAAGACGGACACCTATCCTACAAAGAAGGCTTCTGTCTCCTTTTGGTTTTTCACGGAGTGGAGGATAAGAAGGCTCCTCAGTCGAGCATGTCACTTCTTCTTCCTGATCGGCAGCAGCAGTGTTCACTTCGATCCCCATCGAATCAGCAAGAGCGGCCTGTAATTCGGCATCCTCATCGATAATTTTAGCAGCGGTGGCTGAATTATCCCTTGATTTCTGAGGTGGATGATATTTTTCTCTTGGACGTTTGTGTGACAAAGTGACACGATGACCTTTTGGCCCATCCTCCATGAATGGCATCAAATCCTCAAGCAAACTTTCCGGTTGGATCATCCCACACCAAGACTGTATTTTTTTATTTTTATTTTTAGAGGTTTACTTGAATTCTTCTTTACAAACTAGTCCATATTCATTCTGTGGGAATAATTCCTCCAGATTACCCTAATATCATCTCCAATAATCAACTTTTTCAGCACAAAGATTGGGTACAAATATCTCATAATAGAATTGCTGAGTAATAGATTAGAACTCTCATTCAGATTCAATCCACAGGTACCAGAAACCTACTTCTGATGCGATCTTGGCTCCCCTTGCCCTGGCAATATACAGGCCAACATGATGGAAGAGATCCTGTGGATGGGCAATAAGTTCTTTGGAAGATTTAGCAACATGAACAGAAAGATCAAACGTAGCACATCCTTTCGAATACACAATCACTTCTTCCAAGGGAACAAGGATGCCACGATTTCGAGCCAATAAGGTGGAAGACACAAAATCAAGGACGCATATGTCCGTGCAGATTCCGAGCACCAATAACGCTTTGATCTGGCTAGCATTAATCCAATCCACAAATACATTAGAACCGTCCTTATCGAAAGAACCGACAAATCCATTTATATAATCTTTCCGACGGATTGTCACGTAAGGCTCCTTCTCTAACCATTCCAATGCGGGAACAAGATTGGCCTCTTCGGTGCCGACTATGCAATGGGGAGGATAAGGGTGCTCAGGGACATCCGGGCGATGAGTATCGAGGAAAGCAAACATGGGCCATTTCTTCCCGCAGAACAGCTTGGCGAGCCTGACAGACTCCCCCACCATCTCTTCGATCCGCTGATCTGGTTGTTGAGGCGCCAGATTGCCAGAGTCGATGGTGCAGAAGCCGTTGACTGGATCGACAAGGACGAGGCTGGTTGTGACATCGTTGGAGAGGAGGAGGAGCTCCTCATCAACAGGGAGATTCTCCTTCAGCATGTCAAGGGGCGCCCCGGTGATCATCTTCTTCTTCGGAATAATATTAAGACAACCCCTCGTCTCCAATTCTGTTTTATTTCCCATTGTAAAGAAATTCCAGCCAATCATGCTACCTGAATAATCAAAATTCAATCGTTCTTTGCCAGGAAGTAAAAATAGAAATGTTAAATATTACTGTGGTGGGGATGTAACATTATTTTATCCCCTTCGAACAGAGAAAGGAAATGTATATTTCCAATTTTATTTCTTTCCCACTTTTAAAACAAATGCACAGAGACAAAAATCTTTAACTTGTTCGTCGTCTTGGAGCTTGTGACCGTAATATTTGTATCCAAATTCCTGCTTGTATGAGTTGGATTCGTCCATGACTATAATTAGGAATATATTGACCTTCTCACCAATATCTTGTATACCCTTACTTTTGGTATAATAATATCACTAATTTCAATCAGTCTCGTAAAAATTTCTCGATTGATTCTTTTCGAGGAAAATAATATCCGTGATTAGTGATTCTGATTGATTTCCATAATCAAGGGACGTCAAAATTCATTCCCCCATGACCCTATAAATAGCGGTGCGAGGAGCCCACACCAATCCACACTTACATCTTCCTCTCATATCTTTCTTTTGGTCCCAGTCATTCACAATTTCTAGTTCTGCCTCTCCTTCGTAAGTTTGGTGGCCATCTTTTCATTCTTTCGCAGTATATTATTATTATTTTTATTACGTTATCATTTACTTGCAGAAGAATCATCACATCTCTTGCACATTGCAGCCAAGGACGTCTAGCTTGGGGTTACGAAAAATAAAAAAGACTCTGAGAGAAGCTTGTCCTTAACCGTAGGGGATATCGGCCATTATAGCTAATAAATTCATAAAACCTCTTCCACTAGGTACGTGGGATTTATCATCATTGATTTATCATAACTTTGTAGGTTCCTTTCTCTCAGCACGTACGAATCATCGTTGGATATTCCCTCGGCCTCCCCCGTACAAATGAGACCGCCGCCGGATATTCCCTCGGCCCTCCCCGTACAAATGGGACCCCCGCCGGATATTCCCTCGGCCCTCCCCGTACACATGGGACCGCCGCCGGATATTATTCCCTCGGCCCTCCCCGTACACATGGGACCGCCGTCGGATTCTTCCCTCGGCCCTCCCCGTACACATGGGACCGCCGCCGGATTATTCCCTCGGCCCTCCCCGTACACATGGGACCGCCGCCGGATATTCCCTCGGCCCTCCCCGTACACATGGGAGCGCCGCCGGATTCTTCCCTCGGCCCTCCCCGTACACATGGGACCGCCGCCGGATTCTTCCTCGGCCCTCCTTGTACGATGAGATGCTTGGCTGATATTTCATTTCACTTACTTATCCCTTTACCTGGTAGGTCGTTATAGCCATGGTTCATTTTACCCAGAAGGTCGTTTCGGGACGTGAGTTTTTGTGTATTGCTGAAAATGACGGAGACCTCCACAACAGAGTGGAATTAGTAGTCCATCGCCCATTGATTGGCCTGATTGCCCCACCTTGTGACAAATTGGATGAGAATCGTGATAACCTCAGTCATTGGTCGCATAAAATCTCTGAGCCTTCTTCATTGGACATGTGGTCACTGAAGTCACTCCCTCACTCATGCATGGCGGAGCCAATACCTTCACATTCTTTAGGGAGGAATGTCATTGCAGGAAAGTCTGAGTGGGTGCATACTCTTCGCCTACGCGGTGAATTTGTTTTTATTCCGAAATATTGGGAATGGCTAGAAGACGCAGTCTTTCGTAATGAAGAAGTCCTCAAGAAAGCCAACATACTTGACGCCATACTTTGTTCACGCTACAGCTATGACCGCAACTCTGACGTCATGCGGGCTTTTTGTGAAGCTTGGTGTCCACAGTTCAACGTCCTCGAAACATCACGTGGAGCTTTTTCAATTTCTCTATGGGATCTATATAAGCTTGGCGACTTCCTATTCATGGCAGAATGTATGAAGAGACGATCCCTAGGTTGAAAGAACTCACTGGTTCGAACTCCCGAAGCAGATATCTTCCGAAGAGCTGTACATATTTATTTCAGGCATTTTCTCGCCTTCTAGAACAAACCACCGAGGATGACAGAAATAGGCAGAAAAATAAAGATGTCCCGAGTAAGGAGGTTGTTCCTATATCATCTTGGATCGAGTTCTGGTTCAGAGGAGAAGAAAAATATATCAGGCCTCCTAGACGCGTATCCAAGATGTCAAATCGTCCAAAGAAGTCTCATAACCCTACAGGGCCAATAGCGGACGCATCTCCTTGGAGCCATAAGGAAGGAGGCGTATTTGAAGGTTTGGGCATTAACGAAGAAATGCGTATGCAGACTTATCTTTCTGCCTTCATCGCCTATTGGTTATGCGTATTCGTATTCCCGCGTGACGAATCATATATACGTCCGGAAACGTTCAAAGTGGCAAGCTTGATGGCAATGGGAAAAGGCTTTAGCCTTGCGGTACCTGTGTTAGCCATCATATACCGAGGGCTGAATGAGATTTGCTACTCTTCTCTTGCCGGGGTTCATAAAGTCTGTTTTCCAGTACATTATGTGTACGGATGGTTATCATTATATTTTCAGACTCATTTTCCCATTCCAAACGCCGTTGTTGGCCCTCGGATGATTGGTTATTCTGGTGAAGGTGGGGCGCGTTACTTCGATGCTCGTGCAGCTCGCGAACTTATTCATGGCGAAGGGAACGTATATTGGTGCCATAACTTCTTCCACAGAAAGGGCGGTCTCTGGATTGAGGATTCTCCTGACTTAGATGAAAATTCATTGAGCTTTTTCATAAGCATCCGCTCATGTTATTTGACATTAAGGCGTGGCAACTCTTTTATTGTGGAACCTTATCATCCTCCACACTTTAGCCGTCAGCTTGGGTTTTGCCAGGACATTCCGCACATACTGACACGTGACATACGATCTTCCTCGTTAGATGAAGGGCATTTATTGTGGCGTCTCTTAGTGCGGAAATGCACTAATTCTCAATTGTACGTGCCCAGTGCTCCCGTTTCCTATACTGATTTGGACACATATTGTACGAAGAGGTACTCTAAATGGTGGAGAAAGAAGCATGGTGATTTCCTCCGGGAAGGGATAGAAGCACTGATTGCTGGGATACGCCATCCTCCACGTAAAGATGATGATACTCGAGAAAAGCCAACCAAGCCGGCCGGTATCACCCAAAAGAAAATATCTTCACCGCCAAATGCTGGTATTTATAAACGCATATATCATTCATCTTCTTTTTTTTTTTTTACTCTGTTAAGAAACATGTTTTGTTTTCATCAACAGCTGCACCTTCTGAAAAGTCACAAACTCCATATGACAATAGACATTTCAAGAGGCAGAGACGTTCAAAGCATGCATCTGGGAACCTCGATCTAGTCGAAAACACGCCGGATAACATTATTCCAGCTGGCAATGAGTTGGTGAGCATCTCATATCATTTAAGCATATCTTTTAGACGATCCGCGTCTTATTTTGACTTTGTTTGCTATTGTAGCTCGTGAATGAGTTGGCCGATTTCATGGATGACAATGGTGAACCTTCTGTATTGAGCCCACTTGGTCAAGAGCTTCTAAAGCATGCCGTGGAGGAAGTGATCCAGCCTAAGAAAAACAACGAACCTTCTCATTGTATTGATTTAGTCTCAACTACACCAGCCGTATCGTCTTTCTGCTTCGACTCTATAGCCTCACGCGCATATATGAAGTTTGCGGCTAGTATTTGGGATGATATCAAGGAGAAGATTTCGAGGACCCCTTTCAGTAGAGGACATGTTATTGCAGAGGAGATTAAGAATGCTCTCAAACTTATCGATAAATGTGAGCATCTGGATCTGACTCAAATTCACTCTTTGATCAAGAAGTATACAGAGAGCTCCATACGATACTCAGACTTAGCAACTGCCACTAAAGGAGTGATGAGTGCCGCAAATCGTGATAAAGAGGTGGCGTTGATCAGAAGTTATCTCGTTGAAGCTGAGGCTGAAGAGAAGGATATCATGATGGAGAAGACCAATATACAGAGCCAGCTTGCTGAAGATGAGATTTGGATTGAAGAACTCCAACGACAATTATCTGATTGCATTAAGGCCAAGGCGGATCGAGAAGATACTCTCAAGGAGGTCACAACAAAAGCTGATGATGCGGCTGCTAAGATTGAGGGTTTGAAGGAATCCATGCATGTTTTGGAAGGAGTCAAAGTGGTTCATGACGATGATCTTCAATCTTTGGAAGAGCTTCGCGAGCTGATCGAGACCTCACGCGAGGAGATTGCGCAATTTACTCTGGAACTTTGAACCCTTTTTTATTTCTAGCTGATTTATGCTTTAGACTTTGATTTCCCCATGTTATATCGGACTATAATAATCCTTTCCCTTTTAATAAAATGGTTCGGAGCTTGTGTAGACCAGGATTATTTCATTTTATTTAGCCGTTCACAGTTTATACTCGTGCGGGCCAGGAGTATTACATTTTATTTAGCCGTTCACAGTTTATACTCGTGCGGGCCATGAGTATTACATTATGATTTTTTTTTTACTTTCACTTTTTTTTTGCCCCCTTTTTTTTTTATGTCGTGCAGTTTAGGCTCATGCGATATGGAGCGTTATTCTTCAGGCGTAGTATCGCTTCAGGAACTTCCCATTGATTGGTCCAACTCGTACTCCATCTTGATCAACTATCTTATAGGCGCCCCCAGTGTAAGCCTCTTGGACTGGACCATCCCACTTTGATGTGAATTTGCTCCCGGTCTTGTGCGTGATGATTATAGGTCTTCGCACCGCCAAAACAAGGTCACCTACTTGAAAGGAGCGATGTCGTACTTTTTTGTTAAAAGACTTCGACATCCTTGCCTGATAGCATTCAATCCGCTGTTGGGCTTCAAGACGTTTTTCATCCAAAGCTTCTAGTTCCTGCAAGCGCAATCGCGCATTATCTTCCTGACAAAGTTCCTCTTGTATGGCTATTCGCAGTGACGGTATTTGTCGTTCAAGTGGAAGGACTGCTTCAACGCCGTAGACCAACGAGTATGGCGTCATTTGAGTCGCGGTTCTATACGTCGTACGATACGCCCATACAGCTTCTCCGATTCGTTCATGCCAATCTCTTCTAGCTTTATCGACCACCTTCTTTAGAAGATTGCATAACGTTTTATTGAACGCCTCCGCCAACCCGTTTGCGGCCGCATAATACATGGAAGAGTTATATTGTTTGAAACCAAATTGCTCACAGAATTTATCCATGGCCTTATTGGAGAAATTCCGGCCATTATCTGTAATGATATAGCGAGGCACGCCATAACGAAAAATAATATTATTTTTGATGAAGGTGATCACCATCTCTTTCTTCACTTCTCGAAAGGATGCGGCTTCAGCCCATTTGGAGAAATAATCTGTTGCCGCCAGAATATATGAGTGACCCCCTGATGATTTGGGTGTAATGGGTCCTACGACATCTAGCCCCCAGGCCTCAAATGGCCAAGATGCTATAGTTGGATGAAGTGGCTCGGGCGATTGATGGATGAAGTTAGCGTGAAACTGACATGCTTGACACTTCTTTGCATATTCCATGCAATCTTTTACCATTGTCGGCCAATAATAACCCATCCTCTTCAATTGGAAGTGAAGTTTAGGACCAGATTGATGAGCTCCACAAACTCCAAAATGCACCTCCTCTAGTGCTTTGGTGGCTTCTTCCATTCCGAGGAATCGTAAGAATACTCCTTCAAAGGATCGCCGATAAAGAGTATTTTTAAAATATATAAATCGAGGTGCTCTTCTCCTTACATCTACTTTTTGTCGTGGGTCGTTAGGCAGCTTTCCGTGCTCGAGAAAGTCGATGAGTGGTTGTCTCCAATCTTGGTCATCTATGTTACAAACGGATATGAGATTTATTTCGTTTGTTTCCTCCTTGTCAGGGACCGGTGGAGCCGCCCATGCTTGACATAATCTAATGTTGACCTCCCTATCTACCGAAGTAAGAGCAGAAGCAAGACTCGCCAAGGCATCTGCCTGTGCATTTTCCTTTCTCGGTATATGACTTATTGTAATATCCGGAAACCACCCTGCGAGTTTAACTGCATAATCATGATTAGGCAAAAGCTCTGGCTTGCGAACCTCGTATGTGGATAGAAGTTGATTAATCACAAGCTTGGAATCTCCATATACCCTCAAACTATGTACTTTGTTATCCATGGCCATTTCTAGCCCAAGTATGAGAGCCTGATACTCAGCCATATTGTTTGAGCATAACTGGGTGAGGGTATATGCGTAAGGGATGATATCTCTATCGGATGTGACGAAGACAACTCCAGCTCCCGCGCCTCTTTGTGTAGCTGATCCATCAAAGAACATCTTCCATGGAGAAGGAACATCAACCAACATTACTTCCTCATCGGGTAATTCTTCCGATACCTTCCAATTATCTGGTATAGGATGATCTGCCAAGAAGTCAGCTAAAGCTCGTCCCTTCACAGCCTTTTGAGGAACATACAAGATCTCAAACTCTTGGAGCATAAGTGCCCATTTCGCGAGACGGCCAATTAAAACCGGCTTTGACATTATATACTTGAGAGGATCTGCCCGTGATATGAGACGAACAGAGTGTGCCTGCAAATAATGTCGCAACTTTTGTATAGCAAACATTAAAGCAAGACAGGTCTTCTCGATTGGAGAATAATTCAATTCCACTCCAGTTAAAGTCCTGCTCAAATAATACAAAGCATTTTCTTTTCCATTATCATTCTCCTGGGCTAACAAGACCCCTAATGAAGCTTCTTGTGCCGCTATATAAAGTATGAGGGGTCTTCCTTGGATTGGAGCATTAAGGACTGGTGGTTTTGACAAATAAGCCTTTATGCTGTTGAATGCATTTTCACACGCTTCGTCCCACTCAAAAGGAGTACCTTTCTTCATCAATCTATGAAAGGGATGACATCGTCCGGCCAAGTTTGATATAAACCTTCGAATGTATGCAAGCTTCCCTTGAAGGCTTTTCAACTCATGTATATTCCTTGGCCCCGGCATCTTTGTAATTGCATCTATTTTCGATTGATCGATTTCAATGCCTCGATGTCGAACGATAAATCCAAGGAACTTTCCTGAAGTGACCCCGAATGCACACTTCAACGGGTTCATTTTCAGTTGATATTTGCGCAATCTGTCAAATACTTTTCTAAGATCGTTAATATGATCGCGCATTTTTCGGGATTTGACAACCAGATCATCTACGTAACACTCTACATTGCTGTGGAGAATATCATCAAAGATTCGTTGCATGGCCCGTTGATAAGTTGCTCCCGCATTCTTCAACCCAAAAGGCATCACCTTATAACAATATATTCCTTTTGGAGTTCGAAAAGCCGTCATTTCCTCATCCTTTGGATCCATTCGGATTTGATTATATCCCGATGATCCATCCATAAAACTGAGGGCCTCATAGCCAGTGGTCGCGTCTACCATTATCTCAGTGATCGGAAGAGGAAAATCGTCCTTGGGACACACATTATTGAGATCACGAAAATCAACGCAAACTCGGAGTTGACCGTTCTTCTTCTGAACAGGTACTATATTTGCAATCCATGTTGGATATTTCACTTCCCGAATAAATCCAGCTTCGATAAGCTTGTTGACTTCGGCTTCTATCAATGGGATCAGCTCTGGGAGAAAACGTCGTTGAGCTTGCTTTATTGGTCGAACTCCGTGCTTAACAGCTAACTTATGAACCGCTATCTTCGGGTCAAGGCCGGGCATTTCCTTGTAGGTCCATGCGAAGACATCTTTGTATTCCTTCAACAGTTGGACATACAACTCTTCTTCATCAGGGGTTAAATTCGTGCTAAGGAATGTAGGGCGATGATCCCCTTCCTCCCCAAGATCGACTTCTTTCAATTCGTCAACGGTAGACCTTTTTCGGTCCTCGAATACTTCTGGAGCATCTTCCGCATCATCCTCTTTAGGAGAAGTGTTTTCATCAACTTCAGTAATTGTGACGTGGTGGGAAGCGACAACATCATTTTCATTATCACCGTGAGACGAGTCCCCTTTGCTATTGGTGGATACCCATGTTTTTGTCTTCATTTTCAGTATTTCGCCGGTAGTTACTTCAATAACCGTTCGACGCTTCATTCGAGAGGGAACTTTGCTACGAAGATCTTTTGTATCTCCTATGATAATTGGGATATCCTCCTTTTTATCAACTCTCTTCCACATCATCCGACTTTTTGGAGCTTGACCCAATTTTAATCGTGTCAACCTTTGGGCATTAATCTCTTCTTTCCGAGTGCCAAGTCTATCAAATACTGACCTTCGCTTAGACGGGACTCCAAGTCGATCAAATACTGAAGTTCTAGTTGATTCGGCCGTACTTTCATCATCAGCTTCAATGTATTGAATCGAAACATTCTTTGCCGGAGGGTTAACGGGATTAGGAGTGACATATCCAAGACCAAATTTCGATTTCTGATTATCACTTCTTGGATTAGTTTCTTTTGAGGCATCCCCAAGTGTCTTCAAGTCCTCAGTGTAGCCAGCTGCGGAGATTAACCTAAATGCATTTGGATCAAACCCGTTGGTGCGCCTGTTAGGTAATGAATCTGGATAGATAATTGCCCCCTGTTTAGGTGGAACAAAACCTTTCAAAGGCGTACTCGTTTGAGCTATTGTCGTCATTTTTGTCAACGGCCAGTTGAGTTCTTTTGTCGCCACTATGTCTTCAGCATGGCTACTCACGAAAGGTGGTTCCCCGGCTTTTCGAAGGGCTCTTGGTATATAGCGCAAGATCGGCACACTCTGTCTAGACTTGTCATCCGCCCTTCCATCTTTAACTGTCGGATTAACTAAAGACACCTCTTGTTGAATAGAAGGAATTTCTACATCCGACTTCTTCGTGATATCCCTCAGAATCGGTGCAAGCTTCGAGACCTTCTCTTCAGCATCGGCACCCTTATTAAAGTAAAACTTGGCATCGGCGAAGTATGACTCCGCTTCTGTAAAGGGTTTTGCATCTGCCCATACTGTGTGGGCTACCCCATCCTTCACAAATTTAAAGCACTGATGAAGCATGGATGCAACGACTCCATATTCATGCAGCCATGGTCGTCCCAACAACATATTATAGGTGGTGTTGGAATCGATGACGTAGAATGTCGCTCCAGCTTCCATATCTCCTATAGTGAGGGTGAGACAGATCTTCCCAACGGCTCGTTCTCCCCCCTGGTTGAATCCTTGGATTATTAGCCGACTACTTGACAAATCGTCCACCCCTAGCCCAATCTCTTTCAGGGATTTTAGTGACAAGATGTTGACGGCTGAACCTGGGTCAACCAGTATGCGATTGACCTTCGTACCATAAGCATATCCTGATACGAATAGCGGCCGATTGTGAGATTTGTGACCTATAAGAAGATCTTCATCGGAAAATGTAATTGTTGTGCTATCTTCTCGTAATTTCACAACATTCACCACTGCGGGATCTTCCGGTGTGTCAACCTTCGCAGCTGTTACTTCTTTGTCTGCATCAATGTGGTGACAACTCCTAGACATATTTGCAAGTTTTCGAAAACGTTCCGGAAAGAAATCCCATAACGTAGCCGTGGTTGGCTTCTTCAAGGACTGGTCATCAAGGGAATTTTCCACTTTCACCGTTTTTCGAGAATACACTTTTATTGGTGACCTCATCGTGATCTTTGCTCGCATAGGAGACGTTTGCTTAACAGGCTTAGAAGACTTCTTCCGATTCCTTTTGTGGGTCACCAAAGTCCAGCCTTCTTCAGTAGATGCTTCCTCAGAGCTAACCACACAACTTGACACCTTGGTCATATATCGTTGCATTGCTCTCATACTTTGTCGTTCAATTATCTTAGCATAATCGACAGTCCCGAATATGATGTTAGGAGTATCATTGTTTGCGGCACTGATCATATTTGAAGGTGCAATATAGGCTCCTAAATCGATCTTGTTATCGCGTACCAACTCCATGACCTTCTCCTTAAAGACGAAACATTTCTCGATTGGATGGCCTAAGACACGATGGTACTTGCAGAAGTTGGGATTGTCAGCTAGATTTGCTTGGTTCGGTCGCTTTGATGGCGGAAGTTCGATCATTTTAGAAGACAACAGATAATCAAATATTTCCGCAACATCCTCATCGGGAAAAGGGTATTTCTTGTTTTGCCTTTCCTCAAGAGTTGGGCGTTGGCTTTGCATCCGGGGTGCTTCTGCAGGTGATTGTCCATTCGGCGGGACTTTTCCTTTTACAACTGGCACTTTGACAGGAACTGCATTTGTAGTCATTACCTGCTTCTTGGCGTCCTTGAAAGCAGGCTTGCCCCCAGTTCTGTTCCCTGGTCTTCCTGTCCCTCTAGGTGGCTCGGGTATCGGGATGTTACTTATGTTAGTCCCGACAAAGCTCAACTCCATGTCATGAGCCTTTGTCGCCAACTCTTCGAACGATCGTGGTTTTAGCCCCTGTAGAATATATCGAATCCTCCAGAGCATGCCTTGAATGCACATGTCGATAGACGTTTCCTCTGATAGACGATCCCTACAGTTCAGGCTTAGATTCCTCCATCGTTGGATATAGTCAACGACGGGCTCTTCTTCCCATTGGCGAGTATTAGTTAGCTCGATCATGCTCACCACGCGCCGTGTGCTGTAGAAGCGATTCAAAAATTCCCTTTCCAATTGTTCCCAACTGTCAATGGTGCCTGGCTTGAGGTCAATGTACCAATCAAAAGCGTTTCCCTTCAGAGAGCGAACAAACTGCTTAACCATCCAATCTCCATCTGTGCCTGCATTGTTGCAAGTTTCAACGAAGTGGGCCACATGTTGACGTGGATTACCCTTTCCATCGAACTGTTGGAAGTATGGAGGCTGATATCCCACGGGCATCTTGAGGCCTTCAATTCTCCGACTGTAAGGCTTATAATATGCCGAAGATGATGATGATTTGCCCTCAAGCTCACTCTTCACTGTCTCTTTTATTAATTCCAGCATCGCTTTTGCTGGAATAGGATCTTCAGCACTAGACATGTGTTTTGCCGAATCATCGACATTCATGACCCCCTTTCCCTTATCAACTTGGGTGCGCGAATTTTCCTCCATAGACGTTTTGTCAGCTTCTTTACTATCCAGCTTTTTGACAATGTAGTCCATTTGCTGCTCTCTTTCTTTCATAAAAAGCATCATAACATCCACAGTCTTTGTGAGAGCTGAAACCTGATCTTCAAGTGAAGGAGTATCCGCCATCATCACTGGCATGACTTCGAAGCCTTTAGTTGAATCTGCTTCTGAGGAGGAATCCGATGGAGAGTCACTTGACGAGATATTTTCAAAATTTATCTGCGGCATAGGAGACATCAGAACCTTGTCGAAGGAATTGTCACCAGCAGTTGGTTGAGATGACTTAGGGGAAATTGCTCTAAGCATTTCTTCAATTTCTTCGGTTTGTTTACGAGTTTTGGCCACAGATTGGGCATATGTCCACTTTGGAGAGCCTCCTTCTTTGAGAACATCCTTGTAAGATGGGGAAGCCTTAGGGGAGATAGACTTGAGCATTTCTTCTATCTCTTCAGCCTGTTTGCGCGTCATGGCGACAGACTGCGCATAAGTCCATTTTGGAGAGTCTCCATCATTAAGAATATTCTTTTCAGTGACATCCTTGGAAGATGCGGAAGCCTTGGGGGAGACGGACTTGAGCAATTCCTCAGTCTCCTTGTATAGTTCAGCAATGGTCCTAGCCTTGACCAACCTCGGAAACTCAGCAGATGAAGAGCCCCCGGATGAGAGCGAAGGAAAAGCAGCAAGTCGATTGTATGCGATCGCATTCTTGACGTTAATCATCTTGGGTGCCATGTGAATTCCTCAAAGTAAAGAGATGAGAGGTAGAAATGGTCCCACCAGGCGTGCCAGAAATTTGTGAACACTAAAATCTCGCGAGGAAATATCAGCGTACAAATTGTCGTATGAAAATATGTAGCGGGTTCTGTCTCTAGTCACGAGAAAAGCACGTGATTCCTCTGATTCGATCTTCGAAGAATAACGGTTGTGGATGGTGATCTTGAAGCTCTGGCAGAATTTCAGCAGAACTTCAGGATGAAATATTAACGAAGTCGTCGGGGCCTATGGGCGTGATCCGGCAAAGCTTCGATATCTTGATGAAGTCGTCGGGGCCTTTGGGCGTGATCCGGTAGAGCTTCGGTAATTTGATGAAGTCGTCGGGGCCTATGGGCGTGATCCGGCAGAACCTCGAGGCGCGTTGCAGAAGAACACCGGGCGATGGACGTCGGCAGAGCTTCGGCGAGCAGGAGGTGGCGAGAGTCTTCGAGAGCTTCAAGAGTCTTCTCTCCACCTATGTGTGTAGTATGTTGTTGTGTGTTCTCGAATGAATGAGAATGGCTCTATTTATAGGCCTCCAGGGTCGATTTATATAAGGAAGTTGGTCATCCCATATTAGGCAACCTTCCATGTACCGGGCCATGGGCCGGACTTGAATTTGGGCTTATTTCGGCCCAAAACACTTTTGTTTGTATTGGGCTTGTGGCCTTCATTTATAACCCAATATATATATCTTTGTGGACTTAATATTAGACCCATTCTAATTTCTTTATGGGTTGGGTTTATAGCCCATTTATAAATCATAGAATTGGGGCCCATGATTATAGTAGACAACAAATTTGATGTCTACAACAGCCGCGTCGAAGGGAGGCTCGGCCTGCTGGGATGTAACCTGATGCAATTTTTACCGAAAAATCAGAAGAAGAATGCTACCTTGGGGATACTTTTCTTCGAAAACAGTTCCTGTTAAAGTATCTCTCTCCAGTCCGTCTCTTCTCTCTGAGTGTGTGTTGTGCGCTTCTCTGGGTCTAGCTATTTATAAGGAGCAGGTAGAGACTTTATTATTTTTTTATTAGATTTTTTTATGATTTTTCCTGGTTTTGTGGATTTTATGTATTTTTGTAGATTTTTCATGATTTTGTGCATTTTGTCGATTTTTCCTGATTTTGTGCATTTTTGTAGATTTTATTATATTCTAAAATATTAGGGTACGACAATACACATTTGATTTTCCGTCATAGCCGGTGAACACAAATTTCTCGCTTTTACGTCAAGCTTAGTTCTCTCTTGATCCAACATATGCTTGTAAGTAATACTCCCAAAAATCCTCAAGTGAGATACATCCGGCTTCTTCCCGCTCCATGCTTCAATGGGTGTTCGATCTTTCACGCTTTTGGTTGGATAACGATTGATTTGGTATACTACAAAAGCCACTACTTCTGTTGGATTGGATCAAGACTGATGATAATGGAGACTAAATGCCGAGATTAATAGATGATTAAATGAGTTAGGTAGTGGCCTAGAATAAATATGGGAAGTAGCCATTAAAGACTCAATGGGGTTAAATTAATAGTGTTACGGTGTCTTTTCGTTTTCTTTTGTTTTTTGTCTATTTAAGTTTCGTGGTGTAAATTTCAATATATCATTCTATCAAGTTGAAATCGAGAAAGAGCTTTTGCTCAAAGGTTGATTGAGTTTTCTTAAGTTTTTGTTTCAGCCCTCATCTACAGAAAATTCTACGCTACATAAGCAAGCGTCTGCATAAGGTTCTGTTGTTCTCTGTCTCGCTTTTGTTGTAGTTTCTGCTATTGATGTAGGTTTGTTTCCGCAACGTGAGAACGTACAGCTTCTGCCCAAAACTCCTAGGCATCTTTTTATTTTTCATGATGCTCCGTGCCATGTTGAGGATGGTCTGGTTTTTTCTTTCAGCCACTCCGTTTTGTTACGGTGATCTTAGAACCGTGAGGAAGTGCCTAATATCATGTTCTTCACAAAAAACGGTTAAAACACCAGAAATAAACTATCCCCCTCTATCAGTTCTTAACGCCCGAATTACATAACCAATCTCTCTTTCGACCAAAGCCTTAAAATTGTTAAAAACATCAAAACACTCAGATTTTTCTTTCAAGAAATAAACCGAAGTCATCATGCTAAAATCATCGATGAAAAATAAAAAATAATTACTTTTACCATAAGACGACGACTTGATCGGTCCACAAACATCGGCATCACTTAATTCGAGCGGCTTCGTCGCTCTTGACGTTGCCTCGTTCGGAAAGATTTTCCTTGCGTGCTTGCCGAGAAGACACCCTTCACAAAGTTGGTTCAGATGATTGATCAAAGGTATCCCCTTCACCATCTTCTATTCAGACATCATTTTCAGGCCATCAAAATTGAGATGTGACATCCTCATATGCCAACACCATGCTGAATCCTTCACACACACTTGCAAGCAATTCGACTTTTCGGTTTGTGTAGAGAGCAAAAACATCCTATTCTTCGACATCGTCACATTCGCAATCAAGTTAGCGCTCCCGTCCCATAGCTAAAGATTAAGATCCTTCGTGAGAATCTCGTAGCCCCTTTCCATGAGTTGCCCTAAACTCAAAATATTACTATTCAATCTAAGGACATAATACACATCGGAAATAAATTTGTGAGCGATATCCTTCAACCAAATCAAAATGGTACATTTACCTTCAATCTGAATTTTCGAAGCATCTCCAAATGTGACACTCCCGGTCGGTTTTTCTTCAAGCTCCACAAATTCTGATTTGTCGCCACACATGTAGTTACTCGCACCGTTGTCGAGACACCATTGACTTCCTTTTCCATCAGCTTCTTGGTTGAGCACTGACAGCAACGACGACTCTTCTTCTTCTTTCTCCTCGACCAGATTGACTTCTTCGTTTGCGTCTTCAGCGTACCAGCAATTACAGGCATAATGACCCATTTTGTGACAATTGTAGCACTCAACCCGCAATTTGTCGTATCCGTATCCATCTCTTCCACGTCTGTGTTCTCTTTCTCTTTGTCTACCACGACCTTTCGGATTTTCTTGAGGTTTTTCATCGTTCGCTTTCTTGATTTCATGATTTCTGCCGCGACTTCGACTGCTACCACGAGAATAACCGTGACCTCGACTGCCACCGCGACCTCGGTGAACTGCACTCCCCTTTTCGCCAAACGAATGGTTGACTTGAAGAGCTTGCTCCAATAGTTCTTTCTTGTGTTTGTTCATCCGCCCTTCATGCACCCGAAGTGATCCGTTTAATTCATCAACAGACAGATTTACCAAATCTCCGTTTTCCTCGATGGCAACCACAACATGGTCAAATCTCTGATGTAGCGAGCGTAAAATTTTCTCGATCACACGAACTTCTTCTATGCTTTCACCGTTTCTTTTCATCTGGTTGACGATGGATAAGACTCACGTGAAATAGTCAGAAATAGACTCTAACGCTTCTCGACGAAGAGCTTTGAATTCTCCCAGTAAAATTTGAAGCCCCACCACTCCTTTGTGATAATTTTTGAGAATTCTCCACTCCTCCTTCGAATTTGACGCATTTGCTACTTTCTTAATCATCTAAATACTGGTAGATGATTGATAGAGCATACTGGTCATTCTTTTTATTCTTCTCGAACCTTTGAATAAGGGTCAACTCCACATCTTCGTCGGGTTCGACAAACGCATCATTGGCGATTTCCCACGAACTGAGCTTGTTTTGAAACGTTGGCGGGCACTCGGTGCAAATCGCTGAAAAAATCGACGAACTCACCGGAAAATAATTTGATAAATTTTTCTGAGAAGATCTTTTTTTTGTAAGTCTCTGATTCTAAAATAAAAATTACAACGATTTAAAGACAATCATCCAACACCCCATCTATCCAAATTAAACAGAAATATGCGATTACCAAAATCCACCATCATCAATTTAAACCTACCCATTAAAAAACAACTTAAATTCATATTAAAAACCCAACATAATTACTCCAAATCAATTGTATTCTTCAACGGTCAACTACGGTTTACCCCATTTGGCCGTAAGTCCTGTTAGTATGCCCGGTAGAATGGTATCCCTTGGATCGCCATACCTTCCCCACAGGTCATTCGACATCCCGTAAAACGAATTTGTCATTGTCCAAAACCGATGCAGTAGTTTGATCCCCAATAGAAACATTAGTTGACCAGACTATAACCCCTTGACTATCGACAAGCTTCAAATTCCGATCGATGCCAATCCCCAGACTCCCCGATGATCAGTTGGAGTATGAAATTAGCCTTTCCCTGTTGGCCACCCAGACGACCCTCAAGGCACCCAGTTTCTTGAACCTGGAGATTAGAAGGTCTGGTTTGCGAGTAGAGGCGCAGAGGCAGTGATGTAATTGGCCGTGTCACTTCCACAGTTTTGGATAACCTGAAGGAGGGAAAGGACCAACAAAGAATAACTAGCAACATGCTGAAAGAAGAGGCGCCTTCGGCGGCCAGCAACTTTTTTCTTTGGAGTGGGGAAATTTACATATGATTTTTCGAAAGCCAGCAAACACCAAGCCTGCCATTTTAGAACATTCAAATAAAGTAAAAAATTAGATAGAAGTGAGTGAGACATTTGACAATTGGGTTGACCATTTAGTTTTTTAAAAGAAGTACTGTGTTTTTTTAGTGTTTGAGTAAATGAATATAAAACACTCACTTTCTTCTAAAATAACGAAACACGCTGCGCCCCCCCCCCCCCCCCCCCCGGGAGCGTCAATGGTGATCTGTGACATCCATGTCGAGCAACGTTTTTCCCTCTTCTGATTTTGTACGTTCCGATGTTTCGACATTGTAGGGATATCAGGCTTCAGCTAACAGACGATTCCTGATTCGATGTGAGTAGATCCGAGTGGCATTTCTGCAACCAAAGTACAGGGAATTGCTTAGTAAGTACTCTGATCGTGCCATGATCAACTCCTGCGCTGTTGGTAGCATCATTTGTGGGGTGAGCGCTTAGTCTCGTGAGGTCAGCATGCGGGCAGCTCAGATGATACATTATCTGTCTCGACTCTATGTCCCCAGGGCTCATCCCAACTACTTCGCTTTGCTACACATTATGTGCCACTAAGAGAATATTAGGTTCGTTTGTGAAATATACGGAAGGGGGAGATATATTGGATGATATCTGATTATATCACGAATATATTTATCTATCAGATTTTCGATTTATGTGGAGCATTTATTCTATAAATACATGTCAAAATATGAAGCGTAGAAAAAGAGAAGAGAGAGAGCAAATCCTGAGAGTATAGAAGAAGGATACACGAGTGCAAAGGGTGCAGCGATAAAGAAATGGTGTGTATTGGGGAACACGGGAAACAGTTCGGGATTATTTCTTACCGGGAAAGCGAGATCTTGTACTCGGGTAGGTTGAGGGGGTTAGAGAGGGTCTCGACCTAAAAGTTCGTACTCCATTATTATAGTGAAATCTTCTTCTCCGCCCGTGGACGTAGGTCGATTGACCGAACCACGTAGATTCTTTATCTCCTTATTTTTCATTATCTTCTGATCAAGGACTGGATCGTTTCGACTTACTTCCGAGGGATTCCGCGTTCTCCAACAATTGGTATCAGAGCTTGGTTGTGTATAATCGAGATCCATGGGTGGTGACAATTTCGAGATCGAGAAGTTGGATGAGAACACGAATTTCTGCTTGTGATAAGTCAAGATGACGGCGTTATTGGTACTGAGTGAATTGGAGAAGGCTCTTGCATATCAGTCAAAGAACTAGTGGGAGGAGATAAGTGCTACAGCTTTATCAAGGATTCAGCTGTGTATGTCCAATGAGGTTTTGACGAACGTGATCAAGAAGACGACAGCGGCCGGGCTTTGGAGTAAGTTAGAGAGTCTGTACACGATGATTATTCTGAGCAACAAACTTCTTTTATGACAAAGGTTCTTCATGCTCAGAATGACGGAAGGTATGTCCGTTAAATCCTACATGGATAATTGATTGTCTGCATCTTTTGATTTGGAGAGGATGGGCGACAAGATCGATGAGGAGATCAAGGCGATGCTGCTGTTATGTTCATTGCCCGCTTCATGCCAGAGCTTCAAGGAGACGTTCTTGTATGGGAGAAGTGTTCTCACAGTTGACGAAGTACGGTCTGTCCTTTTATCAAGAGATTTTATTGATAAAGAATTGACGGGTGAAGCAAGGCTACCGATGGCAGATGCATTAACAGTAAGCAGGACCAGATCCAAAGGTAGCGACGGGGTAAGATGCTTCCATTGTGGTAAGAAGGGACACATAAAGAAAAACTGCAGGAAGCTGACAGGAAAGGATGGAGGATTGTGAGAGTTAACGACAGTTGCTGTGTATATCAGCGACATTGATGCCAGAGACGGAGATGTACTCATGGCTAACAAGGTGCATATAGTTGAACCGAGTCGGAGAGACCATCGAACGAGGATTGGATTCTTGACTCAGGGAGTACTTTCCGCATGAGTCCTCATTGGTCGATGTTCACCGCATATTGTTCCACTACAATGGTCACAAGTGTAAGGTTGCAGGTGTGGGAACGGTTCGGCTCAAAATGAAGGATGGAACCGTGAAAGAGTTGGCAGGTGTCCAACATGTGCCTGACATCACGAGAAATATTATTTTCGTGAGTGTTTTAGAAGCCAAAGAGTACGAATTTTCGACTTTAGGCGGAGCGCTCAATGTTCGCCCAGGGAGGCGGTTGTGGATGACTGGTAGTCGATTGCATGTATGTTATGAGTGATATCGTTGCTATTACCACTGTTAGGTCTTCTGGAAGGTGTCATGAACTTTTCCATAAAGTAATCTGTCATCGGAGAAGCGGGTAATAGGTCGCAAGCGCGGAGACGCAAGGAGATATTGATAATCAAGTCCATCGTGGATAGGCTTGGATGTTCTGTTGACGAGGTTCGTCGGAGCTTGGAGGAAAAGAAGGGAGATATTCATGGCGAGTCTCGGGGGAGACTAATATATTGAGTGACAATTCCTCATACATTCTATGGAAAAGGTGGAGTTTATTAGGATTTTATGGCCCAAAGTCAGATATATTGCGATTTGGAGAATATTAGATTCCCTCGTGAAATATACGGAAGCGGTGAGATATATTGGATGATTCTGATTATATCACGAATATATTTATCTATCGGATTTTCGATTTATGTGGAGCATTTATTCTATAAATAGATGTCATAATTTGAAGCGTAGAAAAAGAGAAGAGAGAGTGCAAATCCTGAGAGCATAGAAGAGGGATACACGAGTGCAAAGGGTGCAGCGGTAAAGAAATGGTGTGTATTAGGGAACACGGGAAACACTTCAGGGTTATTTCTTACCGGGAAACGAGATCTTGTACTCGGATAGGTTTAGGGGGTTAGAGCGGGTCTCAACCTAAAAGTTTATACTCCATTATTATAGTGAAATCTTCTTCTCCGCCCGTGGACGTAGGTCGATTGACCGAACCACGTAGATTCTTTGTCTCCTTATTTTTCATTATCTTCTGATCAAGGACTGGATCGTTTCGACTTGCTTCCGAGGGATTCCGCGTTCTCCAACAATTGGTATCAGAGCTTGGTTGTGTATAATCGAGATCCACGGGTGGTGACAATTTCGAGAACGAGAAGTTGGATGAGAGCACGAATTTCTGCTTGTGATAAGTCAAGATGAAGGCGTTATTGGTACTGAGTGAATTGGAGAAGGCTCTTGCAGATCAGTCAAAGAACTAGTGGGAGGAGATAAATGCTAAAGCTTTATCAAGGATTCAGCTGTGTATGTCCAATGAGGTTTTGACGAACGTGATCAAGGAGACGACAGCGGCCGGGCTTTGGAGTAAGTTAGAGAGTCTGTACACGATGATTATTCTGAGCAACAAACTTCTTTTATGACAAAGGTTCTTCATGCTCAGAATGACGGAAGGTATGTCCGTTAAATCCTACATGGATAATTGGTTGTCTGCATCTTTTGATTTGGAGAGGATTGGCGACAAGATCGATGAGGAGATCAAGGCGATGCTGCTGTTATGTTCATTGCCCGCTTCATGCCAGAGCTTCAAGGAGACGTTCTTGTATGGGAGAAGTGTTCTCACAGTTGACGAAGTACGGTCTGTCCTTTTATCAAGAGATTTTATTGATAAAGAGTTGACGGGTGAAGCAAGGCTACCGATGGCAGATGCATTAACAGTAAGCATGACCAGATCCAAAGGTAGCGACGGGGTAAGATGCTTCCATTGTGGTAAGAAGGGACACATAAAGAAAAACTGCAGGAAGCTGACAGGAAAGGATGGAGGATTGTGAGAGTCAACGACAGTTTCTGTGTATATCAGCGGCATTGATGCCAGAGACGGAGATGTACTCATGGCTAACAAGGTGCATATAGTTGAACCGAGTCGGAGAGACCATCGAACGAGGATTAGATTCTCGACTCAGGGAGTACTTTCCGCATGAGTCCTCATTGGTCGATGTTCACCGCATACTGTTCCACTACAATGGTCACAAGTGTAAGGTTGCAGGTGTGGGAACGGTTCGGCTCAAAATGAAGGATGGAACCGTGAAAGAGTTGGCAGGTGTCCAACATGTGCCTGACATCACGAGAAATATTATTTTCGCGAGTGTTTTAGAAGCCAAAGAGTACGAATTTTCTACTTTAGGCGGAGCGCTCAATGTTCGCCCAGGGAGGCCGTTGTGGATGACTGGTAGTCAATTGCTTGTATGTTATGAGTGATATCGTTGCTATTACCACTGTTAGGTCTTCTGGAAGGTGTCATGAACTTTTCCAAAAAGTAATCTGTCATCGGAGAAACGGGTAATAGGTCGCAAGCGCGGAGAAGCAAGGAGATATTGATAATCAAGTCCATCGTGGATAGGATTGGATGTTCTGTTGACGAGGTTCGTCGAAGCTTGGAGGAAAAGAAGGGAGATCTTCATGGCGAGTCTCGGGGGAGACTAATATATTGAGTGACAATTCCTCAGACATTCTATGGAAAAGGTGGAGTTTGTTAGGATTTTATGGCCCAAAGTCAGATATATTACGATTTGGAGAATATTAGATTCGCTCGTGAAATATACGGAAGGGGTGAGATATATTGGATGATTCTGATTATATCACGAATATATTTACTTGCCATATTTTCGATTTATGTGGGGCATATGTTGTATAAATAGATGTCATAATTCAAAGCGTAGAAAAAGAGAAGAGAGAGAGCAAATTCTGAGAGCATACAAGAGGAATACACGAGTGCAAAGAGTGCAGCGGTAAAGAAAGGGTGTGTATTGGGGAACCACTTCGGGGTTAGAGTGTCTCAACCCCGGTAGGTTGAGGGGGTTAGAGTGTCTTAACCTAAAAGTTTGTACTTCATTGTTATAATGAAATCTTCTTCTCTGCCCGTGGAAGTAAGTCGATTGTCTAAACCACGTAAATTTTGTCTCCTTATTTTTTATTATCTTCCGATCAAGAATCGAATCCGTTTCGACTTGTTTCCGAGAGCTTCCGCATGTGCCAACAAGCTTGAAATGGAAGCTGGCGTTGAAACATGTCGCAGAAGCGGTGGTGTTGGTCGCCTTGTATGAAGTTGCTGGGATCATCATTGGCCGCTATCTCGTCGTTAACAGTGGATTGACTTGGACGAGATGTAAATTTTGATCACCATCTCAAACAGGGTAGAGCACTAAAAGATCATGTTTCTATTTCTGAATGGCACGATTAATTGTATCACTATTTAGTTCTACTAAATGTGGATAAGTATTTCTCGAAGGTTGTCATAAGAAAAAAGTAATCCTAGAAGCTGAAGTTGCAATTACACTGCTGTTGAACGTGTGGTCGGGCATCACCTTCCGTCCTGGAGAGTACAGTTGGTCATAGAGTTGGTGGACTGGACGCTGCATTGGATTGCTAGCACTTTGATGCTTTGAAACATGAAAGCAGGTCGTTTAGGCTGTGGAAGTTCGGATTCTCCACTTAACATCAGGACCACTGCCGTCATGTTGGGCCTATCAATCGCCTCATCTTGAACGCAAAGCAGGCCGACTTGAATGCATCTCATCGTTTCGACTACAGAAAATTCACAGAGTTCATCATCGATGAGATCCATCCCTCTGTCTTTGGACTACAGCACCCAAGCCTGTAACATCCCAAGGTTCCGGGTGATAAATTTCAGTTCGAACTACAATCTGGCTACAGAAGTTAACACTTACGTATGACGGAAGATTGATGTGATCTTCAACCAAGCATATGCTCATGTTCTTTTTTTCCACTGACGATCTCTAACAGGAGTACCCCGAAACTGTAGACGTCAGATTTCTCAGAAAACACGCCGCCCACGGCATACTCTGGCGACATATATCCCCTGCCATCAGAATGAGAAATTATGCACTCAATTTTGAACGGTTCAAATAAATTGCACGCAATGATGGTTTTACGGATTGGTCAATACAGCGTGCCGACGACTCTACGAGTGTTTATCAAATCTCGTGTTCCCTCGAACATCCTTGCTAGGCCGAAATCCGATATCTTGGGATTCATTTTGTCATCCAAGAGAATGTTGCTGACCTTCAAGTCCCGATGGATGATCCTCAGGCTAGAGTCCTTGTGGAGATAGAGAAGCCCCCTCGCAACTCCCATGATTATGCTGAAACGTGTACTCCAATTGAGCTTGCCCTTCCTCTCCACATCTAATCATGTCTAGCAGTCGTGATCGGGGGCGGCTAACGTCCCATGCACGGGACGTCCCCCGCAATGTACTAATTTTGACCCTTATTTAGTACATTGTACTAACACCAATTAGTACACTTGATATTACTAACGATGTAGTAACTACAGTGTTAGTACAATGTAGTAATGGGTACTGTTTTTGTACTAGTACAGTTAGTACAATGTACTAATGGTCACTGTTTTTGTACTAGTAATGGTTAGTACAATGTACAAAACTTTTTTAGTACATTACAGGTGTACTAATTGGTACAAAATAGTAACAGTGATTTTTAGTACAATGTACTAACTGTACTAGTACAAAAACAGTAACCATTAGTACAATGTACTAACACTGTAGCTAGTACATCGTCAGTAATTACAAGTGTATTAATGGTCACTATTTTTGTACTAGTACAGTTAGTACATTATACTAATAGTTACTGTTTTTGTACTAGTACAGTTAGTACATTGTACTAATGGTACTGTTTTTGTACTAGTACAGTTAGTACATTGTACTAATTGTTACTGTTTTTGTACTAGTAATGGTTTGTACAATGTACTAAAAATCACTGTTACTGTTTTGTACCAATTAGTACACCTGTAATGTACTAAAAATATATTAAAAAGGTTTTGTACATTGTACTAACCATTACTAGTACGAAAGCAGTAACCATTAGTACAATGTACTAACTGTACTAGTACAAAAACAGTAACCATTAGTACAATGTACTAACTGTACTAGTAAAAAAACAGTGACCATTAGTACATTGTACTAATGGTCACTGTTTTCGTACTAGTAATGGTTAGTACAATGTACAAAACTTTTTTAGTACATTTTTAGTACATTACAGGTGTACTAATTGGTACAAAACAGTAACAGTGATTTTTAGTACAATGTACTAACTGTACTAATACAAAAACAGTAACCATTAGTACAATGTACTAGTACAAAAACAGTAACCATTAGTACAATGTACTAACTGTACTAGTACAAAAACAGTGACCATTAGTACACTTGTAATTACTGACGATGTACTAGCTACAGTGTTAGTACATCGTACTAATGGTCACTGTTTTTGTACTAGTACAGTTAGTACGTTGTACTAAAAATCACTGTTACTGTTTTGTACCAATTAGTACGCCTGTAATGTACTAAAAAAGTTTTGTACATTGTACTAACTGTACTAGTACAAAAACAGTGACCATTAGTACATTGTACTAACTGTACTAGTACAAAAACAGTACCCATTGGTACATTGTACTAACTGTACTAGTACAAAACAGTGACCATTAGTACAATGTACTAACACTGTAGTTAGTACGTCGTTAGTAATAACAAGTGTACTAATTGGTATTAGTACAATGTACTACATCAGGGTCCAAATTAGTACACTGCGGGGGACGTCCCGTGCGTGGGACGTTAGCCGCTCCCGTCGTGATCTCGCTCACCTAATTTGTGTTGTGGGGAGAGGGATATATGAATTTATACTTACCGAAAAGGAACTTGTCTAAGCTCTTGTTCGGCAAGTATTCGTACAATAGGATCTTCTCCTCCCTCTCACTGCACAACCCAACAAGTCTGACGAGGTTCCGATGCTGGAGCTTCGATATTAGGATGACCTCATTCTTGAATTCCTCAATACCTTGGCTCGAGCCGCTCGCAAGTCTTTTCACCGCCACCACCTGACCGTCACTCAGCTTTCCCTAGTCCAAGGGAATGCCAGAAACAATAAATTCATCAAATCCAGTTTGATACCCAGGAAAAATAACTAGAACGGGAACAAATCAGCGCTTACCTTGTAAACAGAGCCAAAACCCCCTTGGCCGAGCTTGTTGGCAATATCGAAGTTGTTTGTAGCCAGGGAAATACTAACGAAACTGTATTTAGGCAACTCGGCCATGCCTTCTGGCTTCAGCCCATCTGATCTAATAATTGAATCCAGAGGTGTAGTATCCTTTCTTGGCCTTCCTGCATAAACGGCATGATAGTAACGCATAGTGTGTTGTGGTTATCTCAGAGATATCTTTTCCTGTCTCGCTTTCAAATTAGTTCTTCATCAATGAACTCGATAATACCTCTTTGTTTTAGTCTCGTATTCCACCACAGCAACATC
The DNA here is from genome assembly GCA_023653495.1 of Melastoma candidum. Lineage (NCBI taxonomy): Eukaryota > Viridiplantae > Streptophyta > Magnoliopsida > Myrtales > Melastomataceae > Melastoma > Melastoma candidum. Next base: position 5,939,487 of record CM042885.1, read on the forward strand.
ACAGCTCCAAATAGGATGGCAACAACTACAATTGTCAGGCTTTTGATCAACGTTTTTGCTTGTGCAGATCTCCCTGCATCAGATGTCATATTTAGAAGCCGGCCCGAAAAAGACCAAAAACACGAGATATAGGGTCGAATCGAACCAACGGATGTGAGTCGAACAAAGAGATCTTCTCCGTGGTTTGACATAAACTCCTGCATATCCAGCAACTCTCCGCTCCACGTCATACACCCAATCGAGTTCACATAAGAGTAAGCCAGACACGAGCAATTACTGAGGCACCGATCCTGGCATACACCTGCATCCTGTATTCCCACCTGGAAGTATGCCAAATCGGTCAGCTTCATGTTGCTCAAATGGAGGAAAGCATCTGTTTTCAATGTGTCAGATGAAGATGAATTCGCTGGTTGCTCACAGTTGAGTGCTGTCTGCCGGACGCACCCTCTAGACCAGTTTTCATTTTTCCATTCATCAAATGAACTCGGCAGGAACCCTTTGATGCAGCTGCAGATGGGGGATTTCTTCTCATTACATACACCGAAAGGTCCACAAGTCCCATAAACGTTGCACACGTCCGGAGGAATGCCCACTTTCTCTGTCCACCTCATCGCTCCCTTGTCCCAGGAGGTGGTTGTCAATGCTCCTGTTGGGGATATGTACAGGAAAGGGTGGAGAGAGCTGTCATATGGCTGATAGGTTAAGTACACCGTTCCCTGATTAATATCTTGAGTGATTGTGACGCCGTTCAGGTAGTTCTGGCTCATGCCCGGTATTCCAATGAAGGCCACCTTGTCCCATTGCCCACTCCGCCAGTGCAGTTTAGAGCCATCCCAAGTGACCATCTGCGTCGGTGTCTCCGGGGTCAGACCTGCCACAAATGCCCCACGAGAAGGGTCATTTTCGCTCCTCCACGACGTCAGGTATTGTTTTACCCCATTTCGACTAATAACTCCGAATTTCATGCCCGGTAGAAAGGTATCACATGGATCACCAAAGCTTCCCCACAGCTCGTTCAAACTCCCGTCCCATAAAGCAAAGTTTCCACCATCCGAAATCGTTGCAAAACTCTGATTCTTGGCCGAAACATTCGTGGACCAGACGGTGTTACCCCGACCGTCGACGAGATTCAGGTTTCCATCGGCACCAATCCCAAGACTCGTCGACGATCGGTCGGAAGTGGAAATCGGTTTCTCCTTATTCGCCACTCAGATAACCCTCGAGTAACCTGGGTTCTTGAACCACATTCCGACGTACAGGTCATGGGATCCATTAGGCGTGAAGAATCCGAGCTCGAAGATCTGGCCAGGTGAAGACACGAGGGTCTGGTTAGCAAGGAGAGGCGTCGAGGCCGTGATGTTGTCGGCCGCGCCACGGCCACGGCCATGGAACCTGAAGCAACAGAAAGACCAATAAGCTACCCACGGCCATGGAGAACCTGAAGCAACAGAAAGACCAATAAGCTACGAGGAACAAACATGGCATAACTAAGCTATTCTTCTCTCTGTTAGATTAAAAAGTCCCCCGTGACTTGGTCGCTTCCTACGAAGCAGAAGAGATGAGTTGCCGTTTTAGAAAATTCGCCCGGGCTGCCCTCATTTTGTTATCAGTCATGCGGTAAACACCACAAAAAGCATTTGGATGACTATCGAAGACTAGGATTCTATCTAACCCATGATTATACGACTCACAATCTATATTGACCGATTCTGTACGTGGACTTAGATTGACATTAAATTTTTAGTTTGTGTAACATTAAATTAAAACCAGAGTTTTTGGGATAAGAAAGGGGATCAATTGCGAGAAATTGATTCCTTTGTGGCGTTTCGTTAGTAATGGCTCAAATTTTTAAGTTTAATTTAGAATCTTAATTTTTGGTTGACAAAAAATGTCAAAAAAGGGCTTGAACGGGATTAACTTATAAAATTCAATTCATCTCGGCAAAACCCAACAATTTTCACCATTACACATAAAAAAAACGAAACAAAGAATTATCCCACTTTACCGATCCCTTAACCTTTATTTTGTTGATGAGCTTGATAAGCGTGTTGCTAATAACTGATTATGCTTATCTTTAATAATAAATTGAAAAGTGTATTGCTGATCTATAATAAGATATTATTGTATTACTAAGTTTGAAATATCTTTTTACTTCTTATATAGAAATACATTTTTAATTAATTCAAAATGTATTTAATTCAAAATTCGAAATATCTAAATTGATTGAATCAATTTTGGACTATCCAACTATTTTAATCAGGTAACTCAAAATCAAACTATTGTTATACAAAATAAAGATTTGAAAATAAAATATTTCATTATAGAAGCTAATGATTATCTGCAGACACCCTAGGCATTGGGTGTGGAATGTAGTAAGTTAGGTTGTGGTAACCGTGTACGTCTGAATTGTGTGTAAGTCGTATACTCCGACTTCGCGGTGTTAGAAATCATGTTATGCTGTGTGATAAACCATCCACTTTTTCGCTTTATTTTTGTTCTAAGTGACTCTTCTTGGTTATCTCTACTGTGTTTATAGACATGCTTATACTAAAACGGAGGCAAGCGCTATGTGAAAATCTTCTGCTAATATCGAGCATAAGCATTCCATAGTTGTGATAAAAAATGAGCTATTCTTTGATATGATTGTCTTTGAGGAATCATCTACTTGTGAGGATTTATATTATGTTGTTATGTCGTTGTTTTTCTGCATTGATAGTCAGGCTAACGCTAAAGCGACAACATGCTGTGTGAAAATCTTTCGAGCTACCAACTGTTGAGTGTGAGTATCAATCTACTGAAAACAAGAAGACATCCTGATGCAGGATCACCAATGGGTAACAAAAAAACTACAATGATGGAAAAGATGAATTGTATGAAAACGACGAAACAAACCCAAGGGGTAGGACTTGAACAACCATGGATACAACCAATGCACCATCGTGACTGTCAGGAGAGTTGAACGCCAAACAATCAGATACAAATACACCACCGATTATGGGAACACTCGAATAATTTCACCACGCTTGAAAATCCACCAAACAATAAGAGAAGTAGCGAAAAGTTCAAGAGAGAACATGATAGTTGTCTATTCGAAAAATCCTTCAAAAGTTATGCTTAACCCTAAACATAGATAGCTTATTTATAGATGACTAAAAATGGCTAAACATAATTTCTAAATTGGCCCTAAATAAAAGCCCGACGCTAATTAAAACAAAGTCAAAAAAATATTAATTAAAGAAACTGAGCTTGTCAACGGGTTTGGTCTTCCGTCAATTAGATAAGTTATGACTAGAGTGATCTCGAGTTTCTCTGGTCTCGAGTTGGTACTGAACTCGAGACAAACCATGTCGAGTTGACGAATTTACTTGACCACTTCAATACCGTGAAGATAATCCCCATCTCAACCGCTCCTCTCGACTCGTTCCCGGCTTGGCCTTGTTCGATCCAACCCGCATCACATTGAGGGAGGAGCCGATCGTTGCCTAAAGGAGGATCTACTTATTCATTGAGGATTCAAATGTCACTTCGTGGGAGAAATTGTAAGCCCAATATTGCACTCATTATTTTATTTAGTGGAATCACATCGTTGGTGGAATGTGGACGTAGATAAATTAAGGCAAAATCACTATAAAAACTAATTAGTCCATTAGGGTCACCCTCATATCTCGACGAACTTCTACTCGATCAAAATTGTAAGTGAAACCTACAGCAAGCTGATTTTATTGGCAACAATTGTTGTAGTGACACGGTACACTTCCCCATATACAAAAGGGTCAAAAAAGCGATGAATAATAATTCACTCCCCTCTTACTGCATTGAATGATCCAAAAAGGTCACTTCGTAACCTAATATTTAGAAAGTTCGACCTAATAAACCTTTCCGAAGGAAAGTATTAAATGAAATAGAAAGATTAAGAAACGTGTCAAATTGAGGAGACATTTAACAATAATGCCAATTTCTATGAAACCCCTGATCCGTTTGAAGCTGGAATTTGGGTATAACCAAACTCCATGACCTGTTACAGGTCCCCCCGCATTAAATCCCGACAGCAACGTAAAATGGTCTCTAGTTACTCATCGGGCTACCTAGGACGATGTCCGTCCTAAGGTCAGCTTCCATTCGCCCAAGGGAACTCGAGACCCGAAAACTCGAGAGCGCTCAAAGTCAGGATTTGTTGATGGACGGCCCAACCGATGTCAGGCCCAGTTTCTTTAGTTTATAGCTTTTAGACTTTGTTTTAATTATTGTTAGTTTTTCTATTTTGGGCCTAATTGGGATTTAGGGTAGCCCACGTAGGTCTTCTATTAAGGGCTCTTGTGTTTAGGTTTAGAAGAAAAGAACCCTTTGAACTTTTTACCCAAATTTGTCGGTCGTTAAATTCCTGCATTAACTTTGCGCAACTTCTCTTATCGTTTGGTGGATTCTAAGCGTAGCGAGATTTTATCCGAGCGTTCTCATAATCGGTGGTGTTTCTATATCCGGTTGAGTAGTATTTAACCCTCGTGGCAGTCCTGGTGGTGCTTCGGCTGTATCCAGCGGCGGTCCAAGTTTTCGTTCGTCTTGTTCAGTCCTGGTGGTGCTTCGGCTATATCCACCGGCAGTCAAAGTTCTATCCCTTTCGATCGTTCGTGCGTTTCGTCGTCATTGTAGTATTTTCCCGTTTATGCGTTTGGATAGCGCATCATAAATGCCGTAAACTTTGTTCGCGGTTGGAACTTGTGTTGCTGGTCGCACAATCTTTGTTTCATGCCCAAACTCTTTCGAAACATGTGCTTACCTTCTCCCAATGTCCTTGAGCTTGCATGATAGCTTGGGGTCATTTTTCGAGTATGTGTGTGCTTAGGAGCGATGGAGAACCTTTGACTCTCCCATTTCTGCCATCTCTCACCTTCTCAATCCCGAAAGGAGCTTTTTTGAAGGGTTTATGAACGTCGGCGGACCCCAATCTACATATTGAATGATTTCCAGTGGTGACGATCTTGAGGATATTTTTTTACAATTTAATAACGATCGAGTTCCGAATTAGATTGTTCTGCAGACGTACGTGCGTTCTGCAACCGATCTACACATTGTTGTCCCGCTTCCGAAGAAATCTTGAGAGATCTGACAGTTGGATCGTCCCCAAACTTCTCATAATTAAACTAGGTCAAAAGACGGTTGTATACATATTTTTAACCTTCATATTTTCTGTAAATTCAGACATGATCCGAGGAAGAGAGCACACGTGGAACTGGACTATCCATTCATTGTAATCTCCTCTACATGGTGTCGAGGGATCACATTGTTAGATCACCTTCAAACTTGAAGAACATGTCCGTTATTTGAGTGCAATCATCTGGACTTATTATGCGCTCTTTTACCTTGTGCACATGTTATGTTTAAACTTTAAATATGCAGGAAATGGGAAGTCATATTTGCGTGTTTGACTTTGTTCTTCTATAAGTTATAATCTCACGGTCGGATTTAGCTAAAAATTGATGTGTGACTACCATTACCTTTATGTGAAGCCAGTTTATGCCTTCATCGGAAGATCGATGATTGGGATATAAAGGAACAATGCTGCAAGCTTGGGTTGTCCCGTTTCGACGGACATCTGAATGACCTCAAACTCGATGCTAGGAACGATCAATTTAAATATCTAGCCAATAACTCGTTCGCAGTTAACTTCTAAAATCTGATTAGGATATCATTACCAACAACGAATTCTTTAATTCTTTTGTTAATCTAATTCACTTTTTGGACTACGAGTTCTTTAATTCTTTTGTTAATCGAATTCACTTTTCGGACGACGAGTTCTTTAATTATTTTGTAAATTGAACACGTTGTTATGAATGACTCTTTTAGTTCTTTTATAAATTGAACTATTTTTTTAGAATAACGATTTCTCGATTTATTTGAAAAATCCCGCACAGTTGGGTTAATAAGATTAAGAAAGGCCAACCTCATTTCTTCAGTAGACCCCCCCCCCCCCCCCCCTATAACTACATTGGGAGGCGAAACAACATTTGTAACGAAACTTCACAAAGGATTCATGTCTATATCATTAATTAATACCATCTAAAGAAACCAACATCACCGATGGGCACCAAACCTTTATCCGCTAACAAGAATTATTGATAGATCCATGATTATGATGATGATGACGATGACAAGAAGAAGAAGAAGAAGCTGGCATTTTCAAGACAACTAACTAACATTGTGAATTGGTCCAACTCAGACTTCTCCTCTTCTGTCATTTGGGTTGCTTGATAATTATTCTTTTTCTTCCCTATATTTAACAAACAAAATACAAACAAAGAAATTTCACTATCTTATACTAAATAATCCCCTCTTTTTCTTTCAGATATCAGAAAATAAAAGCAAGGAGTAACCTTTCCTAATATGAACTTAATTAATCTCTCTTTTCCCAAATCAAAGCTAAAAGAAGATATAACATAAATTTATGGATAATGTTGTTAACAACATAAAATAATAACGAGGGAATATAATATTAATGAAATATTTTCCCCGCCTTTTCAGGAGCAATCCCACCCTTCGTCTCCTCCTCCCTCAATTCCCTGTCCGACCATTATTAATCCGACCTACCCACCCACAATCCTAAATCATCAAAACTTCCCATCTTTTGGCGTTTGCAATCCCAAAGTCGTCATCTATAAGCTGCTTTTGCTTCTACTTTTATTAATTATTATTCGTATTATTGGTGGGATGGCGATGGAGGAGAAGGGGAGCAAGGGAGGGAAGGGAGAGGAGGACGCTGAGGGGGAGGAGAAGCGGAGGCTGTTGGGTGGTGTGCCGGTGCTCGATTTCGACATGTTGTGCTCCGCCATGGCGTTGCAAACTCAGGGGAAGTGGACCAACCTCCGCGGCTGTGAAGAGGAAGGAGGTCGTGGTTTGTGCCCTGGGGAGGTTGGTGGGGTGCTCAGGATGTGGGAAGGTGAGTTCTTGGATTGCCTCGAGGACCGCCGACTTGCCCTTCAATCCGCCTGGTCAGTTTTTGTCCTTTTTTCTCTGGGTTTTAATTTGATTGCGAGTTGTTCCCCGTTTCGGGGAATTCTTTTCTTTTTTACGGGGACTCTGCTTGTCTGAGGCTGTCGTTGAATTGGTTTTCAGTAAGTAGGTTGGAAATTGATGATGGTTGAGGGCGACGATGAGATATGGTTTCTTTTTTGTTTTTGTCCTGTTGGGTTTGACTTAATTGATGAGTTGTTTAGGATGAAATGATACGAACGAACTGAATGAAATAGACTTGTTTTGATGCTTGCTTAGAAAGGATGTTAGGTTGATAGAAAGACCAATTGGCCTGGAAACTGTAGCTCTCCCTGGTCGGAAATAGTAGTTTCTTTTTACTCTTCTTGACTTTGGTTTGACAATTTTTTTTGTTTTTTTGTTTTGACTTGTTCTCCTCCTATTTGTATGCCACATTCCTGGGATGTCAAGTCTGTCTTGTAATGGAACGGTTTTGTTTGTTCTGCAACTGCAGTTGTCCATGCTATAGATTTGGGAACAACATGAAGCGGGCGGGATTCGGTTCTTCTTTTGTGCAGGTAGTTTGTGGGGCAGTTCCTCTTGACATAGCTTTGGTGGAGTTGACTATCCTACGTGCTTTTCCCGGATAATAATTGCAGTTATCAATGCTTCTGTTATCAATCTTTTGTCACTGAACTACTAGCCATTTGTTGCTTAACAGATGGCTAGTAATGGCTTTGGATCCGATTCATTCAGTTTTGAGATTGTGATACTTGGTTTGCTTTGCACCCCTGTGAACACTGTTTTGATAGCATATGAGTAAAAATTCCCATTAAATGTTTTTTGTCCCTTTTCTGTTGCCAAATTATCTCGTAATAGACTAGATGGCCATACCTTTTTTCTCGAAGCTTGTACGTCCTATAGAACTTCCAGCCAGGCTATGTGATGCTTTGCTTAGCCAGTTGGTGACTAACCGACCAATAATTAAGAAATGAGCAATCATGGTAGTTGCCGCAGAACCTCGTGCTTGGTTGATGTTGAGCTGTTTGAGCTACATCTGTACATTTTCCACTAAGAAATTCATGTGGGAATACTCGACTTGTCCGTGTCAATTGTCGAAGGTTTGGAGGGTTGATTGTTGCAATGGACAAATTGTGTTCGCTTTTCTTTAAAAGCTATGTAGCTGAGGTGCACTTCTTTTTCTTTGGAATTGCAGGGAAGTTTCCATTTGGTTCTAGTTTCGTGTGCTTTGGCAAATGCAGTTGCATTTGCAGTAACAAGGAGGCATTATTTTCTTTCCCTAGCTGTTATTTTTACCTTATCAGTTGGAGCGTATCAGGGTTTCTTCCGAATGCAGATGAGGAAGAAGTTCAATATTAAGGTAAGCATATACATGCTGATTTCTTTCTTACAAAAGGAGAAAGTAATAAAGGGTAAGCACTGCTAAATTAGAATAGCCATGTCAAGTATATATAACTGATTTCCTCCTAAACATAATCTATCCAATCACATCAAATAAACTAGTTTTTGAGCTTTTTACTGCTAGATATGAAATAACTAGGCACGCATTTTTAAGATAGCCATCGACTTTATTTTTTGCGATTTTTGTAATCAAAGGATACCATATGTTCCATTTACCTGGTTTTCAGCTTTTTCAACATGGGCCTGATGATGACCCAGATTTGGAACCTTTGCAGGGTAGCGATAGTTATCTGGACGATTGTTTCTTCCACTTGGTTTGTCCGTGCTGCACATTATCTCTGGTGAAATGTTTCTCTTTCTAGGAGATGCTTTATGCTAAGCGTTGTGCATATTTGTTTGTCTTTGTTAGCCATTTTTCATTAGAAACTCCGGATCTTGTTAAGACGTAGGGTTATTATTTTTTGAAGGAAGCAAGGACTTTGGAGATGAACAATGTCCAGGACGGAACCTGGCATGGTCGTGGTGACACGATATGTATAACTTCCTACAGTGACGGAAGTAAAGCATCTGTTGAGTTGAATTTGAGACCAACCCCTGTTTCCTCCATGTAGACAAAAGGCTGTCTTGGAGGATGAAATTCGTGGAACCCATGTAGTTCGGTTAAGTTTTCCTTCTCGCTCTTCGTGGCATTCCCAGCTTAACCCGATGTGATCGTGAATTACTACACTTCTACAACCTCTGTGTTATCAAGTGCACCAATGGTTGCCGTATTTATAAATTGGGACCATGTGTCAACATTGACACACGCTATTCATTTGCGCGGTTTGGGGAAAAACTGCGACACCAATGTATTTGTTACTTACTACCTGTGAATGATAAATATACTATGGATTTGCAATTTTCTGTGAATGCTGGAAGATCTTCTTCCTGGTCACTGATTATAGTGTGAATGAAAGATATTGTTCCTATCTGCGTGAAGGAGAAAGGCTTTGAAGTTGTTTTATTTATACTATCTGCCCTAGAAAACTTGCATAGGCTAATGAACCCCTTAGTATCTACGGTTCCGCATGCATTTTCTATTGCAGATCAACTTCATATTGGATATAAAAGTAATCGCTTCTTCGGAGAAGTCAAGCAGCATGAATGATTCGACCATGTCCAGCTGTAGGCATTGCTAACTCAGGCTGACACGGTACTCGCCATTTCCATTTTCACATAATTCCGCCGGTATAGGTGAACTGGGCCGATTATATGTTTAGAGTGCTGCTATAAAAGTTTGGCAAGTGATGTTGGTCTGAGGTCCTTGGTCAATTTATGGGCTACTCGTGATCAATAGCTTGATTTGAAATATGTGCTTTCCTTAATTGCTTACTTTTAACCATGGCGATCTTTCATTTTCAACATACTAGAATTGTTGATGTGGATATAAAACTCTCTGAGCTACCAATCAAAGTCTTCAAAATTGCTGGGCCTTTCCTACCAAAGGAGGTTAGTTATAAGGAATAGGACAATATCATTTTAAAATTGTGCCCAAGTCGGGGTGGTGAGATCCAATCTGCAGTACAAAAGGGTTTCATGCAGCAGTACAATATAACCAACCATAGAACAGAAGTACACGTTCCTGTCTGAATCCTAGGAAAAATGAAAATCCTTCAATCTGTCAAAATTGCAGTACAAATACTATAGGAACTAAAACTTGGGTTGCTGTACTGCAAACACTTTGGTGTTCTATGTTTGGGGTTTTGCATTTATTTAGAGAGATCTGGCTCTGCTCAGCTTACTTTCTCTAAAACCCAGTTGTTAAAAGATACCTGCGATAGCAGAACCATCATTGAGTGCAGCGTTGAGGAAGGACGGCTCGGGAAAAAGCAGCGTTGGCCTCCATTTCCCGTGCCAGGGCTTCTCCGGCGCTGCACCCAATCATGTTTCTACATATTCAGGGTCCACAAAGTTCATCAATCCTTCGTATTTGGCCACGAGATTGAATCTGGGCATGGATGCACAGATCTTGTTCGGTACGTCTGCTCTTGCCTTGCTCTTTCTTGTTGGCTCGTGATGTCTAAACTGCCTCTGCAACGAAGGTGCAGGTGACTACAGCGTTACATTGATCGTTGTCGGCAACCAAGCAATCGGCATCTGATCCTCGATTATGCGTTTGTTCGTAAGTAATCATCCTTTTCTTTTTTTCCTTTCGGACGTCATGATAACCACTGAAACTGGGTCCAGAATCACGGAAAGCCCAAAGGCCCAATTAAAATAAGCACGCAATAGGCCCAACACATATAGTCCCATTCTGGTATCATTACCAAGGCCTAACCACTTCCGGACTATTCGAATTTTTTTTACTTATGTCACCAGCGATTAAATTAGTATCAATTAGTTATTGATGTTTCTTTTCCATCACAATGAGACATCATTCAAATCTTCCATAGTGATTCCCGTCGGGGCGGCAGATGAAGCCGGAAGTTATTCGGCTCAACAGGCCCTTTCCTCTCACACCCTTTGAACCGGCCAGGGATCGGCGGAAGGGCATAACATCCCCCTTCTGCGGGGTGTCGCTTCCATGGTGACTTTGTTATCATTGTTGTCGCTTCCATAGATAATTATATGAGATTCGCCGGAAGCGCAACGGCCAACAGGGGGTTGTTTGTCTTATATAGTTTTTGGCAAAATGATCCGAAGGGTGGATGATGGACGACGATGTCAAGTTTAGTTTTTTAAAGTAAATCTTCCAATTCCCAGTTTTACAGAGGCCAGACTTCTTGTCTCCTGTTCGTTTGAACAAGAAGACAGTTACGAGTGAGTTTAGCCTCGGTAAGCTCGTCCATTGTTCCGACTGGTTTAGGAACAACCATCCTGCCGGCTGTTTAATCGAGAGTGTTGGCTTGTAGGAACTGGCAGCTATAAATAGACATAGTCTCCATTCCCTGGAAAGGCCACAACTCAAGAAACAGAGAAGAAGATAAGTACGAGTTCATAAAACAATCAAATATTTCGTTAGGAAGAAAAATGGCGAGCACCGGCAGGTCCACGGCTATCTACGTCCGAGTAATCCTCGCTCTCATTCTCGTGCTCCTCCTCATGGCTTGCGTGTCCGGGAGGGAATCCAATGGTCGTAAGCGGTTGCTTCAACTATTTCTTTTCCCTTTCCTTGTCGACCACCGACTATCTTGCTAACTGTTGGTTGTGGTTGTTCGTGGGGATCGAAACACGCAGTTGAACCCGAGGGAGTGAGCAACCCGAGCCAAACACCCTTGAAGTGTAGCTCACCGTATGGTGTGCAGAGTGGAGACACGTGCTTCGACATTGCCAAACAGGCAGGCCTGGACACCGCACAGTTCCTTGCAATCAACCCTAACCTCGTCTGTGAGAAACTCTTCGTTGGTCAGTGGGTGTGCATCAAGGCCTGAATGGAAAATCAATAATCCAAGATATCATGTCCGATCCGATCCGTTCACCATCATGTTCCTCGCTTTCAATAAGAGTGTCTGCTTCTAGTAGGAAGTCCTTCAGTTCAAGTTGCAATAGGATATAGGCAGTCTGCGCCTGAGTTGCCCCGTTTTTCGGTTTGCGTTGTCATCAACTTGGCGTGTTTCCAAGTTGAATTAAGTGTTATTTCCCTGTTATCAGCTCGATGTAATAATAATCGGGCTACAACATGCTTTCTCTTAAACTAACTATACGGATGAACATTCCTCCTAAAATATATATCAAACAAAAGCAATCATGTTGCCTTCCAAAATCCCCACCATATCTATTGAAGTAACCATGAGAAAATCTATTCTCTTAACGTTCTTGCAAGGAAAGTAGTAAAAGTATTAATTTATTAATTGCTTCTGGTCTTTTAATAATCTGAGTTATGTTGCTTTAGTTACTATGGATGTAGTCAAGGAATTGATCCAAGCTTGGAACAACATGTTGTAGGCCATCTAGGCAAATGAACAGGCCGATGAATCACAGGCAAGATGAATGCGTTCCCGTTGTTATCATCCTGGTGCATTTTCAAGTCAAGTTATATTTAATCTCTTTTAAGCTCGATTTAATATTAATCGCTTGCAACATATATATTCTTCAAAAAAAGTAAAAGACTTTTGCTGTTTAGAAACATCACACTCGTTATTGAATAAATGAATGAATAATGTAATTATCTATTTTAATGAAATGACCAACCAAAACATGATCTATCATAATCCTCCGATTTTTTTTTAATAGGGGTGTTACTATTTCTGGAAACAAAGTTTAAGGGCTTTGTTCTTAAAGCCCAGGTTCGTCTAGTTTCTCCGATCCCAGGTCAATCACATTCCTACACTCAAGCCTTCCCTTCACCAACAAGATGGGGCCTACCCAACCCAACCCCTTACAAAGGGCAGCCGATTGAGTTCAAGTTTAACTGTCAGCGCGACATTTATGTTCGATTGGTTACCGACGTCAATTTGACCATAACCTCAAACTCAAAGCCTCCCTTCGCCAGCTCGAAAGGCCTCCCCGCCCCTTGGAAGGGGCCGTTGGCTGAGCTCAAGTTCGACGGTCAGTGCGACATTCAACTTCGACTGGCTTCCCGACCACAACTTTGAATTCAAGGCTTCGTTTCGCCAACTCGAAGGGGCCACCCTTGCCCCATGGGAGGGGCAGTCGATCCCCACAACCTTGCCCGTTGCACCCTGTCCTTCTCAAGGATCAACTTAATCGGACACGAAAAGTAGTCCTCACTTGTTTAGTTAATTTTAGTTGATTGTTGTGATTCAATTAGAATTTTCTTTCCACCAAGCGTTTCCATGTCTTTTGCATGAACATTTCTCGTGCACGTATGGGGATTTGACAAGGGAAAGAATCTCCATATCTGCCTCTATACACCACGAAGGAGTCCTTGAGGATTGTGCTAAAGATAAGTTGGCGTACATGGTTCAGACTGTGGTAGAAATGCTTCACTTGAGCGAGCCTAACTGATAGAGCCCGACCGATGTATAGCCATCCCAATTACGCTTAAAGCACAAGGAGAGATGTAGGCCTCCCCGAATTGTTCCCTTTAACTTGCAATGTGTGGCGGTCCCAAAGTCACAGCCGCACGGTTCTCATCTTTCTTAGCTCACTTTCATCTAAATAATTGGGTGTGGTTGCCGGTGTGCTTCAACTGTTAAGTGACATAATTTGATTCTGGGTTCAACAGTCGTAAAACGGACAAGAGTCCCATTGACTTTCGAATCGGGTCCACAGCTCGTGAACAGAGACGTGGACAAAAAAAGAACCAACCGTAACATAAAATAAGAAGGCGATTTCCAAGTAATTACGCGACATATAAAATATATATGAGAATGTTCTTCCGTTAGTTTAAAATATGATCGCGAGTTTTAGAATTCTTCCATTACATCCCTTGAGGCGTGACTTTAAGTAACGACTATGTTTGAAGGAAGTCGCTACTTAAAGTAGGGACTTGAGTTTTCTCGAATGAATGCCATACTTTAAGAAGTGACTTGAGTTTTCTGGAATGAAAGCGCTACTTTAAGTAGTGATTTTATGATATTTGATCAAATAACATAAAATCGCTACATAGAATAGCAAGTTCAATATGGTAAGAAGGTAGTCGTTAGTTCTACTACGCACTTCCTTTTTAAAAAGTTATCTTATCATATTTCCTTTGAATTTTATTTGCTACTTATTTTAGATAGAAGATAGTCATTCCTTCCAAAAAAAAATAATGATTACCCTTGAAATCTTTTCAATTTTATTTGTCCAAAGTCGCCTCCTTCAAACAGTGATTTCCTTTTTAAAATAATAATAATCTTTAGAATATTTCGTTGAATTTTATTTATCCCATTATTTAGTTCTCGCTATTTCATGTAGGAACTTTCTTCTTAAAAAATAAATAAATCCCGTAGGAATTTCCTTCCTTCTTGATTGATTGATTTCAAATGAACCTGCCGATGAATCATGGGCAAGATGGCGCGTTGTTATCATCTTGGTGTATTTCCAAGTCAAGTTATATTTAATCTCTTTTAAGCTCGATTCAAAATTGAAATCGCGTGCCGTATACATTTTCTTCTTTCAAAAGACGTACAATATTTTGCGGATTAGAAACACCCTCATTATCGAATAAAGGAATGAAAGTGAATAATGTAATGAGCAAAAAACAAAAGTATTTTTTTTTAATGAAATGAACAACCAAAACATGATCTCTCATAGTCCTCTTGATTCAGGGAATATTTTAAGAGGGGTGTTACTGTTTCTGGAAAAAAAATCGTTTAGGCGCTATGTTCTGAAAGCCCATTGGCATAATTTAATGGCTCTGTTCGTACGATTTGTTTCGGGAAACTATAGTATTAATAAACTTCTTCCTTTTGTGTCGTCAACATTTAAGTTGAGTTTACGTAATAGCTCTTGAATCACTTGAAAAAAAAAGTGTTATAAAACTTTTAAAAATCATATTATTTTATTTACGGGAAACTTTTTATATTATAGATTGTTTCCAACATTGCCATAACATTTGTTTGATAAAAACGACATCTGATAACATTCTTCAATTTGTTCGAACTTGTAAATATACATTTTACTTTTGTCCGGCTTCTTCGTTTATCAAAACATTCGACTTCGTCTCTGTTGACCTTAATTTTAATGATGACGTGTGCATGAGAAATACGTTGCTATACCGCTTGGGAAGTGTGTTGCTACACTACAGCAAAGCTGTACTGCAATACTGCGCTACAATTACTCAAACGTGAGAAATATTATTATTTCAGCTTAATTGCTTTGATTTTATCATATTTACGATAAATTAAATTATCTTAATAAGATAATTATGTATGGGGATCAGATAACTACGATTGGAGATATTTCAGAAATAAAATCTATAATTATAGTAACATATTTTATCTTATCCTATTTATAAGATTGTTAAGGAAAAATATTATTCCTGATTAAACATTGCAAATGATTGAAACAATCATAAGATGTTATTCTGTTCATGATTTGAATAAATAATACGAATTTCGAAAGTTGACATCGATCACATTCCTTCTTGGTCATAGTGACCGTTAAGCAACTGTTTGCTGAGCCTGGTTATAGTGTGTTGAAATCCGGTAATTGGGAGACAAATCATATGATTTATTCCCTATTAAAACCAGACCATAT
This sequence comes from Melastoma candidum, assembly GCA_023653495.1. NCBI lineage: Eukaryota > Viridiplantae > Streptophyta > Magnoliopsida > Myrtales > Melastomataceae > Melastoma > Melastoma candidum. The sequence continues at coordinate 5,955,000 of CM042885.1, forward strand.
TCATACACTCAACAACGAATCTGTGTGGTTGTCCAAAGCCTGTGTGATCTGTATGAAGCTTTGAGGAGCTGTGTGATCGGCGGAGAACGGAAGGTGCTAAGTGATCACCTGGTTCTTACCTTTCGCAACTGCGTGCAGGAGTGCCAAGGGCTGTGTGCTAACTTGGTCGTCGTGAGAGGGACAATGTGTCATCGGTGCGTTCAACGAGCAGCTAGCGAATCGTCTGAGGGAAACTAAGTGAATACCTGTGCTGATCACAGTAACCAGTTGCTAACTCATCGGCAAGAAGCCGTTCTTATTGTAACTTTTCGTAGGGAAGTCTCGAGCTGACGGAATTTGAGCAGTTAGACTCGCATTTGCCGGTGCGCACTAGAAGTCTCATGCATGCAGGATATAGTAGGAGTTGAGAACGCCGTCATAGTAGAAAGAGGTCCTCCCGAGCAGAGGGGTGTTCTGCAGAAGTCTCGACCTCCTAATACAGAGGGATAGTAGGCACTGGGTGTACAATGCAGTTAGTCACGGCTGTGGTAACCGTGCATGTCCGAACTAAATGTAGGACGGATACCCCGACTTCGCTGTGTGAGAAGTCAGGTTCCACTATGTGATAAACCTATTCCTTTTTATCCCTTTTGTTATCTGACTCTTTGTAGTTGTCTCTCTTGTGCTTATAGAAAGGATATATCTGAGAGGTGACAAAAGCTGTGTGGAAATCCTTTGAGCTATCAACTGCTAAGTGTGAGCATCATTCTGCAGGAAACGAGAAGATGACCACTATGTGAGGAGCTGATCGTTGGCCAGGAGTGATCTCATCTTGTAAAGGATTTTAAATCTCACTTGTTGAGATACCGAAAGCCGAGTGCAAAAAGTTCATTTGCACCAGTTATATTTATATAGTGGAATCTCCTTTACAGTGGAAAGTGGACGTAGGTCGATTAAGGCCGAACTACTATAAAAACAACTGTGTCCCTTACTATCGTGCTTACATCCATAAGAGTATCTAACGATCAAAATCGTAACGCTTACAGCGAGCCGACCTCACTTATGAGTAATGCTTTGCTGTGATACAATACGCTTCCACATACGCTGAGAAAGGGCAAAAAAATGATAAACACTAATTCTCCCCCCTCTTAGTGTACATAAACGATCTAACAATTAGTATCAGAACAGATTTGCTGGAAAGCTTTCTGTGTGATTGCTAGTTAAGAAATACGTTATTGTACCTAAGGGTCATAACAGTGTGTTGCTAAAAGTTTTACATTAAGTACAGTAAGGTACTACTGAGTTATAAGAACTCATAACTGAGCAAAAATGCCAATGTTCTTAACTGATGGTCATTCGACCGAACGTCCCCCGCTCTTTACAGGACAACACTTCTCATATTGGAAAATGAGAATGTAGTTGTTCATGGAGCAAAAGAAGCCGATTGTTGGTAGATTACAATAGAAGGAGACCTTACGGTTCCTCAACCTAATCCCAACAACTCTCGACATGAAATTGACAGAAAGAGAATCATCTCTCTCAATACTAAAGCAAGGCACTACTTAGTGTGCGCTCTTACTGGAAATGAATTTAAACGCGTCTCCACATGCAAGACTACGAAAGAAATGTGGGATACACTTGCTTTAATCTATGATGGAACAGAGCAAGTCAAAGAATCCAAAGTAAATGCATTAATAACTCAATACGAGGCATTCAAAATGAAAAAGGGTGGGTCAATAAATAAAATATTTGATAGACTCACCGAAATCACTAATCCAGACGGCTTGAAATCACCAGGGGTGAAGATGGTGGGCAACTTACTAGTAAAAAGGGACGACCTTTCCACGTCGAAAAGAAGCTGGTATTTGGCCTCGGGAACGAACGGACCTAGCATTTGCTGTCTCGACATTGGAGCGCCAATGTCCGACTCCGCTTCGTGACAAGGGAAGACGTGAAACTTCGTGGCTTCAGCATTGACTCGCCGGAAAACGACTTCATCACCCTCTGTGTGGACTGGAGGAGTCGGGTTTGCTGGGTTTGAAGCATCAGAAGCCATGGAGGTCGTAACAAATCTACGGTTTTTGGGAAATAGGGAAAGAAGGAAAACGGTTTCTGATTGCAAGAACGAGAAACCTTGACCCCTATTAGGCTTTATAATCTAGAAACGACAAGACGATTGTGGTCCAAAAAGAGCATCGCTTCGCTTAAAAACTGGTGGCAGTCAGAAAGTCAAAGTTGGGCAGGCGAAGGGACTTAAAACGTGCATTCATTTTCATTCGAATCCGTGGTCCATTACATGGGTTTGTCTGAAGACAAATGTACAAAAAGAAATATAAACGACTTAGTAGACGACGTTCCATCTTCTTAGCGAAATGTTTTCTATTGATGACCCCCTTGAGCTATGCGAGCCATACAAAGATTTATCCACAGAGAACGAGCATGGTTACATATAACACCCGGTTCGTTCCCTCAGACGAAGAAGATCATTGGCTGTAGCAAACAACTTCACCGGAGGCATGGCTGCGATGCAAATCTTTTGAACGAGAAGACCTTGGCCTTCGCATCTGATTCCACATCAAACCCAGGGCTGTGATTTCGGAAGTTGACCTTCTTGGCAGCGGTCTCACTCAGGGTGTTCTTGGGCAGAAAGAGGGGTGCAACAACCTCCGAACGGCAAAAGTTAGTCCAATCAGACGCGACCCAGGGCTAAGAAATGACCCTCCGAGGCTGTGCTCATGCCCTCTACCCTTCCAGTTGAGCTCCTTGTAAGGGAAGCTGGACTTAGCTCCTTGTAAGGGAGGATGAACTACGTGGAGGGAGAGATACTACTCGCGTAAGGTGTTGGACTTAGGCTCTCAAGCATGCTAAGGTGATGGACATAGGTCCTGGTGAGGAGATAGAAAGATGGAGACCTCATAACCTTAGGTATTGTACATACACACCTCTCTACAGACGGACAAACAGTCTTTTTATTTTCAATCATTCAGGCGTTCAAGCATCCCGGAGTTCTTGCGATCTTGTGCTCCTACGTTTTTGCTTCCTTCCGAAGGCATCGTCAATGGCATTCATAAGTGCTTCCACTTAAGGGTGTTTGTCCGCTGTCTTCTCCCTTCTTTCTTCATTCATACAGCGACCACACAACGTACCTCCGAGTTTCAGTTGTTTGTAATGCCAGAGATTTCCGAGTGTTTGAATCCGTCTTGTCCAACGGTCACTTCCGGAGCGAACAAGCTCGAAGTAATAATAATCGGGCCACAACATGCTTTCTCTTCAAAGGAGGAAGTATTTAATTGTGATTTCGTGACATTATATTTGATTCTAGAATTATATACTCTTTTAATTCACGAAAGAAATTTGTAAACTAAAGAAGATATTAATACTAAGATATAAAGAATGGTTTATATGAATTGACAGGAAAAAAAAAGAATCAACCATAACGTAAATATAAGAAGGTGTGTTTCAAGCAATTATGCAACATATAGAAATATAGGAGAATTTTATTCCGTACCATTAGTTAAAATTTTTTTTCGAAATACGGTCCAGAAGAAAGTCACTTTATCCAAAAATAACGATTACCCTTGGAATCCTTCCATTTTTATTTGCCCTTCATTTTTTAATGAACAAAGTCGTACCCGAAGTAGAAACTTACTTCTTAGTAGATTGAACATTGTTATTTGGAGTAACGTCTTTTTTGTTTTATCTAATCATCAACCATAAAATACCTACTTCAGGTCGCGATTTCTGTCAACGTAAGTCGATAATACAAATAATGATCTCCTTTATGAAACAAAAGCGTTACTTGAAGTGGCGACTTAAGAGCAGTAATAGACGAATTATAAAACTCGAACCATATATCGTAAAGTTTTTTAAAAATAACTGTACAAAGAAACATTCATCCTAATATGTATCAAACAAAAGAAAATCTTGTTGCCTCCCATAATCCCTATCGAATCATCGATTTCACTAAAGCAATAGTGAGAAAATCTACCCTAACTTTCTTGTAGGATAAGGAGAATAAGTATAAGTTATGTTGCTTTAGATACTAGAGATGTAGCCATATAATTGATCCAAGGTTGGAACATCATGTTGTAGGCCATCTAGGTGTTTGATAAAAACGACGTTTGATAACATTCTTCAATTTGTTCGAACTTGCGAATATACATTTTTTTTTGTCCGACATCTTAGTTTATAGAAATGTCCGAGTTTGTCTCCTTACTGTTCAAGAAGTCAATGTTAGTTAAGACTCGTTATACTCGTGATCTCTAATCCTCCAATAATATACGAAAAACCGTCCGTAAGACATAATATGGTATCAACATAGGGAGTTGGGTTCATAATGTTCCCTATCTTGTTTGATGTATTATTTCGACTTCGAGTCTTCCAAATGGAAACGAAACAGAAAATATTACTAGGAGGTTTTGCTATAAATAGACCTTCCCCCTTTCACTAGGAAGCCAACCTCAAGTTAAAGAAAATCAGACATAGCCTACTAATAGTCAAAACCCGTTGAGAAGACAATGGCGAGCACCGGCAAGTCGACAACTCTCTTCTTGCAAGTGCTTTTTGCTCTCATGCTCCTCCTCCCAACTTCCATGGCCAGGAGCAACTTCCATGGCTGTAAGCCATTGCTTCCAGTTCTTTCTCTTTGGTTAGAGCCAACTGTTTCTCACTAATGTTTTGGTCATCTGTCATTCGCGACAATTGGAACGCAGTTGGGGAAAAGAAGTTGAAGTTTCCCAAGCAGTCGTTGTTGAAGTGTAGCTCGGTGCACGGTGTGCAAGATGGAGAAACATGCTTCTTAATCGCAAAGCAGTTTGGCATGACCACCGCAGAGTTCGTTGCCATCAACCCTAATGTCATCTGCAAGAAGCTCTTCATCGGTCAGTGGGTCTGCGTTGATGGCGAAACAACAAACTAATAATCCTATCCGATCCGGCCGTCATGCATCGAGTTCCTTGTTGCTTTCGATAAGGGAGGGTGTTTTGCGTTCGTCCACTTGGCTTGTTTCCAAGTGGAGTAAGGTTTACTTTCCTCCCATCTTGTCTATGTAATCCCTCGTTTTGGAATATAATTTTCTCTTTCGAGCTGAAGTCCTGTTCACGTGTTCTATCTTTAATATTCTCAATTTTAAATCTTTTTGTTACACTAAGAGGAGGGGTGAATTAGTGTTAAATTCTAATTGATGATTTTTAACTCTTTTTCGATTAACCCCGCAATGAAGGAAGCTTCTGTAAAACAGAACCATAGAGACATGTTTTTGTAAGACAGAACGTACGAATGTGATTGCACGATTTGTTTGATGCACACAAAACTTTTTATAGTGGTTCAGCAATTGGCTTATGTCCACTCTTCACCCATAATTTGGATGGTATTCACTCAGATTTCAGTTCGTAATAATTACAGAAGATGATCAACAATAGACCTTTTATAACACAAACCAGAAGGTTCTGTACCACAGAAGACTGAGAGGCAAAGTACAGACCAGAAACCAGAAGGTTCTGTACCTCAGAAGACTGAGTGGCAAAGTACAGACCAGAAGGTTCTGTATTAGAGTGAGTAAGTTGCACAACACAGACCAGAAGGTTCTGTACCGAATGCGTGAACCCTCTATAACACAGATCAAAAGATTCTGTACCAAATATGTGTACCCTCTATAGAACAGACCTAAGAGGTTTTGTACCAGAGATGACTTGGTTTCACAGCACAAACCGTAAGGTTCTGTACCAAAGATGTCAATCATCTACAGACCAGAAGGTTTTATATCAGATATGACTAATTTCACAGCACAGACCGTAAGGTTCTGTACCAAAGATGTCGACCCGACCATAAGGTTCTGTAGCAAAGGTGACTAGATTTCAAAGCACATACCTAAAAGGTTCTGTAGTGCAGTGACTAACAAATGTAACCGGTTGTCGGACGTTTCCCTCAGGCGGTGTCCTCTCTTGCATAGCAACCTGTCGTGACTTCCTCCGAGACTTTTCACTCCGGCGGCGTCTCCACCTGCACAGCACCCAGCTGTGACTTCCCTTACGCGATCCCTCGAGATCTTGACTGAACAAACACAAAGCCCTGCCCAAGGCTCTCCTACGTGGTCCCTCGAGACTACGGCTAAGCAAACACAAAGCCCATGCCCAAGGCTAACCTGCACACAGAACAATACACCACAAAAGCTGGTTAGTCCCTCACCTTCTGTGCTCCCAGGGTTCTGCCCTTCTCTCCGACCCATTGCACGTTGGCCACACAGCCTCCAGCCGCGCTTTCCACCATCGTCTCCTGCAGCTTCCAACCGAGTCCGTCGTGGCCCCCGAGTCACTCTCCCAGAAGATTTCATCAACGATGCAGCCTTCCGCAGCTAGCGCTCCTCGTGTGACTAACTCAAACTCGAACGAACAGGATACAAGCCCTCAGTACACGATATCAGAAATAATTAAAAAGTTACACTTAAGATTCATGGCTGAGTGCCTTTATTTATACAAGAATTGTCTCAGTGAAAGAATAAAGAATTGCACGATCCGCCTTCTGCAAAACAAGGAAATCGAACAATCAGATAAAATGAAATAAATAATTAACAAAAACATCACTCTCATGCATATATTACATTTAGGTAATCAAATCACATGTAGATATGATAAAATTGCATATATTGCATATGCAATATGGTAATCAAATCATTAAGGTTGATAAAATCAATATATGATAAAATCATATATATTGCATATATTACATTTAAGGTAATACATTTAGGTAATCAAATCAATATATTGCATATTACATTTAAGACTTAGATATGATAAAATTCCCATGTATACTGCACTACAGAAGGTTGTGGCTAAATCTGGTCAGCAACCTTCAGAAGGTTGTCGTATGGTTGTCGTATAACACCACAGAAGATTGTAGACAAGCTTGTAAAACCTTGCCATAAATAGAAGATTATATTTTCTTCTATGGAAAATATAATCGCTAATGGGGTTATTTGGAAACGTAATCGATTTAAATTGATCAGATAATATCTTGATCAAATCCTAATTTTTCATGATTAATTAATCATTAACTAATCAATTAATCACAAAAACATTTCTTACAGCAAGTCCTCAACATGAGAAGCTTATGTAGAGTAGATGTTTGACTTCTGTTACACAGAAGATCAAGGCTCATCATCAAAACCTATATTCAACAAACTCCCCCATTTTGATGATGATAAAACATTCATCGTTGAGAGAAATATTTTTGCAGGTAACTCTCCCTAACTCCCCCTAGATAGGTGAGAGTAAGAGTCTTGCACTTTACAAAAACATACGGTTTCTGTTTAACATAGCATAGAAGATTCTGTTATAAAGACAAGTTGTTCACAGAGCACAAAGCTTCTGTGATATGTATAGAGCGTGAAGCTTCTGTATTTTAGCTTGACAAAAATGAATAGTTTTCACTTTTGCACTTACAGTAAATATGACTATATAAGGTCACGATTCGCATACCCTGCAGAATTTTAATTATGAGCTATAAGTTTCATAGCCTTCTACACCCAAAAAGGTATAGAAAATCAAAGATTTTTCTATGACTTAGATATAGAGCGAGGCACTCCCCCTCAACACAATTTCTCCCCCTTTTTGTTACATCAAAAAGATAAGTGAGAGAAAAATGATAGAAAAGAGTTGATTTCTGGAGAAGGTATGACCAGGCATTCAAAACCATTATGCAAAAGGTAGGGTGATATAGTGCAGAAGGTAAGAAGGCAGAAAGTTCAAAACCATACTGCAAAAGATGTGTCCAACAAAGTGACACTTATTACAATCCATTAGACCATTGAAAATTAGTTTTTGGTCTAACCAAAAGTGCAGAAAAGTAGAGAAGTCTGGCAACATAAGAGTTTATTCCTCCTCCTTAGAGGGGACCTCTTGAAGCTTGTCGCGCAGATACTCTCCCAGGCGTTCCATCTCGCGAGTCAGGTCAGTGACCATTCGCTGAAGAACGCGGATTTCTTCCCCATTTGCTACAGCTTTTTGCTGAAGATCCTTGAGGAGAGTAGTGTGTTCCAGGAGGATAGACATCTCAGCAAAGGACTTGGACTGTCTCTGTGCTGGAGGGGCCTTTGTTGCAGAAGAGGTAACAGAAGCAGAAGGTGCTGCAGCAACCTTTCTGGATGTTTTGGCAGTGAGAGGTTTGTCCTCATCATCCTGAGCAGAGTCCTGTGACTTCCCTTTCAGAGTCCAGGTGGTTTCCTTCCTCACGTAATGCATACTAGCGATGATCTAGTTCCCGAAGGTTCCAACCTTCCATTTCTCTAGGAAAGTAGATGCATTAGTAAGAACACGGGCAAGTTTGAGAAGGTCGGCGATTACCTGGCCGTAAGGCAGAGCCTTTTCTGCTGTGTTGCAGCACCTTTTCATGTGTTGGAAAACCAGCAAGCCAAGATTGAAGGGGATCCCTTTCATGATATGGGCCATCAACAGCGCATCATTGGAGGTGATGGAGTCAATGCTTCCAGTCCTTGGCAGAAGGGAAAACAGCAAGGTGCGATGCAAGATGCGGGTCTTGAGTTCCAATTTTGTGGACTTCAGGTACTTGGTCGCTTGGACCTTATGTCCCATGATGATGCTATAGGATTAATCCTTCCCAAGGTCAGACAGAGGGTCATGCTCCTCGCATCCGAACAATTGGTTCACATCATGAGCAGAGAAAACAAGGGTCACTCATTCGATCACTGTTTTGATGAACTTGACATGAGGTCCTTCATCATGGAACGTAATGTTTCCATAGAATTCTCTCAAACGGGCAACAGACAGCTCTGCAGAGGTCTCACAGAAGGTTTTCAAACCAATCCTTTCAAACAGTAGTGCAATGTCAAGATCATGCGCTTGAAAGTAGAAATATGTCTACCAGCAGCATCACATCGAGGCAATCTAGTATAGGCAATCACAGCGTCCATCTCCTTTCTAGAGACTAGAGGGTTTACCGGAAGAATGGAGGTATCCGGTCCCTCTTCGAAGGTGTCCTTGGGAATCACTTCTTTCGGAGACTTAGTTTTCTTGGCAGCCACTTTAACAATTGAAGTGCTGACCATCTCAGGTTCTTTTCGTTTCAGCCAGGTCCGAGAAGATACACCTCCTGACTTCATGGCATCATGGAGAAGCTTTGTTCCAAAGGTTGCCGCAGGCTTCTGGGCAGCCTTCTTAGAAGTAGAGGCCACGCCCTTCTGCTTCAGATCAGGGAAGATCGAGACAATGGGAGTCGGAACTTCCTCAAGTTTCTCCTTCGGTGCTTCATTAACAAAGGGCACTTCCACCTCCTCATCAGACTCAGTTTTCTCCTCTGGAGTGGCGACATTTGATGCATCAACGTCATCAGCCGAAGGGGAACCCTTGAGAGAAGATTTAGAAACAGGGGTCTCTTCCGTCGCAGAGATCGAGGGTACCTCCGAGGGTTTCTCTTCCACTTGGATTTGGGCTTTTGCAAGTCCCTTGTCCTTAGAGAGAGGTTGCATGTCGTTGAGGGTCTCAACAACAGCAAGGGGTTGTTCTTTCGAAGATGAAGATTTCTCCAAGGGGACAAGAGGTGGTGATTCTTTCAAAGGAGAGGCAGGCTTCTCCGATGAAGAGGGGCAGTGCTTTTTCTTGGTGGCCCTAGCCTTTTTCCTCAGCGATTTCGCCTTTGGTTTCGTGGATGGTGAAGAATCGAAGGTTTGGGAGGTTAGGGCAAAGAGAGGTTTTCGAAAGGCTGAAAAAAAGGAGAAAAGAAGAACGAAGACGGTTTCGGATTTTATCAAGGCACCGTGAGAGTTTTTGGGGAATAAAATATTCTCCCGCGAAAACATTCTGACAAAGATTTTCAATTTGAAAATCTTTTATATTTTATTTCCTGAATTGACATAAATCGGAAGATAAAGGAAATATTTTGTTTGCTTATTTTTATTCCTAGTATAGGAAATCTAATTGATCTGCAAAGCAAAAGGTTCTCTCGTAACCTTCTGTTGCAAGCCTCTTCTGAACAGAAGAGCGAGATATTATGGATAATTGTATCCAAAAATAGATTATTAGGATTAAAAAATTCCTAACAGAGGTGTTTCCAACCAGACAAAAATTTATTCGTTTCTAATTGTAACAAAAGATTTTCTTGGATAATATATTATATTTCCAGATGTAATCTTTCAAATAAAAGAAAGTTATTTTAAACTAAGGCCCGGATTGAAGTATACATTTCGTTATACCTTCAGTTGAGTAGAAAGCTGAAAACAACTTTCTATTGTGAAGTGTACAGGTGTGTACCTTCTGTTGTGTAGGGTACAGATGTTTGTACCTTCTATTGTGTAGGGTACACATATTTGTACCTTATGTAGTGAAGTGTATAGATGTTTGTACCTTCTGTAGTAAGTTTCTACTTACTTTCTTTTGTCTTATGGAAGACATTATAAAGGTTGGCAGATTCCTAATTCACTTCTAAAAAAGAAAAACTTTTCTTTATCCAGAGGCTTAGTGAAGATATCAGCCAATTGGTGTTCTGTGTTAAAGTATTCTACACTAACAGAACCCTATTGTACATTATCCCTCAGAAAATGATGTCTGAGTTCAATGTGCTTCGATCTAGAGTGATATACTAGATTCTTAGCTAGGCTTATCGCACTAGTATTATCACAATTGATTGGAATTTTTGTAAATGAGTGACCATAGTCCTCAAGTTGTTGTTTCATCCAAAGAAATTGAGCATAGCAGCTTGCGGCTGCTATGGAGAGGGCGACATAAGTCTGTTTTTTGGAGAACCATGAAATCAACATGATTCCCATAAGCTGACATGTACCACTTGTATTTTTTCTGTCAACCTTACATCCTGCGAAATCTACATTAGAATATCCAATAAGATCAAAGTTTGATTCTTTTGAATACCAAATGCCAAGGTTCACAGAACCTTGTAGATATATAAAGATTCTCTTGACAACTGTCATGTGAGACTCTTTTGGTGCTGATTGAAATCTAGCACATAGACATACACTAAATAGTATGTCAGGTCTAGAAGCTGTAAGGTACAGAAGAGAGCCTATCATGCTTATGTAGAGCTTACTATCCACTTCTTTACCATTTTCATCCTTGTCTGTTTGAGTGTTCGTACCCATGAGAGTAGACAAAGGTTTCGTGCCTTCTAGGTCGAATTTTTTCATAAGCTGCTTAGTGTACTTTTCTTGATGCAAGAATGTACCTTCTACAGTTTGCTGAATTTGTAATCGAAGGAAGAACGTGAGTTCTCCCATCATACTCATCTCAAACTCACTTGTCATAAGTTTGGAGAATTCGTTACAGAGAGTTTCATTAGTTGATCCGAAGATAATGTCATCGACATAAATCTGAACAATAATGAGATGATTGCTTCTGTCGTTAAGAAAGAGAGTGGTATCTACTCTTCCTCTTTTGTAGCCCTTTTCGACGAGGAAGGTGCTAAGCCTTTATACCATGCTCTAGGAGCCTCTTTAAGGCCATACAGAGCCTTGGAAAGTCTATAGACGTAGTTTCTGTGGTGTAGATCCTCGAAACTAGGAGGTTGACTTACGTATACCTCTTCTTTGATTTCTCCATTGAGGAATGCACTTTTTACGTCCATTTAATACAACTTAAAGTTGTTGTAGCAAGCATAGGCTAACAAAAGTCTAACTACCTCTAGACATGCTACAGGAGCAAACGTTTCATCAAAGTCGATACCCTCTTCTTGAGTGTACCCTTTTGCCACGAGTCGTGCTTTGTTCCTTATTGTAGCACCTGACTCATTGAGCTTATTTATGAAATCCCATTTAGTTCCAATGATGGAATGGTTCTCAAGTTTAGGAACAAGTGTTCATACTTTGTTCCTTTCGAATTGATTTAGCTCCTCTTGCATAGCAATAATGTAATCTGGATCATCAAGAGTTTCATCGATTCCCTCTGGTTCTTTCTGTGAAAGAAAAGCAGAGTGTTCACAGAAGTCATTTACAGAACGTCTTGTCTGAATGCTTCTCTTAAGGTCTCCTATGACTTGGTATATAGGATGCCGGTTTTGATATAGAGATGGTGGTCTAAAATCATTTTGATTATTCTGATAGGACTCTTCAGAATTATAGTTAGTTTGTTCAGGATCATCTTTAGATTCATGAACAGAGGGTTCACCCATCTCTTTCGTAGAGGGTGAATGTTCTAGTGAACCTTCTGTAGGTTCTAATGATATTACAATGCTTGTAGTATCAATAGAAGGTGAGTCATTAATTTTTACATTAATAGACTCCTCTATACTAGATGTCCTTTTGTTTAGGACTCTATATGCTTTGCTAGATCAAGAGTATACAAGAAAAATACCCTCATCTGTCTTAGCTTCGAATTTTCCTAGATTGTCCTTGAAAGGTCTCAAGATGAAACATGGACTTCCAAAGGCATGAAAATAGGAAATGTTTGGTTTCCTCCCCCTGTATAGTTGATAGGGAGTTTTCTCTAGTATAGGTCTAAGTATAACCCTATTAGAGATGTACTAGGCTGTATTAACAGCTTCTGCCCAAAGGTTCTGTGGAGCATTGCTCTCACAAATCATGGTTCTAGTCATGTCTATAAGTGTTCTATTTTTCCTTTCTACTACTCCATTCTGTTAAGGAGAATACGGTGCGGAAAAATTGTGATCGATACCATGTTAGTCACAGAAGGTAGCGAAGTCATGCTTTTCAAACTCAATACCATGATCCGTCCTTCAGGCTTTTACAGAAGATCCAATTTCATTCTATAATTTCTTAGCTAGCTTTATGAAACTTTCAAAAGCATCGCTTTTGTGAATTAGAAATTTAGCGCACGTAAATCTAGAGTAGTCATCTACTACAACTAGACAATATCTTCTACCACCAATACTTTGAACTCTAGTAGGTCCGAATAGATCCATCCTGTAGAAGTTCAAGTGGCTGTGTAGTAGAAACTTCATCCTTCAACTTGAATGAAGATTTGGTTTGTTTTCCAAGTGAACATGCTTCACAGAAGCTGTCTTGCTTGAATCTGATGTTAGGTAAACCTTTCACCAACTCTTTTCTCGCAAGCTTGGATAACAATTTAAAGTTGGAGTATCCCAACCTTCTATGCTATAGATTGCTCTCATCTTTGACAGACAGAAGGCAGTTTTCTGTAGTACAAAAGCTCGCCTGTGTCAAGGTATAGATGTTCCTTCTTCGATTACCAATGAAGCGAACTTCATTGTCTACGATACCAGAACACTTATTTTGATCAAAATTTATTGTATAACCTTTGTCACAAAGCTGGCTAATGCTCAGCAAATTATGCTTGAGCTCTGTGACTAACAGAATCTCATCTATGACCATGGAGTCGGGACTTCCAATGGTACCTTTACCGATGACTGAGCCTTTGCTATTGTCACCAAATTTAACAGGCCCTTCATTCTGTAGAGTCAGTTGAGAAAATTTGGATGGATCTCCGGTCATGTGCCTGGAGCATTCACTATCCAGATACCATTCACTTTCAACAGCTTCTGTTTGAAAGCAGGTATGAATTTCATTTTGAGTTTCAGTGTGAGCAGTAAGACACATTAGTGCTTCTTCTTCCTCATCACCAGAATCATCAAGATCTGCCCAAGCAGCCATTGCTCTGAAAGCTATTGCTCTCTTTGTATCAGACTGAGAGGATTTTTCCATCTCATATGATATTAAGGAGCTCATTGACTAGTCTAGCCAAAGAGTAGAGAGGTCTTTAGCTTTCTCTATAGCCGTTTTCTTGGCTTCCCAAGATTTGGGTAGAGTACGCAGAACCTTTTGAACTAGCTAAGAATTTTTATAATGTTTGCTTAAGTGTATTAAGGCATCAACTAGGAAGTTGAGTCTCTGGAACATCTGTTATACAGATTCATCAGCCTTCATAGTAAAATTTTCGTATTGATGAATTAAGAAATTCACCTTAGTTTCTCTCATCTGGTCTGTCCCAACGTACATGGTGACAAGCTTATCCCAGATTTCTTTGTCCGAAGTGCAAGTAGAAACTTTCACGAATTCACTTTCTGACATAGCACTAAACATTAGATACTTTGCCAGCTTTGTGAGTCGTTTGATCTTGAGGTATTCCCGTGTGGGACGACCATCTCGATCATTTTGTTGGTTCTCTGGTATAGAAGGTGGACCAACTTCTATATAGGACCATAAGTCATCGTCAATAGCATCTACGAATGCACTCATTTGAATTTTCCAATAGGCAAATTCTTACCATAAAAAATGGGAGGATTCCCAACATGTGATTTTGGTACATGGTAGTTATCAGCCATTAGTTCAATTCGTATAGAGTGTTACGCTTCTATACAATAGAACGGTGACGATTATAGTATAAAACCTCAACAAGCTTCTGTTGGGTAGAAATCAGTTGTCAAGCCAACAATCAAGCCTCTGTTAAACAGAGCACGAGTGTCAATATGACAAATCTCAAATATTTCTTTTGATAGCAGTTGTTGAATTCTAGCAGAGCAATAAGCTTCTGTAGAACAGAACTAAGATGCCGACCACGGAGAAGAGACTGGAAGATAAAAGCTTCTGTAAGATCTCAACAGTCAGTTAGGCTTATGTTGGACAGAAACCTTATACTAGACGTTATAATCAAACAGAGCGTAAGCTTGAACGCTTCTGCAGAATAGTAGCAAATGAATTTTCACAGTGAAATAGCAACTGAACTCTAATAGAGCGTAAACTTCTACAGAATAGTAATATGTCAAAATTGCAGTACAAATACAAATACTATAGGAATTGCTGCACTACAAACATTTTGGCATTCTATGTTTGGGGGACAAGCCAGCGGGCTTCTTCTCTAAAACCAATTTGTTGTAGATGGAGTAGCCCGCCTAGGGTTATATGCAAGGCCGGACTCTTTTACATTTCCGATGTGGGACTTGGGTTTGCCCCATTTACGTGGCAACCCTTTTTACATTCTAAAACCCAGTTGTTAAAAGATACCTGCGATGGCAGAACCATCAATGAGTGCAGCGTTGAGGAAATACGGCTCGGGAAAAAGGAGCGTTGGCCTCCATTTCCGTGCCAGGGCTTCCCCGGCGCTGGACCCAATCATGTTTCTACATATTCAGGGTCCACGAAGTTCATCAATCCTTCGAATTTGGCCACGGGATTGAATCTGGGCATGGATGCACAGATCTTGTTCGGTACGTCTGCTCTTGCCTTGCTCTTTCTTGTTGGCTCGTGATGTCAAAACTGCCTCTGCAACGTAGGTGCAGGTGACTACTGCATTACATGGATCGTTGTCGGCAACCAAGCAATCGGCATCTGATCCTCGATTATGCGTTTGTTCGTAAGTAATCATCCTTTTCTTTTTTTCCTTTTGGACGTCATGATAACCACTGGAACTGGGTCCAGAATCACGGAAAGCCCAAAGGCCCAATTAAAATAAGCACGCAATAGGCCCAACACATATAGTCCCATTCTGGTATCATTACCAAGGCCTAACCACTTCCGGACTATTCGAATGTTTTTTACTTATGTCACCAGCCATTAAATTAGTATCAATTAGTTATTGATGTTTCTTTTCTATCACAATGAGACATCATTCAAATCTTCCATAGTGATTCCCGTCGGAGCGGCGGATGAAGCCGGAAGTTATTTGGCGCAACAGGCCCTTTCCACTCACACCCTTTGAGCCAGCCAGGGATTGGCGGAAGGGCATAATATCCCCCTTCTGCGGGGTGTCGCTTCCATGGTGACTCCGTTATCATTGTTGTCGCTTCCATAGATAATAATATGAGATTCGCCGGAAGCGCAGCGGCCAACAGGGGGTTTTTGTCTTATATAGTTTTTGGCAAAATGATCCGAAGGGTGGATGATGGACGACGATGTCAAGTTTAGTTTTTTAAAGTAAATCTTCCAATTCTCAGTTTTACAGAGGCCAGAGTTTTTGTCCCCTGTTCGTTTGAACAAGAAGACAGTTATGAGTGAGTTTAGCCTTGGTAAACTCGTCCATTGTTCCGGCTGGTTTAGGAACAACCATCCTGCCGGCTGTTTAATCGAGAGTGTTGGCTTGTAGGAACTGGCAGCTATAAATAGACATAGTCTTCATGCCCTGGAAAGGCCACAACTCAAGAAACAGAGAAGAAGATAAGTACGAGTTCATAAAACAATCAAATATTTCGTTAGGAAGAAAAATGGCGAGCACCGGCAGGTCCATGGCTATCTACGTCCGAGTAATCCTCTCTCTCATTCTCGTGCTCCTCCTCACGGCTTGCGTGTCCGGGAGGGATTCCAATGGTCGTAAGCGGTTACTTCAACTATTTCTTTTCCCTTTCCTTGTCGACCACCGACTATCTCGCTAACTGTTGGTTGTGGTTGTTCGTGGGGATCGAAACACGCAGTTGAACCCGAGGGAGCGAGCAACCCGAGCCAAACAACCTTGACGTGTAGCTCACCGTATGGCGTGCAGAGTGGAGACACGTGCTTCGACATTGCCAAACAGGCTGGCCTGGACACCGCACAGTTCCTTGCAATCAACCCTAACCTCGTCTGTGGGAAACTCTTCGTTGGTCAGTGGGTGTGCATCAAGGCCTGAATGGAAAATCAGTAATCCAAGATATCATGTCCGATCTGATCCGTTCACCGTCATGTTCCTCGCTTTCAATAAGAGTGTTGGCTTCTAGTAGGAAGTCCTTCAGTTCAAGTTGCAATAGGATATAGGCAGTCTGCGCCTGAGTTGCCCCGTTTTTCGGTTTGCGTTGTCATCAACTTGGCGTGTTTCCAAGTTGAATTAAGTGTTATTTCCCTTTTATCAGCTCGATGTAATAATAATCGGGCTACAACATGCTTTCTCTTAAACTAACTATACGGATGAACATTCCTCCTAAAATATATCAAACAAAAGCAATCATGTTGCCTTCCAAAATCCCCACCATATCTATTAAAGTAACCATGAGAAAATCTACTCTCTTAACGTTCTTGCAAGGAAAGTAGTAAAAGTATTAAGTTATTAATTGCTTCAGGTCTTTTAATAATCTGAGTTATGTTGCTTTAGTTACTATGGATGTAGTCAAGGAATTGATCCAAGCTTGGAACAACATGTTGTAGGCCATCTAGGCAAATGAACAGGCCGATGAATCACAGGCAAGATGAATGCGTTCCCGTTGTTATCATCTTGGTGCATTTTCAAGTCAAGTTATATTTAATCTCTTTTAAGATCGATTTAATAGTAATCGCTTGCAATATATATATTCTTCAAAAGAAGTAAAACACTTTTGCTATTTAGAAACATCACACTCGTTATTGAAAGCGCTACTTTAAGTAGTGACTTGAGTTTTCTGGAATGAAAGCGCTACTTTAAGTAGTGATTTTATGATATTTGATCAAATAACATAAAATTGCTACATAGAATAGCGAGTTCAATATGGTAAGAAGGTAGTCGTTAGTTCAACTACGCACTTCCTTTTTAAAAAGTTAACGATAAATCTTATCATATTTCCTTTCAATTTTATTTGCTACTTATTTTAGATAGAAGATAGTCATTCCTTCCAAAAAAAATAATGATTACCCTTGAAATCTTTTCAATTTTATTTGTCTAAAGTCGCCTCCTTCAAACTGTGATTTCCTTTTTAAAGTAATAATAATCTTTAGAATATTTCTTTGAATTTTATTTATCCCGTTATTTAGTTCTCGCTGTTTCATGTAGGAACTTTCTTCTTAAAAAATAAATAAATCCCGTAGGAATTTCTGACCTTCTTGATTGATTGATTTCAAATGTACCTGCCGATGAATCACGGGCAAGATGGCGCGTTGTTATCATCTTGGTGTATTTCCAAGTCAAGTTATATTTAATCTCTTTTAGGCTCGATTCCAAATTGAAATCGCGTGCCGTATACATTTTCTTCTTTCAAAAGACGTACAATATTTTGCGAATTAGAAACATCACCCTCATTATCGAATAAACGAATGAAAGTGAATAATGTAATGAGCAAAAAACAAACGTATTTTTTTTAATGAAATGAACAACCAAAACATGATCTCTCATAGTCCTCTTGATTCAAGGAATATTTTAAGAGGGGTGTCACTATTTCTGGAAAAAAAATAGTTTAGGCGCTATGTTCTGAAAGCCCATTGGCATAATTTAATGGCTCTGTTCGTACGATTTGTTTCGGGAAACTTTAGTATTAATATACTTTTTGAGTACTGATAAACTTCTTCCTTTTATGTCGTCGACATTTAAGTTGAGTTTACGTAATAGCGCTTGAATCACTTGAAAAAAAAAGTGTTATAAAGCTTTTATAAATCATATTATTTTATTTACGGGAAAATTTTTATATTATAAATTGTTTCCAACTTTGCCATAACATTTGTTCGATAAAAACGACATCTGATAACATTCTTCAATTTGTTCGAACTTGCAAATATACGTTTTGTTTTTGTCTGACTTCTTCGTTTATCAAAACGTTCGACTTCGTCTCTGTTGACCTTAGTTTTGATGATGACGTGTGCATGAGAAATACGTTGTTGTACCGCTTGAGAAGTGTGTTGCTACACTACAACAAAGATGTACTGCAATACTGCGCTACAATTACTCAAACGTGAGAAATATTATTATTTCAGCTTAATTGCTATGATTTTATCATATTTATGATAAATTAAATTATCTTAATAAGATAATTATGTATGGGGATCAGATAACTATGATTGGAGATATTTCAGAAATAAAATCTCT
Organism: Melastoma candidum; assembly: GCA_023653495.1. Taxonomy (NCBI): domain Eukaryota; kingdom Viridiplantae; phylum Streptophyta; class Magnoliopsida; order Myrtales; family Melastomataceae; genus Melastoma; species Melastoma candidum. The sequence goes on from CM042885.1 coordinate 5,973,650, forward strand.
AATTATAGTAACATATTTTATCTTATCCTATTTATACGATTGTTAAGGAAAAATATTATTCCGGATTAAACATTGCAAATGATTGAAACAATCATAAGATGTTATTCTGTTCATGATTTGAATAAATAATATGAATTTCGAAAGTTGACATAGATTACATTCCTTCTTGGTCATAGTGACCGTTAAGCAATTGTTTGCTGAGCCTGGTTATAGCGTGTTGAAATCTGGTAATTGGGAGACAAATCATATGATTCAGTCCCTATTAAAACCAGACCACATTCATACACTCAACAACGAATCTGTGTGGTTGTCCAAAGCCTGTGTGATCTGTATGAAGCTTTGAGGAACTGTGTGATCGGCGGAGAACGGAAGGTGCTAAGTGATCACCTGTTTCTTACCTTTCGCAACTGCGTGCAGGAGTGCCAAGGGCTGTGTGCTACCTTGGTCGTCGTGAGAGGGACAATGTGTCATCGGTGCGTTCAGCGAGCAGCTAGCGAATCGTCTGAGGGAAGCTAAGTGAATACCTGTGCTGATCACAGTAACCAGTTGCTAACTCATCGGCAAGAAGCCGTTCTTGTTGTGACTTTTCCTAGGAAGTCTCGAGCTGACGGAATTTGAGCAGTTAGACTCGCATTTGCCAGTACGCACTAGAAGTCTCATGCATGTAGGATAGAGTAGGAGTTGGGAACGCCGTCATAGTAGAAAGAGGTCCTCTCGAGCAGAGGGGTGCTCTACAGAAGTCTCGACCTCCTAATACATAGGGATAGTAGGCACTGGGTATGCAGTGCAGTTAGTCATGGCTGTGGTAACCGTGCATGTCCGAACTGAATGTAGGACGGATACCTCAACTTCGCTGCGTGAGAAGTCAGGTTCCACTATGTGAGAAACCTATTCATTTTTATCTCTTTTGTTATCTGACTCTTTGTAGTTGTCTCTCTTGTGCTTATAGAAAGGATATATCTGAGAGGTGACAAAAGTTGTGTGGAAATCCTTTGAGCTATCAACTGCTAAGTGTGAGCATCATTCTGCTGGAAACGAGAAGATGACCACTATGTGAGGCGCTGATCGTTGGCCAGGAGTGATCTCATCTTGTAAAGGATTTTAAATCTCACTTGTTGAGATACCGAAAGCCGAGTGCAAAAGGTTCATTTGCACCAGTTATATTTATATAGTGGAATCTCCTTTACGGTGGAAAGTGGACGTAGGTTGATTAAGGCCGAACTACTATAAAAACAACTGTGTCCCTTACTACCGTGCTTACATCTATACGAGTATCTAACGATCAAAATCGTAATGCTTACAGCGAGCCGACCTCACTTATGAGTAATGCTTTGCGGTGATACAATACGCTTCCACATACGCTGAGAAAGGGCAAAAAAATGATAAACACTAATTCACCCCCCTCTTAGTGTACATAAACGATCTAACAATTAGTATCAGAGCATACTTGCTGGAAAGCTTTCTGTGTGATTGCTAGTTAAGAAATACGTTATTGTACCTAAGGGTCATAACAGCGTGTTGCTAAAAGTTTTACATTAAGTACAGTAAGGTACTACTGAGTTATAAGAACTCATAACTAAGCAAAAATGCCAATGTTCTTAACTAATGGTCATTCGACCGAACATTCCCCGCTCTTTACAGGACAACACTTCTCATATTGGAAAATAAGAATGTAGTTGTTCATTGGAGCAAAAGAAGCCGATTGTTGGTAGATTACAATAGAAGGAGACCTTACGGTTCCTCAACCTAATCCCAACAACTCTCGACATGAAATTGATAGAAAGAGAATCATCTCTCTCAATACTAAAGCAAGGCATTACTTAGTGTGCGCTCTTGCTGGAAATGAATTTAAACGCGTCTCCAGATGCAAGACCACGAAAGAAATGTGGGATATACTTGCTTTAATCTATAATGGAACAGAACAAGTCAAAGAATCCAAAGTGAATGCATTAATAACTCAATACGAGGAATTCAAAATGAAAAAGGTGGGTCAATAAATAAAATATTTGATAGACTCACCGAAATCACTAATCCAGACGGCTTGAAATCACCTGGGGTGAAGATGGCGGGCAACTTACTAGTAAAAAGGGACGACCTTTCCACGTCGAAAAGAAGCTGGTACTTGGCCTCGGGAACGAACGGACCTAGCATTTGTTGTCTCGACATTGGAGTGCCAAAGTCCGACTCCGCTTCGTGACAAGGGAAGACGTGAAACTTCATGGCTTCAGCATAGACTCGCCGGAAAACGACTTCATCGCCCTCTGTGTGGGCTGGAGGAATCGGGTTTACTGGGTTTGAAGCATCAGAAGCCATGGAGGTCGTAACAAATCTACGGTTTTTGGGAAATAGGGGAAGAAGGAAAACGGTTTCTGATTGCAAGAACAAGAACCTTGACCCCTGTTAGGCTTTATAATCTAGAAACGACAAGACGATTGAGGTCCAAAAAGAGCGTCGCTTCGCTTAAAAACTGATGGCAGTCAAAAAGTCAAAGTTGGGCAGGCGAAGGGACTTAAAACGTGCATTCATTTTCATTCGAATCCGTGGTCCATTACATGGGTTTGTCTGGAGACAAATGTACAAAAAGAAATATAAACGACTTAGTAGACGACGTTCCATCTTCTAAGCGAAATGTTTTCTATTGATGACCCCCTTGAGCTATGCGAGCCATACAAAGATTTATCTACAGAGAATGAGCATGGTTACATATAACATTCGGTTCGTTCCCTCAGACGAAGAAGATCATTGGCTATAGCAAACAACTTCACCGGAGGCATGGTTGCATTGCAAATCTTTTGAACGAGAAGACCTTGGCCTTCGCATCTGATTCCACATGAAACCCAGGGCTGTGATTTCGGAAGTTGACCTTCTTAGCAGCGGTCTCACCCCGGGTGTTCTTGGGCAGAAAGAGGGGTGCAACAACCTCCGAACGGCAAAAGTCAGTAAAATTAGTTTTTGGTCTAACCAAAAGTGCAGAAAAGTAGAGAAGTCTGGTAATATAAGAGTTTATTCCTCCTCCTTAGAGGGGACCTCTTGAAGCTTGTCGCGCAGATACTCTCCCAGGCGTTCCATCTCGCGAGTCAGGTCAGTGACCATTCGCTGAAGAACGCGGATTTCTTCCCCATTTGCTACAGCTTTTTGCTGAAGATCCGTGAGGAGAGTAGTGTGCTCCAAGAGGATAGACATCTCAGCAAAGGACTTGGACTGTCTCTGTGCTGGAGGGGCCTTTGTTGCAGAAGAGGTAACAGAAACAGAAGGTGCTGCAGCAACCTTTATGGATGTTTTGGCAGTGAGAGGTTTGTCTTCATCATCCTGAGCAGAGTCCGGTGACTTCCCTTTCAGAGTCTAGGTGGTTTCCTTCCTCACGTAATGCATACTGGCAATGATCTGGTTCCCGAAGGTTCCAACCTTCCATTTCTCTTGGAAAGTAGATGCATTAGTAGGAACACGGGCAAGTTTGAAAAGGCCGGCGATTACCTGGCCGTAAGGTAGAGCCTTTTCTGCTGTGTTGCAGCACCTTTTCATGTGTTGGAAAACCAGCAAGCCAAGATTGAAGGGGATCCCTTTTATTATATGGGCCATCAACAGCGCATCATTGGAGGTGATGGTGTCAGTGCTTCCAGTCCTTGGCAGAAGGCAAAACAGCAAGGTGCGATGCAAGATGCGGGTCTTGAGTTCCAACTTTGTGGACTTCAGGTACTTGGTCGCTTGGACCTTATGTCCCATGATGATGCTATAGGATTCATCCTTCCTAAGGTAAGACAGAGGGTCATGCTCCTCACATCCGAACAATTGGTTCACATCATGAGCAGAGAAAACAAGGGTCACTCATTCGATCACTGTTTTGATGAACTTGACATGAGGTCCTTCATCATGGAACGTAATGTTTCCATAGAATTCTCTCAGACGGGCAATAGGCAGCTCTACAGAGTCTCACAGAAGGTTTCAAACCAATCCTTTCAAACAGTAGTGCAATGTCAAGATCATGCGCTTGAAAGTAGCAATATGTCTACCAACAGCATCACATCGAGGCAATCTAGTATAGGCAATCACAACGTCCATCTCCTTTCTAGAGACTAGAGGGTCTACCGGAAGAATGAAGGTATCCGGTCCCTCTTCGAAGGTGTCCTCGGGAATCACTTCTTTCGGAGACTTAGTTTTCTTGGCCGCCACTTTAACAATTGAGGTGCTGACCGTCTCAGCTTCTTTTCGTTTCAGCCTGGTCCGACAAGATACACCTCCTGACTTCATGGCATCATGGAGAAGCTTTGTTCCAGAGGTTGCCGCAGGCTTCTGGGCAGCCTTCTTAGAAGTAGAGGCCACGCCCTTCTGCATCAGATCAGGGAAGATCGAGACAATGGGAGCCGGAACTTCCTCAAGTTTCTCCTTCGGTGCTTCATCAACAAAGGGCACTTCCACCTCCTCATCAGACTCAGTTTTCTCCTCTGGAGTGGCGACATTTGATGCATCAACGTCATCAGCCGAAGGGGAACCCTTGAGAGAGGATTTAGAAAGAGGGGTCTCCTCCATCGCAGAGATCGGGGGTACCTCCGAGGGTTTCTCTTCCACTTGGATTTGGGATTTTGCAAGTCCCTTGTCCTTAGAGAGCGGTTGCATGTCGTCGAGGGTCTCAACAACAGCAAGGGGTTGTTCTTTCGAAGATGAAGATTTCTCCGAGGGGATAAGAGGTGGTGATTCTTTCAAAGGAGAAGCAGGCTTCTCCGATGAAGAGGGGCAGTGCTTTTTCTTGGTGGCCCTAGCCTTTTTCCTCAGCGATTTCGCCTTTGGTTCCATGGATGGTGAAGAATCGAATGTTTGGGAGGTTAGGGCAGAGAGAGGTTTTCGAAAGGCTGAAAAAAAGGAGTAAAGAAGAACGAGGATGGTTATGGATTTTATCAAGGCACCGTGAGAGTTTTTGGGGAATAAAATATTCTCACGCGAAAACATTCTGAGAAAGATTTTCAATTTGAAAATCTTTTATATTTTATTTCCTGAATTGACATAAATCGGAAGATAAAGGAAATATTTTGTTTCCTTATTTTTATTCCTAGTATAGGAAATCTAATTGATCTGCAAAGCAAAAGGTTCTCTCGTAACCATCTGTTGCAAGCCTCTTCTGAACAGAAGAGCGAGATATTATGGATAATTGTATCCAAAAATTGATTATTAGGATTAAAAAATTCCTAACAGAGGTGTTTCCAACCAGACAAACATTTATTCGTTTCCAATTGTAACAAAAGATTTTCTTGGATAATATATTATATTTCCAGATGTAATCTTTCAAATAAAAGAAAGTTATTTTGAACTAAGGCCCGGATTGAAGTACACATTTCGTTATACCTTCTATTGAGTAGAAAGCTGAAATCACCTTTCTATTGTGAAGTGTACAGGTGTGTACCTTCTGTTGTGTAGGGTACAGATGTTTGTACCTTCTATTGTGTAGGGTACAGATATTTGTACCTTATGTAGTGAAGTGTACAGATGTTTGTACCTTCTGTAGTAAGTTTCTACTTACTTTCTTTTGTCTTATGGAAGACATTATAAAAGTTGGCAGATTCCTAATTCACTTCTAAAAAAAAAAAAACTTTTCTTTATCCAGAGGCTTAATGAAGATATCAGCCAATTGGTGTTCTGTGTTAATGTGTTCTACACTAACAGAACCCTGCTGTACATTATCCCTCAGAAAATAATGTCTGAGTTCAATGTGCTTCGATCTAGAGTGATATACTAGATTCTTAGCTAGGCTTATCGCACTAGTATTATCACAATTGATCGGAATTTTTGTAAATGAGTGACCATAGTCCTCAAGTTGTTGTTTCATCCAAAGAAATTGAGCATAGCAGCTTGCGGCTGCTGTGGAGAGGGTGACATAAGTCTGTTTTTTGGAGAACCATGAAATCAACATGTTTCCCATAAGCTGACATGTACCACTTGTACTTTTTCTGTCAACCTTACATCCTGCGAAATCTGCATTAGAATATCCAATAAGATCAAAGTTTGATTCTTTTGAATACCAAATGTCAAGGTTCACAGAACCCTGTAGATATTTAAAGATTCTTTTGACAACTGTCATGTGAGACTCTTTTGGTGCTGATTGAAATCTAGCACATAGACATACACTAAATAGTATGTCAGGTCAAGAAGCTGTAAGGTACAGAAGAGAGCCTATCATGCTTATGTAGAGCTTACTATCCACTTCTTTACCATTTTCATCCTTGTCTATTTGAGTATTCGTACCCATGAGAGTAGACAAAGGTTTCGTGCCTTCTAGGCCGAATTTTTTCAAAAGCTGCTTAGTGTACTTTTCTTGATGCAAGAATGTACCTTCTACAGTTTGCTGAATTTGTAATCGAAGGAAGAACGTAAGTTCTCCCATCATACTCATCTCAAACTCACTTGTCATAAGTTTGGAGAATTCGTTATAGAGTGTTTCATTAGTTGATCCGAAGATAATGTCATCGACATAAATCTGAACAACAATGAGATGATTGCTTCTGTCTTTAGCAAAGAGAGTGGTATCTACTCTTCCTCTTTTGTAGCCCTTTTCGACAAGGAAGGTGCTAAGCCTTTTATACCATGCTCTAGGAGCCTCTTTAAGGCCATACAGAGCCTTGGAAAGCCTATAGACGTAGTTTCTGTGCTGTAGATCCTCGAAACCAGGAGGTTGACTTACGTATACCTCTTCTTTGATTTCTCCATTGAGGAATGCGTTTTTTACGTCCATTTAATACAACTTAAAGTTGTTGTAGCAAGCATAGGCTAACAAAAGCCTAACTACCTCTAGACATACTACAGGAACAAACGTTTCATCAAAGTCGATACCCTCTTCTTCAGAGTACACTTTTGCCACGAGTCGTGCTTTGTTCCTTACAGTAGCACTTGACTCATTGAGCTTATTTCTGAAAACCCATTTAGTTCCAATGATGGAATGGTTCTCAAGTTTAGGAACAAGTGTCCATACTTTGGTCCTTTCGAATTGATTTAGCTCCTCTTGCATAGTAATAGTGTAATCTGGATCATCAAGAGTTTCATCGATTCCCTCTGGTTCTTTCTGTGAAAGAAAATCAGAGTGTTCACAGAAGTCATTTACAGAACGTCTTGTCTGAATGCCTCTCTTAAGGTCTCCTATGACTTGGTATATAGGATGCCGGTTTTGATATGGAGATGGTGGTCTAAAATCATTTTGATTATTCTGGGAGGACTCTTCAGAATTATAGTTAGTTTGTTCAGGATCATCTTTAGATTCATAAACAGAGGGTTCACCCATCTCTTTCGTAGAGGGTGAATGTTCTAGTGAACCTTCTGTAGGTTCTAATGATATTACATTGCCTGTAGTATCAATAGAAGGTGAGTCATTAATTTTTACATTAATAGACTCCTCTATACTAGATGTCCTTTTGTTTTGAACTCTATATGCTTTGCTACATAAAGAGTATACAAGAAAAATACCCTCATCTGTCTTAGCTTCGAATTTTCCTAGATTGTCCTTGGAACGTCTCAAGATGAAACATGGACTTCCAAAGGCATGAAAATAGGAAATGTTTGGTTTTCTCCCCCTGTATAGTTGATAGGGAGTTTTCTCTAGTATAGGTAGAAGTAGAACCCTATTAGAGATGTACTAGGCTGTATTAACAGCTTCTGCCCAAAGGTTCTATGGAGCATTGCTCTCACAAATCATGGTTCTAGCCATGTCTATAAGTGTTCTATTTTTCCTTTCTACTACTCCATTCTGTTAAGGAGTATACGGTGCGGAAAAATTGTGATCGATACCATGTTAGTCACAGAAGGTAGCGAAGTCATGCTTTTCAAATTCAATACCATGATCCGTCCTTCAGGCTTTTACAGAAGATCCAATTTCATTCTGTAATTTCTTAGCTAGCTTTATGAAACTTTCAAAAGCATCGCTTTTGTGAGTTAGAAATTTAACGCACGTAAATCTAGAGTAGTCATCTACTACAACTAGACAATATCTTCTACCACCAATACTTTGAACTCTAGTAGGTCCGAATAGATCCATCCTGTAGAAGTTCAAGTGGCTGTGTAGTAGAAACTTCATCCTTCAACTTGAATGAAGATTTGGTTTGTTTTCCAAGTGAACATGCTTCACAGAAGCTGTCTTGCTTGAATCTGATGTTAGGTAAACCTTTCACCAACTCTTTTCTCGCAAGCTTGGATAATAATTTAAAGTTGGAGTATCACCACCTTCTATGCTCTAGATTGCTCTCATCTTTGACAGACAGAAGGCAGTTTTCTGTAGTACAAAAGCTCGCCTGTGTCAAGGTATAGATGTTCCTTCTTCGATTACCAATGAAGCGAACTTCATTGTCTACGATACCAGAACACTTATTTTGATCAAAATTTATTGTATAACCTTTGTCACAAAGCTGGCTAATGCTCAGCAAATTATGCTTGAGCTCTGTGACTAACAGAATCTCATCTATGACCATGGAGTCGGGACTTCCAATGGTACCTTTACCGATGACTGAGCCTTTGCTATTGTCACCAAATTTAACAGGCCCTTCATTCTGTAGAGTCAGTTGAGAAAATTTGGATGGATCTCCGGTCATGTGCCTGGAGCATTCACTATCCAGATACCATTCACTTTCAACAGCTTCTGTTTGAAAGCAGGTATGAATTTCATTTTGAGTTTCAGTGTGAGCAGTAAGACACATTAGTGCTTCTTCTTCCTCATCACCAGAATCATCAAGATCTGCCCAAGCAGCCATTGCTCTGAAAGCTATTGCTCTCTTTGTATCAGACTGAGAGGATTTTTCCATCTCATATGATATTAAGGAGCTCATTGACTAGTCTAGCCGAAGAGTAGAGAGGTCTTTAGCTTTCTCTATAGCCGTTTTCTTGGCTTCCCAAGATTTGGGTAGAGTACGCAGAACCTTTCGAACTAGCTCAGAATTTTTATAATGTTTGCTTAAGTGTATTAAGGCATCAACTAGGAAGTTGAGTCTCTGGAACATCTGTTATACAGATTCATCAGCCTTCATAGTAAAATTTTCGTAGTGATGAATTAAGAAATTCACCTTAGTTTCTCTCATCTGGTCTGTCCCAACGTACATGGTGACAAGCTTATCCCAGATTTCTTTGTCCGAAGTGCAAGTAGAAACTTTCACGAATTCACTTTCTGACATAGCACTAAATATTAGATACTTTTCCATCTTTGTGAGTCGTTTGATCTTGAGGTATTCCCGTGTGGGACGACCATCTCGATCATTTTGTTGGTTCTCTGGTATAGAAGGTGGACCAACTTCTATATAGGACCATAAGTCATCGTCAATAGCATCTACGAATGCACTCATTTGAATTTTCCAATAGGCAAAATTCTAACCATAAAAAATGGGAGGATTCCCAACATGTGATTTTGGTACATGGTAGTTATCAGCCATTAGTTCAATTCGTATAGAGTGTTACGCTTCTATACAATAGAACGGTGACGATTATAGTATAAAACCTCAACAAGCTTCTGTTGGGTAGAAATCAGTTGTCAAGCCAACAATCAAGCCTCTGTTAAACAGAGCACGAGTGTCAATATGACAAATCTCAAATATTTCTTTTGATAGCAGTTGTTGAATTCTAGCAGAGCAATAAGCTTCTGTAGAACAGAACTAAGATGCCGACCACGGAGAAGAGACTGGAAGATAAAAGCTTCTGTAAGATCTCAACAGTCAGTTAGGCTTATGTTGGACATAAACCTTATACTAGACGTTATAATCAAACAGAGCGTAAGCTTGAACGCTTCTACAGAATAGTAGCAAATGAATTTTCACAGTGAAATAGCAACTGAACTCTGATAGAGCGTTAACTTCTACAGAATAGTAATATGTCAAAATTGCAGTACAAATACAAATACTATGGGAATTGCTGTACTACAAACACTTTGGCATTCTATGTTTGGGGGCCAAGCCAGCGGGCTTCTTCTCTAAAACCAATTTGTTGTAGATGGAGTAGCCCGCCTAGGGTTATATGCAAGGCCGGACTCTTTTACATTTCCGATGTGGGACTTGGGTTTGCCCCATTTACGTGGCAACCCTTTTTACATTCTAAAACCCAGTTGTTAAAAGATACCTGCGATGGCAGAACCATCAATGAGTGCAGCGTTGAGGAAATACGGCTCGGGAAAAAGGAGCGTTGGCCTCCATTTCCGTGCCAGGGCTTCCCCGGCGCTGAACCCAGTCATGTTTCTACATATTCAGGGTCCACGAAGTTCATCAATCCTTCGAATTTGGCCACGGGATTGAATCTGGGCATGGATGCACAGATCTTGTTCGGTACGTCTGCTCTTGCCTTGCTCTTTCTTGTTGGCTCGTGATGTCAAAACTGCCTCTGCAATGTAGGTGCAGGTGACTACTGCGTTACATGGATCGTTGTCGGCAACCAAGCAATCGGCATCTGATCCTCGATTATGCGTTTGTTCGTAAGTAATCATCCTTTTCTTTTTTTCCTTTTGGACGTCATGATAACCACTGGAACTGGGTCCAGAATCACGGAAAGCCCAAAGGCCCAATTAAAATAAGCACGCAATAGGCCCAACACATATAGTCCCATTCTGGTATCATTACCAAAGCTCGCCTGTGTCAAGGTATAGATGTTCCTTCTTCGATTACCAATGAAGCGAACTTCATTGTCTACGATACCAGAACACTTATTTTGATCAAAATTTATTGTATAACCTTTGTCACAAAGCTGGCTAATGCTCAGCAAATTATGCTTGAGCTCTGTGACTAACAGAATCTCATCTATGACCATGGAGTCGGGACTTCCAATGGTACCTTTACCGATGACTGAGCCTTTGCTATTGTCACTAAATTTAACAGACCCTTCATTCTGTAGAGTCAGTTGAGAAAATTTGGATGGATCTCCGGTCATGTGCCTGGAGCATTCACTATCTAGATACCATTCACTTTCAACAGCTTCTGTTTGAAAGCAGGTATGAATTTCATTTTGAGTTTCAGTGTGAGCAGTAAGACACATTAGTGCTTCTTCTTCCTCATCACCAGAATCATCAAGATCTGCCCAAGCAGCCATTGCTTTCTTGGATTTATACTATGGAGAAGGTTTCTCCTTGTCTTTAAGTAAAGGACAATCTGTTCTATAGTGCCCTTTCTTTTTTGCATTCAAAGCATATGACCAACTTTGGATCAATTTGCTTATCACGATTTTGGCTTCGTTGCTTTAGCTACTATGGATGTAGTCAAGGAATTGATCCAAGCTTGGAACATTTTGTAGGCCATCTAGGCAAATGAACAGGCCGATGAATCACAGGCAAGATGAATGCGTTCCCGTTGTTATCATCTTGGTGCATTTTCAAGTCAAGTTATATTTAATCTCTTTTAAGCTCGATTTAATAGTAATCACTTGCAATATATATATTCTTCAAAAGAATTAAAACACTTTTGCCATTTAGAAACATCACACTCGTTATTGAATAAACGAATGATAATGAATAATGTAATGAGCATAAATAATTATCTATTTTAATGAAATGACCAACCAAAACATGATCTATCATAATCCTCCGAATTTTTTTTAATAGGGGTGTTACTATTTCTGGAAACAAAGTTTAAGGGCTTTGTTCTTAAAGCCCAGGTTCGTCTAGTTTCTTCGATCCCAGGTCAATCACATTCCTACACTCAAGCCTTCCCTTCACCAACAAGAAGGGGCCTACCCAACCCAACCCCTTACAAAGGGCAGCCGATTGAGTTCAAGATTAACTGTCGGCGCGACATTTATGTTCGATTGGTTACCGACGTCAATTTGACCATAACCTCAAACTCAAAGCCTCCCTTCGCCAGCTCGAAAGGCCTCCCCACCCTTTGGAAGGGGCCGTTGGCTGAGCTCAAGTTCGACTGTCACTGCGACATTCAACTTCGACTGGCTTCCCGACCACAACTTTGAATTCAAGGCTTCATTTCGCCAACTCGAAGGGGCCACCCTTGCCCCATGGGAGGGGCAGTCGATCCCCACAACCTTGCCCGTTGCACCTTGTCCTTCTCGAGGATCAACTTAATCGGACACGAAAAGTAGTCCTCACTTGTTTAGTTAATTTTAGTTGATTGTTGTGATTCAATTAGAATTTTCTTTCCACCAAGCGTTTCCATGTCTTTTGCATGAACATTTCTCGTGCACGTATGGGGATTTGACAAGGGAAAGAATCTCAATATCTGCCTCTATACACCACGAAGGAGTCCTTGAGGATTGTGCTCAAGATAAGTTGGCGTACATGGTTCAGACCGTGGTAGAAATGCTTCACTTGAGCGAGCCTAACTGATTGAGCCCGACCGATGTATAGCCATCCCAATTGCGCTTAAAGCACAAGGAGAGATGCAGGCCTCCCTGAATTGTTCCCCTTAACTTGCAATGTGTGGCGGTCCCAAAGTCAGAGCCGCACGGTTCTCAACTTTCTTAGCTCACTTTCATCTAAATAATTGGGTGTGGTTGCAGGTGTGCTTTAACTGTTAAGTGACATAATTTGATTTTGGGTTCAACACTCGTAAAACAGACAAGAGCCCGATTGACTTTCGAATCGGGTCCACAGCTCGTGAACAAAGACAAGGACAAAAAAAGAACCAACCGTAACATAAAATAAGAAGGCGATTTCCAAGTAATTACACGACATATAAAATATATATGAGAATGTTCTTCCGTTAGTTTAAAATATGATCGCGAGTTTTAGAATTCTTCCATTACATCCCTTGAGGCGTGACATTAAGTAACGACTTTGTTTGAAGGAAGTCGCTACTTAAAGTAGTGACTTGAGTTTTCTCGAATGAAAGCCATACTTTAAGAAGTGACTTGAGTTTTCTGGAATGAAAGCGCTACTTTAAGAAGTGATTTTATGATATTTGATCAAATAACATAAAATTGCTACATAGAATAGCGAGTTCAATATGGTAAGAAGGTAGTCGTTAGTTCAACTACGCACTTCCTTTTTAAAAAGTTAACGATAAATCTTATCATATTTCCTTTCAATTTTATTTGTTACTTATTTTAGATTGAAGATAGTCATTCCTTCCAAAAAAATAATGATTACACTTGAAATCTTTTCAATTTTATTTGTCTAAAGTCGCCTCCTTCAAACAGTGATTTCCTTTTTAAAATAATAATAATCTTTAGAATATTTCTTTGAATTGTATTTATCCCATTATTTAGTTCTCGCTATTTCATGTAGGAACTTTCTTCTTAAAAAATAAATAAATCCCGTAGGAATTTCCTTCCTTCTTGATTGATTGATTTCAAATGAACCTGCAGATGAATCACGGGCAAGATGGCGCGTTGTTATCATCTTGGTGTATTTCCAAGTCTAAGTTATATTTAATCTCTTTTAAGCTCGATTCAAAATTGAAATCGCGTGCCGTATACATTTTCTTCTTTCAAAAGACGTACAATATTTTGCGAATTAGAAACATCACCCTCATTATCGAATAAAGGAATGAAAGTGAATAATGTAATGAGCAAAAAAAAAGTATTTTTTTGATGAAATGAACAACCAAAACATGATCTCTCATAGTCCTCTTGATTCAGGGAATATTTTAAGAGGGGTGTTACTATTTCTGGAAAAAAAAGTAGTTTAGGCGCTATGTTCTGAAAGCCCATTGGCGTAATTTAATGGCTCTGTTCGTACGATTTGTTTCGGGAAACTTTAGTATTAATATACTTTTTCAGTACTGATAAACTTCTTCCTTTTGTGTCGTCAACATTTAAGTTGAGTTTACGTAATAGCTCTTGAATCACTTGAAAAAAAAAGTGTTATAAAACTTTTAAAAATGATATTATTTTATTTACGGGAAACTTTTTATATTATAAATTGTTTCCAACAGTGCCATAACATTTGTTCGATAAAAACGACATCTGATAACATTCTTCAATTTGTTCGAACTTGCAAATATACGTTTTGTTTTTGTCTGACTTCTTCGTTTATCCAAACGTTCGACTTCGTCTCTGTTGACCTTAGTTTTGATGATGACGTGTGCGCGAGAAATACGTTGTTGTACCGCTTGAGAAGTGTGTTGCTACACTACAACAAAGCTGTATTGCAATACTACGCTACAATTACTCAAACGTGAGAAATATTATTATTTCAGCATAATTGCTATGATTTTATCATATTTATGAAAAATTAAATTATCTTAATAAGATAATTATGTATGGGATCAGATAACTATGATTGGAGATATTTCAGAAATAAAATATCTAATTATAGTAACATATTTTACCTTATCCTATTTATACGATTGTTAAGGAAAAATATTGTTCCTGATTAAACATTGCAAATGATTGAAACAATCATAAGATATTATTCTGTTCATGATTTGAATAAATAATACGAATTTCGAAAGTTGACATAGATTACTTTCCTTCTTGGTTATAGTGACTGTTAAGCAACTGTTTGCTGAGCCTGATTATAGCGTGATGAAATTTGCTAATTGGGAGACAAATCATATGATTCATTCCCTATTAAAACCACACGACATTCATACACTCAACAACGAATCTGTGTGGTCTGTGAGGTTGTCCAAAGCCTGTGTGATCGGTGGAGAACGGAAGGTGCTAAGTGATCGCCTGGTTCCTACCTTTCTCAACTGCGTGCATGAGTGCCAAGGGCTGTGTGCTACCTTGGTCGTCGTGAGAGGGACAGTGTGTCCTCGGTGCGTTCAACGAGCGGCTAGCGAATCATTTGCGGGAAGCTATGTGAATACCTGTGCTGATCACAGTGACCAGTTGCTAACCCATTGACAAGAAGCCGTTCTTGTTGTGAGTTTTTGCTGGGAAGTCCCGAACCGACGGAATTTGAGCAGTTAGACTCGCATTTGCCGGTGCGCGCTAGAAGTCTCATGCCTGCAGGATAGAGTGGTAGTTGGGAACGTTGTCGGAGTAGAAAGAGGTCCTCCCGAGCAGAGGGGTGCTCCACAGAAGTCTCGACCTGCTAATACAGAGGGATAATAGGCACTAGGCACTGGGTGTGCAGTCCAGTTAGTCACGGCTATGGTAATCGTGCATGTCCGAACTGAATGTAGGACAGATACCCCTAGTTCGCTGTGTGAGAAGTCAGGTTCCAGTATGTGAGGAACCAACTCCTTTTTATCTCTTTTGTTCTCTGACTTTTTGTGGTTGTCTCTCTTGTGCTTATAGATAGGATATATCTGAGAGGAGATAAAAGCTGTGTAGAAATCCTTTGAGCAATCAACAGCTAATTGTGAGCATCATTCTACTGGAAACGAGAAGACGTCCACTATGTGAGGAGCTGATCGTTGCCTAGGAGTGATCTCATCTTGTAAAGGATTTTAAATCTCACTTGTTGAGATACCGAAAGCCTAGTGCAAAAGGTTCATTTGCACCAATTATATTTATATAGTGGAATCTTCTTTACGGTGGAAAGTGAACGTAGGTCAATTAAGGCCGAACCACTATAAAAATAACTGTGTCCCTTACTATCGTGCTTACATCCATACGAGTATCTAACGATCAAAATCGTAATGCTTACATCGAGCCGACCTCACTTTTGAGTAATGCTTTGCCGTGATACAATACGCTTCCACATACGCTGGGAAAGGGCAAAAAAATGATAAATACTAATTCACCCCCCTCTTAGCGTACATAAACGATCCAACAATTGGTATCAGAGTAGATTTGCTGGAAAGCTTTCTGTGTGATTGCTAGTTAAGAAATATGTTGTTGTACCTAAGGGTCATAACATCGTGTTGCTAAAAGTTTTATATTAAGTACAGTAAGGTGCTACTGAGTTATAAGAACTCATAACTGAGCAAAAATGCCAATGTTCTTAACTAATGGTCATTCGCCCGAACGTTCCCCGCTCTTTGCAGGACAACACTTCTCATATTGGAAAATGAGAATGTAGTTGTTCATTGGAGCAAAAGAAGCCGATTGCTATTAGATTATAATAGAAGGAGACCTTACGGTTCCTCAACTTAATCCCAACAACTCTCGACATGAAATTGGCAGAAAGAGAATCATCTCTCTCAATACTAAAGCAAGGCACTACTGAGTGTGTACTCTTGTTGGAAATGAATTTAAACGCATCTCCACATGTAAGACTGCGAAATAAATGTGGGATATACTTGCTTTAATCTTTGATGGAACAGAACAAGTCAAAGAATCCAAAGTGAATGCATTAGTAACTCAATACGAGGCATTCAAAATGAAAAAGGATGAGTCAATAAATCAAATGTTTGATAGACTCACCGAAATCACTAATCCCGGCGGCTTGAAATCACCAGGGGTGAAGATGGCGAGCAACTTACTAGTAAAAAGGGACGACCTTTCTGCATCGAAAAGAAGCTGGTATTTGGCCTTCGGAACGAACGGACCCAGCGTTTGCTGTCCCGACATTGGAGCGCCAATGTCCGACTCCGCTTCGTGACGAGGGAAGATGTGAAACTTCGTGACTTCAGCATAGACCCGCCAGAAAACGGCTTCATCACCCTCTGTCTGGGCTAGGGGAGTCGGGTTTGCTGGGTTTGAAGCGTCGGAAGCCAAGGAGGTCGTAACAAATCTAGGGTTTCTAGGAAATAAGGGAAGAAGGAAAACGGTTTTTGATTGCAAGAACGAGAAACCTTGACCCCTGTTAGGCTTTATAATCCAGAAACGACAAGATGATTGAGGTCCAAAAAGAAAGTCGCTTCGCTTAAAAACTGATGGGACTTAAAACGTGCATTCATTTTCATTCGAATCCGTAGTCCATTACATGGGTTTGTCTGGAGACAAATGTACAGAAAGAAACATAAACGACTCATTAGACGATGTTCCCTCTTCTTAGCGAAATATTTTCTATTGATAACCCCCTTTAGCTATGCGAGCTATACAAGGATTTATCCACCGAGAACGAGCATGGTTACATATAACACCCGGTTCGTTCCCTCACACGAAGAAGATCATTGGCTACAGCAAACAACTTCACCGGAGGCGTGGCTGCGATGCAAATCTCTTGAACGGGAAGACCTTGGCCTTCGCATTTGATTCCGAATCGAACCCACCAAGGGTCGTGATTTCGGAAGCTGACCTTCCTGGCGGCGGTCTCACCCGGGTGTTCTTGGGCAGAAAGAGGGGTGCAACCACCACCGAACGGCAAAAGTCAATCCAATAAGACGCGACCTAGGGCTAAGAAATGACCCTCCGATGCTTTGCTCAGGCCCTCTACCCTTCCAGTTGAGCTCCTTATAAGGGAAGATGGACTTAGCTCCATGTAAGGGAAGATGAACTACGTGGAGGGATACTACTTGCGTAAAGTGTTGGACTTAGGCTCTCATGCAAGCTAATGTGCTGGACATAGGTCCTGGGAAGGAGACAAAAAGATGGAGACCTCATAACCTTACTATTTCCAAGAGTGATGGTTTATGATTGGGAAGCTCATCTGGGCATCGTTATTTCTAGCGGAGTCACGAGGAATACGAAATCTCTTACATGAGATGTTATAGCAGAAACCTCGGCATTTCGACAGACATCCCGAAAATCTTAACCGATATGCTTCGAAAATATCGACGGTTGGGGATTAATGCTCGCCTGCACACATTACTAGGGTGTAGGGGAATGATTACTTGATCTTTTTCAAGGCGACACGAATTACAATACCTAACTCCGTCTGCCCTGAGGGGGGCATAAATTTTTAGCAACATAAATTCTGGGCCACAGATCTCGGTGTCATCTGTGGATCAACTTTCCAGAATGCAGGCCCAAAGTGTATGAAGCCTAGTAAGGAGGTAGCTGTGGAAATACACCAGGCGAAGGCTTACGAGTGAAGCAGTCACCAAGCGACGGGCTATTAGGCGACAAGGGTTAACGAGGTGGTCAATGAACGGGGGAACTCTACAGCGAAGGTTAGTGGCCAATCCGATCAATCGGTGGCTCTCATTGGAAGATTTAGGACAATCTCAAGACATGAAAGGAAATTGTTACCAAAATTACTCAAATGGAAGGGAGATATTCCATGAAGACTAGCAATAAGGACATGTAATATATGTATAATACTTCATTTCCGTATATACATAGGTGTATCCTAATATAAATAGTTGTTCTTAGGCATTGTAGAGACACACCTCTCTACTGACGGACAAACAGTCTTTTTATCTTCAATCATTCAGGCGTTCAAGCATCCCGGCGTTCTTGCGATCTTGTGCTCCTACGTTCTTGCTTCCTTCCGAATGCATAGTCAATGGCATCCGTAAGTGCTTCCACTTAGTGTTTGTCTGTTGTCTTCTCCCTTCTTTCTTCATTCATACGGCGACCACACAACGAACCTCCGAGCTTCAGTTGCTCGTAGTGCTAGAAATTTCCGAGTGTTTGAATTCGTCTTGTCCAACGGTCACTTTCGGAGCGAACAAGCTCGAAGTAATAATAATCGGGCCACGACATGCTTTCTCTTCAAAGGATGAAGTATTTGATCGTGATTTCGTGACATTATATTTGATTCTAGAATTATATACTATTTTAATTCACGAAAGAAATTTGTAAACTGAAGAAGATATTAATACTAAGATATAAAGAATGGATGATATGAATTGACTGGGAAAAAAAGAATCAACCATAACGTAAATATAAGAAGGTACGTTTCAAGCAATTATGCAACATATAGAATATATAGGAGAATTTTATTCCGTACCATTAGTTAAAATTTTTTTTCAAAATACGGTCTAGAATTTTAGAATTCGCACATTACATCACTTGAGTTGCGACTTTGTTTGACCCAAGTCACTACTTAAAATGGTGTCTTGGGTCTTTTGAAAGGAAAGCGTTATATCAAGTAGTAATTTTATACTGCTTGATCAAATCATATAGAATCGTTACTTCAACTTGCGTCTTCGTTCAACAAAAAACTAATGATAAACCATAGCATATTTCCTTCTAATTTTATTTGTCCAGAATCGTAGAGACATGTTTCTATAAGACAGAACTTACGAATGTAATTTCACGATTTGTTTGATGCACGCAAGACTTTCTATAGCGGTTCAGCAATTTGCTTATATCTACTCTTCATCCAGAATTTGGATGGTATTCACTCATATTTCACTTCGTAACAATTACAGAAGATGATCAACAATATACCTTTTATAGCACAGACCTGAAGGTTCTGTACCACAGAAGATTGAGTGGCAAAGCACAGACCAGAAGGTTCTGTACTAGAGTGAGTAAGTTGCACAGCACAGACCAGAAGGTTCTGTACCGAATGTGTTAACCCTCTATAGCACATATCAAAAGAATCTGTATCAAATGTGTCAACCCTCTATAGCACAGTCCTAGGAGGTTCTGTACTAGAGATGACTTGGTTTCACTGCAGTGCCGAAGAGTAGAGAGGTCTTTAGCTTCCTCTTTAGCAGTTTTCTTGGCTTCCCAAGATTTGGGTAGAGTACGCAGAACCTTTCGAACTACCTCAGAATTTTTATAGTGTTTGCCTAAGTGTGTTAAAGCATCAACTAGGAGGTTGAGTCTCTGGAACATCTGTTATACAGATTCATCAGCCTTCATAGTAAAATTTTCGTATTGATGAATTAAGAAATTCACCTTAGTTTCTCTCATTTGGTCTGTCCCAACGTACATGATGACATGCTTATCCCAGATTTCCTTGTCCAAAGTGCAAGTAGAAACTTTCACGAATTCACTTTCTGACATAGCACTAAACATTAGATACTTTGCCATCTTAGTGAGTCATTTGATCTTGAGGTATTTCCGTGTGGGACGACCATCTCGATCATTTTGTTGGTTCTCTGGTATAGAAGGTGGACCATCTTTTGTAGAGGACCATAAGTCATCGTCAATAGCATCTACGAATGCACTCATTTGAATTTTCCAATAGACAAAATTCTTACCATAAAAAATGGGAGGATTCCCAACATGTGGTTTGGGTACATGGTAGTTATCAGCCATTAGTTCAATTCGTATAGAGTGTTATGCTTCTATACAACAGAACGGTGACGATTATAGTATAGAACCTCAATAAGCTTTTGTTGGGTAGAAATCAGTTGTCAAGCCAACAATCAAGCCTCTGTTAAACAGAGCACGAGTGTCAATATGACAAATCTAAAATATTTCTTTTGATAGCAGTTGTAGAATTCTAGCAGAGCAATAGGCTTCTGTAGAAAAGAACTAAGAAGCCAACCGTAGAGAAGAGACTAGAAGATAAAAGCTTCTGTAAGATATCAACAGTCAATTATGCTTCTGTTGGACGGAAACCTTATACCAGACGTTATAATCAAACAGAGCGTAAGCTTTTGTTGATTAGTAGTTTGATTCTGATAGAGCGTAAGCTTCTACAGAATAGTAGCAAATGAATTTTCACAGAACTTACAGCTTCTGTGGAATAGCAACTGAATTCAGATAGAGCGTAAACTTCTACAGAATAGTAGCAGATGATTTTTCACAGAGCTTACAGCTTCTGTGGAATAGCAACTGAATTCTGTTAGAGCTTTAGCTTCCACAGAATAATAGCAAATGGATTTTCCCAGAGCTTAAAGCTTCTGTGGAATAGCAATTGGATTCTGATAAAGCATAAGCTTCTACAGAATAGTAGCGAATATATTTCACAGAGCTTAGAGCTTCTGTGTAAGTAAATCTTGTTCTTTAGGTAACAAGATATTGTTTACCAGAACAAGAATACCAATTGAGATAATCCAAAGAGATTCAACCGTAATCTGATCAGATAAAAGTTGCAGAGACAAAAGCTTCTGCTGAGTAGAGCGTGTAGCTGGTATGAGCTTCTGTGGATCTACAACAAGCGGATAAGCCACTGTTGGAACCGGCTCTATACTAATTGTTACACTAAGATGGGGGTGAATTAGTGTTAAATTCCAATTCAGGATTTTTAACTCTTTTTCGATTAACCCCGCAGCGGAAGGAAGCTTCTGTAAAACAGAACTGTAGAGACAGGTTTTTGTAAGACAGAACGTACGAATGTGATTGCACAATTTTTTTGATGCACACAAGACTTTTTATAGTGGTTCAGCAATTTGCTAACGTTCCCACTTCACCCAGAATTTGGATGGTATTCACTCAAATTTCACTTCGTAACAATTACAGAAGATGATCAACAATAGACCTTTTATAGCACAAACTAGAAGGTTCTGTGCCACATAAGACTGAGTGGCAAAGCACTGACCAGAAAGTTCTGTACTAGAGTGAGTAAGTTGCACAACACAGACCAGAAGGTTCTGTACTGAATGCGTCAACCCTCTATAGCACAGATCAAAAGATTATGTACCAAATGTGTCAACCCTATATAGCATAGACCTAATAGGTTTTGTACCAGAGAAGACTTGGTTTCATAGCACAGACCGTAAGGTTCTATACCAAAGATATCAATCCTCTACAGACCAGAAGGTTCTGTATCAGACATGACTAATTTCACAGCACGGACCATAAGGTTCTGTACCAAAAATGTCGACCCTCTATTGCACAGACCGTAAGGATTTATAGCAAAGGTGACTAGATTTCAAAGCACAGACCTAAAAGGTTTTGTACTACAGTGACTAACAAATGTAATCGGTTGTCGGACGTTTCCCTCAGGCAGTGTCTTCTCCTGCATAGCAACCTGTCGTGGCTTCCTCCGAGACTTTTCACTCGAGCGGCTTCTCCACCTGCACATCACCCAGCTGCGAGTTCTCTTGCGCGATCCCTTGAGATCTCGACTGAACAAACTCAAAGCCCTTGCCCAAGGCTCTCCTGCGTGGTCCCTCGAGACTACGGCTATGCAAACACAAAGTCGTTGCCCAAGGCTAACCTGCACACAGAACACTACACCACAGAAGGGGGTTAGTCCCTCACCTTCTGTGCTCCCGGGGTTCTGCCCTTCTCTTCGGCCCACTGAACGTTGGCCACACAGCCTCCAGCCGTGCTTCCCACCAACATCTCATGCAGCTTCCAACCGAGTTCCTCGTGGCCCTCCGAGTCCCTCTCCCAGAAGATTTCACCAACGATACAGCATTCCGTAGCTAGCGCTCCTCGTGTGACTAACTCAAACTCGAACGAACAGGATACAAGCACTCAGCACACGCTCTCAGAAATAATGAAAAAGTTACGTTTAAGATTCGTGGCTGAGTGCCATTATTTATACAAGAATTATCTAAGCGAAAAAAGAATGAAGAATTGCACGATCTGCCTTCTGCAAAATAAGGAAACCGAGCAATCAGATAAAATGAGATAAATAATTAAGAAAAACGTCACTCCCATGCATATATACATTTAGGTAATCAAATCATATCATTTAAGACTTAGATATGATAAAATTCCCATGCATACTGCACTACAGAAGGTTGTGGCAGAATCTGGTGAGCAACCTTCTATAAATGGAAATAATCAAATATTAACTTCCATATGAGTTGAAACCGAAACCATTCTGTTCAGCACACTCAAATGAATGTATCTCGACAGATGGTAATGATTGACATCCCAAATAACGGTCATATGGTTGTCGTATAACATCACAGAAGGTTGTAGACAACCTTACAGAACCTTGCCATAAATAGAAGATTATATTTCCTTCTATGGAAAATATAATCCCTAATTGGGTTATTTGCAAATGTAATCAATTTAAATTGACCAGATAATATTTTGATCAAATCCTAATTATTTCGTGATTAATTAATCACTAACTACTCAAGTCTTCAACATGATAAGCTTCTGCAGAGTAGATGTTGGACTTCTGTTATACAGAAGGTCAAGGCTCGTCATCAAAATCTATACTCAACACTTTTCAATATCATTTATAAAAGAAAAACAAAAATATCTGACGAATAAGGTCCGAGTTACATTAGCATCCCATGATACACTTCGTTTTAATAGTGGAACCTCTTAAAAGTGTAAGAGGAATTGTGAATAAATAAATAATAGGGCAAAATAACACATAAAAGTAGGGCATTTTGCAATACTAATGTATTGGGGAAAAAATTTTCGAAATAGGGTAAATAGTTTCGAGATTCCTAAAATAATGTCTCGATGTCGGACTTTATAAGTCCGAGTTCTAAAAAAAAAGTAAAGTCGAACTTCCAAAAAATCCCTTAAGGAAGTTGGACTTTATAATTCCAAGTTCCTTGATGAGTAACTCAAATATAAAAAGTCATTAAGGAAGTTGGACTTTATAATTCCAAGTTCCTTGATGTGTAACTCAAACATAAAAAGTCCGACTTTGGGGTATTATTTTTAGAATTTCGAAACTATGTACTCTATTTCGTAAGTTTTTTTCCTGCCTAACACTACTTCGATACTTTCCTCCATAAAAGTACACTAATAAAAATTTTCAATAACAAGTCGTATCTTCAAATTTTGTGTTTAATTTTTTAATGAGATTTTTAATTAGTGTGATGATATTTTTTAGAAAAAGAGAATATGTTCTTACTTTCCTCCATTTATATGTTCTGACTTTTTTAGTCAATAAATAAAAACTGTGCAATGGCTTTTGTGCGAAAAAATTTAAGATTGGCCAAAATCAGTGATAGAAAAAAAAGTTGGTGACAAAATTATATAACAAACTAAATTAATAACAAAATAAAAGGTTGACATAAAGTTGAGGCTATAAATTGATATTTCGCCAGAAAATTTTAGGCTAAACATAAATAAATAATCAGACACTTATCTATGCACAATATGAAAAGCAAAGCCCAGAGGCTCAATGAAATGTAGCCCATTGGGCCAAAATAAATCAGGCCCATTCTTAGAATTGTCCCTACTTTCACCATAATATGACACAGATTGACCTAGGGGGCTAGAAATAAATATTCCCCGCAAAAAAAGTTTGAGTAATCACATATCAGATTGTTTGGATGAAATTGTTCATTTGGCTTGGAGTGAAGGGTTTAATGCAAATATTTATCCGAAGTTGTACTCTTATTTTTTGGTCCTCATGGTAGTTTTTACGAGATGAAATTACATGGTATCTTGCTAACTGTTTCTATTTCATTTCCTTGTCAACGACCGACGATCTCGCTAACTGCTGGTTGTGTTCGTTCGTGGGGATCGAAACACGCAGTGGAACCCGAGGGAGTGAGCACCCTTAGCCGAACACCATTGAAGTGTTGCTCGGCGCAATGCGTACAGAGAGGAGACACGTGCTTTGGCATTGCCAAACAGCTGGACATCGCACAGTTACTTGCAATCGTCTGTGAGAACCTCTTCGTTGGTCATTGGGTCTTCATCAAGGCCCGAATGGAAAATCAATAATCCAAGATATGATGTCTGATCCGATCCGTTTACTGTCATGTTTGTCGCTTTCAATAAGCGTGTCGGCTTCTAGTAGGAAGTACTTCAGTTCAAGTTGCACTAGGTATAGGCGGTTTGCGCCTTAAGTGGCCCGTTTCTCAGTTTGTGTTGTCATCGACTTGATATGTTTCCAAGTTGAATGAAGTGTTATTTCCGTTCTATCTGCTCGATGTAATAATAATTGGGCTACAACATGCTTTTTCTTCCAAGTATGTAGAATAATTACCATGTCGTGCTACCTGGACATTATATTTGATACTGAAATTATGAGTTTTGTTCCAAAATACCGTTAGCTCGAAAAATATTTCCGAATTTACGGTCAAAACTTTCAAAATTTCTAGTTTTCAGTCCCGAACTCGAATTCTTAGAATTCAACTTCAATATACAAAGAAGTCGAACTTTAAGAGTTCGAGTTCGGCCATGTAAGGCGATCTTGAACTCATAGGGTTCGACTCCCCAACAATTACACATTTTTCTTCCTTTGCTTAAGGAAGTCGAACTATATTAAAAAAATTTTCCGCCCCTTCCGTCTTCCCCCTTCTGCCCCCCTCTGCCCGCTCCTCTCCCCCCTTCCTCACCCCGTCAATTTTTTTAAAATATAAAAGGAAGTCGAACTCTAAGAGTTCGACTTTTTTTAGGAAATAAAGATAAATGTCTAAGTGTTAGAGAGTCGAACTGATGTAGAAGCATGAAGTCGAACTCATAGAGTTCGAGTTCGCCTTACATGGCCCAAACTTGAACTCTTGGAGTTCGACTTCTTTGTATATCGAACACACCTCTCTACTGATGCACATACTGTCTTTTTATCTTCAAGCATTCAGGCGTTCAAGCATCCCGGCGTTCTTGCGATCTTGTGCTCATGCGTTCTTGCTTCCTTCTGAAAGCATCGTCGATGGCATCCGTTAGTGCTTCCGCTTAAGGGTGTCTGTCCGCTGCCTTCTCCCGTCTTTCTTCATTCATACGGCGACTACACAACGAACCTCGAGTATCAGTTGCTCATAGTGCCAGAGATTTCCGACGTGTTTGGATTCGGCTTGTCCACCAGTCACTTACGGAGCGAACAAGCTCGAAGTAATAATAATCGGGCTACAACATGCTTTTTCTTCACAGGATGAAGTATGTTGTTGCGATTCTATGACATTATATTTGATCATAGAATTATATACTCTTTTAATTCACGAAAGAAATTCGTAAATTGAAGAAGATATTTATACTAAAATATAAGGAATGGTTGATATGAATTGACCGGGAAGAATCAACCTTAACATAAATATAAGAAGATGAGTTTCAAGCAATTATGCGACATATAAAATATATAGGAGACTTTTATTTTGTACCATTAGTTAAAATTTTTTCGAAATACGGCCCGAAATTTTAGAATTCGTACATTACGGCACTTGAGTTGCGACTTTGTTTGATGGAAGACACTACTTAAAGTAGTGACTTGGGTCATCTGGAAGGAAAGCGCTTTTTGAAGTAGTAATTTTATATTGATTGATCAAATCATATAAAATCGCTAAACCAACTTGCGTCCTTCATTAAAATAGTAATGATAAACCTTAGCATATTTCCTTCCAATTTTATTTGTCCATTTTGTTTTATATAGAAGAAAGTCGCTTCTTCCAAAAAGTAACGATTACCCTTGGAATCCTTCCAATTTTATTTGCCCTTCATTACCCGAATAGAAACTTTCTTCTTATTAGATTGAACATTGCCATTTGGAGTAAGGACTTTTTTAGAATAGCCGTGTCAAGTATATATAACTGATTTCCTCCTAAACATAAAACGATTATCTATCCAATCCCATCAAATAAACTAGTTTTTGAGCTTTTTACTGCTAGATATGAAATAACTAGACACGCATTTTTAAGATAGCCATCGACTTTATTTTTTTGCTATTTTTGGAATCAAAGGATTCCGTATGTTCCATTTACCTGGTTTTCAGCTTTTTCAACATGGGCCTGATATTGACCCAGATTTGGAAAATTTGCAGGGTAGCGATAGTTATCTGGATGATTGTTTCTTCCACTTGGTTTGTCCGTTGCTGCACATTATCTCAGGTGAAATGTTTCTCTTTCTTGGAGATGCTTTATGCTAAGCGTTGTGCATATTTGTTCGTCTTTGTTAGCCATTTCTCATTAGAAATTCCGGATCTTGTTAAGACGTAGGGTTATTATTTTCTGCAGGAACAAGGACTTTGGAGATGAACGATGTCCAGGACGGAACCTGGCATGGTCGTGGTGACACGATATGTATAACTTCCTACGGTGACGGAAGTAAAGCATCTGTTGAGTTGAATTTGAAACCTCCCCCTGTTTCCTCCATGTAGACAAAAGGCTGTCTTGGAGGATGAAATTCGAGGAACCCATGTAGTTCGGTTAAGTTTTCCTTCTCGCTCTTCGTGGCATTCCCAGCTTAACCCGATTTGATCGTGAATTACTACACTTCTACAACCTCTGTGTTATCAAGTGCTCCAGTGGTTGCCGTATTTATAAATTGGAACCATGTGTCAACATTGACACACGCTATTCATTTGAGCGGTTTGGGGAAAAACTGCGACACCAATGCATTTGTTACTTACTACCTGTGAATAATAAATATATTATGGAATTGCAATTTTCTGTGAATGCTGGAAGATCATCTTCCTGGTCACTGGTTATAGTGTGAATGAAAGATATTGTTCCTATCTGCGTGAAGGAGAAAGGCTTTAAAGTTGTTTTATTTATACTATCTACCCTATAAAACTTGCATAGGCTAATGAACCCCTTAGTATCTACGTTTCTGCATGCATTTTCTATTGCAGATCATCTTCATATTGGATATAAAAGTAATCGCTTCTTCGGAGAAGTCAAGCAGCATGAATGATTCGACCATGTCCAGCTGCATGCATTGCTAACTTCAGGCTGACACGGTACTCGCCATTTCCATTTTCACATAATTCCGCTGGTATAGGTGAACTGGGCCGATTATATGTTTAGAGTGCTGCCATAAAAGTTTGGCAAGTGATGTTAGCTTGATTTGAAAAACCATGTTAGAATATCGGACATGCCTATACCGAGCCCAGCATACAAGCCAGCGGTCTTCCTCTCTAAAACCAATTGACTATAGAGGGAGTAGCCCGCTTAGACTTATATGCAAGACCGGACTCTTTTACCTTTCCAATGTGGGACTTGAGTTTGCCTCATTTAGTGACAACCATTTTCACACTCTAAAACTCAGTTGTTAAAAGCTACCTGCGATAGCAGAACCATCATTGAGTGCAGCGTTGAGGAAGGACGGCTCGGGAAAAAGCAGCGTTGGCCTCCATTTCCCGTGCCAGGGCTTCTCCGGCGCTGCACCCAATCATGTTTCTACATATTCAGGGTCCACAAAGTTCATCAATCCTTCATATTTGGCCACGAGATTGAATCTGGGCATGGATGCACAGATCTTGTTCGGTTCGTCTGCTCTTGCCTTGCTTTTTCTTGTTGGCTCGTGATGTCAAAACTGACTCTGCAACGGAGGTGCAGGTGTCTACTGCATTACATGGATCGTTGTCGGCAACCAAGCAATCGGCATCTGATCCTCGATTATGCGTTTGTTCGTAAGTAATCATCCTTTTCTTTTTTTTCCTTTTGGGACGTCATGATAACCACTGGAACTGGGTCCAGAATCACGGAAAGCCCAAAGGCCCAATTAAAATAAGCACGCAATAGGCCCAACACATATAGTCCTATTCTGGTATCATTACCAAGGCCTAACCACTTCCGGACTATTCGAATTTTTTTTACTTATGTCACCAGCCATTAAATTAGTATCAATTAGTTATTGATGTTTCTTTTCCATCACAATGAGACATCATTCAAATCTTCCATAGTGATTCCAGTCGGGGCGGCAGATGAAGCCGGAAGTTATTCGGCTCCACAGGCCCTTTCCTCTCACACCCTTTGAACCGGCCAGGGATCGGCGGAAGGGCATAACATCCCCCTTCTGCGGGGTGTCGCTTCCATGGTGACTTTGTTATCATTGTTGTCGCTTCCATAGATAATTATATGAGATTCGCCAGAAGCGCAACGGCCAACAGGGGGTTGTTTGTCTTATATAGTTTTTGGCAAAATGATCCGAAGGGTGGATGATGGACGACGATGTCAAGTTTAGTTTTTTAAAGTAAATCTTCCAATTCTCAGTTTTACAGAGGCCAGACTTCTTGTCTCCTGTTCGTTTGAACAAGAAGACAGTTACGAGTGAGTTTAGCCTCGGTAAGCTCGTCCATTGTTCCGACTGGTTTAGGAACAACCATCCTGCCGGCTGTTTAATCGAGAGTGTTGGCTTGTAGGAACTGGCAGCTATAAATAGACATAGTCTCCATTCCCTGGAAAGGCCACAACTCAAGAAACAGAGAAGAAGATAAGTACGAGTTCATAAAACAATCAAATATTTCGTTAGGAAGAAAAATGGCGAGCACCGGCAGGTCCACGGCTATCTACGTCCGAGTAATCCTCGCTCTCATTCTCGTGCTCCTCCTCACGGCTTGCGTGTCCGGGAGGGATTCCAATGGTCGTAAGCGGTTACTTCAACTATTTCTTTTCCCTTTCCTTGTCGACCACCGACTATCTCGCTAACTGTTGGTTGTGGTTGTTCGTGGGGATCGAAACACGCAGTTGAACCCGAGGGAGTGAGCAACCCGAGCCAAACAACCTTGAAGTGTAGCTCACCGTATGGTGTGCAGAGTGGAGACACGTGCTTCGACATTGCCAAACAGGCAGGCCTGGACACCGCACAGTTCCTTGCAATCAACCCTAACCTCGTCTGTGAGAAACTCTTCGTTGGTCAGTGGGTGTGCATCAAGGCCTGAATGGAAAATCAATAATCCAAGATATCATGTCCGATCCGATCCGTTCACCGTCATGTTCCTCGCTTTCAATAAGAGTGTCGGCTTCTAGTAGGAAGTCCTTCAGTTCAAGTTGCAAAAGGATATAGGCAGTCTGCGCCTGAGTTGCCCCGTTTTTCGGTTTGCGTTGTTATCAACTTGGCGTGTTTCCAAGTTGAATTAAGTGTTATTTCCCTTTTATCAGCTCGATGTAATAATAATCGGGCTACAACATGCTTTCTCTTAAACTAACTATACGGATGAACATTCCTCCTAAAATATATCAAACAAAAGCAATTATGTTGCCTTCCAAAATCCCCACCATATCTATTAAAGTAACCACGAGAAAATCTACTCTCTTAACGTTCTTGCAAGGAAAGTAGTAAAAGTATAAATTATTAATTGCTTCTGGTCTTTTAATAATCTGAGTTATGTTGCTTAGTTACTATGGATGTAGTCAAGGAATTGATCCAAGCTTGGAACAACATGTTGTAGGCCATCTAGGCAAATGAACAGGCCGATGAATCACAGGCAAGATGAATGCGTTCCCGTTGTTATCATCCTGGTGCATTTTCAAGTCAAGTTATATTTAATCTCTTTTAAGCTCGATTTAATAGTAATCGCTGTACGCGCACCCTCCGGCCTAGCACGCGCGCTGCGGCTCCGGCGACACGAAGATCCGGGCCCGCTCCCTGAGGCCCAATCCGGTCGGCATCGCGACTCGAGCGTCGGACGCTGCGGAAGGGCACCGGGTTGAATCCTCCCTTATTTTCCGAGGGGATCTGCTGGACACTTCGCCGACCGTCTCCAGTCCTTGGAGGCGACGGGCGAAGGGCTGCGTGAGACATCGCTTGGGATTTTCGGGGAAGATTCAGGGAGCGGCTCGTGTCGCCGTCACCCATCCAAAATGGCTCCGTTTTGTAAAAACGTTGTTGTTTAACCTAGGTAAACTACTACGGAGTCGCCACCGACTTTTATTTTAAAACTGTTAAGTCGGAAAAACAGCTGGTTTCGGGGATTCTTACTTACTAGTCCTTACACTCTAAGCATGTGAAGAGGTGACGTTTGCTCCAAAAGAGTTTGGCTTTTGTTTAACGGGCGTTGGACCCGATCCGGGCATGACTCCGGACTCATGTCACTGTTTTACGGGCGTTGGACCCGATTCAGGCGTTGGACCCGAACTCATGTGTATTTTTTTAACAATCACATGCGACAAAAAATCCTAAAAAACTAACAGCATGCACCACAACACTCACAAACAATAACTTAGATCAAAGGGAGCGAGGAGGTGTGGTGACTGGGGGCTTATACACTTGGGCCCGCAGCCCGTTACATGTGGAAATTAGTAACTCGGGGAGGCCCGCACCTCCCCTTTGTACCTCCGGTTTGTCGGTTGGGGCCATCTGAAGCGTTTCCACTACGATCCTCCATGCGTCATCTTGAAGCTGGAGATGGGAGCGTACGATCCGTCCGTCCTCGTCAATCATCGAAGTTTTGCTTGTATACACATTCCTCATGTGATTTATGCATAAAAAGGATAAGATGTGCTTAGACATGTTCTACGCAAGAAAGCACAAAAACTTCATGAGGCAATGAAGTTCGAAAGAGTGACTTACGTGAGGCGTCTGAGTCCGTTGACCTCGAATACGTCCCGAACGTCACCCGGGTAGATGGATTTGTATTTTCACATGCGAAAACATCGGGATAGAAAACTGGTTAGCAAACAGTGATGTATGCACGCTAGAAGCGGAGTTCACGGACTTAGAAATATATAAACAATGCGCATAATGAACGATTCTCAACCACGGCAGTTTGGTTGCCTTTCAGAAAAACACGCATAACTTTCAGCTCTGTCCATTAAAACGAGCCTATTTATACTTGAAAGAAAGCTCTTTAAGCCAGGAATTCAACAATATAAGTTTCATGTCAATATAAGGTCTGGAACTCAAGTTGTGAATGAAAGAATGAAGTACCAACATGCGGATCCGAAACCTCGGCAGTTTTACTGCCCCTCAGAAAAACTGTATAACTTTTAGCTCAAATTATGAAAATGAGCCTACTTTTTACTCAAAGCAAAGCTCTTTGAGTCAGGAATCTAATGGTACATGTCTTAGGTCAATACGAGTTCTAGACAGAAAGTTATGAGTGAAAGAGTAAAGGACCAACATACAGATCCGAACCTTCGAGAGTTTTGATGCCTCTCAGAAAAACGTGTATAACTTTTAGGTCAGTTCATAAAAATGAGCCTACTTATACTCAAAACAAAGCTCTTTTAGTCAGGAATCTAATGGCATTCTTAGGTCAATATGAGTTTCAGACAGAAAGTTATGAGTAAAAGAGTGAACTGTCATCATGTAGACCCGAACCTAGGGATGTTTAGGTTCTTCGAAAACACTCCATTCATGTGTACATGCCATGTCATTTTAAAACCACTAAAAGTTAACGTATGAAACATTATATGTAGCTAGTGCGACATGTCTAGAGTATATTTGAAGTTCGACACATGGCGAAAATGTAAACGAACATATCCAAAAGTGCGAAACTCGGTTGTTTGCAACCAGTATAATATTTTGTTCGAAACTCTAGGGTACGAACTCAAATTGATCTTGGTTGGTGTTCTTAGAACCATATTTAAGTTAGAAATCAAATGCAAGTGGTTTCACGCGATTCCGACAAGTACGCAGAAAGATATGCAGCAAACACCGAAGGTTGCGCAGACAGATCCGAGGAGTACTTGAACTTACCGAGTTGTTGTGACTCGATTGGGGTTTGTAACACATCCCATCATGCTGAGACGTGTGAGAAAGAGGGATTGCGAGAGTCTTGGGCTGCTGGTGCAACTCTGAAACGTCTCTAGAAGTCGGCTCTCGGCTGTCCCAACTTTGCACCTGCGCAAACAAGAAGTCGTCAAAGAAAAAGGAGCCCTTCCGCGAAGCCATGAGGCTGCGGGAGGTGTCGGTCAAGCCTTCCCTATCTTTGGACAAGGAGAGACAGGTTGGGGACGTAAAGGAGGGGCTGCTCAGTCGTTGGGGATGACGAGGGGAAGACGCCGAAGGTTGTTCGGGGCTGCTACCATTCTTTCTTGCCGCGGCCTTCGACTTGTGAGGCGGCAGCTAGTTCTTCGTGGTTAGATTGGCTGGTGGGGAGCTTCCGTTCTTTCGTGAGCTTACCTTGGTCGAGAATCTCGTCGGGAAGAAAGGGAGATGCTCGAAGGAGGTTTGGAGGGAGGATGCTTCGTGTGTGTTTGTGTGTGTGTGTTTTTTTTTTGTGTGTAATGAAGGAGTTGTTGTCTGCGTGCCCCTCCTCTTCCCCCCCTTCCTCTTATTATTTTTTGAAAGAAACCTTTTTGGGCATGAAGATTGGAAGCTCTCCGTTGGATTCTAGATGGCAGCCCCGAATCCTTGGATTTATGTGCCAAAATGTGTAAATAAACCATTGGACAATTAGTTTTCATGTTACCATCAAACTCCCATTGGTTATTGTCCTATTTTGCTCTATTGTTTGGGGGATTCTTGGATGATTGCACGCATCCATTGATGGGGATGGGGACAAGCTCCGCCGTCGCTCATTGATGCTTCTGTGGCCAACTTGGGGGATCTACAATCGCTTGCGACATATATATTCTTCAAAAAATGTAAAACACTTTTACACACTCGTTATTGAATAAAAGAATGAATAATGTAATTATCTATTTTAATGAAATGACCAACCAAAACATGATCTATCATAATCCTCCGAATTTTTTAAACAGGGGTGTTACTATTTCTGGAAACAAAGTTTAAGGGCTTTGTTCTTAAAGCCCAGGTTCGTCTAGTTTCTTCGAGCCCAAGTCAATCACATTCCTACACTCAAGCCTTCCCTTCACCAACAAGAAGGGGCCTACCCAACCTAACCCCTTAGAAAGGGCAGCCGATTGAGTTCAAGTTCAACTGTCAGTGCGACATTTAAGCTCGATTGGTTTCCAACGTCAATTTGACCACAACCTCGAACTCAAAGCCTCCCTTCGCCAGCTCGAAAGGCCTCCCTGCCCCTTGGAAGGGCCGTTGGCTGAGCTCAAGTTCGACTGTCGGTGCGACATTCAACTTCGACTGGCTTCCCGACCACAACTTCGAATTCAAGGCTTCTTTTCGCCAACTCAAAGGGGCCACCCTTGGCCCATGGGAGGGGCAATCGATCCCCACAACCTTGCCCCTTGCACCCTGTCCTTCTCGAGGATCAACTTAATCGGGCACGGAAAGAAGTCCCCACTTGTTTAGTTAATTTTAGTTGATTGTTGCGATTCAATTAGAATTTTCTTTCCACCAAGCTTTTCCATGTCTTTTGCATGAACATTTCTTGTGCACGTATGAGGATTTGACAAGGGAAAGAACCTCGATATCTGCCTCTACACACCAGGAAGGAGTCCTTGAGGATTGTGCTCAAGATAAGTTGGCGTACAGGGTTCAGACCGTGGTAGAAGTGAGCGAGCCTAATTGATGGAGCCCGACCGATGTATAGCCATCCCAATTGCACTTAAAGCACAAGGAGAGATCCAGGCCTCCCCGAATTGTTCCCCTTCACTTGCAATGTGTGGCAGTCCCAAAGTCACAGCCGCACAGTTCTCAACTTTCTTAGCTCACTTTCATATAAATATTTAGGTGTGGTTGCAGGTGTGCTTTGACTGTTAAGTGACATGATTTGATTCTGGGTTCAACACTCGTAAAACAGACAATAGTCCGATTGACTTTCGAATCGGGTCCATAGCTTCTGAACAGAGACGATGACAAAAATAGAACCAACCGTAACATAAAATAAGAAGGCGATTTACAGGTAATTACGCGACATATAAAATATATATGAGAATGTTCTTCCGTTAGTTTAAAATATGATCGTGAGTTTTAGAATTCTTCCATTACATCCCTTGAGGCGCGACTTTAAGTAACGACTTTGTTTGAAGGAAGTCACTACTTAAAGTAGTGACTTGAGTTTTCTAGAATAAAAGCCATACTTAAAGTAGTGACTTGAGTTTTCTGGAATGAAAGCGCTACTTTAAGTAGTGATTTTATGATATTTGATCAAATAACATAAAATCGCTACATAGAATAGCGAGTTCAATATGGTAAGAAGGTAGTCGTTAGTTCAACTACACACTTCCTTTTTAAAACGTTAACAATAAATCTTATCCTATTTTCTTTCAATTTTATTTGCTATTTATTTTAGATAAAAGATAGTCATTCCTTCCAGAACAATAATGATTATCCTTGAAATCTTTTCAATTTTATTTGTCTAAAGTCGCCTCCTTCAAACAGTGATTTCCTTTTTAAAATAAGAATAATAATCTTTAGAATATTTCTTTGAATTTTATTTATCCCATTATTTAGTTCTCGCTATTTCATGTAGGAACTTTCTTCTTAAAAAATAAATAAATCCCGTAGGAATTTCCTTCCTTCTTGATTGATTGATTTCAAATGAACCTTCCGATGAATCACGGGTAAGATGGCACGTTGTTATCATCTTGGTGTATTTCCATGTCAAGTTATATTTAATCTCTTTTAAGTTCGATTCAAAATTGAAATCGCGTGCCGTATACATTTTCTTCTTTCAAAAGACGTACAATATTTTGCGAATTAGAAACATCACCCTCATTATCGAATAAAGGAATGAAAGTGAATAATGTAATGAGCAAAAAAAAAAGCATTTTTTTTAATGAAGTTGTATGCGCGCCCTCCAGCCTAGCACGCGCGAAGCGGTTCAGGCAACCCGAAGATCCGGCCCCGCTCCCCCCGAGGCCCAGTCCGGTCGACGTTACGGCTCGAACGCTGGACGCTGCGGAAAGGGACCCAGGGTTGGGCCTTCCCTTGATTCGCGAACGGGTCTGCGGGACGTTTCGCCGACCACCTTCAGTTCCCTGAAGGTGGCGAGCGAAATGCTGCGTAAGACCTCGCTCACGAATTTTGGGGAGGGCCCAAGGAATGGCTCGGTTTCCCGTCACCTCATCCTAAATGGCTCCGAAAAAAGGTAGGGTTTAGTTTAACTTTGGAAAACTTGTTCGGAGTCGCCACCGACTTTGTTTAAAAATGGTGTGATTTTAAGCCGGAAAAATAAGAGTTTGGGTTCGGGGATTCCTATTTACTAACCTTTATATTTTACACATGCGAAAAGGGTGGCGATTTGTCCAAAAAATTTAATTTTTGATTGACGGGTGTTGGACCCGATCCGGGAGTAAGCCGGACTCTTATCGACGTTTTAACGGGCGTTGGGCCCGAATTTAGGTTGGCTTGATTAAAACAAGCATGCGACGTCAATCCTAGAGCCTAGACAAACGCGCAACCACAAACAAGTATTTAGATAAAAAAGGGCGGGGAAGGGCGGTGATTGCGGGCCTATACACTTAGGGCCGCAATCCGTTATAAGTGGGCTCAAAGAAAATTTGGGGAGGCCCGCACCTCCCCTTTGTACCTTTGATTGAGGTTGAGGCCGCTTTAAGCCTTCAAGCCCGTGGTTTTTAGGCCGGGGTAGATCCACGAGGTTTGATACACGCGCCTTCGAGTTAATCTTCGAAGTTGTGGGGTTGACCTTCCGAGATTGATAACTCAATGTACATGTAAAGAAAAATAAATAAGTGGTCAGAAAGTCTTAATTTAAATCGAAAGCAATTATTAGGACTTAATGAGGTAAGAGCGATACTTACGGGGCGTTGTGAGCCCGTTGATGTCGATCGTCCGCGCCGTCGGAGGATAACTTCCCTTGATAATGAATTCATCGGTGTTTACATGTAAAGTAGAGGAAGAGCAAGGCCATGCCAAGTCAAAATCATTAATATCGATCAAATTTAAATTCAATCGAATTAAATTAGTAAGACATGTCTTATCGTTTTTGTTGAAGGCATTTACTTGTGAAATTTTCGAAAATATCCGAGAAGTTTGACCGTGTTTTACATGTAAAACAAAGGGAGATGTAGGTTAATATTATTCATAATATATTGATTTCATGTATGTAATCAAGGATAAAATCTTGCTAATTTTGACAAATGAAGGACACAAAAAATAAACATATTTTGATTGCGTCCAACTAAAAAAGGGTTTTGATTATTGAAAATATTAAATATGAATTATCTTAGAAAAATTGTAAACATCGAATGAGACAATTGTAACAAGTAAATAAGTAAAAGAAATTACCTTTCTGAGCTGTCTCCCATCTGATGCCCCGTCTCCTCCTACGGCATTGCTCAAACGAACCAAATCGAAATAATTTGATTTCTTCCACGCACGAACGACCAGAGAAAGAAATCAAAGGAGGGAATCGACCTGTTTGAAGAGGACTCCGAAGGCAGACTTGCTCTGCGAGGATGGGGCTGGTCGGTTGATCGGTGAAGGGGTCGCGGCATCTTCAAAACCCAGGCTTGGGACGGCACCGGGGTTCATTGGCGGATGGAAGTGGGTTACGTCGGAAGAAGATGGGTTGCTGTCGCCGGACCTGGGGACGCCGGGAGGAGAGCTCGCTGTGGCTTGGAGGAGGAGCGCCGGGAAGACTGGGGGCGGCGCCGGAGAAAGGGAAGCTGCTAGGGTTTTGCGGAGACGCCGCAAAGTGGGTCTACTGGACTGGGAGTGCTGAGAGGTTGGCCGTCGATTTCGAAGTCGCCGAGGGAAGAACAGGTTGGTCGAGGCTGGCGAGCAACAGACGGGAGCCGAGATGGTGGCAGCCGGGGAGTCGGACGTGGGGTGTCCAGTTGGGTTGTAACGGCTTTGGGCGTCATCGTTGACCCTGAAACATCAAGAAGAGAAGGGAGAAGTGGAATACCGTGGCTGGATTTGGATGGGTCGCCGGAAGAAGCTGCGATTCGCTACTGGGGATGTCCAGGAGGTTGATTGCTCGCTTGCCACCGATTTCCTCCTATTCCGCCGTCACTTGTTCTGATAAGCCGGGGAAGGAGCAGGTTGCCATCGATTCTGAGGATATTGGGGAGGACACCAGGAAGCTAGGACGGAGAGCCACTTTGGGGCATGAGCCTGCTGTCTCGTTGCAAATCAGGAGGCCAGGGGGAGTCGCAAGTTCGCCGGACGTAGGTTCAGGAACGCCTGGAGGAGGGCCGGAGAGTTGGGATCCGCTGCTGTGGTGAAAGTGGAGCGCCGGGGAGGTTTGGGTCGAGTCGATGGTGGTTCTTGGGAACTGGGCGCCGGGAGGTGGAAGTTCCCGCAGCTGCCGGGGCGTCGCCGGAGGGGAGGCTGTCTTTGGATACTTTGGGGAAGCCTGAGACAAGAGGGGGTTGAGATGGGCTTGCCATCGCTTGCTGGGTCGATTGGAGCCGGATTTGGGCTGGAGAGGGAGGCTCGTCGCCACTAGCTCTGGGAATACCGGGGAGACAGGTCTGGCCGTTGCTGGTTCCGTGGACGCCAGAGGAGATGGGCTCATTGCTGCCGACAGTGGATTTGGGGAGCTTTTACCTTGGTGTGTCTGAGATGAGGTGATCCGCGAAGACTAGGTTGGAGACGGCTTGGATCTGGAGCTGAGAACATCATAAGAGACATGGTGGCTATTGGTGCGGCTGAGAAGAGGACACCATCCTTGCTTGAAGAAGCACCGTCTCTGCCGTTAAAGCGACCGCTTGGATATGCTGGGAGGCTCGGATCTGATGTCGTCTGGTGTGAGAGTCAGCTGGGAGTTGATCGGTGGTTGAGGAAAAACTCAGAGGTTGCTGTCGGAGACGGATGAAGTTGGAGTTGCCGCTGGCTTGTCAGGAGGCTAGGAGTGTGACCTCTTTGTAGCTGGTTGTCGGCGAAAGCTGGAAAGGGGAACTGTTTGATCAATTCTCGCGGGAACCGAGCAACGAAAAGGAAAGGGGGCGCCTTGGGACACCTTCGGTTTCTTTGGACTGCAATGGGGGTGAGCGAGAGGTTGGTGAACTCTCCACTACCGATAGTCTGGAGACTCCGGGGAAGACGTTAGTTTGTTGCCATTGCTGGGCCGCTGCTGTGGATGCGCTGCTGGTTCGCTGATGCACCTGTCGAGGTTATTACCGCTGCTGAGAGCGTGCACCTTGGTTGAAGACGAATTAAAGGCTCCAATGAAGACCTTCAGGTTAGCCCCTCTCCGGTTCTTCTTCCTTTGCTCCTCTCTGGTCGTGCTCCTTCTTCGGAAAATTTCTTTCCCACCGACCCCTCTTTTTTTTTTTAGGAACGTCAACCCAAAAGAATTGTCTTCCCCCCAAGTAAAATGAAGACCCCCACTCCAAGAAGAAGAGATGCTCCCCCGAAGAATTTTTCTTTCTCTCCCTCTCAGAAGAATGGCCTCTGATTTTTTAGTTAGGGGGAGCCAGGCCGTTAGGGGACACAATCGTCCTCGGGGCGTCGTTGGAATCGCTTTTCTGCAGGTAAATCATCTTTCCTACCTCAAAATCAGCTTTCCTACAGGGGACAGGTGGTAATGTAGCTGGAGCATGCAGGTGACATTCGACGGCATGGACAACAGGCTGCTGTCGGGATGGAACAGAATAAGCCTGGGCTGTCTTTTAACAGGGCTTGGGCCTTAAGGTGGGTTTAGGCCTTCCTCTTTGGGTCGGGCTGGGCTTGCTTGGCTTCCTTCTTTGGGTTGAGTTTGGCTTAATCTTTTTCTTCGGCTTCTTCCTTTGGTTTTGATGTTCGGGTTAAATCCAGAAGACCAGCCATGTGTGGCAACAACTGGGGGTCGGTAGGCTTTCCATTGTAGCCGTTGTGCTTGGCAGACGGCGTGGGAAGACACCATGCTGCATCAGGGGTGGAAAAGGTTGCAGACCAGGAGGATGTGACTGAGATTGCATTAGAAGCTACTGATGAACAGACTGGGCATCCTGTATCGCTGCTGATTGTCCTCCTCCAGAAGACTGTTTCTACGGAAGAGGTATCTGTCGAGGTATATGTCAAGGATATGTT
Organism: Melastoma candidum; assembly: GCA_023653495.1. NCBI lineage: Eukaryota > Viridiplantae > Streptophyta > Magnoliopsida > Myrtales > Melastomataceae > Melastoma > Melastoma candidum. The sequence continues at coordinate 6,012,593 of CM042885.1, forward strand.
GTGTCACAGGATGTTGTGGAACGGGAAGTCTTGGTTGTCGGGACTGAGGGCGCAAGGGCTGACTTGCTGCTGCAATGGCGACTGATCTGCTGATGTGCTTGGTGGATTCTTGCTTCGAGTGGCAGCCGCCGCAACTGCAGCAGACTACTGCCGCTTCTGAAGTTATGACCGCGTATGAGGATGTTGTTGCTTTCACTGCATCTACTGAAGCTGTTGCAGAAACAGGAGTTGCAGTTGCAGTTAAGGGAGCAGCTGCTGAGATGACTGAAATTATGGCAATTGTATGCATGCTAGTGATATTGTAAATGAATAGTTGATTCATGTATTGTTAGTCAAACCCGCTCAGTGAATCTGACTTTGCATTCCTCCGTTTTTTGGATACAATCTTCTTGCTTGTATGAAGTTTGGTAATTGGCCAATTGCAGCATCTCAGGCGGGAAATACGGCTCTTGTGATACAATGTTTAGAACATCAAATGCGGAATGTACTCTCTCGCGGCCAATTTTAGGTATTACAGAAGTGAACAACCAAAACATGATCTCTCATAGTCCTCTTGATTCAGGGAATATTTTGAGAGGGGTGTTACTATTTCTGGAAAAAAAAAATAGTTTAAGCGCTATGTTCTGAAAGCCCATTGGCATAATTTAATGGCTCTGTTCGTACGATTTGTTTCGGGAAACTTTAGTACTAATAAACTTTTTGAGTACTGATAAACTTCTTCCTCTTGTGTCGTCAACATTTAAGTTGAGTTTACGTAATAGTTCTTGAATCACTTGAAAAAAAAAGTGTTATACAACTTTTAAAAATCATTTTATTTTATTTACGAGAAACTTTTTACATTATAAATTGTTTCCAACATTGCCGTAACATTTGTTCGATAAAAACGACGTCTGATAACATTCTTCAATTTGTTCGAACTTGCAAATATACATTTTGTTTTTGTCCGACTTCTTTGTTTATCGAAACGTCCGACTTCGTCTCTGTTGACCTTAGTTTTGATGATGACGTGTGCGTGAGAAATACGTTGCTATACCGCCTGAGAAGTGTGTTGCTATACTACAGCAAAGTTGTACTGCAATACTGTGCTACAATTACTCAAACGTGAGAAATATTATTATTTCAACTTAATTACTATGATTTTATCATATTTTTGATAAGTTAAATTATCTTAACAAGATAATTATGTATGGGGATCAGATAACTATGATTGGGGATATTTCAAAAATAAAATCTCTAATTATTGTAATATATTTTACCTTATCCTATTTATACGGTTGTTAAGGAAAAATATTATTCCTGATTAAACATTGCAAATGATTGAAACAATCATCAGATATTATTCTGATCATGATTCGAATAAATAATACGAATTTCGAAAGTTGACATAGATTACTTTCATTATTGGTCATAGTGACCGTTAAGCAACTGTTTGCTGAGCCTGATTATAGCATGCTGAAATCTGGTAATTGGGAGACAAATCATATGATTCATTCCCTACTAAAACCAGACGACATTTATAGACTCAACAACGAATCTCTGTGGTCTGTGTGGTTGTCCAAAGCCTGTGTGATCTGTATGAAGCTTTGAGAAGCTGTGTGATCGGCGAAGAACGGAAGGTGCAAAGTGATCGCCTGGTTATTACCTTTCGTAACTGCGTGCAGGAGTGCCAAGGGCTGTGTGCTACCTTGGTCGTCGTGAGAGGGACAATGTGTCCTCGGTGCGTTCAACGAGCGGCTAGCGAATCGTCTGAGGGAAGCTAAGTGAATACATGTGCTGATCCCAGTAACCAGTTGCTAACCCATCGGCAAGAAGCCGTTCTTGTTGTGATTTTTCGCAGGGAAGTCTCGAACCGACGGAATTTGTGCAGTTAGACTCGCATTTTCCGGTGCGCAATAGAAGTCTCATGCATGTAGGATAGAGTAGGAGTTGGGAACGCCGTCAGAGTGGAAAGAGGTCCTCCCGAGTAGAGGGGTGCTCTGCAGAAGTCTCGACCTCCTAATACAGAGGGATAATAGGCACTGGGCACTAGGTGTGCAGTGCAGTTAGTCACGACTGTGGTAACCGTGCATGTCTGAACTGAATGTAGGACGGATACCCCGACTTCGCTGTGTGAGAAGTCAGGTTCCACTATGTGAGGAACCAACTCCTTTTTATCTCTTTTGTTCTCTGACTCTTTGTAGTTGTCTCTCTTGTGCTTATAGATAGGATCTATCTGAGAGGAGACAAAAGCTATGTGGAAATCCTTTCAGCTATCAACTGCTAAGTGTGAGCATCATTCTGCTAGAAACGAGAAGACGTCCCCTATGTGAGGAGCTGATCGTTACCCAGGAGTGATCTCATCTTGTAAAGGATTTTAAATCTCACTTGTTGAGACACCGAAAGCCTAGTGCAAAAGGTTCATTTGCACCAATTATATTTATATACTGGAATCTCCTTTACGGTGGAAAGTGGACGTAGGTCGATTAAGGCCGAACCACTATAAAAACAACTGTGTCCCTTACTATCATGCTTACATCCATACGAGTATCTAATGATCAAAATCGTAATGCTTATAACAAGCCGACCTCACTTCTGAGTAATGCTTTGCTGTGATACAATACGCTTCCACATACGCTGAGAAAAGAGCAACAAAATGATAAATACTAATTCACCCCCGTTAGTGTACATAAACGATCCAATAATTGGTATTAGAGCGGATTTGCTGGAAAGCTTTCTGTGTGATTGCTAGTTAAGAAATATGTTGTTGTACCTAAGGGTCATAACAACGTGTTGTTAAAAGTTTTATATTAAGTACAGTAAGGTGCTACTGAGTTATAAGAACTCATAACTGAGCAAAAATGCCAATATTCTTTGCATGACAACACTTCACATATTGAAAAATGAGAATGTAGTTGTTCATTGGAGTAAAAGAAGCCGATTGATATTAGATTATAATAGAAGGAGACTTTACGGTTCCTCAACCTAATCCCAACAACTCTCGACATGAAATTGACAGAAAGAGAATCATCTCTCTATATATTAAAGCAAGGCACTACTGAGTGTGCGCTCTTAGTAGAAATGAATTTAAACGTGTCTCAACATGCAAGACTGCGAAAGAAATGTGGGATATACTTGCTTTAATCTATGATGGAATAGAACAAGTCAAATAATCCAAAGTAAATGCATTAGTAACTCAATACGAGGCATTCAAAATGAAAGAGGATGAGTCAATAAATCAAATGTTTGATAGACTCACCGAAATCACTAATCCCGATGGCTTGAAATCACCATGGGCGAAGATGGCGGGCAACTTACTAGTAAAAAGGAACGACCTTTCTATGTTGGAAAGAAGATGGTACTTGGACTCAGGAACGAACGGACCCAGCGTTTGTTGTCCCGACATTGGAGCTCCAAAATGACAAGGAAAGACGTGAAACTTCGTGGCTTCAGCACAGACCCGCCAAAAAACGGCTTCATCATCCTCTGTGTGGGCTGGGGAAGTCGGGCTTGCTGGGTTGGAAGCATCGGAAGCCATGGAGGTCGTAACAAAGCTAGGGTTTTTGGGAAATAAGGGAAGAAGGAAAACGGTTTCTGATTACAAGAACGAGAAACCTTGACCCTTGTTAGGCTTTATAATCCAGAAACGACAAGATCATTGAGGTCCAAAAAGAGAGTCGCTTCGCTTAAAAACTGATGGCTGTCAAAAAGTCAAAGTTGGGCAGGCGAAGGGACTTAAAACGTGCATTCATTTTCATTCGAATCTGTGGTCCATTACATGGATTTGTCTGGAGACAAATGTACAAAAAGAAACATAAACGACTCAGTAGACGACATTCCCTCTTCTTAGCGAAACACATTCCATTGATGAGCCCCTTGAGCTATGCGAGCTATATAAGGATTTATCCACAGAGAACGGGCATGGTTACATATAACACCCGGTTCGTTCCCTCAGACAAAGGAGATCATTGACTGTAGCAAACAACTTCACCGGAGGCGTGGCTCTAATGCAAATCTTTTGAACGAGAAGACCTTGGCCTTCGCATCTGATTCCACATCGAACCCACCAAGGGACGTGATTTCGAAAGCTGACCTTCCTGGCAGCAGTCTCACCCAGGGTGTTCTTGGGCAGAAAAAGGAGTGCAACAACCTCCAAACAGCAAAAGTCAGTCCAACCAGACACGACCCAGGGCTAATAAATGACCCTCCGAGGCTTTGCTCAGGCCCTCTACCCTTCCAGTTGAGCTCCTTGTAAGGGAAGATGGACTTAGCTCCTTGTAAGGGAAGATGGACCACGTGGAGGGAGAGATACTACTGGCGTAAGGTGTTGGACTTAGGCTCTCAAGCAAGCTAAGGTGATGGACATAGGTCCTGGGTAGGAGATAGAAAGATGAAAACCTCATAACCTTACTATTTCCAAGATTGATGGTTTATGATTGAGAAGCTGATCTGGGCATCGCTATTTCTAGCGGGGTTATGAGGAATACAAAATCTCTTACATGAGATATTATAGCAGAAACCTCGGTGTTTCGACAGATATCCCGAAAATCTTAGCGGATATGCTTCGGAAATATCGACGGTTGGGGATTATTGCTTGCCTGCACACATTACTAGAGTGCAGGGGGATGATTACTTAATCTTTTTCAAGGCGACAAGAATTACAATACCTGACTCCGTCTACCCTGAGGGGGGCATACATTTTTAGCAACAAAAATTTTGGGCCACAGATCTCGGTGTCATCTATGGATCAACTTTCCAGAATGCAGACCCGAAATGTATGAAGCCTAGTAAGGAGGTAGCTGTGGAAATACACTTGGCAAACGCTTACGAGAAAGCAGTTACCAAGCGACGGGGCTATCAGGCGACGAGGGTCAACGAGGCGGTCAAACGACAGTCAACTGGATGAACGGGGAAACTCTACAGCGAAGGCTAGTGGGCAATCCGATCAATCGGTGGCTGTCATTGGAAGATTTAGGACAATCTCAAGACATGAAAGGAAATTGTTGCCAAAATTACTCAAATGGAAAGGAGATATTCCATAAAAACTAGCAACAATGACACGTAATATATGTATAATACTTCATTTCCATATATACATAGGTGTAGCCTAGTATAAATAGTTGTTCTTAGGCATTATACAGACACACCTCTCTACAGACGGGCAAACAATCTTTTTATCTTCAATCATTCAGGCGTTCAAGCATCCCGGCGTTCTTGCGATCTTGTGCTCTTACGTTCTTGCTTCCTTCCGAAGGCATTGTCAATGGCATCCGTAAGTGTTTCCACTTAAGGGTGTTTGTTCGTTGTCTTCTCCATTCTTTCTTCATTCATACGGCGACCACACAACGAACCTCGGAGTTTCAATTGCTCGTAGTGCCAGTGATTTCTGAGTGTTTGAATCCGTCTTGTCTAACGGTCACTTCCGGAGCGAACAAGCTCGAAGTAATAATAATCAGGCTACAACACGCTTTCTCTTCAAAGAATGAAGTAATTGGTTGTGATTCCGTGACATTATATTTGATCCTAGAATTATATACTCTTTTAATGCACGAAAGAAATTCGTAAAATGAAGAAGATATTAATACTAAGATATAAGGAATGGATGATATGAGTTAATTGGAAATATATAAAATATATAGGAGAATTTCAAGCATTATGCGACATAAATATAAGAAGGTGAGCTTCAGGCATTATGCGACATATAAAATATATAGGAGAATTTTATTCCGTACCATTGTTTAAAATTTGTTTTTGAAATACGGTCCGAAATTTTAGAATTCATACATTACGGCACTTGAGTTGCGACTTTGTTTGAAGGAAGTTATAGTAGTGACTTGGGTCTTCTGGAAGGAAAGCGCTACATCAAGTAGTAATTTTATAGTGCTTGATCAAATCATATAAAATCGATACTTCAACTTGCGACTTCGTTCATTAAAAAACTAATGATAAACCTTAGCATATGTCTTTCCAATTTTATTTGTCCATTTGTTTTATATAGAAGAAAGTGCTTCTTCCAAAAATAACGATTAACCTTGGAATCCCTCCAGTTTTATATGCCCTTCATTTTTTAATGAAGAAAGTCGTACCCGATGTAGAAACTTCTTATTAGATTGAACATTGCTACTTGGAGTAACGACTTTTTTGTTTATCTAATCATCAACCATAAAATACCTATTTTAAGTAGCGATTCCAGTCAACGTAGGTCGGTAATTCAAATAATGATCTCCTTTATGAAACAAAATCGTTACTCGAAGTAGCGACTTTAGAGTAGTAATAGACGAATTATAAAACTCGAACCATATTTCGCAAAGTTTTTTAAAAATAACTGTACAAACAAACATTCATCCTAATATATATCAAACAAAAGCAAATCTTGTTGCCTCCCATAATCTCTACCGAATAATCGATTTCACTAAAGCAATCGTGAGAAAATCTACCCTCTTAACGTTCTTGTAGGGAAAGTAGAATCAGTATAAGTTATTAATTGATTCCGGTATTTTAAGAACCTGAATTATGTTGCTTTAGTTACTATAGGTGTAGTTATATAATTGATCCAAGGTTGGAACATCGTAGGCCAACTAGTTGTTCGATAAAAACGACGTTTCATAACATTCTTCAATTTGTTCGAACTTGCAAATATACTTCTTTTTTGTCCGACATCTTAGTTTATAGAAATGTCCGAGTTTGTCTCGTTACTGTTCAAGAAGTCAATGTTAGTTAAGACAAACAACCGCCGGTAAGACATAATATGGTATTGTTGGATCGTTCAGGAACACTAAGAGAGGGGTGAATTAGTGTTTATAACTTTTTCGCCCTTTCTCAGTGTAAGCGGAAGCGTACTGTAACTCAGCAAAGCGTTTCTCAGAATGAGATCTGCTTCGGTATAACCGTTACGATTTTGTCGAGTAGGTTTTCGTACGAGTGTTGCGAGGACACAGTAATTTACAGTGGTTCGGTCTTAATCGACCTACGTCCACTTTCCACCAGCGAGGTGATTCCACTATTTGAAAATAATGGGTACAAAGAGCCCTTGCACTAGGCGTTTGGTTTCTCAAAGTGAGATTTAGAATCTTGTACAATTGACGATCACTCCTGGCAACGGTCTGCTCCTCACACAGTGGACGTCTTCTCGTTTCCAGCAGAATGATACTCATACTCGGCAGTTGGTAGCTCAATGTATTCCACACAGAACGTTGTCACTCAGACGTAAGCCTGTCTATCAAAGCACACAGACAACGTTATGTTAGAGTATAAATCCTCAGATAATAATCCTTAAAGTGGCAGAAAGACTTCTCAGAGAGCAGCTCGTTTCTGATTCACAGTAGAGGATTGCTTCAGCACTTTGTCGTTCAGTAGAGGATTTCCACACAGATCTTGTCTCTCCTTGAGATGAGCCTGTAATTGCTTAAGAGACAACCACGAAGTTGATCACACAAATCACCACAAAGACCACGAAGAGAAGAACCACCAAGACCACAAAGATAACCACAAAGACCACTAAGATAAGGTATCCGTCCTACACTCAGTTCGGACGTGCACGGTTACCACAGCCGTGACTCACTGCACTGCACACCCAGTGCCTAGGGTGAAATTTTCAACTCCGGCGGCTTACACGCAACCTGCTCTACTATCCGTTAGCAAGAGTTCGAGACTTCTGCACAGCACCCCTGTGCTCGAGAGAACCTCTTTCCACTCCGGCGGCGTTCCCAACTCCTGCTCTACCCTGCAGGCACGAGACTTCTGGCGCGCACCCGCAAGTGCGTGTCTAACTGCTCAAACTCCGTAGGTTCGAGACTTCCCTACGAAGAGACACGACAAGAACGGTTTCTTGCCGATGGGTTAGCAACTGGTTACTGAATTCAGAACAGGTATTCACTTAGCTTCCCTCAGACGATTCGCCAGCCGCTCGTTGAACGCACTGAGGACACCTAGTCCCTCTCACGAAGATCAAAGGGTCTGACCTCAGCTCCTTGACACTCTCACACGCAGCTTGCAAGAGAAAGAACCAAGAGACACTTAGCACCTTCCGCTCTCCGTCGATGCACAAAGCTCACTTAGACCACTTAGACCACTCAGACCACTCAGACGCACAAAGGCAATGAGATATGTCGTCCCTACTCTGATTATAATGGAGAAAGAGGCATAGAGGACGTCCAGGCAATCTTCGAGATTTGTTGCCAAAACTGGCAGCTAGGACTCAGCAACGGTCTGCTCAACGGTTCGTTGTACCACAGAAGAAAAGTCCCCAATGGTAACTATCCTCAAATAAACTATTGTTATCCGAAACAAATTAATTGTTTCCAAGTCTTATAAACAAATCATCCTAAAGATGTTCTTCTGTGATCGATAATTGAGATAAGATCATAAACAAACTTATCTGATTTATGATTTTATCCAAGTATAAACTTGGTAACCCAATCTCTCAATATTTAGTTTTCTAAATGTATAAAATGAGATCAGACAACCATATTAATTAAAGTTGGACACTCAGACGAGTAATCTGAGATAACCCAAAATAAAACGTGGGTATTGAAAATTTGTTTTCATATTTTCAATATGTATACGTAATGTCACAGCAACAACTTACTATAACGCAGCAACATATAACAGTTACTAGCTGTGGTTCAGCAACACATTGCTCAAGCTCATCACTAGGGATAAGCATGCAACTCGTGAAACATTACTTCTGACCATCAGTAACGCGTTGCTTAAGTTTATCATCAAAACCAGGTTAACATGTATCAACATAGGGAGTTGGGTTCATAATGTTCCATATCTTGTTTGATGTATTATTTCGACTTCGAGTCTTACAAATGGAAACGAAACGGAAAATATTACTAGGAGGTTTTGCTATAAATAGAACTGCCCCCTTTCACTAGGAAGCCAACCTCAAGTTAAAGAAAATCAGACATAGCCTACTAATAGTCAAAACCCGTTGAGAAGACAATGGCGAGCACTGGCAAGTCGACAACTCTCTTCTTGCAAGTGCTCTTTGCTCTCGTGCTCCTCCTCCCAACTTCCATGGCCAGGAGCAACTTCCACGGCTGTAAGCCATTGCTTCCAGTTCTTTCTCTTTGGTTAGAGCCAATTGTTTCTCACTGATGTTTTGGTCATCTGTCATTCGCTACAATTGGAACGCAGTTGGGGAAGAGAAGTTGAAGTTTCCCAAGCAGTCGTCGTTGAAGTGTAACTCGGTGCACGGTGTGCAAGATGGAGAAACATGCTTCTTAATCGCAAAGCAGCTTGGCCTGACGACCGCAGAGTTCGTTGCCATCAACCCTAATGTCGTCTGCAAGAAGCTCTTCGTCGGGTCAGTGGGTCTGCGTTGATGGCGAAACAACAAACTAATAATCCTATCCAATCCGGCCGTCTTGCATCGAGTTCCTTGTTGCTTTCGATAAGGGAGGGTGTTTTGGGTTCTTGTAAAAGATGACCTTTCCCCGCCATTACAAAAACCCTTTTATGTTGAACTTCTTTTTCATGTTGTCGTCCACATGACGTGTTTTCAAGTGGAGTAAGGTCTACTTTCATCCCATCTTCTCGATGTAATCCCTCATTTTGCAATATCATTTTCTCTTACGAGCTTGATGTCCAGTTCACGTGTTCTGTCTTCAATATTCTCAATTTTAATCTCATTTATGAAAGAAAAAACAAAAATATCTGCTGGTTAAGGTCCTGAGTTATATTAGAATCCCATGATACACTTCGTTTTAATCGTGGAACCTCTTAAAAGGGTAAAAGAAATTGTGAATAAATAAATAATAGGGCAAAATAGCACATAAAAGTAGGGGTTTTGAAATACTAATGTATTGTGGATACAAAATTTGCGAAATACAGTAAATAATTTCGAAATTCCAAAAATAATGTCCCGATGCGGACTTTATAAGTCTCAGTTCTAAAATAAAAAAGTAAAGTCGGACTTTACAATTCGAACTTCCAAAAAATCTCTTAAGGAAGTTGGACTTTATAATTCCGAGTTTCTTCATTAGTAATTCGAACTTAAAAAGTCCAACTTTGAGGTATTATTTCTATAATTTCAAACTATTACTCTATTTCGCAAATTTTTTCCCGCCTAACACTATTTTTATACTTTCCTCCACAAAAGTACACTAATAAAAATTTGCAATAACAAGATGTATATTAAAATTTTATGTTTAATTTTTTAATGAGATTTTTAATTAATGTGATGATATTTTTACAAAAAGAGAATATGTTCTTACTTTATCTTAGTAACACATTACATTTATATGTTTTGATTTTTTTAATCAATAAATAAAAACTCTGTAATGGTTTTCGTGTGATAAAATTCAAAATTGGTCAAAATCAATATAGAAAAAAAAATTGGTGACAAAATTATATAATAAACTAAATTAATGACAAAACAACGAGTTGACATAAATTTGTGGTTATAAATTGATATTTCGCCATGGGCTTTTAGGCTAAAAATAAATAAATAATCGGACACTTACCGATGCAGAATATGAAGAGCATAGCCCAGAGGCTCAATGAAATGTAGCCCATTGGGCAAAAATAAATCAGGCCCATTCGCAGAATCGTCCCCCACTTTCACGATAATATGACACAGATTGACTTCGGGAGCTAGAAATAAATATTCCCTGGAAAAAAAAGTTCGTGTAATCACATATCAGATTGTTTGGATGAAATTGTTCTTTTGGCTTGGAGTGAAGGTTTAATACAAATATTTACCCGAAGTTGTACTCTTATTTTTTGGTCCTCATGGTAGTTTTTACGTGATGAAATTACAAGGTATCTTGCTAACTGTTTCTATTTCATTTCCTTGTCAACGACCGACGATCTCGCTAACTGCTGGTTGTGTTTGTTCGTGGGGATCGAAACACGCAGTGGAACCCGAGGGAGTGAGCACCCTTAGCCGAACACCATTGAAGTGTTGCTCGGCGCAACGCGTACATAGCGGAGACACGTGCTTTGGCATTGCCAAACAGCTGGACATCGCACAGTTACTTGCAATCGTCTGTGAGAATCTCTTCGTTGGTCATTGGGTCTTCATCAAGGCCCGAATGGAAAATCCATAATCCAAGATATGATGTCTGATCCGATCCGTTTACTGTCATGTTTGTCGCTTTCAATAAGGTGTCGGCTTCTAGTAGGAAGTACTTCAGTTCAAGTTGCACTAGGTATAGGCGGTTTGCGCCTTAAGTGGCCCGTTTCTCAGTTTGTGTTGTCATCGACTTGGTATGTTTCCAAGTTGAATGAAGTGTTATTTCCGTTCTATCCGCTCGATGTAATAATAATTGGGCTACAACATGCTTTTTCTTCCAGGTATGTAGAATAGTTACCATGTCGTGATACCTGGACATTATATTTGATACTAAACTTATGAGTTTTGTTCCCAAATACCATTAGACCGGAAAATATTTTCGAATTTACGGTCGAAACTTTCAAAATTTCTAGTTTCAACTCCCAAACTCGAACTCTGAGAATTTGACTTCAATATACAAAGAAATCGAACTCTAAGAGTTCGAGTTCGGGCCATGTAAGGCGATCTCGAACTCATAGGGTTTGACTCCCTAACAATTACACATTTTTCTTCCTTTGCTTAAGGAAGTCGAACTATATTAAAAAAAATTTCTGCCCCTTCCGTCTTCCCCCTCTGCCCCCCTGCCCGCCCCTCTCCCCCCTTCCTCACCCCAGTCAATTTTTTTAAAATATAATAGGAAAAGAGTTCGACTTCTTTGAGGAAATAAAGATAAATGTCTAAGTGTTAGAGGGTCGAACTGATGTAAAAGCATGAAGTCTAACTCCTAGAGTTCGATTTCGCCTTACATGGCCCAAACTGGAACTCTTGGAGTTCGACTTCTTTGTATATCGAACACACCTCTCTGCTGATGCACATACTGTCTTTTTATCTACAAGCATTTAGGCGTTCAAGCATCTCGGCGTTCTTGCGATCTTGTACTCATGCGTTCTTGCTTCCTTCTGAAGGCATCGTCGATGGCATCCGTTAGTGCTTCCGCTTAGGGGTGTCTGTCCGCTGCCCTCTCCCCTCTTTCTTCATTCATACGGCGACCACACAACGAACCTCGAGTATCAGTTGCTCATAGTGCCAGAGATTTCCGATGTGTTTGGATTCGGCTTGTCCACCAGTCACTTACGGAGCGAACAAGCTCGAAGTAATAATAATCGGGCTACAACATGCTTTTTCTTCAAAGGATGAAGTATTTGGTCGTGATTCCGTGACATTATATTTGATCATAGAAATATATACTCTTTTAATTCACGAAAGAAATTTGTAAATTGAAGAAGATATTTATACTAAGAAATAAGAATGGTTGATATGGATTGACTGGGAAAAAAAAGAATCAACCTTAACATAAATATAAGAAGGTGAGTTTCAAGCAATTATGCGATATATAAAATATATAGGAGACTTCTATTCTGTACCATTAGTTAAAATTTTTTTCGAAATACGGCCCGGAATTTTAGAATTCGTACATTACGGCACTTGAGTTGCGACTTTGTTTGATGGAAGTCGCTACTTAAAGTATTGACTTGGGTCTTCTGGAAGGAAAGCGCTGCTTGAGGTAGTAATTTTTTATTGCTTGATCAAATCATATAAAATCGCTAATCCAACTTGCGACTTCGTTCATTAAAATAGTAATGATAAACCTTAGCATATTTCCTTCCAATTTTATTTGTCCAGTTATTTTATATAGAACAAAGTTGCTTCGTCCAAAAAATAACGATTACCCTTGGAATCATTCCAATTTTATTTGCCCCTCATATTTTAATAAAAAAAAGTCGTACCCAAAGTGAACGTTCTTCTTACTAGATTGAACATTGCTATTTGGAGTAACTAACTTTTTTTATCTAATCGTGAACCATAAAATACCTACATCAAGTAGCGATTCGAGTCAACTTAAGTCTGTAATTCAAATAGTGTTCTCCTTTATAAAATAAAATCGTTACTTGAAGTAGCGACTTAAGAGCAGTAATAGACGAATTCTAAAACTCAAACCATAATTCACATAGTTTTTTAAAAATAGCTGTACAAACAAGCATTCATCCTAATATATATCAAACAAAAGCAAATCATGTTGCTCCCATAATCCCTACTGAATCATAGATTTCACTAAAGCAATCGTGAGAAAATCTACACTCTTAACGTTGTTGTAGGAAAAGTAGAATAAGTATAAGTTATTAATTGCTTCCGGTATTTTATGAACGTGAATTATGTTGCTTTAGTTACTATAGGTCTGGTCATAGAATAGATCAAAGCTTGGAACATCATATTGTAGGCCAACTAGGTGTTCTATGAAAACGACGTTTCATAACATTCTTCAATTTGTTCGAACTTGCAAATATACTTCTTTTTTGTCCGACATCTTAGTTTATAGAAATGTCCGAGTTTGTCTCGTTACTGTTCAAGAAGTCAATGTTAGTTAAGACTCGTGCTCTCTAATCCTCCAATAATATACGAACAACCGCCGTAAGACATAATATGGTATCAACATAGGGAGTTCGGTTCATAATGTTCCATATCTTGTTTGATGTATTATTTCGACTTCGAGTCTTACAAATGGAAACGAAACGGAAAATATTACTACCACTAACACACAAAAGCGTTCCAGCATACGTAGTCGGGTTCTTAATGTTCCATATCTTGTTTGACATATTTTGTCCAGTTTGAGTCTTACAAATGGAAACAGAAAATATTGCTAGGAGGTTTTGCCATAAATAGACCCGCCCCCCTTCACTAGGAAGCCAACCCCAAGTTAAAGAAAATCAGACAAAGCCTACTAATAGTCAAAACCAGTTGAGAAGACAATGGTGAGCACTGGCAAGTCGGCAACTCTCTTCTTGCAAGTCCTCTTTGCGCTTGCACTCCTCCTCCCAACTTCCATGGCCAGGAGCAACTTCCACAGCTGTAAGCCCTTGCTTCCAGTTCTTTCTCTTTGGTTCTAGAGCCAACTGTTTCTCACTATTGTTTTGGTCATCTGTCATTCGCGGCAATTGGAATGCAGTTGGGGAACAAAAGTTGAAGTTTCCCAAGCAGTCTTCGTTGAAGTGTAACACGGTGCACGGTGTGCAAGATGGAGAAACATGCTTCCTAATAGCAAAGCAGTTTGGCCTGACGACCGCAGAGTTCGTTGCCATCAACCCTAATGTCGTCTGCAAGAAGCTCTTCGTCGGTCAGTGGGTCTGCGTTGATGGCGAAACAACAAACTAATAATCCTATCTAATCCGATCGTGTTGCATCGAGTTCCTTGTTGCTTTCAATAAGGGAGGGTGTTTCGGGTTCTTGAAAAAGATGACCTTTCCCCAGCCATTACAAATACCCTTTTATGTTGAACTTCCTTTTCATGTTGTCGTCCACTTGGCGTGTTTCCAAGTGGAGTAAGGTTTACTTTCCTCCCATCTTCTCGATGTAATCCCTCGTTTTGCAATATAATTTTCTCTTCCGAGCTGAAGTCCAGTTCACGTGTTCTATCTTCAATATTCTCAATTTTAAAACTTTTTAATCTCATTTGTAAAACAAAAAACAAGAAAAGCTGTCGGATAAGGTCCGAGTTATATTAGCATCCATGATACACTTCGTTTTAATCGTGGAAACTTTTAAAAGTGTAAGAGGAATTGTGAGTAAATAAATAATTGGGCAAAATAACACAGAAAAGTAGGGCGTTTTGCAATACTAATGTATTGTGGGAAAAAATTTGCGAAATAAGGTAAATAGTTTCGAAATTCCGAAAATAATGTCACGATGCGGACTTTATAATTTTGAGTTCTAAAATAAAAAAGTAAAGTCGGGCTTTGTAAAGTCGGACTTCAAAAAAATCCCTTAAGGAAGTCGGACTTTATAATTCCGTGTTCCTTCATGAGTAACTCGGACTTAAAAAGTTCGATTTCGGGGTATTATTTCTAGAATTTCGAACCTATCTACTCTATTTCGCAAATTTTTTTCCCGCCTAATACTATTTCGATAATTTCCTCCATAAAAGTACGCTAATAAAAATTTGAAATAACAAGACGTATCTTAAAATTGTGTTTAATTTTTTAATGAGATTTTTAATTAATGTGATGATATTTTTTAGAAAAAGAGAATATGTTCTTACTTTATCTTAGTAACACATTACATTTATATGTTCTGAGTTTTTTAGTCAATAAATAAAAACTGTGTAATGGCTTTTGTGTGATAAAATTGAAGATTGGCCAAAATCAATATAGAAAAAAAATAGTTTGTGATAAAATTATATAACAAACTAAATTAATGACAAAACAAAAGGTTGACATAAAATTGTGGTTATAAATTGTTATTTCGCCAGGAATTTTTAGGCTAAAAATAAATAAATAATCGGACACGTAAGTAGCCCAGATGGTTTACGACGAGATCAAAAAGTTGTTCCAAGCCGGTAACATCAGAACGGCTGAGCACGTAGACTGGATCTAGCATAGTACCTGTTGTAAAAAAGAACGACAAGATCCGGGTGTGCATAGACTTCCGTGACTTGAATAAAGCAACGCCTAAAGACGAGTACCCTATGCCCGTTATTGACGACCTTATAGACAAGTCAGCCGGACATGAACTAATGTCCTTCATGGGCGGATACTCCGGACATGAACTAATGTCCTTCGTCGCCGAAAAAGACGTGCACAAAACAACATTCAGATGCCCTATTGGGATATTTTAATGGGTAGTCAGACCTTTCGGATTAAAGAATGCCGGAGCCAAGTATCGAAGGGCGATCGATGAACTTACTTTTTGGCCCATTGATAGGGAAGACGGTTAAGGTGTACATTGGTGATGTGGTGGTAAAGTCCAAAAGAAAACAAGATCATCATATCCATCTTAGCGAAGCATTCGAAAAGATGCGAATACATGACCTCAAACTTAACCCGTTGAAATGCGCCTTCAGAGTGCGGAAAGGACAATTCCTCGGCTTCCTTGTATGCCAGCGGGGAATCGAGGTAGATCCTCTGAAAACTCGCGCTATTCAGGACCTACCAGCTCCTGGAAGCAAGAAAGACCTTCAAGCCTTTCTCATAAGGGTAAACTATATACGCCGTTTCATCGGCAACTTGGCATCTAAAACAGGCGTTTTCTCCACGATCCTGAAAGGGGAGGAGAAGGGACAAATAACTTGGACATTGTACTATGAACCGGGCATTTCAAGAATTAAAAGAATATCTGACTAACCCTCCCATGCTAGCGCCACTAAACGTTAACATGCCATATATCCTCTATGTGGCTGCATCCCAGTCCACCATCGGGTCTATGCTAGCACTAGAACATCTGTCTCGCCTCCTCATGGAAACACAGCACCGAGTAGTATACTGCCTTGTAGTATACTACTCGGTGATAAAGCTCGGACACTACATCGGGTCTAATGACGTATATGCATCTCTAAGACCCTTGTGACTTAGGTATTCTTTGACAACCCTTTGTTCACGGGAAGAATCGGCTGGTGGAGTTGGTCCTCTGAGCCTACAATATTCACCACAAGCCACAAGCTTCGGTTAAAGGTCATGCCTTAGCCGAATTCATCACCCATTATGGTGAAGGCAATCTCGACTCCTTACACGAGGAAGTTTTCCCGCGTGAAACTTGGACCATTTGGTTTGACGGATCTTCCAAGAAGTTCGGAGCTGGCGTAGGCGTCTTTATCAAGATACCCTAGAAAACAGAAACCAGGTTAGCTTATCGCCTCATTGGAAAAGTAACTAATAATGAGGCAGAGTGCGAGGCCCTGATCTTGGCCTTACAATTAGCACTTGATTGGAGATTGAGAAATGTCAAAATATGCGGCGACTCCCAGTTGGTATTCCACTAGCTTTCAGATCAGAGCGAGTGCTACTCACCTCATCTCGGTTGGTATTTACGAAGAGCAAAAGAGCTCTTTGCGAAGTTAGATGCAGCAGAGGTAATACATGTGAAACGAAAGGACAACAAAGAAGCCAACTACTTGGCACAATTGGGTTCTGGGTTGATAAACGATTCACCAAAAGATGATACGACCTTTTTCTTAAGAAAACGACCAGAGTTCCACAACAGTGGCGAGAAAAAAATGAGGAAGTTCATACCGCCAACCTATTCGAACCGAAAGAGGATTGACGAAAACCAATACGGCGATTCCTTGAGAACACCAGTGCTAAGGTCGAGAGGAAGATCCGAGTAATCGCTAGACACTATGTGCTCCTTGAGGGGGTTCTCTACAGGAAGACCAGTGAAGATGTCCTTTTGAGATTCGTTAACCTAGACGAAGCTATCATAATCGTGATGGAATCACATGAGGGGCTGTGCGGGGCACATCAAGCAGGCATCACGATGAGCTGGTCGATTAGACGACATGGTTTTTACTGGTCATCAATGGTTAAAAACTGTATCGAAATGGTTAGAGCCTGTGAGACTTGCCAGCAATGCGGACCAGTGAAACGAACCCCTTCTACTAACATGAACGTAATAGTGAAACTAATGCCTTTCAGGACATGGGCATTAGACATAATGGGAGAAATCCATCCTCACTCGAGTAAGGGAGATGCCTATACATTCGTCGCTACGAACTGCTTTGCCAAGTAGGTAGAAGCAGCGGTGTATAAATCTATCAACCAAAAGGACGTAATTGAGTTTATCAAGAACTTCATTATCTACCGATACGGGATTCCTCAAAGTATCGTGGTAGACAATGCAAAGGTGTTCAACGGTGAATTCACGAACGAGTTCGCTGAGGAATTTGGGTATAAGGTACTCAATTCGACCCCGTACTATGCTCAGTCGAACGGGCAAGTTGAGTCCTCCAATAAACTCATAAAGCGAGTTATACAGTGGATGATCGGGAGTGACCCATGGCCCAGAATATGAAGAGCAAAACCCAGAGGCTCAGTGAAATGTAGCCTAGTGGGCCAAAATAAATCAGGCCCATTCTCAGAATCGTCCTCCACTTTCACCATAATATGACACAGGTTGACTTCGGGGGCTAGAAATAAATATTCCCTGGAAAAAAAGTTCGTGTAATCACATATCAGATTGTTTGGAGGAAATTGGTCATTTGAGTTGGAGTGAAGGGTTTAATACAAATATTTACCCGAAGTTGTACTCTTATTTTTTGGTCCTCATGGTAGTTTTTACGTGACGAAATTACACGCTAACTGTTTCTTTTCCCTTTCCTTGTCAATGACCGACTATCTCGCTAACTTTTGGTTGTGGTTGTTCGTGGGGATCGAAACACACAGTGGAACCCAAGGGAGTGAGCATCCTGAGCCGAACACCGTTGAAGTGTTGCTCGGCGCTAGGCGTACAGAGCGGAGACACATGCTTTGGCATTGCGAAACAGGCAGGCCTTGTCTGTGAGAACCTCTTCATTGGTCATTGGGTCTTCATCAAGGTCTGAATGGGAAATCAATAATCCAAGATATCATGTCCAATCCGATCCGTTTACTGTCATGTTTATCGCTTTCAATAAGGGTGCCGGCTTCTAGTAGGGAGTACTTTGGTTCAAGTTGCACTAGGATATAGGCGGTTTGCGCCTTAAGTGGCCCGTTTCTCAGTTTGTAATGTCATCGACTTGGCGTGTTTCCAAGTTGAATGAAGTGTTATTTCCGTTCTATCAACCCAATGTAATAATAATCGGGCTACAACATGCTTTTTCTTCCAAGTATAAAGCATAATTACCATGTGGTGATACTTTGACATTATCTTTCATCCTGAAATTATGAGTTTTGTTCCCAAATGTTGTTAGTCCGGAAAATATTTCCGGAATTACTGTCGAAACTTTCAAAATTCCGAGTTTACAGTCCCGAACTAGAATCCCTAAAATTCGACTTCAATATACAAAGAAGTCGAGCTCTAAGAGTTCGAGTTCGGGCCATGTAAGACGAATTCGAACTCTATGAGTTCGACTCTCTAACACTTAGACATTTTTCTTCCTTTCCTTAAGGAGGTCGAACTCATAAAGTTCGCCTTCTCATTATATTTTTAAAAAAAATTGACTGCCCCTTCCGTCTTTGCCCCCCTCTCCCCCTCTATCCGCCCCTCTGCCCCCTCCTCACCCCAATCAATTTTTTAAAAAATATAATAGGAAATCGAACTATAAGAGTTCAACTTCCTTGAGGAAATGAAGAGAACTGTGTACGTATTAATGAGTCGAACTCTATGAGTTCGACCTTATGTGGAAGCATGAAGTCAAGCTCATAGAGTTCGAGTTCGTTTACATGGCCCGTACTCTAACACTTAGAGCTCGATTTCCTTGTATATCGAACACACCTCTCTACAGACGGACATACAGTCTTTTAATCTTCAAGCATTCGGGCGTTCAAGCATCTCGGGGTTCTTGCGATCTTGTGCTCTTACGTTCTTGCTTCCTTTCGAAGGCATCGGTGATGACATCCGTACGTACTTCTGCTTAAGGGTGTCTGTTCGCTGCCTTCTCCCCTCTTTCTTCATATACGACGACCACACAACGAACATTCGTGTATCAGCTGCTCGTAGTGCCATAAATTTCCGACGTGTTTGGATCCGGCTTGTCCAGCGGTTACTACCGAAGCGACCAAGCTCGAAGTAATAATAATCGGGCTACAACATGCTTTCTCTTCAAAGGATGAAGCACTTGGTCGTGATTCAGTGAAATTATATTTTGTACGCGCGCCTTCCGGCCTAGCACGCGCGTGGGGATTCGAACAACCTGAGGATCCGGGCCCGCTCCCCAAGGCCCAACTGGTCGACGTCACGACTCGAGCGTCGGACGCTGCGGAAGGGAATTGGGTGATCCCTCCCTAGGTTTCTAACTGGGCCTGCTCGGGCCCTCGCCGACCGTTTCTGTTTTCCTAAGAGGCGGCGGGCGAAAGGCGGAGCATGATTCGAAGAAGGAACTTTCGGGAGAAATCGGGAGCGGCTCGTGTCGCCTTCACCCATCCAAAATGGCTCCGTAAAAAAAAAAGTATTATCGTTTAACTTAGGTAAACTATACGGAGTCGCCACCGACTTAGTTTTGAAAACTGGTTTAAGTCGGAAAACCAGAGTAGGATTCGGGGATTCCTATTTACTAACTCTTACATTCTAACATGCGAAAAAGGAAGTGGCGTTTGCTCCAAAAGATTTGCTTTTGTTTAACGGGTGTTGGACCTGATCCGGGCATGACTCCGGACTCATATCAATGTTTTACGGGCGTTGGACCCGATTCGGGTTTTTGGGCCCGAACTCGTATTTGTTGATAGCAAACAACATGCGACAATAAACCTATGAGTCTAAGGCATGCGGACAAGCACAAACAATTATTGAGATCAAAGGGGGCGGGGAAGGATGGTGATCGTGGGTCTATGCACTTGGGCCCACGACCCGTTACCTGTGAAAATAAAAAAGCGGGAGGCCCGCACCTCCCTCATGTACCTGTGGATTGCCGGGATGGCATGTCATCGGCTAAGCTCGTGAGTTGGGGCCGCTTTTGTGAAGCCTCCACCGCGGTCGAACACCACGTGTCGTCATGTCTTGAGCACCGTCTACAGGGACTCCTTCTAGGTGTGTTGAAGTTGACCAACGACGTTGATGGTCTACGGGTACCGAGGGGTTGCCTCGCCTCGGGGTGGCCCGAGGAAGAAGAAGGACGCCGGGGAGTCCGTTATAATGCTGCCTTGGAGCACCATGCTTGGGTTGTGGCTGTGACAGGAGGCAGTGTCGTCGGAGAGAAGGGTATCGGCTGGTCGTGAGGTTTTGGCTCGTCAACACTAGAGAGGGGGAGTCCTTGGCTCAGGTTTTTGTGTGTACGTCGGGAGGAGTTGGCCTCCAGCATTGATGTGTAGGGAGGAGGAGTTGGCCTCCGATTCCCAGTGAAGCCTCCGGTTCCTCAGAGGAGAGGACGAACGTCTGGGAGGAGGAACCTCTGTGTCCTGATTCTCTGATTCGAGATTTTTTTTCTGATTACTTTTTTTTGTCTTGATAATTGTGTGAAGGAAGCAAGGGAGGCTTTGGCTCTGGGGAATTTCAGAGATCCTAGGAATCTCTGTTTTTTTTACGAGTGTCACTTTCTGATAATCGTCTGATTGATTGTTTCTTTTATTTTTGCAGACTGGGTATGTGAAGGGGATTGGGTCTAGGTTCATCGAGACAAAGAAGGTAAGAGATGGGAAACGAGATATTTTCTTTTTTTTTTTTGGAGTGATAATAGCCTTTCACAGGAATTAGATGAAAAAAAATCTCCCCCTAAAATCTTGGATTGATTGAAAATTTTTTTATATTTTATATTATCTAAAATTTGGGGTATTACAGTTGCCCCTCTTTGCGAGGGAATTTGGAAAAGATTTTCTCGCACAGACTTCATTAATACCCCAAATTGTGGATTTAGGGTCTTCTTGATAGACCTGTACTTTGGGATCTAATCAAGACCCCGTGAAAAACGGGGGGTAAAATATGTGTGGTCACAACACTCACGCATGTCATTATTTATTTGATGAAGCTTATTTTGGATCACTTCTGAGCGAGAACAGGGAAGGACTTTTGACTTTTATCTGGACTCGCTCTGACTTCTGAAACCTGTCACGATTGGATTTTAGAATTCCCTTGACTTAGATGCTCATGTACCAGTCGAAGGAGTCTTTGTGTGGGTTGTAATGTGGCTTTGGCATTAGGCCTTTGGATAGAGAATCTGAATTTGTCATTTTGAAGGAATGAGTCTAAAGACCTCATCGGAAGCTGTTGTACCACAGAGGTTCTACCGTCCAAGCGAATTTTCCATCTACCAGGCAGCGGACCCGTTGAGACACGTCGTTGGGGACTGATGGACGATCAACTAGAGCTTTAGAAATCTGCTTTGTGGAGTATCTTCTCCTCGTTTTGTCCGGGAGATAGCACCTTTGCTTTTGCGCCCGTTCATGTTGGCCATGGTGCTTGAATTTGCTCTTTTGTTTATTTTTGCGCTTCGCTATTGAAGACTTTGGTCTTTGCACTAATTCTGCTTTTTCTTTGTTAAATTGTAGGGATTTGCACCGCTTCCTTTCTTTCTCTCCGCCTTATTGGAGATGCTTTGAACTCCTTGAGGATTTGTATTTCTTGATGGTTATGAGGATTTGCCCCATTTTCTTCTCTGTTGATCTTTTTAGAGCTGCTTTGTACTCCTTGAGGATTTGTACGTCTTGCAGAATTGTTGGAGGTTTGCATCCCTGGGTACAAGTCAACTGGTAAGCACGTCTGCTGATGGTACCTCTTTGCTTGAACCTTGAGGAAGTGTCGCCTCTGTGGTCCGTCGCTTCCGGTTTCTAACTACAGGATCTCCGTTAACCTCGATGTAAGGCGATCCTTAGACTCGGTGGGACTAGTGTGTGTAGAAACTTCGACTTTGGCTCAGAAGGACTAGCAATGGTCATGTCCGTGTTTAGGATAGAGAATAAATGCTCGATTTCATCCCGATTTGAGCATCTTTCGTCAAAGGATTCTTTGTCCGCCCAGACGTATGCATGTGAACCCTCATGGTGTTTGCACTCATTTCTTTGGGTAAGTGTTTAGGAATGGGCTTGCCTTCTCCATTCTCGCTCAGAAGCATTCTTATTGTCAAAAATCTTTTAAAATTGTATGCAAAAGGGCGCACAAATGCTTAAGAAGTGAATTGGTTTCGGTACGCAAACCTCTTTGGAGACGTCGTACTCAGGTGGTGCTCTTATGCAAGCTTCGCGGGGAAAGTGTTTGCACTTTCATGCCCCAGTCATGGTCCTTGAGATTAAACTCGGAACGGCTTCCACCCGACCACCCACGTCGTTGCCTAAGAGTTTGAACCATATTGTGCGGAGTTCATGTGCCTACACAGTTGACAACGGACGGGGGTGAAGTTAGCTCATGTACTTCGACTCTTGCTTGGGGAGATTATAATAAAGTTGGGTATTCGTTGGGGATATGAGATGAATATGCCCATCTCGATGGTCGCTCTAGAAGAATATGCTTGTATATTCTACTCTTGTTGAGGAATGCGGTGTTTGTAACCGACTCCAGCTGGGGAAATGGAGGTATGACTCTGTCTGGGGAATGATAAGAAATTTGTTAGAGAGTAGTGTAGATGATACTCCCTTTCGATGTGGTCATCCTTGGTGACAACAAAGGCAATCTCGAAGCATTGGTTCGAAATCTTCCACCTGACCACCCACGCCTTTGTTCGTAATGCAGGATGTTCATGTACCTAGACTCGCCAAAGGGCGGACACACAAGTGAGCTCTTGTAACTTGTTTCATAGAGAAAGTGCTAGAATTGAATTAATGCAATCATCTTTGGTGATAAACAAAGGCAATCTCGAATTTTGATTCGAAATTTCCACCCAACCGCCCGGGCCTTTGTTCGTAATGCAAGGATGTTCATGTACCTACACACGCCAAAGGGCAGATAACAAGTGAGCTCATGTAACTTGTTTCTTTTAAAGTAAGAATGAAGTTTGCTCATGTAACTTCATTTATATGAAAAGCGAAGTAGAGCTTTGATACTTCCCTTATTGTGTTTCGTCATTGCGTATTTGTCCGTAGGAATCAAAGGATTGACGAAATCGTTACTCTTGCCTGATGTCTGTTGTATAAAGATGCTCATGTACCTATCAAATAGATGGCGAGAAACAAGTAAGGTCATGTGACTTGTTTCTGTTAGAGTAAGAATAAAGTTTGCTCATGTAACTTCATTTGTAAGAAAAGTGAAGTAGAGTTTTGGTACTTCCCTTTTGTATGGTTTCGTCATTGCGTCTTCGTCTAATGGAATCAAAGGTTTGACGAAGTGGGTACTCTGGTTTTGTATCCGTTGTATAAGGTTGCTCATGTACCTATCAAACAGATGACAAGAAAACAAGTGTCTTTGTACAACTTGATTCTTTTAGAGTTGAAATGAAACTTGCTCATGTAATTTCATTTATAAGAAAGGTGAAGTAGTGTAGGATTTTGGTACTTCCCTTTTGTAAGGTGTCGTCATCGCGTCTTCGTCCGATGGAATAGAAGGTTTGACGAAGTGGCTACTCTGGTTTTGTATCCGTTGTATAAGGTTGCTCATGTACCTATCAAACAGATGACAAGAAAACAAGTGTCTTCGTGCAACTTGCTTCTCTTAGAGTAGAAATGAAATTTGCTCATGTAATTTCATTTATAAGAAAGATGAAGTGGAGCTTTGATACTTCCCTTGGTATAATTTCGTCAGGGCATCTTCGTCGGTAGGAATCGAAGGATTTGACGAAATTGCGACAAGACTTTGGCTTGAAGTTTTGCCACCCTCGCTAGGAGTTGTGTACCATTCGTGTGAGGAGCTCTTGTACCTGCCCACGAGACAAAGGACGTAAATGAAATTGGCTCATATAATTTCATTTAGCTTGATGAAGAGAGTAATAATTGTGTGATGCTCCCTTTTCATGTTTATTGTCAGTGTTCTTTGCCCTAGTTGACTCCCTGGGGATATAAAGAAGTTTGTTGACTAAGATTGTTATGAAGCTCTGGTTCGAAATTCGTTGATTGTCTTGATTGTCTGTATAGGACGCTCATGTACTCCTTTCATGTGATTCATTGGTTTGTCAACGGAGAAATAACTAAGATTGCTCAGTCATGTCCCAGGATAGCTTGGAGATTTGCCCCAGGATCGCTCGGAGATATGTCCATGATCACTCGGAGATTTGCCCAAGGATCGGTCGGGGATTTGCCCTATGATCGCTTGGAGATTTGCCCCAGGATCGGTTGGGGATTTGCCCTTGGATCGGTCGGAATTTGCCCCGGATTGTTCTCGTGTTGTCGTCGTTGTTTTGTCAACGAAGGCTGTTTCGAAACTTTGGCTCGAAACTTTTCCACCCTACCCCCCTCGCCTTCGTCGTCTGCCTAGGATGTTCACGTACCTATGAGACAAGCCGAAGGGCAAAACAAGTAAGCTCAGGTAACATGTTCTGTAGAGAAAGTATTAGTTGAGGAACGAATACTCCCTTTTATGTAGATGGTCGTTTTGTTGACAACGAAGGATATTTTGAAGCTTTGGCTCAAAACTGTTTCAAGGCTTTGGCTTGAAACTTTACCACACAGCCACCCACGCCTCGTCAACATGCGACAAGGGCTAAAATAAGTGAGCTCATGTAACTTATTTTTGTAAGAAAGTACTGATCAAGGAACAGATACTCCCTTTCATGTGTTGTAATGTTGAAGAGTATATGTGCTGTAATGTTGAAGAGTATATGCGTTGAGTGCTTGTGGCAGTTCTTCTCGGTTAAGGTGGTAGCTTTCTAGAAAGGGCGTGCTTGATAGCGAACATCTCCTTAGTAGTTTGAAGAGAAATGTCTTTTGAAATTGCTGGCGTTTGATAGGATCCATTAAAGAATATTGTCACTAAGTCGATTATCCTTGGATGTGCATTGTTGATTGCTTATTGGGGTGCGTGCGCGTGGGCGATGACCGCAACTGTGGTGGGCGGGCTAGGGGATTGGCCGCTCACGTGGTGGGCCGACGTGCTTGTTTTTCTTCAATGAGTGATACAGTGATTGACCTTCGCCTCTTTTCTTTGGTGAGAATCGGTGGTTGACTACTGTCGGGATGACCGCTTGGGTGCCATAGGGAATTCAAAGGGAATTCCCCAGTCGAAGTATGCGTCGTCGTTTGGTAGACATCATGTTCTTTGGTATTGGTAAGCTGTTGTGTGAACCCTAGAAGAGTCATCTTGTACCTGCGAGGTAAAATGGATGCCTTGGTGATAGCAATTTAAATATCGGTAAGTTCATCGTGCATGTTTTGAACTGTTGGAAGGCGAATAGAGCGAATGGGAGTTTCTAATGCCAGTTGCGCTATGTGTTCGCCGTCGCTTGAAGAATCTGGTCCATGTTCATGTTTTTGTTGTTGAGATGCTGTGGATCCAACATTTGTCAAGTTCTTGTTGTCGGAGAAACGATGAGGTTGAATGAAATGTTCGTATTTGGGGGTTGATTGCTAGCAGTTGTCCTGATCTCGCGATGCCATTGTGAATTATGGGGTTTGTCCCTTGTGCTGGATTGTGTTGTTGAGTTGTAAGCTGGAGAATTGCCCGTGTTTGGAATGATGTTTCTGTTGGTGCCGAAGTTGTGGCGAATGATGACGTATTGAAATCGCTTCTGCTTCTTTGGAGTGGTTGTCGGATCCGTAGGGGCGTGATGTCCCCAGTGTGTCCGATTGTAGCATGTCCTTAAACGGCTCTATGGGCTCGTCATTAGCTCTGATGTTGACTGCGATTGGCTGGTGAGATGTAACCCCCTTGGGGTTTTCATGTTGTTGTAGATTCGACTTTAAACTTTGGTAGCCGTTGGGTGATCTTTGATGTTCGTGCTTGACTTTGTACTTTGGTAGCCGTTGATATCACTTTGGGCTCATGTCTTTTGACGCACGGCTTTGGACCTTGGTAGCCGTAATGAAAACTTTGGTCTTCATGTTGTTAGATGTTCGACTTTGGGCCTTGGTAGCCGTAATGGAAACTTTGGTCTTCATGTTGTTAGATGTTCGACTTTTGGCCTTGGTAGTCGTCGATAAATCCTTGGCATTATTGTGCTTGTAGATTTATAATGTCATGCTTTGTCCCTCCCGTTCGAGGAGCCATGTTGAAGAATTAAACCTCGGAAGGAAAATCGAGAGAATGTTTGGATTAGTATCATGTAACAGTGTAATCGATGCATGATAAGTTTATGATGTTGTTTAATCACACTCGTGTATGTATGCAATTACAAATGAAATGCAATAATGCAATGAAACAATTACTGTAAATGATGTGGAAATTCGAAAGCTGCAATTAGGCAGACACTCATGTGGTTGCTCAAAGGTATGATTTCAATAAGCGGTAACAGTAAGTAGGGGTATAAGAGAAATGAGGTTTCTTGAAGCCCGCTGTAATAAACCCAATCCAACTGCAAAAACGAATAATGTAAGTTTTCATTTTATCGCAAACAAAGGCGTACCTGACACCTGTCCCTGTACATGTAGTAGCCACTCAGTAACAAAGAAATGCACGTGTGGCGTCTGGTACCTATAGTGAGCAATCAATTCTAGACTCTCGGATGAAGGCTTCTAAACCTCCCTCGGACAAAGGGAGGCCGAGCCCCGGCCAAAAACCACGCCGCAAAGAGCAGTAGGCTGGGCCTCTCGGTGACCCCCTAAAAATCCTAGCCCTAGGTTCGGGCACTCCTAGACATGCTTACTAAGCGGAAAACAAACACAACCATGAGGGTAGACAAAGGACACCGAGCCAAGCAATGACATGCGCAAACAAGAACTCCTCTCCGCATGTGGATTAAAAATGTAAGAGCGTTCGAAAGGAATCCACATGCAGAGTCCCCAGCGGAGTCGCCATCCGGGATGTACGCGCGACTTCCGGCCTAGCACGCGCGTGGTGGTTCGAACGACCCGAGGATTCTGGCCCGCTCCCCAAGGCCCAACTGGTCGACGTCACGACTCGAGCATCGGACGCTGCGGAAGGGAATTAGGTGATCCCTCCCTAGGTTCCTAACTGGGCCTGCTCGGGCCCTCGCCGACCGTCTCTGTTTTCCTAAGAGTCGGCGGGCGAAAGGCGGAGCATGATCCGAAGAAGGAACTTTCGGGAGAAATCGGGAGCGGCTCGTGTCGCCTTCACCCATCCAAAATGGCTCCGTAAAATAAAGTATTATCGTTTAACCTAGATAAACTATACGGAGTCGCCACCAACTTAGTTTTGAAAACTGGTTTAAGTCGGAAAACTAGAGTAGGATTCGGAGATTCCTATTTACTAACTCTTACATTCTAACATGCGAAAAAGGAAGTGGCGTTTACTCCAAAAGATTTGCTTTTGTTTAACGGGTGTTGAACCTGATCCGGGCATAACTCCGGACTCATGTCAATGTTTTACGGGGGTTGGACCCGATTCGGGCTTTTGGGCCCGAACTCGTATTTGTTGATAGCAAACAACATGCGACAATAAACCTATGAGTCTAAGGCATGCGGACAAGCATAAACAATTATTGAGATCAAAGGGGGCGGGGAAGGATGGTGATCGTGGGCCTATGCACTTGGGCCCACGACCCGTTATATGAAAATAAAAAAGCAGGAGGCCCGCACCTCCCTCATGTACCTGTGGATTGCCGGGATGGCATGTCATCGGCTAAGCTCGTCAGTTGGGGCCGTTTTTCTGAAGCCTCCACCGCGGTCGAACTCCACGTGTCGTCATGTCTTGAGCACCGTCTACAGGGACTCCTTCTAGGTGTGTTGAAGTTGACCAACGACGTTGATGGTCAACGGGTACCGAAGGGTTGCCTCGCCTCGGGATGGCTCGAGGAAGAAGAAGGACGCCGGGGAGTCCGTTAGAATGCTGCCTTGGAGCACCATGCTTGGGTTGTGGCTGTGGCAGGAGGCAGTGTCGTCGGAGAGAAGGGTGTCGGCTGGTCGTGAGGTTTTGGCTCGTCAGCACTTGAGAGAAGGAGTCCTTGGCTCAGGTTTCTACGTGTACGTCGGGAAGAGTTAGCCTCCGGCATTGATGTGTAGGGAGGAGGAGTTGGCCTCCGATTCCCAGTGAAGCCTCCGGTTCCCTAGAGGATAGGACAAACGTCTAGGAGGAGGGACCTCTATGTGTCCTGATTCTCTGATTCGAGATTTTTTTTCTGATTATTTTTTTTGTCTTGATAATTGTCTGAAGGAAGAAAGGGAGGCTTTGGCTCTGGGGAATTTCAGAGATCCTAGGAATCTCTGTTTTTTTTTTTAGTGTGTCACTTTCTGATAATCGTCTGATTGGTTGTTTCTTTTTTTGTTTTTTTGCAGACTGGGTATGTGAACGGGATTGTGTCTAGGTTCATCGAGACAAAGAAGGTAAGAGATGGGAAACGGGATATTTTCTTTTTTTTGGGGGGTGATTATAGCCTGTGAAAGTGAGGAATTAGATGGAAAAAAATCTCCCCCTAAAATTTCGGATTGATTGAAAATTTTTTTATATTTTATATTATCTAAAATTTGGGGTATTACATATTTGATCCTTGAAATGCATACTTTTTTAATTCACGAAAGAAAATCTTAAAATGAAGAAGATATTAATACTGAGATATAAGGAATGGTTCATATGAATTGACTAGAAAAAAGAATAATCAACCATAACATAAATTTAAGAAGGTGAATTTCAAGCAATTATGCGACATATAGAATATATAGGAGAATTTCAAGCAATTATGCCATTAGTTAAATTTCTTTTTTTTGAAATACGCTCGGGAATTTTGGAATTCGTACATTACGGCACTTTAGTTACGACTTTGTTTGAAGGAAGTCACTACCTAAAATACTGACTTGAGTCTTCTGGAATGAAAGGGCTAATTCAAGTAATAATTTTATAGTACTTGATCAAATCATATAAAATCGCTACTTCAACGAGCGACTTCGTTTATTAAAAAATTAATGATAAACCTTAGCATATTTCCTTCCAATTTTATTTGTCCATTTGTTTTATATAGAAGAAAGTTGCTTCTTCCAAAAAGTAACGATTACCCTTGGAATCCTTCTAATTTTATTTGCCCTTCATTTTTTAATGAAGAAAGTCGTACCCGAAGTAGAGACTTTCTTCTTATTAGATTGAACATTGCCATTTGGAGAAACGATTTTTTTTATCTAATCATCAACCAAAAAATACCTACTTCAAGTAGCGATTCTAGTCACCGTAAGTCAGTAATTTTATGAAACAAAATCGTTACTTGAAGTAGCGACTTAAGAGCAGTAATAGACGAATTATAAAACCTGAACCATATTTCACAAAGTTTTTTAAAATAACTGTACAAACAAACATTCATCCTAATATATATCAAGCAAAAGCAAATCCTGTTGCCTCCCATAATCCCTACCAAATCATCGATTTCATTGAAGCAATCGTGAGAAAATATACCCTCTTAAAGTTCTTGTAGGGAAAGTAGAATAAGTATAAGTTATTAATTACTTTCGGTATTTTAAGAACCTGAGTTATGCTGCTTTAGTTACTGTATATGTAGTCATAGAATTGATCCAAGGTTGGAACATCATGTTGTAGGCCATCTAGGTGTTCGATAAAAACGACGTTTCATAACATTCTTCAATTTGTTCGAACTTGGAAATATGCATTTCTTTTTGTCCGACATATTAGTTTATAGAAATGTCCGAGTTTATCTCCTTACAGTTCAAGAAGTCTATGTAAGTTAAGACTCGTTATTGTACGTGTACCCTCCGGCCTAGTACGCACGTGGCGGTTCGGACGACTCTCAGATCCGGGCGCGCTCCCCCAGGGCCGAATCCGATCGGCGTCACGACTCGAGCGTCGGACGCTGTGGAAGGGAATTGGGTTGGTCCCTCCCTTGGTTCCCGAATGGGCCTGCGGGTCATTTCGCCCTCCTTAGAGGTGACAGGCGAAAGGCTGCGTTAAGGCCTCATTTGGAAGCTTTTGGAAGGACTCAGGGAGCGGCTCGTGTCGCCGTTACCCATCCAAAATGGCTCCGTAAAAATGGGTGTTGTTTAACCTAGATAAACTATACGGAATCGCCACCGACTTAAGTTTGAAACCTGGTTTAAGTCGGAAAAACCAAAGTAGTTTGGGGATTCCCATTTACTAACTCTTACATTCCCGTTAACTTTTGGTTAACGGGTGTTGGACCCGATTAGGGAATGACTCCGGACTATGTCAATGTTTTATGGGCGTTGGACTCGATTCAGGCTTTTTGGGCCCAAACTCATGTGTGTTGGTTTAACAAGCAGCATGCGACGATAAAGTCCTAAAGCCCAACAGCATACACCTCAACCACAGATCAATAATTTAGATCAAATGGAGCAGGGAAGGGTGGTGATCGTAGGCCTATGCACTTGGGCCAACGACCCGTTACTTGTGGAAATAAAGAAAAACGGGAGGCCCGCATCTCCCTCATGTACCTGAGGCTCGCCGAGATGGATTTACATTGGCCGAGCTCATCAGTTGGGGCCGCTTTCGAGACATGCTTCCACCACGAGTTCTCCCGCGCGCCTCTAGTCTTCGAGCTTCGTTTTGCCGAACTCCCGTGAAGCTCGGATGAATTTCATGCAAATCAAATCAAAGGGGCGTTGTGTAGCCCGTTGATGTCGATCTTCCGTGATGTCGGAAGATAACGGGGTGTTGTGTGGCCTTTTGATGTTGATCTTCCGTGATGTCAAAAAATGATGTTCCTTGGTAATGATTTCCTTGTTGTTTTACATCGAATGCAAAGGAAAGGAGAGATATGTGCAAAGCCTTAGTATCGATTAAATTTGAACGAAATTCAATCGAATTAGATAAGTAAGGTATGACACCGTTTGAGGGTGGGGAATCGAGTCAACTTGTGATCTTTAGAGAATATCCAAAATAAATGGCTAGAGAGGTTCCATGTCCAGTCCGTTGATCCATACATGTTATGAATCCTACGAGAGTGTAGGAATATCGAAAGTTGAATGTTCGAAACATATTACCAAAGAGACAAATATAAGTAGTTATGCCATCGAAAGGATAAGAAGCTAACCATTCATATAAGTAAAAAGATTAATGACAAGCATTTTTGTCAAATTTGACAAAAATCTAGTGGTGGGATCCTATTCCATGAAGCAAAGAAAAGTTTAGCTAATCTTCGAACGTTTACTCGAATTGTGACAAACGGACGATGATAAAAAAATTCATAACTTGCCGTAAACTTCTCTAAAATTTGTGAAATTTTACCAGAAGCTAGAAAACTTAAGTCTCATCCATCATGTAAAATTTTAATAAAAAATAACATGTGGTGTGCTGCCAGTAAAGCAATGAGTGGTAGCTGTTCAAACTGGACATGTTCCAGTCGGACAGCTTACAGGGGTGAGATTGACCCCGTTGACCCTGTGCTGAAGTTGCTCAAAATGAGAAATGTAAAACCATAAAAGTTGTAAAGGATTGAATATTCTAACTCTAGGTTTCAATTTCAATCCATTCAGAGTTCAGATGGGCAAGTTATGCCTTCTGGAGCACAGGCTACTCATCCTGCCGCTGGAAGGCAAGACGCCAGGGAGGACCTTGGCTTCCCTGAATGTTTTGACCGACCAGATGGACCCGAATGTAAAAGCTTAAAAACATCAAACTTGTGGAAAACTAAAATATGCTTCTAGAGACACAAATTTCATAAAATTCCAATGCGTGATGTGAATTGTACATAATTTGCTTTGCAGCAGTACTTTTCTGCTACAGGGTGCAATGGCGTTTTTGTGTCCGCTACACTCCGCTAATGATTTGACCAGATTTTGTTGCTTGAATGAATGTTTTTGAACATAAAAGATTTAGACCGATAAAAGAGGTACCCAATGAAATAAATTTCAGGTGAAATGGAGGCTTGGTGTTAAAGTGTGTCCAGAAAATCGAGTCAGCATTCCTGCTTGTGTGCAGACCGAGGCTAACTCACAGTCCAACTTTCAATGGACGAAACTCATCCTAAGAGGTCTCGAATGAAGAAGTTCAAAACACGAAAGTTTTAGATAACTTTAAAGGAAAGTGATACCAAGTGGTTTCATGCAGATCCAAGCTGTACATACAAAGTTATGTCAAACGGAGTGCGACTGCCGCCTCGCGGATGCACGAAACAGGTCAGTTTTACTCGTCGACATTCAAGGAAAAAAAACGTCGGTTAAACACGTTTGTTTGGGGAAGAGGTCAAAATGAACGTTGTTCCTCACTTGGAGTCTAAAATCAGCTCAATCCATGTACTGAACGAAGAGTTATGTATAAAAACACGAAGCAGTGACAGCAACGAAGTTCCAGCAGGCATATGTCTCAAGAATCAGTCATAATTCAAGCTACGCATGCTCGATTTAGATGCATAAGCTATCCACACGACCAGGAACGAGAAAGGAAGAGGATAGACCTGACTAAGCTCGATTCTGTCGCTGGACGGAAGAGCAGCGCTTCCCAAAATTGAACTGCGATGTCATGATTCGCAATTTCCAGTTTCGGACCATTCCGAAATCGTGAATAACGGTGTGTTCATGCAAATTGACACTAAAAACACGAGTAGACAGAATGCGGTAAGTATAACCGATGTCATGGGTGTTCGTTTAGTGAGTTAAACAAGTGAGAGGATGTCTCACCGAGGGGTTACCTCGCCTCTTGGATGGCCTGAGGAGAAAAAGGAACGTTGAGGAATCCGCGAAGGAGGTCGCCATGGAACTAGTGGCCGCTAGGAGTGGCCGTTAGGGGAATCGATTATTGCTGGGGCGGCATAGCTGTCTCTTTGGGCAGCTATGGTTATCCTACACAAGTGAGCAAACACGTTCAAGCGTAAAATAGCTTCTTGCGGTACTGGTGCAGCCGCGGGAAGCAGGGATGAGGATACGGGGTTGTTTTCTTCGTGGTCGTCGTCAACTCTCATCATTACCACCACCGTTTGAAACGTCAAGAGGCGCAACGGGGATCGATGGTGTTGAGGATTTATTTGTTTGCTGAAGCAGATGTTCTCGGTTATAGCCGTCGGAAGTCGAGCTTGAGTCGGTGACGAGGGGTTTCTGCCGGTGGGGGCTGAACCTACCTTGGAGGTTTTTTTGCTGGCCCCAAACGAAGGGGATGCTGGTGCAGAATTTTTGGGTAAGGATTTCCCATGGAAAATTTTCTCAGTGGGAACGAATCAATCCCCATAGGTCCACGAATCAATCTCCTTCCCTTTGAGTTTTATTTGTATAAAAGAAGATGTTTTTTTTTTCAAAAAAGAAGAAATTCTTTCTCTAAGTAATCGGGTGATTAGCTTTTGGGGCGAAATCGTTGGTGGGGCTGTCGTCTGGGAAAAGTCAATTTTCCTTTTTATCGCACTCTAACCTTTCTAAAGATTTTTATTATTATTTTATCATTCCTCACCCTCTACAGATTTTTTATTTGATTTTATTTATTTATTATTTCCCATGTGACGCCCAAAAGAAAGAAAATCCCCCAAATTAGGCGATAAGGATACGGGGCGGAGATCGTTGTATAAGATTGGGAATAAAATAAATGAATTTCATAATTATATAAAAGTGAAAATGAGAAATGGGTTTAGGATAGGCTTTGTCCTTTTTGTTAGCCCAAAATGGAGGTTAGACTAATATTTATGAGCTTAGGCTATTTTATTTTGGATTGGGATGGCGTAATGGGCTAACAATAGTGATTTCTAGCCTGCGAAATAATTTGAGGTATTATGTTTATACTCGTGATCTCTAATCCTCCAACAATATACGAACAACCGCCGTAAGACATAATATGGTATCAACATAGGGAGTTGGGTTCATAATGTTCCATATCTTGTTTGATGTATTATTTCGACTTCGAGTCTTACAAATGGAAACGAAACGGAAAATATTACTACCACTACACATAAAAGCGTTCCAGCATACGTAGTCGGGTTCTTAATGTTCCATATCTTGTTTGACATATTTTGTCGAGTTTGAGTCTTACAAATGGAAACAGAAAATATTGCTAGGAGGTTTTGCCATAAATAGACCCGCCCCCCTTCACTAGGAAGCCAACCCCAAGTTAAAGAAAATCAGACAAAGCCTACTAATAGTCAAAACCAGTTGAGAAGACAATGGCGAGTACCGGCAAGTCGGCAACTCTCTTCTTGCAAGTCCTCTTTGCGCTTGCACTCCTCCTCCCAACTTCCATGGCCAGGAGCAACTTCCACGGCTGTAAGCCCTTGCTTCCAGTTCTTTCTCTTTGGTTCTAGAGCCAACTGTTTCTCACCATTGTTTTGGTCATCTGTCATTCGCGGCAATTGGAATGCAGTTGGGGAACAAAAGTTGAAGTTTCCCAAGCAGTCTTCGTTGAAGTGTAACACGGTGCACGGTGTGCAAGATGGAGAAACATGCTTCCTAATAGCAAAGCAGTTTGGCCTGACGACCGCAGAGTTCGTTGCCATCAACCCTAATGTCGTCTGCAAGAAGCTCTTCGTCGGTCAGTGGGTCTGCGTTGATGGCGAAACAACAAACTAATAATCCTATCCAATCCGATCGTGTGGCATCGAGTTCCTTGTTGCTTTCAATAAGGGAGGGTGTTTTGGGTTCTTGAAAAAGATGACCTTTCCCCAGCCATTACAAAAACCCTTTTATGTTGAACTTCCTTTTCATGTTGTCGTCCACTTGGCGTGTTTCCAATGGGAGTAAGGTTTACTTTCCTCCCATCTTCTCGATGTAATGGAAATATAATTTTCTCTTCCAATCTGAAGTCCAGTTCGCGAGTTTATTCTTGCAGTCCAGTCCACAACGTTATCCTGCGCTCATTGACATTTTGTGCTACAAAAAATATATATTCTAAGTAAACACGTTTGGTTTTTCGAACTTCCTTATATTTATGGACGTTTTCTTATCAATTAAATGTCAAAATATTTTCAAATAAAAGTGTTTAATTTATAAATTAGATATTTTTTTAATTTTAAAAAATCATAAATTTAGGACTTCTTTATAGAAAAATGTCTAAAATAATCGAAAGCCTTTATATGTGTCCGACAAATACGAATGAGAATGACATTTTTCCAAAAATTTCTAAAATTGTATTCATTTTCAGTTGAAAATTTTACAAATTTTCAAATTGGAGGGTGTTAGTGTTTCAATTGAAATTTTTTATTTTTTGGCTCTAAGTTTGCGTGACAACCTTTTAATTCAAATGTTTAACCTTTCTGTTTTTAAAATTTTCAATTATATATAGGTTAGGTAATCTTTCCTCCATCTTCACATTGTCATTTCTTTTTGTAAGTCGCTCCTATTAAGCAATTTGTTGTAGTGTGTAAGGATTTGTAACCGGGTCGCTTATATTCCCCGGTCGCTCGGCATTTCGATCGACTGTGGGCGTGCGTGAATAATTATGCAGGGATTAATATAAGACTTGGTACCGGAAGTGCTGTGTCTAAAGCCAAGTTTAATGGCCCCGTAAAAACTATTCATCAGGGAATGGTCTCAAAATACAGCTCACGAGATTGTCATTGTAGTGTTTATTTCGTATCTTTTCTGTTGCTACATATGACAAATCTTGTTAGAATAATATTTCTTATTACAAGATCCCTAGGGAGAAACTAGCAGGAGGAGGCCACCCCCTTATTGGAATCTAGAAAGTTTCAGCTTAAATTTGACTTTCTACGACTAACATGATCCAGGAGCGGAAGGTTAAGATTATGGGATTCACAAAACCTTGGTTTA
Source organism: Melastoma candidum (assembly GCA_023653495.1). Classification (NCBI taxonomy): domain Eukaryota; kingdom Viridiplantae; phylum Streptophyta; class Magnoliopsida; order Myrtales; family Melastomataceae; genus Melastoma; species Melastoma candidum. The sequence goes on from CM042885.1 coordinate 6,048,638, forward strand.
TCAAAGAATCCTAAGCAAACCGCCTGAAAAATCATGTTTGAGGAATCGATGCCTGAACTATAATATCAAGTATAGTCCTGAGGGGTTGCTGCACTAACGAAAGGTTGTTGAAGAATGAGAAAGGTTTCCGCATTCACGTTTCTACAGATTTGATCATTCGAAACTTGATCTATGAAGTCTACTCCAGAAGGTACACGTAGCAGTATAATGTTGGTACAGAACCTTAAAGGTTTATATACTAGCGACCAATAATTAACCAAAGCTTGACTTGTGGGTACAACTCTAGAACCTAAAGGAAAACAATATAGACAAGAGTTCGGTGTAGAACATTAAATGTTTTTGTGCAGTTGAGTTTCTATGATTTCCTTTGGTTAAAGGATTTTGCAGAATGATCAATTTGAGAAGTAGTTAGTCAGAATGTGTTGATATAATCTGGTTTTGATGATGACAAAGGTTATGTATTGCTAATGTGTTATTTAAGTGTACAGAAGAACAGGGCTTCGGGTGTAGAAGCTGGTCTCTGTCATTCGTGCAATACATAAAAGAGTTATGTGGAGTACTTCAACAGGGGAAACGATCTAGCCATCAGAAATGGAGTTCTGAGGATAAGATCTACTATCGAATCCACTATCTCTGTTATGGAGATGAGCATCTGTGTCACAGTTGCTATAACTCTCCTTGCTGGAGTACTTGCTATGGTTTACAGAATGGTATTCTGTGAGTGACGATTTCCTTCTTGGAGATTGTCCTATATGCGAGCACGTGAGATATTTATCTCACACAGGATCACGTCTAGGTTCATCTTTGGACCTTAAGTTATTTGGAAATATTTATTTCCTTAACTAACGTGATCTTATGTTTACGTAATTTGGCAATGACCTTATCAGGATAAGATCTCCCTATATGGTGAGAATAATTCTACGAAGGGAATGTTTTCATATTATGGAAACTTATAATCCCAATGCCAAATTCGTATGAGAAAGAGTGCTGGTTCTGCTGTCGCAGCAAACAGCTTCTGAGCAGAAGTCGTTATCTCTTATTGAGCGATCACTTTGTTTTATTATTATCTAACGTAACTAAGGGTAATGCTTTATGCTTTTGGAAGTTTTCCCACAGGATTAAATCAAGGAGAATATGGCAAGTGAATCAACTAGCCGTTGGGATTGATTGGGAAACTTCGTTCTACGGACAAGCTTAAGTGCAAGTGTGAAGCAACGATTCCAAGTCGCCGTTCTACCAAAAGCTTACTAGAATCCTTGTGCCTTCACCGTTGCAAAAGCTGAGAGCGTCCGTCGTGCATTCACCGAGCCGATCACCGCTGACAGAGAGCGTCTTCTGTAACTGCAGAGAGTTTGTGCTGTAGTTGCTAATCTTGTCTCGTGCAGGTTGTTAGTCACACAGGTTGTGTGCAAGGGCAGGTGGTAGCCGTCAAGCCACGTTTGGGCGGGTGGTAGCCGTTAAGCCACGTTTGGGCGGGTGGTAGCCGTTAAGCCACGTTGGGCAGGAGGTAGCCGTTAAGCCTCGTTGGGCAGGTGGTAGCCGTCAAGCCACGTTGGGCTCAGTGAGTAGCCGGAGTCAGACACGTTGCGTGCGGGTTGTGTTAGACACGTGATAACGTGCAATTTGTTAGTCACATTTCTGGCAGAAGTGTGCATCTGTAAAGTCCCACATTCCAATCATAGTGAATACGCCCTGCTTGGGTGAGAGCTGGGAGAGTGGACGTAGGCATTGTTTGCAGAACCACTATAAATCTTTGTGTCTTACACAAAAGATAACTTGTCTCAGAACTGGGAATCTGTTTATCAGATCCGGGAATCTGTTTATCAGATCCAGCCTCTGTGACCTAACAGAACCACGCTTCTGTGAGCGAAAAAGTGTCATAACTCTTACGGCACTAATTCAACCCCCCCTTCTTAGTGCAATCCTATACCAACAGAATGTAAAAGAGACGTATAGATTTAAAATGGTTCGGGTAATAGCCTACGTACACTTTACACCCTTATAAAATAAGGTAAGGTACAAAGGCTCCTTCACGGGTATAAAATGTTACAGAAGGTACATAAACTCTTCTGTAGAAAGTAACAAAGAATGTATAAAGACTATTCAAAAATAGGATAATGCAGAAAAAAAAATTAACGAGTAACACGTAACAATTTCTCTATTTGAGCGGCAACTCTCTGTCATAGACAAAGTCAAGTTAGTAAAAATATGACAAATAACAAGCATATGGTTTTTTAAGGTAATGCAATTTCTTTTTGGTCCAAAATCAATGTCATGTGGTCGGGAAATAATTTTCAAAATTTTCAAGAAATTATATGTGCTTGTAATGGAAGAAAAAAAAAACTTAAAAGTCCTGAAAAATTTAGTGTGTAGTATAATTGATTTATTTAATCGTGTACCATAAACTCCTTCCCAAGATATTTTTTTTTTCTTTCATTCGTCTAATGTCTTGGTTGGAAGCCTTAAAATTCCGTTTCTGTTCATGGATTTTTGCTGTTGATGATGTTTTTAATATTTAGGAACTATAATAATTTTGTGAACTTCATGAATTTCATTTTTTTTTACTTAAAAAAAATAAGAGTTATTTTATATTTGGGACGAATTTCTTTAAATTAGCCTACATCAAACTTTAGTGATGCGTTTGGATACATTTGAAAGCGATGGGAAGGAAAAGGAAAGGTTTGATTGATTGGGAGAAGGGTTTCTTCGGGGAGGCTTGTTTTCCACTGTTTTCCATAGTTTCCAAACATAAACAGCTTTATTTCTGACTATCTAGGATGATCTCTTACCACTGAGAAAGTAATTGTTTATTAAAAATATTATTTGGATGCGTGTTGTTCTTGGTCTTGAACGGGTTAATGAGTCGGTGACGTACGTTCAACGGGTTAAATTAACAATGAGTCGTAGCAAAAGCTTTAAAATGAGAGCTGCTCGACGATTTCAACTTCTAGTTTCTTTAAACGATGTTGTAAGCACAGGCTACGAGTGGCCTCTTTCACGTCCTCGAGGAAAAGCAATCTAGGGAGAGGATTCCTTCGTTGTTCAACTTGAAAGGTTGTTTCTCGATGAGTATGGTGCCTTTTTGTGGTGAATGTTTGTGGTTGAAGTTCTTTAGTAATTGTCACTTAGGTTTTGTTTTCATTTTTAGTATGGTGATTTTTGCTTTTCCGAATGGTTCGACAAAGTTATCCTGATTCGCTAGAAAGAAGTAACATTGCATTTGGTCGAGACAAAGAATTTGTTAGAAAGTAAGGTTAAAATGATACAAAAGAGGAAAAATCCTCAATGGAAGATCTAGCGATAAAGCTTGAGGATAAGGTGATCAAGTACAAGAAGATGCAACCATCTTCTATGCTAGAAAATCGTGCAAATCAAGTGATGATAAAAAAACTAAATAGAGATTTAAAGTTGATGACTTATATTATGGCGGTGTTTCTTAATTTTCTTGTGTATATTTAATGTGTAATAATAGCATTGCAGCTTGTTGTCCCTTAGTGCTTTGAGAAAAAATATAATGAAATGTACGACCCAAACACGATCTCTCAAAGTTCTCCTGGTAAGGGAATTTTTTTAATAGGGATGTTACTATTTCTGGAAACATAGTTTAAGGGCTATGCTCATAAAGCCCATTTGCATATTTTAAGGGCTTTGTTCATACTTGTTTTTTGGGCAATTTTAGTATTAATATACGAGATTTAGAATGAGTTTTAATAGTATCATATTATTTTGAATCACTTTAAAAGAAAGAGTTATAAAACTTTTAAAAATCATATTATTTTATTTATGAGACTCTTTTAACATTACGCAACTTGTGTCCACTTAAAAAAAGCTCAAATTTGGCGGGATAAAATCATCGGACTCAGATAGTAGATTTCACACTTTACAATAACACGTGTTAGATAAAAACCACGTCTGATAACATTCTTCATTTTGCCCGAACTTGCGATATACCATTCTTTGTCCGACTTTGGCTCCTCGCTGTTCAAGAAGTCATTTAAGCCTCGTTATACTCGTGATCTCTAATCCTCCAATAATATACTAACCACCACCACTAAGACATAAAAGCGTTCCGCCATACGTAGTTGGGTTCTTAATGTTCCATATCTTGTCCGACATATTTTGTCGAGTTTGAGTCTTACAAATGGAAACAGAAAATATTGCTAGGAGGTTTTGCTATAAATAGACCCGTCCCCCTTCACTAGGAAGCCAACCTCAAGTTAAAGAAAATCAGACATAGCCTACTAATAGTCAAAACCAGTTGAGAAGACAATGGCGAGCACCGGCAAGTCGGCAACTCTCTTCTTGCAAGTCCTCTTTGCGCTTGCACTCCTCCTCCCAACTTCCATGGCCAGGGGCAACTTCCACGGCTGTAAGCCATTGCTTCCAATTCTTTCTTTTTGGTTTTAGAGCCAACTGTTTCTCACTAATGTTTTCGTCATCTGCCATTCGCGGGAATTGGAACGCAGTTGGGAAAGAAAAGTTGAAGTTTCCCAAACAGTCGTCGTTGAAGTGTAACTCGGTGCACGGTGTGCAAGATGGAGAAACATGCTTCCTAATTGCAAAGCAGTTTGGCCTGACGACCGCAGAGTTCGTTGCCATCAACCCTAATGTCGTTTGCAAGAAGCTTTTTGTCGGTCAGTGGGTCTGCGTTGATGGCGAAACAACAAACTAATAATCCTATCAAATCCGGTCGTCTTGCATCGAGTTCCTTGTTGCTTTCAATAAGGGAGGGTGTTTTGGGTTCTTGTAAATTATGACCTTTCCCCAGCCACTACAAAAATCCTTTTATGTTGAACTTCTTTTTCATGTTGTAATCAACTTGGCGTGTATTTCCAAGTGGTGTAAGGTTTACTTTCCTCCCATCTTCTCGATGTAATAGATGGTTTTGCAATATAATTTTCTCTTCCGAGCTGAATTCAGGAGTTCAATCATCAATGTTCTCCCACTCCACTCCGCAACATTATTCGTCGCTCATTGACATTTCGTGACACTACAACATATATGCTAACTAAACACGTTTGGTTTTTCAATCTTCCTTATATATCTATGGTCGTTTTCAGATAAATAAGATGGCATAAGATTTAAAATTCAAAATATTTAATTAATAAATTGGATATTTTTTCAGGTAAAATGTCATTATTGATTTATGTATTTCTTAAAAAATCATGAACTTAGGACTTTTGTTTTAATAAAAAAAAATGACTAAAATCGTAGGAAACCTTTATATGTGTCCAACAAATAAGAATGAGCATAACATTTCCGCCTAAAACCACTAAAAGTATTAAATTTTTACAATAATTTGGAGGGTGTTGTGTTTCAATTTGAAAATTTTAATTTAGCGTGACAACCTTTTAATTCAAATTTTGAACTCTTATGTATTTAAAAAATAATAATTCAATTCTATATGAGTTGGATCATCTTTTTTTTGTAAGTCGCTCCTATTAAGCAATTTGTTGTAGTGTGTAAGGAATTGTAACCGGGTCGCTTAAATTCCCCGGTCGCTCGGCATTTCTACCGACTGTAGGCGCGCGCGAATAAATTATTATGCAGGGATTAACCTAGGAAACATATGGTCACTCCTAAAAGATTTCCTAAAGATCTTAAGTCTAAAAAAAATTTAAAATAAAATAAAATAACCTAAGAATTAAAATGAGTAACTAATTTATGCTCTATCTCTTCAAATCATATTATTGACCAAGATTTCGTAATGGGAAAGATTTTGCACAGATTGACGAAGGTCGCGTCCTTCCTGGAGACGTATATGTATTTCTATACTCTGTGATGCGCTGGTCCCGGAAGGTTGCGTCCTTGATATTGGAGGACACATCTTCAGCTATTATGTGAATGTTGGCACTTTATCATTTTTCATTCCTTTTCCATTTGTCCATCTCTTCATTTTCCTACACCAAATCAATATAAGTCTGACATGCATTAACTAATTTCCAATTAATCTCAAAATAAACTTAAAATCTAATAAAATAACAAAATCCGACGTAGCACTAAACTAAAATAAAAATAAGATAAAAACCAGAAAAACTACAAAAACCGACTTAGCCTTGTAAAGCCCCATTAAGAGTACCAAATAATTTTACTTTCATAGAGTTATCACTCTTCTTCTAATCTTCACGCTCTCACCTCATGTCGTTCTCGTGAACTGCATCGCGGAGATGGACTCTCAAGATTCAGTTGGATGAATGGAGATGGACATCCCTTGGATGCCTCCAAACTATAAAGTAGCGCACATTTTGCTGGCTGGGGATAACATGCTTCGTCCTAGCCGAGTAGTTTAACCTGACATTAGACAAGTAACTTGCAATCAACCCTAACATTCTCTTCGACGAGCTCCAGATTGGTCAGACGATCTGCATCGTGCCATGAGTAGCAAAGTAACCGTCCAATCCTATTATTTTATAGGCATCATTTATAATATCTTATTATTTTGTAGTTATATCTTTACGTACCCATCGAGATAGCGAAGCTTCATGGGGTGTAACGAGGAAAGGAACAAACCCATTTATTATATTTCCACCATTTCCGGTATTTGGTTGGTTCATTTGGAATTGATCGCGCTTGCGGAAACATTCGAAAGCGTGTCCAAAAAGATATTCTTAGTGTTTCCTCTTTCATTGATGCTTTTCGCTTTGGTGACACCTATTTTTGTAGACACCCAATTATATTCCCAGTATTTTTTTTCATGTTGTTGTTTATATTAGTTAGATTTTGCAAAATCAAAACACGTATGGTTTCTATAAATTAAAATTAAAACATTACATTTGAAACAACCAATAGTGATTTTAATGAGTTTCGTCGAGCTCGGAGACCATCTACCCAAACTCGGCCCGAATAATAATTTATCGGGCCCGAGCTCAAACTCGAGCCTGATTTGACTCTATTTTGTCTATCCCGGGTTTGAACCCGTCCAAATATATTAAGGCCGAGCTTGAGACTGAGTGCAATTCGATCCCAAACCTTTTCAAAAATTTTCCAATGAAGGAGAAATCAAATTGACTATCATAAAAAAATGGAAATCAAATCAATTAAAAAAGAAAACGAGGGGAGCAGGAGGAGGAAAGGGGAAGATACTGTGTGCGTTTGACGGATTCGTAGGTCCAAGATTCGACTTGACTATTGATCTCGCTTGTCGAAGGCGGCAAATTAATTACTCTCACAAACCTAACTAACTTGTAGATAAGGCAAGTAGAGGTCGTTCCCACAGAGAATCAACAGAGAAAAATTCCTAACGGTCGCACGTTTAGCAATTTCGAGGTCAAGTCAAACAAAATTGAATTGAGAGTAAAACTGAAAAAGAGAGTGCAACTAACGATGATTAAATCAATTAATAAAAGCCTAGGACTATCAATTTCCCCTAACGAATTATCTAACTCGTTCCTTCCTTTATCCAGTTATCAAATTCTTAAGTTACTAACCTAGGGTTCGTATATCTCTTTACGCCTCTCCCGAGTGCTCTAAAGACGTATTCCCTGTATCGAGCTAATCACTCTATTCCTAGGCAATTAACTAGTGGGAACCCATTATGCAACAACCCTAAATGGCCACCTAAGGCAATCAGGTATATTCCTATCCTTCTCGCTAATTAGCTCCGTTTTCCAACGTGACGCTAACTTAGGCTATTCAATCCACGGCTTAACCTAAACAACTTTTCCAAGCTCGAATAGGTCTCCAGTTCAAATTAATTGGTGATCAGGCAATTAACCGCGTTAAGATCAAGATTGAATAAGTAACAACACGAATTCGCATAACACGGAGAAAAGGAATTCACTCGTCAGATAAAATCGCTAGGTTCCATCGAAGTCCTAGAAAACGAAATTAGTTCATAACGTAAAAGAAATTCAACTCAAATTCAAAAGAAAAGGAGAGCGACATAATAATCAAAGAGGGGCAAGAAAAGAAAAACGCCCTCTCGAATCCTCCGATCCGAGAAGTAGTCGCCTAGTCTTGATCTCCGCTTCAATCCTAGCCGTCTCTGAGTCGAATGTCTCCCCCGTTCTTCACCAAAAGAAAAGACTCTAATTGCCAAAAGGAAGGTTTTTCTTAGAGTTACCTCTAAAACTAGGATATATAGATCCCCTAGAAAATATTTCCTAAGATTCTCCAAATCTAGGCAATATTTCTAGGGAGAATAAAATAAAATAAATCTAAAACTACCAACTAAATAACTAATTGATCCTCTATATCTCCATAATGCAGTCTTAGGAAGACTTGAAGACTCCTCAAGCGGTTAGCCTTCAAAACTCGCAAGAAAGCTTCGTCAGCTACAGAACTTCCAGGGACGCGTCCCTGAGATCTGAAGGACGCGTCCCTCAGCTCTCTGTCCATTGTTCGCTCCTCTTCGCTTTTCTTCGTCCGAGCTTCAAAATCTCCTTCATTTTCCTGCATTAACACATGACAAACCAAGAGGCATCAACAAGATAACCGACTCGAGACGAAATAGAAACAAAAACTAAGAAAATAACAAAGATCAACTTAAAATAAAACTAAACTAAAAATGACTCAAATCCTACCAAATCCCTATCAATACTCATCCGACTAACCACATAAAGCCTCGTTAAGGATACGAAATAACCTTACTTTCACAGAGTTATCACACCCCCAAACCTACAATTTGCTAGTCCTCGAGCAAATAGAAAAACACAGAAAGATAACTCTTCAGCAATACCCAACTCAATCCAATCTGAACAACCCTCTCTCTATTCTCAGCAATGCACATACTCACTTCCGCTGGTCGAGTCAGTTGTCAAGAAAAACAATTTCAATTTGATCAAACTTCACATAATGTTCGAAACTATCATCTCGGTATGTCATGTAGTGAACTCAACAATAAAAGACTTCCAATAAAACATATTAGATCGGCACTTCGTAGAAAACCAACCAAACACTAATCATCCACTCGTCCTCGGGATTTTCAACAACTTTCTCAACACAAACTTTATTTCAGCTACACAACGCTAAATGTTTCATCACATTCTAATGTACCCATGTAACGAGTATTTGATCAATGACTCCCGGTCCAGTTGGACCAAGGCATTAGGCGATGAAGCACCCCTCGGATCTCATTCTCGAGTACACCAGAAGGACTCACACCACAAGTACATATTTAGGCGTCAATCAAATTTCAATCACTTTATTTCTCTTTCTTCCTTTTTTTTACACGCCTAAACATTGGTACTCAGAGCCTTGGTAACCTCTCTTTTTTTTTTCTTTCTTTTTCTTTTTTTCTTTTTTTTTCTTTTTTTTAAGAACTTGTTTCAAATCAATGCCTAGCCAGCCCCCACTCAGCACCAACTACTATGCGTTATTAGATTTCGAGAATTGTTTTCACTCACTACCAATCCATACCGAGGAATTATTACCCACTAAAAAAAACAGTTTAATCACTCAATGAAGCTCAATTTTCACTCTTCCATAAGTCGTAAGCATGTGCGTAATAAGTCATCATCGAATAAGGGTCAGCTCATCAAAGTTATCGTCAAGTCTACTGAAGAGTTAGACACACCTAGACTTACTCTAGAAATGACCTAAAAAATCAAAACTAACAATCAAAACACTACTAGCAAGCAATAAGTTAGAAATGACTATCAACCCAAATCACATAGATAAGCATACTTGCAGCACAAACAACACCCCCAAACCTAGACTAGACATCGCCCCGATGTAAATATGCATAGCAAGAGATTAAGGGAACGAAGTACTCCCCTGGGGTGCTAGTCGTCACCGTCATCGTCATCATTTTCCTCCTCAAGGTCTTGGGAGTAGTCGTTATCCAAACCAAGCTCATCCTCCTTCTGGAAGTCAGCAATTGAAGGGAGAATGAGGCGGCTGCACAAGAAAAAATGGGTTAGGGTTGTCACTTAAAAGAAATTATAACTATTTTTTTTTATTTTTTATTTTATTATTTTTTTTTGATTTTTTTATTATTTATTTTTTTTCGATTTTTTTTTTCTTTTTTCCTTCTTTCGGAGGGACACGTCCTTCAAATTGGAGGATGCGTCCTCCATGGTTCTGTAGGATTGCAGAATGCCCGAGGTCGCGTCCTTGGCTGTGAGGGACGCGTCCTTAAATTTTCCCACACATCGAAGAGCTCAACTTCAAGGATGCCTTGCAACGGCATTTCGTGTCTCCTGGTGATGTTTCCTATGCGTTGATACCTGTCATAAGATGCAACAAAGTTATATGAATCTTTGAAAAGAGTCGGCCAATATAATCCTGATTGCAAAACTTTAGCTGCTGTTCGGTCTCCTCCAAAGTGTCCACCATAGGGTGACGAGTGACAATGTTCGAGGATACCTTTGATTTCTTCCTCTGGCACACATCTCCTGATAACTTGATCAGCACAATGCTTAAAGAGAAACGGTTCATCCCACATGTAATAACGTACATCATGCAAAAATTTCTTCTTTTGTTGAGGAGTAAAGTCGAAGGGAATATGGTTAGAAACAATATAATTCACAAAGTCGGCATACCAAGGGCACGCCAAATCATTCGTAACAAACAATTGTTCATCAGGGAATGACTCATTAATTAGCATATGGTCAGGAGATGAAGTCGCATTTTCTAACCTCGATAAATGATCCGCAACTTGGTTTTCGGATCCTTTTCTGTCCCTAATTTCAAGATCAAACTCTTGTAAAAGAAGAACCCACCTGATGAGCCTTAGCTTTGCCTCTTTCTTTGAGATCAAGTACTTGATGGCAGAATGGTCAGTGAAAACAATAACTTTCGTATCAACAAGATAACTACGAAATTTATCAAAGGCATAGACAATCGCAAGCAACTCTTTTTCTGTGGTAGTGTAATTTACCTGAGTATCATCAAGAGTTCGACTTGCATAGTAAATGACATGAAATACCTTATTCACTCGTTGTCCTAGAACGGCTCCGACCGCGTAATCGCTTGCATCACACATTAGCTCAAATGGTAAATTCCAATCAGGTGCAATAACTATAGGGGCAGAAATTAACCTTTGCTTGAGCTCGTTGAAGGCCCTAAGGCAGTCATCATCGAAAATAAAGGACCTGTCCTTTTCTAAGAGATTGTAAAGTGGCTTGGAAATTTTGGAAAAGTCCTTGATAAATCTTCTGTAAAATCCTGCGTGTCCAAGAAAACTCCGGATTGCTTTGACTGATGTTGGTGGCGGCAACTTCTCGATCATTTCTATCTTTGCTCGATCCACTTCAATCCCCTTGTTTGAAATCCTGTGTCCAAGCACAATACCCTCTCGAACCATAAAATGACATTTTTCCCAATTTAAAATAAGGTTTGTTTCTTCACAGCGTTTCAGCACACGAGCTAAATTTGTCAAGCAATCATCAAAAGACATCCCAAAGATGGAAAAATCATCCATAAAAACTTCAAGGCACTGCTCAACCATATCAGTGAAAATAGACATCATGCATCTCTGAAACGTAGCTGGGGCATTACATAGACCAAAAGGCATTCGACGAAAAGCAAACGTACCATACGGGCATGTAAAAGTAGTCTTTTCTTGATCTTCTGCTGCTATGGCAATTTGGTTATATCCAGAATAACCATCTAGAAAACAGTAAAATCCTTTACCTGCCAGGCGATCCAACATTTGATCTATAAACGGAAGTGGGAAGTGATCCTTTCTTGTGGCTTTATTCAACTTCCTATAATCCATGAAAACTCGCCAACCAGTCACCGTACGCGTGGGAATGAGCTCATTCTTTTCGTTGGAGACAACGGTCATCCCACCTGTCTTAGGTACACACTGCACAGGACTCACCCAAGAACTGTCAGAAATCGGGTATATTATACCTGCATCAAGCCATTTGATGATTTCCTTCTTGACTACTTCCTTCATGTTCGGGTTGAGTCGTCGTTGATGCTCCACCGAAACCTTATGATTTTCTTCTAGCAAAATCTTGTGCATGCAAATTGATGGACTGATACCTCGAATATCAGCAATTGTCCACCCTAATGCTCGTTTATATTCCCTCAAGACTCGAAGTAATTTCTCTTCCTGTGTCATTGTTAGTGCCGACGAAATAATAATGGGTAGAGTTTCATTACTTCCAAGATATGCATACATCAGGTGTTCAGGTAATGGTTTCAGCTTTAATTGGGGTGGTTCTTCAATAGATGGTTTCATCGGATTATGCGGCCTCTCCAAGGCTTCAAAATGCGCCCCTCTTAACATGTGTGGTATTGCATCCATTGCTGTTATCACTTCTTGTACTTCTTCATTGTCGGATGACGTTGAGTTCATTGCAACTTCAAGTGGATCCTCATATGGAATCTCTGTAGAGTACCTGCTCAAAACATCTTCAATCAGAAAGCATTCATCAATTTCATTCGGGCATTTCAGCGATTTTAAAACATTAAAAGTCACTTCCTCATCATTAACCCAAATGGTTAGTTCACCTTTTTGAACATCAATGAGGGCTCTACCTGTTGCCAAGAATGGTCTCCCTAAAATGATGGGGATATTTTTATCTTCCTCAAAATCTAAAACTACAAAATCCGCTGGAAAGATAAATTTATCCACTTTAACAAGCACATCTTCAACAATACCCCTAGGATATGTTATTGATCTATCAGCTAACTGCAATGTCACAGACGTAGGTTTCACTTCCCCCAAACCTAACTCATGGTATACAGATAAAGGCATAAGATTAATACTTGCGCCAAGATCACACAGAGCCTTACCATTGAATTGCGAACCAATAGTGCAAGGGATAGTGAAACTACCTGGATCCTTTAGCTTAGGAGGAAGTTTTCTTTGCAATATGGCACTACATTCCTCCGTTAGTGCGACGGTTTCAAACTCACCTAACCTTCTTTTCTTCGATAGGATGTCCTTCATGAACTTGACGTAACTCGGCATCTGTTCAAGAGCTTCTGCAAAAGGAATGTTAATATGGAGTTTCTTAAACACGTCGAGAAACTTACGGAATTGGGCTTCATCATGCTTCTTTGCTCTTTGAGGGAATGGAAGTGGTGGTCGTTCTATCTTCCCCATGTTGGGTATTATCCAAGTGGGACGATGTGGTTGATCAGTTGGGGGAAGGACACGTCCTTCAGTTGGCAGGGTCGCGTCCTTCTGCGTTGCTTCTTCCACAGAATGTTCAGGGACGCGTCCCTCAAATTCGGAGGACGCGTCCTTCACGGTTCTGTGAAAATTCTGAAGTTCATGATTTCGTCCTTTGTTCAGCCTGGACGTGTTCGCCCCCTCATCGATTGGCTCTCGTGGAAGATCACTAATCTCACTTGATTTTTTATTGTCACTAGACCGAATCTTTGGTGGTACTTCTTCAAGTGCCCGGCCGTTTCTCAAAGTTACTGCTTTAACATATTCTCGTGGATTGACCTCAGTATCACTTGGCAACCCTCCTTGTTGTCGTGAGTTCAAGGCTTGAGCGAGTTGACTGACTTGATTCTCCAAGTTCCTGATTGATGTTGATTGATTCTTTATTATGGCATCTTGATTTGCCATGTACTTCATCATCAATTCCTCAAAATTCGTCTTCTTTTCTAGTTCTGGGGCTTTGGGTTGCTGAAAACCCGGAGGTTGCGTTGCTCGATGATCCACTGTGTGTTGCCCTTTCCAAGAAAAGTTAGGATGGTTCCTCCACCCCGGATTATACGTGTTGGAATAAGGATTGTTTCTCTGATTTCCTATAAAATTAGCCTCCTCCATGCTAGCAGAACATTGATCTGTTACATGTCTACCACCGCAAATATCACATCCTCTAGTTGTACTCTGGATGGACTGTACATTCACCGACTCAAACTTCTTGGCCAACGCCGATATCTGCGCTTGAATAGATGTGAGTGCATCCAGTTCATGAGCACCCGAAACTTTTCTACCACTTATTCGGTCGAACGATTGACTCGGTACACATGTTCTCCTCATAGTCTCCAAAAGCTCCCTTCCTTCTACGTATGATTTTCGTAGGAATGATCCGTTCGATGCTAAGTTGAGGTCCTTGCGCGATGTTCCCGACAACCCATTGTAAAAAGCTTCCAATTGTCGCCATCCCGGTAGATCATGATATGGGCACTGAATTAATAAATTTTTGAAGCGCTCCCAAGCCTCCACGAAAGTTTCTGTCTCATGTTGCTTGAATGTGCAGATTTCATTCCTCATGTGAGATATCTTGGATGGCGGGAAATATTGATCTAGGAATGCTTCTTCCATCTGTTCTCAGGTACTGATTGATCCAGCCGGTAGCGAGTTCAGCCAACTCCATGCTCTATCCTTCAAGGAGAAGGGAAATAACTTTAATCGAACTGCATCTTGTGGCACTCCGTTTTGCCTGAAACTGTCGCAAATGCTTAAGAACTTGCTCAAATGCTCATGCGGATCCTCAATCGCTGACCCTCGAAACATCACTGAATTCTGAATCATCTGGATCACTGATGTCTTTATCTCAAAGTCCCGAGCTTGAATCACAGGCGCAACGATACAGAACCGGTTGATGTGAGGTTTTGCTGAAGTGAATTCCACCATCGGCCTGTTATCAATGTCCTGTTGACCCTCGTTCTGCTGAGGTAGAATTAGATTTCCGTCCATGTTGCTTTGTTGTGCACTAGCTTTCTCACGAACCAGTCTATGGAAAGTCCTTTCGATTTCAGGATCAAAAGGAAGAATTTCTGTACTTCGAGTTCGTCGCATGCACCTAATGTTAAAAATATCAAAAGAAATAAGTGAGAAAATTAAACAACTTGAACGTCAAATAGATAAACGTGATGACAGTAGAAAATAAATTTCTCAAAATTGATTCCCCGGCAGCGGCGCCAAAATTTGACCTCGTTTGTCGAAGGCGGCAAATTAATTACTCTCACAAACCTAACTAACTTGTAGATAAGGCAAGTAGAGGTCGTTCCCACAGAGAATCAACAGAGAAAAATTCCTAACGGTCGCACCTTTAGCAATTTCGAGGTCAAGTCAAACAAGATTGAATTGAGAGTAAAACTGAAAAAGAGAGTGCAACTAACGATGATTAAATCAATTAATAAAAGCCTAGGACTATCAATTTCCCCTAACGAATTATCTAACTCGTTCCTTCCTTTATGCAGTTATCAAATTCTTAAGTTACTAACCTAGGGTTCGTATATCTCTTTACGCTTCTCCCGAGTGCTTTAAAGACGTATTTCCTGTATCGAGCTAATCACTCTGTTCCTAGGCAATTAACTAGTGGGAACCCATTATGCAACAACCCTAAATGGCCACCTAAGGCAATCAGGTATATTCCTATCCTTCTCGCTAATTAGCTCCGTTTTCCAACGTGACGCTAACTTAGGCTATTCAATCCACGGCTTAACCTAAACAACTTTTCCAAGCTCGAATAGGTCTCCAGTTCAAATTAATTGGTGATCAGGCAATTAACCGCGTTAAGATCAAGATTGAATAAGTAACAACACGAATTCGCATAACACGGAGAAAAGGAATTCACTCGTCAGATAAAATCGCTAGGTTCCATCGAAGTCCTAGAAAACGAAATTAGTTCATAACGTAAAAGAAATTCAACTCAAATTCAAAAGAAAAGGAGAGCGACATAATAATCAAAGAGGGGCAAGAAAAGAAAAACGCCCTCTCGAATCCTCCGATCCGAGAAGTAGTCGCCTAGTCTTGATCTCCGTTTCAATCCTAGCCGTCTCTGAGTCGAATGTCTCCCCCGTTCTTCACCAAAAGAAAAGACTCTAATTGCCAAAAGGAAGGTTTTTCTTAGAGTTACCTCTAAAACTAGGATATATAGATCCCCTAGAAAATATTTCCTAAGATTCTCCAAATCTAGGCAATATTTCTAGGGAGAATAAAATAAAATAAATCTAAAACTACCAACTAAATAACTAATTGATCCTCTATATCTCCATAATGCAGTCTTAGGAAGACTTGAAGACTCCTCAAGCGGTTAGCCTTCAAAACTCGCAAGAAAGCTTCGTCAGCTACAGAACTTCCAGGGACGCGTCCCTGAGATCTGAAGGACGCGTCCCTCAGCTCTCTGTCCATTGTTCGCTCCTCTTCGCTTTTCTTCGTCCGAGCTTCAAAATCTCCTTCATTTTCCTGCATTAACACATGACAAACCAAGAGGCATCAACAAGATAACCGACTCGAGACGAAATAGAAACAAAAACTAAGAAAATAACAAAGATCAACTTAAAATAAAACTAAACTAAAAATGACTCAAATCCTACCAAATCCCTATCAATACTCATCCGACTAACCACATAAAGCCTCGTTAAGGATACGAAATAACCCTACTTTCACAGAGTTATCAACTATCATATGTTAAGGCCCTAGCCTAAGTTTGAGCCCATCGAATTTTGACTTTTGTCGAGTCCGACTTCAGCTAGAAAACGAGTTGGGCCAAGTAATTACGAGCCGAGCCAGCTCATTAAAACCCTAATCACCAACACTTCACAATTCTCGATTTTAAAAATTTTAGTTCGTTTTATGAAATTATTGCCCGCTAGGCGTAAGTTATTTTTGATGCCAGGCATATATATCTTTGAAGGTCTTAAAAGGGTAAGTAACGCAGAATCCAAAGGGAAAAGCAGAGAGGCCCAACGAAATGTAGCCTACTGGGCCCAAAGAACTTATGCCCATTGCCAGAGTCAAAGGAAGGCCCAATCTTCTCTGGAAGAATTCCACAGATAAACCCGACGGATGACTCTTCTTGGAGTTTTCGGGTTCAGTAAAATCATTTGACTAAAAAAGTTATTCTTGTTTTGCCATCATCGTAGTTTTCCCATGATGTGTCCAAATTCCAAACAACGTGTTCACATTACATATTATTTTGGACTTAAATCAATTATGGCCCACGAAAAGTCATACGGTAACTCATTAACACTAGAAGGAAGGCGTAGGTCTGTACTAAGTCTACGAAGGTAATTGATAAGTCTAAATGGGTCCAAATTGATAAATGATATGGATAAAAGCCATAACCGCCGAGATCAAATTGTTACCGAGATTTCCGGGGGTTAGTTGAGAGGAGTACGATCTGAAAAGATATTCCGAGGACGTGTTCGACATCCCAGGCACACGACGATTCTGTATAAAAGGAGAATTGATCTCTCTTAACCAAGACGACAATCAAACTCAGATACATGTGCATTGATCGTCAACCTTTAGTTCTAGTTAACATGCATCCAGACCCCGACCTGGGTGAACTCGCAAGGGTTCTGGTCTTCATTTCCACCATCAGAGTGAGCAACCATAGCTCTGGTGACCAATCTCCGCCATCACTTTATCGTCGAGGCGAGCAACCGTAACCCTGACAGCCAATCCATGCCTTCACTACATCGTCTTGGTGAGCAACCGTAGCCTTGACACCAAAGCTCCGCCTTCGTTCTACCGTCCGACATCCACATCCGTCACTACTTTCAACCATACTTCGTCCGCCATCCCTCCAGAAGCCGATTTCCACCACTCCAGTCCGCTAGTCTACGGCGTCAGCAGCAAGTCTACGGCGTCACCACCATCTGCACCAGCAACTTTTATTTGTTTTTATGGCTGCAAGCTTTCCAATTCTTTTGTAAGGCATCGTTTGATATTGTTTGATCAATCCAATTCATCTTTTTCTTTACTAGCAACCACATCCGAATCCCTGTGAATAATCGTGCCAAATATTCCCAACGTGATCCGTTTCGACGCGAAGACAACGTTTCGTATATGATACCCTCCCCCCCCCCCACCCCACCCCACCCATATCTTGCCTGAACTTGAAAAATAATTTCCAACTTCGTCTTCACATCCGGTCAAGCATAAAAGCTAATTAACGGACTTTCCAACAAGAAGATGGTTGTAATTAGCCTTGTTAAACTTGTCCCAATCCCTGGCAGTTCATCGGCTTGTACTAAGTATTGCTATAAATACACCCAATCCAGTCTCGAGAAATACAGAAGAAGGAGATATTACTACTGAATCAAGAAGGCCTAGTCGGAAGAAAAATGGCTAGCAACGGCAAGTCTGCCACTCTCTTCTTCCAAGTGCTCTTCACTGTCATGCTCATGGTTGTCGTTGCGTCTTGTATGGCCGAGGGCAATCTCAATAGCAGTAAGCGACTGCTTCGACTTCTTATTTGTTTGAGTTATTTGTTGTTTTCGCTTTTCCTTTGATTGGTTGTCAATAAAAACACAGTTGGAGTAATGGATGAGAAGGACCAACAGGCGTGGCCACCGAATTGCGACTTGGCGCATTATGTGGTGCCTGGAGACACATGTTTCGACATCGCCCGGGGGTTAATGTAAAGATAATAAGCATGAACAAAGAAGACTGGAAGAAGTAGTCAGTTGAGTTAGTTATTTGGTTGTTGGTGTTGGTTATCGAAGGTCGGTTGTACTGAATGATATATATGCTACTGGCTAAACAATAGTGGAGACTACTGAAGCTTTGTTTTCTCTCCATACCTTCTGTTCTTGTTCGCTGTTTTCGTCCTGGTGATGCCTCTTGTTCTTTCCTGTAGATCGAGAAGTTTGTGAACGATCACAGATCGTAGCATGGTATCAGAGCACATTGAAGATCACGAGTCTGTGATAGAAGATACTCCAGGTTTGCAAGGACAAAACTTGATGGAGTTTGCTTTGGGATTGTTCTTTTCCTTGCCGCAGGAGAATTCGGCAAGTTTTTCTGTCACCCCTATTTTTTATGGCACAAATTACACCGCCTGGTCACGAGCCTTCTTGCTAGCTCTTACCATCAGAGATAAAGTTGGTTGCATTGACGGGACGATTGAGACACCATTGGAGGAAGATAGAATCTTTCCTTTATGGAATAGGTGTAACGGCCTAGTGGTAGCTTGTTTGATTAGGTCAATTGATCAATCTATTGCGTCAGAGTTGATATGCGTGGAATTGGCATCTGAAATTTGGAAAATTTTGAAAGACAAATTTGCTCAGCTTGATGTTGTCAGAATATGTTACTTGCCTCAACTCATGCATTCTGTTTCGCAAGGAAATAAGACAGTACAAGCATATTTTCTTCAATTGAATTGTATTTGGCGTGAGCAGAAATCTTTGAAGCCATTTCTTAACTGCTTCTATGGAAGGTGTAATACAAACTGTTTTAAAGAGTTTGTTGATAGAGAGCAAAGGGATTATGTGTTTTTTTTTCTAAATGGGTTGGATAGTTGTTATAAAGTGCTGAGATCTCAGGTTTTGATGAAAGAGCCACTTCCTAACGCTGATCAAGTCTTCAACATGGTATTGAGAGAGCAGTCACAGAAACTTTTGTATGATCGATCCACTAATTCTGTTCAATCTTCCGTCCTCTCTATTGGAGGAGATCCGAGAAGGTTTGTGAAGTCAGATTTGGTATGCTCATATTGTGGGAAGAAGGGTCACAAAAAGGAAATCTGTTATAAGCTGATTGGTTTTCCTCCTGGATACAAGTTTAACAAATCTACTACTTGGTTATTTGGAAAGTTTCAAGGAAAGATCCAAGAAACAGTAAAATTTCAGCCATCTTCCATGGTTTATTATGTGACTTCTAGTGTTGGGATGAATGTTTTGGCTAAAAGAAATCAAGATCATCCTATTTTGAGTATGTCAAGGGATCTCCTTATTGGATTTTTCGGATTCACGGCTTGCTGGTGATTCTTCTGAAATTTCAAATTCCAAGTTCTTCTTTTCCTGGTACATCAGTTTTACTTCCCTTGGCATTCACTAATACATCTTAATCTTTTCTAAGTGCATCTTGGGTCATTGACACATGTGCTACGAATCATATTAGTTGTTCGTTACATTATTTGTCAATCCCAGAAAACTGCATAATTCATTAGTTCAGTTACCAAATGGGGTAACAGTTCATGCCACTCAAGTTGGACATGTTAAAATATTTTTAGATTTACTTCTAGAGAATGTTCTTTGCATACCAACTTTTTCCATGAATCTCATATCTGTCAGTCAACTTTCTTTGTTTTCTGAAGTAATATGCATTTTTGCTAAAAATTCATGCTTTATTCAGGAAGTGACGTCTTGGAAAACGATTGGCATTGCTAGAGCACAAAGTGGATTATACACTTTACAACAAGACCAGGGTTAAAGTTTAGTCAATAGTTCTGTCTTGGTTCCCAATTATAAATGTTGTTCAGTCAATAAGAATTTTGAACTTTCCAATTTGTGGCATTATAGGCTTGGACATGTATCACACAGAAGAATACAAATGCAGTTGCAAATACTTCATCTGAACCATTTCAGCTTGTTCATCGGGATGTATGGGGTCCTTTTCGTAAAAAAATCTCATGATGGTTCTCATTATTTTTTAACAGTTGTGGATGATTTTACACAACTAACTTGGACTTTTTTGTTCAAATTCAAATCACAAGTGTTTTCCTTGTTCTGTGATTTCCATAGACTTGTGAAAAATCAATTTGGATATCATATTAAAACAATCCATTCAGAAAATGGTAGTGAATTTTTTTCTCTTAAATCATGTTGTGCTAAAAACGGTGTTGTGCATCAACAAAGTTGTGTTGAGACTCCTCAACAAAATGACGTTATTGAGAGAAAACATCAAGATTTGTTGAATATTGCAAGAGCTTTGATGTTTCATTCACAAGTTCCTGTGCAATATTGGGGGAAGCTATTTTGACAGCTTCTCATATTCTTAGATTACCAACTGCTGTTTTAGATGCAAAAACACCTTTTGAAATGCTTTTTAAGAAACCCGCATCATTACATCATTTGTAAGTGTTTGGTTGTCTATGTGTGAAATCAAACATTGGCAACAGGCCATGGCTGATGAACTTCAAGCCTTGAAAGACAATCATACCTGGTTTCTCACTAAGTTGCCTCCTGGTAAGAAACCTATTGGTTGCAAATGGTTATATAAGATCAAAATGAAGGCATATGGTACATTGAACGATATAAGGCTCGTCTGGTTGCAAAAGGGTATAATCAGATGGAGGGCTTCGATTATAATGATATCTTCAGTCCAATTGTGAAACAAACTACTGTGCGACTGTTTCTTGCATTGGCTGTCGTTAAAGGATGGCATTTGCATCAACTTGATGTTACCAATGCTTTCTTGAATGGTGATTTGGATGAAGAAGTATACATGGTAATTCCTCAGGGACTTGAATTGAATTCTGATAATAAACATGCTCTGGTTTTTGTTTGCAGATTAACTAAGTCCTTGTATGGATTGAAGCGGGCTTCTAGACAATGGAATTATAAGTTGACATCTTGTCTTTTGCAAACTAGTTTTACACAGTCTAAGTGCGATTACTCTTTGTTTACAAGGTAAAGTGAAAAGGCCTTTATGGCTGTTGTGGTTTATGTTGATGACATGGCTATAGCAAGTGATGATTCGTCAGCAATTTGAGAATTGATTTTGTTCATGTCTGGACATTTTAAAAGCTCAAAGACTTGGGTACTTTGAAATATTTTTTGGATATGAATTTGTGAGGAATAAAGAAGGAATTCTTATGTCTCAACGGAAGTATGCACATGATCTTTTACAAGATACAGGTAATTTGGCAGCTAAACCGAGTTCAATTCCTATCGTTCCTAATCATAAACATTTTGTTGGTGCTGATAGTTGTCTAGAAGACCCTAGTTGAAACCGTCAATTGGCTGGCAGGTTGTTATTCCTAACTAATATTAGGCCAGATATCACATATATAGTTCGTATTCTTACTCAGTTTATGGGTAAGCGAACAAAGGTTCATATGGAGTTTGATTACAAGTTACTGCGTTACATTAAAGGAACTTCGAGGCAGGGTTTGTTTTTCCCTACATCCGCTGATCTACAGTTTAGAGCATTCAGTGACAGCGATTGGGCTGGTCGTCCAGATACAAGACGATCACTCACTAGTTATTGTGTATTCCTTGGTTCATCCTTGGTCAGTTGGAAGTCTTAGCGGAAAACTACAGTATCACATAGTTCAACTGAGGCTGAGTATCGGGCTTTGGCAGCCACCAGTTGTGAACTTGTCTGGTTTAGAATGTTGTTGAAAAATTTCCAGGTGGCTCATTCTAATCCTGCACTCCTTTACTGTGATAATCAGTCTGCATTGAACATTGCCAAAAATCCAGTTTTGCATGAGTGGACGAAATACATGGATGTTGATTGTTATTTCGTAAGGGATAAGGTGCAAGATGGTTCAGTTGTGGTTGCTTATGTTCATACGAAGGATCAAATTGCCGACCTTTTCACAAAAGGATTACGTTCCAGTCAGTTTACATATTTACTGTCCAAGATGAATGTGAAAAATATCCACATTCATCTTGGGGGTGTAAAGATAATAAGTATGAATAAAGAAGAGTGGAAGAAGTAGTCAGTTGAGTTAGTTATTTGGTTGTTGGTGTTGGTTATAGAAGGTCAGTTGTATTGAATGATATTATATGCTACTGGGCAAACAATAGTGGAGGCTACTGAAGCTTTGTTTTCTCTCCATAGCTTCTGTTCTTGTTCGCTGCTTCCTTCCTGGTGTTGCCTCGTGTTCTTTCCTGTAGATCGAGAAGTTTGTGGACAATCACAAATCGTAGCAGTTAAACCTCACAACAGCAGAGTTAGTTTCAATCAACCCTAATATCGACTGCGACAGGCTTGTCATCGATCAAATAATCTGTGTGGAGCCAGAAAACTAATAACCCAATACCAAACATACATCCGATCTTGTCATGTCATGTTTGTCACGCATTCAGTAAGAGTGGGTTTGTCGGCTTCTAGTAGGAAAGCCCAGCAATTACCAGGTGGAGCTTACTCCCGTTTCATCTTAACATTTATCTGTTGTGATTCAACGTGGCAGCTTTTGTTTTATCATATGAGCTCTCCTTTCGTGATCGTAACACTAAATTTTTGCGTGTTTCTACACTCACCTTAATCCCTAACTAATGGTGTCCTGAGTTAATATTTTTTTTTCTTAATTTCTGGATGAAACGTTTTGTTTTATTTATTCAAATCCAAAAGTAATTTTTCGTCGTTTTCAATGTTGACTATTACGACTTTGTGATCTTGAAAATGGGATGCACATTGTCCCCGTTCTTAATTGATCTAAATGTCCATGAACAGGGATTGACGAACCCGGTAACTTGGAGAATACGGGGGAAATCGGGAACCGGTTAGCTTACCGGTATCTCGATGGAGGGTGGTCACAACTGGAGCTAAGAGTCTCTTTTCGATCTTAAGTCATTGCCTTAGTGTGGAGCTATGGATTGAGTTTTTTGGCTTGTTTGAGTGCTGATAGGATGACTTAGGATTGATTACATGAGAGGGTTACATATTGCCGCTATTTTTTCCCTTCGAACATGAACTTGGGTTTTTCTTACCATCTTTTGTGTTTCATTTCGACAAAAAAAAAATATTTCTCTTAGAAACTACATTTCAAGAGATTTCTTTAGACTTATTATACATGAAATTTGCATTTAGGGATTAAAAATTATGACTTTTCAAAATCTTACCATGCTTCAGCCCTGTTTGTAGTGGACTGAGAAATAACATGTACAACACGAAGTGTGACCATAAGGAGTTTGTATTCAATATATGATTGAGATTTGATAGTCTGAAACAATTTAAGGAAGTCGTCCAGGATTACGCAACACTACATGGCATGAATGTGTCTTGGGTTAGAGGTGATAGAAGGAGAAATGAGGTTGGTTGTTCGGAGGGTTGATCATGGAGGATTTATGCGAGTGGTTTCATAGGAAGGGAACAATTGTAGTGAAATCATACAATCTGGAAAACAAAAGCACTTTGCCATTTGTTAATCCACAAGCAACTGTGAAATGACTATCACGTGAATTTATTCGAATAAATAGTGCATTAGATACATCCACATCACACCAAGGGGAAGTTCATTTGACTAATTTAGCCCTTCATTTGATAAGATGATTCAATTTTCGTTCTTTTCATTTAAAATCGATGTTACACATTTTACTCTACATTTTCAGGTTGGACAAATTACTTCCATCCAAAACTTCGTGGGCTGAGGCAAGGGACGTGTCCTTTGAAGGGACAGAGGCGGAAGCGGCTAATGTGCCGTGAACGGCATCTTACGTGACGTGTACTAATTTCGACCCCGATTTAGTACAATGTACTAACTCGGTTAGTACATTTTGAAATTACTAATGATGTACTAACACTGTAGTTAGTACATTGTACTAAATGGTACTGTTCTTGTACTAGTAATGATTAGTACAGTGTACTAATGGGAACTGTTCTTGTACTAGTAATGTACTAGTGTACTAGTTGGTACGAAACAGGAACAGTAATCGTTAGTACAGTGTACATATGTACAGTGTACTAGTGTACTAGTTGGTACGAAACAGGAACAGTAATCGTTAGTACACTGTACATATGTACACTGTACTAGTGTACTAGTTGGTACGAAACAGGAACAGTGACGGTTAGTACAGTGTACATATGTACACTGTACAAGTGTACTAGTTGGTACGAAACAGGAACAGTGACGGTTAGTACAGTGTACATATGTACACTGTACTAGTGTACTAGTTGGTACGAAACAGGAACAGTGACGGTTAGTACAGTGTACATACGTACACTGTACTAGTGTACTAGTTGGTACGAAACAGGAACAGTAATCGTTAGTACACTGTACATATGTACAGTGTACTAGTGTACTAGTTGGTACGAAACAGGAACAGTGTTGGTTAGTACACTGTACATATGTACACTGTACTAGTGTACTAGTTGGTACGAAACAGGAACAGCGAAATGTACTAACAGGTACTAACTACAGTGTTAGTACTTTAGTACATTAGTAGTAATTGCGAAATGTACTGTTAGTACATTTCGCAATTACTACTAATGTACTAACACTGTAGTTAGTACATCGTACGATAAATAACTGTTTTCCAATAGTACACTAGTACAGTGTACATATGTACACTGTACTAACTAGTACTGTTCCTGTTTCCTACCAACTAGTACACTAGTACAGTGTACATATGTACACTGTACTAACCGTCACTGTTCCTGTTTCGTACCAACTAGTACACTAGTACAGTGTACATATGTACACTGTACTAACGATTACTGTTCCTGTTTCGTACCAACTAGTACACTAGTACACTGTACATATGTACAGTGTACTAACGATTACTGTTCCTGTTTCGTACCAACTAGTACACTAGTACACTGTACATATGTACAGTGTACTAACCGTCACTGTTCCTGTTTCGTACCAACTAGTACACTTGTACAGTGTACATATGTACACTGTACTAACCGTCACTGTTCCTGTTTCGTACCAACTAGTACACTAGTACAGTGTACATATGTACATTGTACTAACTATTACTGTTCATGTTTCGTACCAACTAGTACACTAGTACACTGTACATATGTACACTGTACTAACGATTACTGTTCCTGTTTCGTACCAATTAGTACACTAGTACAGTGTACATATGTACACTGTACTAACGATTACTGTTCCTGTTTCGTACCAATTAGTACACTTGTACATTACTAGTACAAGAACAGTACCATTTAGTACAATGTACTAACTACAGTGTTAGTACATCATTAGTAATTTCAAAATGTACTAACCGAATTAGTACATTGTACTAAATCGGGGTCGAAATTAGTACACGTCACGTAAGATGCCGTTCACGGCACATTAGCCGCTTCCGACAGAGGCCTGACAAGTTTTCTAGAATCAAGATTGACCAGTCAATTCTTTCATCTAGCAATTGGTATGCAATAGGTGGTAAGCCTTTCTCAAAGTAATTACAATATGGGAACGTCAGGAACTCATGAGTCAGTGCTTAATTAGCATGTTCTTTTATTTCTTGTACAGATTTCTAGTCGTTTATCATAATATTGTAGTAATTCTTGGTGTTCTTTGTTTTCAAATATGTATTTTCAGTGCTGAACATTCAGAAAGTATATTAATCTTGGCGGTTACTAAACTACATCACAAAATCCAGCTAAAGTAAAACCAACACAACATCCTAAAATTGATAAGATTATATATCACTAGAAAAAAAAAATAGAAGTCTAGTTTCGCGGTGTTACCTTCCAAGTGATGCCACATCATCGCCATGTCGTTCTCCGTTAAGGGATATGATAGATTAAATACTACGGAGTTAATATGAATAACTTACGGATCCAGTCGAAAAAAAGTGTTATACCTCGTGATGAAATTGATGATTTGACCTATCAAAAGTTATCCCATTACAGGTGAGCCTGTACATTAACCTTCGCGCCAGTAATAGTCTTGTCGATTGGAGGACAGGAAGGGTCTCTAACTCTGGATCTGCGGCATGGTCTACCCCTCCCTACGAGAGACCGTCGATTCGAATCCTCTCAATTTCATTGGAAATGGAGAATGTCCATTTTAGGGTTAAGATGATTTCATTTTGACATTACTCTATATAGTTGATAATTTTATAAAAGATAAAATATTTGTTTATGGGCCCCATTGGACCTTATCTACGTGGCCGAATGGAACATCTCTCTTTCCTATATGGTAAAATAATGTGATTTTTGAAAATGAAAGATATCCGTATATAGCCCCACCAATTATAAGTTAAATTTTATGTGTGACAATAACTTTTTAACTTTTTCGTGTATGACGCACAGACTCGGTCCGCTTTCCACCCAGGAGTGACAATTCGCCAACAGATGTCGTACCAGACGATGAGATAACCCATCTCCGCGAGGATACGTGTCACGAGGATGAACGGGGTAAGGTTCCCGGGGTGTAGTCCCCCACTGACATCGGACAAGAAGACACCGACAGAATGTTTGGGGTGGACGAGTAATTGATTGAAAGCAATGAATGTCTGATGATGATCATATTAATGTTTCTTTTCTGTAGGGGGAATTCAGTCATCAAACCATAAGAAGAAATTGACACTAAATCTAGTAAGAGGTGTTGTCAGCTTCTGGAAAGCGGTTGGAGGAGCTAAGGATGGGAGAGACGTTAGTTTTATGTTATATGATACCCGCTCGCTCTTATTCCTCCATGTTTCCGGTGCCAAACTACATCCCCGAGTGAATGAGATTCGACGGTCCAATAAGTTTATTTTTCTTTAATCCGTTCATATTTAGTGTTGGTTGTGGACACTTCGAACCCTGCACATTAATTTCGTCAAGAGGCAGCAAGCAAGAAAGCAGGCGCTCGTGCGCACATACACCCACATTTCTCGTATAGGTAGAAGATGTGCCGTCTGCTGGGGAAATACATACGAGCATACCTCATCGGACTGGAGGAATTTCCGGTATATACCACTCGCTATAACAAGTCCTAAGCAAACTATTGATGGGAAAGACACACAAACACTGTAGTACAACAATAGATTACAACAATGTAAACACGTACTGAAACCACCAAAAACCAAGTCATAAGTTTTATAAGGAACTGCGGGAAGAGCCATCGCTCCGATGGCCTCTTGTTGATGAAGCTGCCCCATTCAAGCTCTGCCTCGACCATGATATATCTGATAATGGCGGATGATAAAAGGAATCACATGAACCACTGCGGCACAAGTCGTCGCATTGTGGAAATCATATGTCACTGCAATTCGTCAATGGACAGGTAACTGTCATAGTTGTCACCGTTAGGGAGATCGTGTGAGTTCCTTCCAATTTCTTGAGCAACAAATTGTTGCAATGTCCATTCTTGTTCGGTCACCACGCCACTATTGGTGACGTTAAACGTGCCTGGAGATCAGAAAGAAATGTTACTGGTGATCACGACCAAAAACATTAGAACACAAACATCAGAGATGCAACATGGCAGGTGAAAAAGTAACCAACCACATAATGTGGTCATGGTCCTAAACTGAGGGTCCGCCCTTATAATGGTTGTGGTCAATCAGCTCATAGCTATACATTGAAGTTACCTTGGGACCAGAATGCAGAAGATTCCGAAGCATTACAGAGTGAAATTTGTGTAGGAAGGTTTTCTGCACTGGACTTACCGACTGGGATCCCGTCATGATTTCCTGCAGGCCTGGCCACCAATTCATGAAGAGGATTTATGCCAACACCTTCTGTCGCATGCTCCCATTTCTGGTAGGCTGCTTCAACTAATTTCTTCACATATTGCTAGAAGGGTAACAAAGTATATCTTCAAAATATCATATATGATGATGCAGTGCTTTGAAAAATACTGTGATGCTTCTGGCAAAATGCTCTTTATTCAGAGAAGGCTTCTATAAATAACCCAAACCACTCACTTTAGCCTCTCAAGTGGTTTACCTAGACTTGGGAACTAAAATGCTTGTTTACATCATTCCGAATTTCCAGATCATCTCAAAAAAGAATTTGTGTGGAACCTGATGGGTTTTCACTAACAGAACCTTGGCCAAAAAATTTAGTATACGATGAAACCTATTGCTAAAGCATTTCTAAAGTGCCTGGCTAAAGCTACAAATGTAAAATATTGAATTTCCAATAGTTAGTGACGGGGTTGACCTCATCAAAAAAACATTCTCGAACAAACTCAGTTGCAACAAAACTCTTAGTTTGGCCTCCATAAACACAGGAAACTATTTTCCTCTTTTCGTTTTTTAGAGATCGTCGTGTTATGAAGACACTGGATTAGCGCTTGACCAAGAAGACAAATAGACAATCATGCCAACCACCTTACAGGACCAACATTATGCCCTAGGGAGCTGATTCTTTAGCCTGCTGCCCCCACCAGGTACCTGTTATTTGTTGCATCTGCCGGTACTTGTTATCTGCTGCCCCTGCCGTGTTTGTTATATGTTGCCCCTGCCGTGTTACCTGCTCCCCCCGGCACCTTTTGCTATCCAAAAATCTGCGATTACTCAGAATGGCGGATGCAAATCCTCGGATTTAATGATGCAAAATATGAAGGCTACCACCATCAAATTGGATGGTAGAAATTATTTGATGTGGGCTCAATCGTTTCGTCTCTTTCTCATTACCTAGAGAAAACTGCGACATATCACTGATGATCCACCGGCAATTGATGATAAATCATATGAAGATTGGATTGTTGCAGATTCTTGTGTTATGACATGGATACTCAATAGTATGAATGAGATCATATCTCCAAGCGTAGTATTCTTAACCTCTGCCAAACAAATATGGGAGTCACTGAAGGAGATGTATGGCCATGAGAAGAATATTTCTCGCGTGTACGAATTGTACGAGCAATTGTTTGCCCTTCACCAGAGAGACCAATCTCTCACGGAGTTTTATGCTGCCCTTCGTGGAATACTGGATGAGCTTGATCTTCATCAGCCGATTGTTCTTAATGCTCAAACTTTGCGAGAGTATCGGGAAGGACTGGCTGTACCTAAGTTTCTGTCGGGTGTAAATCCTGAAATAGCTGCACAAATTCGTGGATCGGTGTTAGGAAGCGACTCAATTCCAACCTTGGCTACAACCTACTAACGAGCACTACGCATCTCCACTGGATCTAATCCTCCTGACTCAGCATCTGCATTATCTGCTATTGGACGAGGCCGTGGTCGTGGTCGGGGACGCGGTCGTGGAAGGTCTCAACCTTTCCTTTCTAGCCAACCTTGTGTACATTATGGCAGAGTGGGGCACCTTTCTGAGAAATGTTGGCGGAAGTTTGGAAAACCTGATTGGGCACTAGCACTTGAAACCCCGGCTTCAACCTCTGTCACCAGCACACCGCCAAATGCTTCATTAACGGTGGTGTCAGAAACCGCCAACCAGGGTAACTCTTCTGACTCGTCTATCCCTGTAGCTTTGCATGCAGGAAAGGACGTATTGCCTCCTCCTAGTTCCTGGATTCTTGATTCCGGTGCGTCTTTTCATATGACTTGTTCTTCACGTTTCTTATCTCATATAGGCCCTTCATCTCAGTCAAATGTTATTGTTGCTAATGGACAATCTTGTCCTGTTAAAGGTTCTGGCGCTACTTTTCTCACATCCTCAATATCGCTACCTGATGTTCTCCTTATACTCAATTTTCCTGTCAATTTGATTTCTGTGAGTCAACTCACCAAAAGTGTCAATTGTTCCCTTACATTCTATCCTTCTCATTGTGAGTTGCAGGATCTCCAGAGTGGGAAGACGATTGGTTCGGGTATTGAACACGATGGTCTATATTATTTTGGTGGTTCTTCCTCGTCAGCTTTAACTACTACTCATGTGTCGTCTTCTATTTTATGGCACCAACGTTTGGGTCATCCTTCCTTTCATAATCTTTCCCGTGTTATGGGGGATTCCGTTCAACTTTCTAAGTTTTCTTGCGAGTCATGTCAGTTGGGAAAGCATCATCGTTCTTCTTTTCCGTCTCGTTTTCAGTCCAGCAGTACTTCTCCTTTTGAGTTAGTACATTCAGACATTTGGTGTCCATATAAATATAAATCTATCCAGGAATACCGTTACTTTATTAATTTTATTGATGATTTTACTCGTGTCACCTGGGTTTATCTTCTATGTGATAGGAGTCAAGTGCCTGATGTACTACGTCAATTTTATAATGAAATCAAAAATCAATTTACTGTTTCTATTAAGGTGTTACGTACCGACAATGCACTAGAATACGTGCAGACTGATATTTCTTCATTTTGTTCAGCACATGGTATCCTTCATCAAACCACTTGCCCGTATACTTCTCAACAAAATGGAGTAGCTGAACGCAAACATCGACATTTGTTAGATGTTGCACGCACTATCTTGGTTCAAATGCATGTTCCGCGTTACCTTTGGGGTGATGCGATTCTCACTGCTTGTCATCTTATTAACCGCATGCCTTCTTCAGTGTTACATGGTCGTATTCCTCTGCAATGTCTTTTTCCATCAAAACCTCTGTTTTCAATTCTACCTCGTGTTTTCGGTTGTGTCTGCTTTGTTCATGATTGTCGCCCAGGAACGGAGAAATTAGCTCCTCGGGCAGTCAAATGTGTGTTTGTGGGGTACTCCCGCACTCAAAAAGGTTATAAATGTTTCGATTCATCTTCGAATCGATACTTTGTTTCTGCTGATGTCACATTTTTTGAAGCTCAACCATATTTCATGCCGTCCCACGTAAAAGATATTCCTCACGTCCCTCTCCCAGTGCCATGTTCCCCTCCATTAGTTCCTCCGATGCTTAACTCTTCTACTCATTTGGCACCAGTGTCTCCACCACTACGCGTTTATACGCGTCGTTCACAGACTCAACCGTGTTCAGTTACCCCAACCGATACTTCTACTTTGGCTGATCCGTCCAACACATTAGTGCCAGCACCACCTTCTGACCTTGATCTTCCCATCTACGTAAAGGTAAACGTTCCACTCAACATCCCATTTCTAACTACATCTCTTATGACCGTCTTTCCTCCTCCTCGAAATCGTTTGCCTTGTCCTTGTCTACCGCATCTATTCCAAGGAACTATGAGGAAGCTGTTCAATATCCTACAAGGAAAGCTGCTATGGATGAAGAGGTGAGTGCTTTGGTTTCACGGGAAACATGGCAGTTGGTACACCCCCCTTCAGGAGTTGACATTGTTGGATGTCGGTGGGTCTTCACTATGAAATATAAACCCGATGGTACTGTTGATCGCCACAAAGCCCGTCTTGTGGCCAAAGGGTATTCTCAAACTTATGGCATTGATTATATGGAGACATTCTCTCCGACTGCCCATCTTAATTCCATTCGTATTTTGTTCTCTATTGCTATCAATTTGCACTGGTCTATGCTACAGTTGGATGTTAAGAATGCTTTTCTTTATGGAGATCTTCTGGAGGAAGTGCACATGGAGCAACCTCCTGGGTATGTTGCTCAGGGGGAGATGGTGTGTAAGCTTCGCAAGGCCATATATGGATTGAAACAAAGTCATCGAGCCTTGTTTCAAAAGTTTATCAGTGCTGTGGAATCGATTGGCTTTAAGCCTTGTTCCTCTGATCATTCTGTGTTTGTGAAATCTGGTACTAATGGCTTAGTTGTTCTGGTGGTTTATGTAGATGATATTCTACTAACAGGAAGTGACAATACTGAGATTCTTCAAACACGAGACTTTCTTCAATCCCAGTTTGTTACTAAAGATTTGGGGAAACCAAAATATTTACTTGGCGTGGAGTTATTACATAACAAGAATGGTGTTGTGTTGTCACAGCGAAAATATGCACTTGATCTGTTGAAGGAGACAGGTCTCATTGACTACAAACCCGAGCTCACCCCAATTGAATCCAGTCTAGAGCTGTGGGATGATTCTTCAGAGTTACTTAAGGATGTGGGCAGATATCGGAGGTTAGTTGGCAAACTCATATACTTGACAGTCACACGTCCGGATATCACCTTTGCTGTAAGTGTTGTTAATCAATTTATGCAAAAGCCTCGAAAGATCCACTGGAAGGCTGCAATCCATATTCTAAATTACATCAAGAGCTCTCCAGGAAAAGGTTTGCTTTACAAAAATCATGGGCATTTGAAAGTGGAAGGATATTCAGATTCAGGATATGCAGGAGATAAGGCGGATCGTCGTTCAATGACTGGGTATTGCACATTTGTTGGTGGTAATTTGGTAACTTGGAGAAGTAAAAAGCAAAATGTTGTGTCCAGATCAAGTGCAGAAGCGGAGTATCGTGCAATGGCTCACACTGCATATGAGTTGTTATGGGTCAAGAATCTTTTGAGTGAACTTGGTTTTTCTGTACCTACGCCCATGCGAATGTGGTGTGATAATCAGTCAGCGATTTATATTGCCAAAAATCTAGTATTTCATGAGAGGACGAAACATGTGGAGGTAGATTGTCATTTTGTTCGAGATATGGTGATGAATGGAACTATTGAGACGCCTTTTGTTCGGTCAGGAGAACAATTAGCGGATATTTTCACCAAAGGGTTGACATTAGGGGTATTCACCGAGTTATGTAACAAGTTTGGCATCTATGATGTATATGCTCTAGCTTGAGGGGGAGTGTTAGAATGTATATAGACATAATGGTAGAAATGTATCTAGACAAAAAGAATGTTAGGTTCATAGTTTAGATATTTACCATACTTAGATATTTATCTTTACCCTATATATATCTTGTATATATGAATATTGAAAGGAGATTGTATTTTTTTCTCCCAAATACTTTTGTTCAGGTCCATCTTTACCAATACCCTCCAATCTCCATACGGGATCAATTGACTGAGGAGGATATTGCTTCTCATTTACTAAAGAAGGGTAGAAGCAAGAACATTAGCAAACCTCAGGCATATCAGGTTTGTCGAAACTTTTCTGTTTTTGAAAGAAAAAAAAAATCGAAAAATTTGAAACAGGCGTCTTCTATATTCTTTCCTTTCAATAAAGCAATACCTTAAAAAAATAAATTCATAGATGAAAATTTTCACAAACCAAATAAACCATTATCAAGTCATATCATATTATGGTTCTTTCACACCGAGGATGCACTACAGTCTACATCCCCACTTGGAGACCAAACGATCTTTAAAAAAAAGTAGAGATTGGAATTTGAATAGTTGGTTCTCTGAAATGCTTAGACTCACCGAGAGACAAGACGGCCCTCGTCGCTTGAACTAGAACTAAAACCAGCGTATCTAACTCTAGAGTTCTACCTACAGCCAAGGGACACATTATAACTTCAACGTTATAGTAAAAGGTTATCCAGAGAGCTCTAACACGAAGGTTGAGTCCAGAAAAGACAAAAAGTAAGCCCAATTTTACGACTACCAAGATACTAATCTTGTCACATATTCTCGTACCAACGGAAGAGTAAATAAAACTTACATTCTCCTCTCTTCTCCCGGACGACAATGGGCTCTGAAAATGCTTCACGGATTCTGGTTCCCTCATAATATCCAGAGTCCACATGCACCCCTATCCTGAACTTTCCGTCCTAGATCGACCTTGAGTTATCCATAACTCTCAAGTCATTTATGAATCCAACACCTTCTTTTAGAGTCACTTGCAGGTCTCCGATCAGCAGTGGCCCCCTTGTGTGTACGCCCTTTTATAATGTAGCGATAAAACTCTTCTGGATCCCAAAACTCGTGATCTTCTCAGTCGAAATTACCACCTAGGACAACGACGCAGACCTTAATGGAGGACATGGGACCACTGATGATGGTCTGACCATTTTCTGCATCAATCAAACTAATACGGATGCTGTTTCCCGAATCTCCAACAAGGTTCTTGGTAGTATACACAGGTTGGGACACCTTCATCTCCATATGCAGCTTCAAAAGTTTGGTATTCCCTTCTTGTACACTTTCGGGAGGTGGCCTACGAAGTCATATCAGAGAGGAACATTGTTTAGGATTGCACGTCTCTCTTTTCCTTGTGTGTGAGTATAAGTCATCTCGTTTATCTATTTAGGAACAGCCATGTAAGAGTTGAATGTTTAGGCATGAGAGCCCTTCAGCACGGATCATGATCGGACCAATGTGAATTGTGTCCGAATGTCGACACGGAAACGAAATTTGTTGGTGGTCGCCTGATGTTCTACTTATAAGTCCCGTGTATATTTCAGTGGGATTGTAATTTTGGATGGCAACTTAAAAAAGAAGATTCATAAAACAGTTCATATCATGCTGGCATCTAATTTAGAATCAGATCTAGGAATTCTTGTTGAAATTCATAATGGAGAACATCCGCCTGAAAAGAAAAATCTTTTTATGATTCCTTTTAAAAAGCCCTCTAATAAAATTTAAAAATTATTTAAAACCCTATTATAAGAAAAGGTCTATCTAATACAACAAAAAAGGTTATATAGTTTAACTTATATTCTAACGATTCCAATTCTAATCATTTCGAAATTATGTTGAGTGATTAAGTGATATCCTAATATGGTAAGACCATGAAACGTAAAAGAATCTTTGGGGGGGCTTACGGGTTCCCAGGAGACAAGCTGGTCGGTTTCTGTTTGGGCGCCTTCTTTTTGAGTTTCTTGATTTTCTTTCCCTGTTTCTTCAATTTCTTTCCCTGTTTCTTCAATTGGGTTCTCAGTTCCTCAATTTGACTCTCATGTTCCTCCTCCCTTTGCCTCTCCTGTTCCTCCCTTTGCCTCTCATGTTCCTCCCCTTGGTTTCTCAGTTCCTCAATTTGTCCCTTCATTTCCTCCATTTGCTTTTCCAGCATCGTCACTCGACGTTTTTTGTTACGGCTATTATCAAAATGGACAGCATCAACATCAATCATGGGAACTGCATATTAATCACACTAATCTAGTAACAAAGAAATCAAGTTAAGTGCGGTGGAGCCGAGAAATCAGTAACAGGCTCTGAAAGAGGTTGATTAACTACGGAGGATCAATTAGCATTACCTCACCCGTTTCAATTATATATAAAAAAAAGGGGAGGGACTGCCTTTTCCCTTAAAACATTAGCCGAATCGTCGGCCTGTGCCATCTATCATATCAGTCGAGTCGATCCAATTCGTTCAATCATATTAATCACCAAGATCCAACCACATAACAACAATGACTTCCTGGGACTGACTCCAGAGGAGCAAACTAAAGCCAATCACAAGATCCTCCACCTGTGGGTGTGCTTGCTGAAAGATATCCCAGCCCCAGTCATACATACACAACATATATATAGAGTAGTAACCCGCCACAGAAATAAAGAAAGAAAATCCAGCAGAATCCGCGTCACCGAGAACGATCATCCTACGACTTAAAAGAAGAAGAGGAAAGGAGACAGCGAACTCCAGCCGGAAAACGGCCTTCTTTCCCGACCGTGTGGAAGTCCCCTCGACTGGAGGACGGGAGGAGGAGGAATCGGAACTGGCATGCCTCCACTTCCGTTTCGACATCCCCTTCGATCAGGACATTCATTCAGCGGCGGCGAGCGACTGTGTGTGTTGTGAGGGTTTTGGTTTTGCTTATGCTTTGTTGACGACTCCGCTGCTAACCGGGGGGGGGGGGGGGAGGGAGGGGACGACATTTCCGTTGACTCAGGCCAGAAGACTAAAATGCTTTAATCTCTCTACTTACTATATTTTCGTATTGAATTTATATTAATATCATATATAAATTCTAATATCATATTAAAATTATCGAACTCGTCAAATTCCCAAGCGTAGAATATAAATCCAAGGACGTTCCACTCTAAAACCAACGAGATAGAGTGGCCAGCCTTACTTACAAATTAGCTTGGAAGCTCTTAGTTTTAACGTGGGTCTTGGTTTTACACATTTTAACTGTTTTTGTCCCCTCGGAACTTGGCTCCGATGTAGGCGGCAACCACGACCTGCCAGATGAACATTTGGGTGCCTCCCTCCAGAAAAAGGGAACCTTCGGCCCCACACTTATCCACACCAACTATAGACATGAAGGTCACAAAGACATTGAAAAATCCAATGACCACAACAATCATAACGATGTGTGGACTAGGGGTGAGCAGGTTCTTGGTGGGTAGGTTCCGGACGTGGAACCTGGAACCTACCCTGTAATGGCCGGTTCCTTAATTTTAGAACCTAGAACCTATCCAGTAGTTTAAAGAACCACCCAGGAACCAATCTACCGGTTCCGGTTCCGGTTCCAGTACCGGTTCCTGTTCCAGTGCCTTCTATTATAACTTTCAATTAGCATACCAAAGTAGCAGAGAATACAGAGATTCATCCCAATTATGTACCAATATGCCAAGTATCTACTAGCCAAACCAAAAGTCCTAAAAACATGCTAGATATCCACAAACCAAATCAATTGTCCCAAAATGAAGACCAACTCGACAAGTTCGCATAACAAAAATGAGCTACGAACAATCCGACAACGCCTCCAAAGCTCAATCCTGATCAACGTCTCCAAAGCTCAAAGCCTTCAAACATTCGTAATATCTGAATTAATTTCGGCAAAATCTGCATAAACAAGTCATGTAAACAAAACGTGAGCGAATGATACACAAAAACATCATGACTCAAATTGAAATAATTAAGATACCTTGTTCATATCTTTCGACATTTTCCAGGTTCTCCTCTATATTAATAGGAGATAAAGGGGAACTTAGCCAATCTTGATCGCATATTAATACCTCAACAACTTTAGGAGTTAGTGAACTGCGGTGGCAATCCAACACACGGCCCGACGTACTAAAAGCATATTCAGAAGCAACCGTTGATACGGGGATAGCTAAAATATCCCTCGCAATGCAAGGCAAAATGGAATACTTTGTGGCGTTACTTTTCCACCAACCTAAAACATCAAAATCAGCCTTACACTCTTCACATTTGTCTTCCAAGTATCGCTCCAATTCAGATTTACCTCCTACATTCAACTCTTCCTCCATGTATCTCATGTAGCCATCTTGAAGATTCTCATACATCTCACAACTATCATCCAAAGCAGAACCACTACTTGATCCAATATGCTCCACAACTTTATTGCAAGAAAGCACATCATTTTTAAGCATATCTGAGGCAGAAGAATGCTCATAATACTCAAATAACCGTTGTAAAACAAACTTCAGCCTTTCAACTATCAAGTTAATCACTTCCGAATCATTACGATACACTTTCTTGCAGCAAAACTTGACAAAATTCAACTTGTAT
The DNA here is from genome assembly GCA_023653495.1 of Melastoma candidum. Classification (NCBI taxonomy): domain Eukaryota; kingdom Viridiplantae; phylum Streptophyta; class Magnoliopsida; order Myrtales; family Melastomataceae; genus Melastoma; species Melastoma candidum. The sequence goes on from CM042885.1 coordinate 6,086,021, forward strand.
CGTGGATCCAATACAACAGCAATTAAGACCATCATATTACAATTCTCCATACTGCCAAAGTATTTGTCAAACTTTTCCCTCATCTTGCGTGACATAATTTGAAGTTGAACATCCCTTTCTATCTTTGCCCAATCATTCAGGGCAGTCAATATACTAACTACTTCTTCGAAATAGGAATTTGATGTCACATACAAAGAACCCGACAACCTCTTAGTAGCATCATAAAACTTCTTCAGAAATTTAATTATCACTTCCAAGTTCGACCAATCTTCAATATTTGGCAAATCATATTGGAGCTCAACACTCATTGACAAATCGTCTTCTTCTAATCTTTCAAATGCCTTTCTAAATTTCACAGCAGTCTCTAACATCAAGTAGGTTGAGTTCCATCTAATTACCACATCAAGGCAAACTGAACCTTTATGTGGAATTCTTTCTTTCACGACACACTTTTGAAAATGATCAAATCTAGATGAAGAGCTCCGGATATAACGAATCATCTTCCGTACTCGACTTATAGATTCACAAACATTACTCAAGCCATCCTTCACAATTAAATTCAAGATATGTGCAGTGCATCTCATGTGAAAAAACTCACTGCCTAAGATCAAGGAGTTGCTTTCAATGAGCTTATCTTTCAAGTATTTCACTGCAACTTCATTAGAACTTGCATTGTCAACTGTCACAGTAGAAATACGATGTTGTATTCCCCAATCAATAATGCACTTCTCAACCATTCTGCCAATTTCCTTCCCTTTATGGCTAGACATAACCACAAAACTCAATATGCGTTTATGCAACTTCCATTCATTGTCAATAAAATGAGCAGTAAGACATAAATAGTTCAAGTTCTGATTGGAAGTCCATGTATCAGTTGTAAGTGCCACTCGAGAATTCAAAGAGCCAATAAAAGTTTTGAGCACTATCTTCTCACTTATGAAAATCTTCATGCAATCGCTAGTAACAGTGAATCGAGAAACAGGCTTGAAAGCAGGCTGTAGAACATTAACAAACGCGCGAAAACCTTCATGCTCGACAAGTGAAAAAGGTTGTTCATCGACAATAATCATCCTAGCAAGCATAACTCTGCAACGTTCTTGATCAAACACCCAAGTAGATATAACATTACGACTTGTGCATCCTTCCGATTTGCTGCTAGTAAATATCTTTTGTCGCTTATCCATATTATGAGGAAACTTCCGACAACTATTAATATGCTTCCACATCGTTGAAGTGCCCCAATTAGGATTATACTTGTACACATTGTTACAGTAAATGCACTTCACATTCTCTGCCTTATGAGTCTTCTCATTCAGAATTTTCGCAAAATGATCCCAAACGTTAGACTTTATGTTTTGTTTGCCTGTTACCTTAGGAGCAGTAGGAAGATTGGCCGCTGTTGAAGCTAAAGTTCGCTTGACACTAGTTGTTTGAGCCTCATTGTTGTCATAATCGGGATTCATCTTCTAATTTGAACAACCTAACAAATCAAACACTAGATCATTAAACAAATGATCCAGAGCACCAACGCCTCAAATTACATCAAAATCAAAATCCAAACCCCACAGAATCACCCCCTCACCGGCTATGTTCAGAAAAAAAAGAACTTTTAAGAAAGTATTCTCATCACCCACGGCTCAATCAACCTAACACATCCCTAAAATCCTCCAAAAAATCATAACCCAGAAAGAATTGTAAATAAAAATTGACAAGGCAAGGCGGGGAAGAAGGGAAAAAGCATATTAGGAGCTGACTTACCGTAAGAAACCGTAACCCCTGGAACCATTTGATGAAGACGTTGTGAAGAGGGGGGAGAGACTGGGAATTGAAAGGTTAGGAACCGGGACAATTGTTTGGGGTAGGGTAAAGTTTAATTTAGGTTATTGGGTTGGGTAAAATTTAGGGTAGGTTATTGGGTTGGGTAAAATTTAGGGTAGGATATTGGGTTGGGTAATATTTAGGTTAGGTTGCAGGTTCTCCGAGTTGGTTCCGGGGGGGAGAACCTGGAACCGTACTTGGTACCGCCGGTTTTGTAAAATTTAGAACCTAGAACCTACCCGATCCATTCGAGAACCTGTACGGACACCGACCATATGGTGCCGGTTCCGATAGGTTCCCGGTTTTACCCGGAACCTACGCTCGCCCCTAGTGTGGACACCAAACCCAACGATACTGAATGGGACTGGAGCTTAGAACATGACCACGTTGAGTCCTGTAAATTGTTGCATGAAAGGAATCAAGGTGGTAATGTATAGGCCTGTACTTTCTCTGGATGATGTTCTTACACGGGTTCTCAACTCGCTTCGATGCCTCACTGGCCACTACGATATCCTCGAACTCTGTGTCAATGTTGACGTATCTGTCTTGAGCTCCTCCTTTGCCTCATTGAAAAAGCCACGCTCAATCATGAAGTTGAGTGTCAGAGGATCAACGCTCCAATCGTGGTGGCAACATCTAGAACCACCGCACCTCCCAAGTTGAGACCCAGCCACCCTCGATCTTTGCATTGAAACAGCTGAGCAAATTTTTTGCACTGAGAATGTACGGTTGATGGTGATGGACAACTGGAAATCGATGCTGAGTGGAAGGTGTCATCTCCGGAAGGTTGAGTGGAATGCAGTAATTGGCAAAACCAATGCCAAAGCCTCGGAAGATATTATTGGCATTATCCGCCAGCCAAGTTGGAGAATATTTGACTATGACGCAAGGGTTCAGGTATGTCGGGTAAGTGTGGCTGCTAATTGATTTGTACGTCAACGGTGTGCCCCGGCCGAAGTCTTAATAGAGCGTAGATGGAGATAAAGGCAATGCCAAGTTCTCAGGAGAGGGGAGGGACGTATGATGCTATCCCCTTTTACGGCAACAATGATGCTGAACTCCCTGACCTTATTGAAATTAGGCGCAGCAAAAATAAAAATATATATATATAAATTTTTATGTTAAAAAATAAGAAGATTTTTCAAGGTACGTAAAAATATTTTTGATAAACAATAAATAATCTTATTCAGAAATCGTACATCGACTTTTCTGGCAAGAAAAGAATTGTTGTGTAAAATCAAGAACCCCACGTGTGATTTCTCTAGCGGTATCCATACGCACGCGATCACGAACCTCTCGACGATCCTATAGGTACTAGCCTTTTTTATCAACGAATAACTTTCGGAAGTAAAACACTTAAACTCCTGTTTTCTTTTAAAATTGATTTTCTTTTTAGATTCTATCCTGCCGGGGCTCTATGTTATTTGAGAATCCCTTCCAGTCCCATTAAATTTATTGCCTGAAAAGAAAAATATTTCCATTCATATTGATAGTAACGACAACATTAATGGCAAAAAAATAATTAAATTTGATTTATTCTCATTAACGTAATAATTAATAAATATTTAAATTTAATAAAAAATACAGGAGGATTAAAATATTAAATTATTTTATTATAAAATTTATTCTAACTTAAAACAAAACAGTTATTTTCTTAAATTAAATATATAAGATATAAAATCTAAACAATTAATAAATTTTTTATTTCATTTCCTTTATTTAATATAATACGACGTGAATAACTCAATATTCGATCTTGGTCTATTTGTTGCTTCCAAAATTTCAAAATAAATTAATAGTCCAATTAATTCTAATTCTAAAATAAAATAATTAATTTTATTATCTACTAAAATAATCAATGATACAATGTTCGTGTCGACGTGCGTGCAATCCTCTAGGTCCTATACACGAAGGTAGTGTAAATACATACACAAATTAAGGTAACCATCTAGCAACAAATTTTAGCAACCCAACGTGTTAGGATAATGATAATAAATCATAAACTATTATGAACTGATTACTCTGTAATGCAATTTCTTCATCTAACTGACATCATAATTAATTCGGCTCAAAATACATCATCATCAAATTAATTGTTTTACTTTATTACCAAGATATAATAGACTCACTTGAATGTAAAAAATTCTTCCCATGTCCTTGGATTCTAGAGTCACTAATATCTCTATCAAGTGGCATAGATGTCAACTCTCTAATCCAAAAGTGCGATGGATCCTTTATTAACTCAACATTATTCTCTCTACACTTTGTCACACACCCAACAATCATATTATTCACAATCCAGTTAAAGACTGCTTTTAACGACATCAAAGTGGACAAACTCCAGCATAGTAGTAATGAAGGTCTCAAGTCAAAAGATCAGTTACATTCAATCATAAAGAAGATTGACTAATGATGTCCAATATGTGGTATCCGCTTAAACGAGTCGTGTCCAATATCCATAATATCAGGGTACCCCTAAATATAACTTTGATATACGATATCTTGGTCAATTTTGACCTCAATTATACTTAGCGATGATCTAGATGTACATGTCCCCTCTAAACAACTTTTTGATCACGGACTATTTCAGATTAATATACTCATTAATCTGTGGGACTCTATACTAATTTTACGTGTAGAAAAGTAAAATAATCAATGAAGACTTTATAAGGTCTTGAATTATGTTCCTGAATGACAGACAGTCCCTGGTCGTATGTTTGAACGATCCATGCCTTTTACAATAATTCATAGTCTTTTCTCTTTCCGTCTGGAGGGCTCTGTGGCCCGGCTTAAGCTTATTCTGCTTCTGTTGGACAAACCAATCAAAAATTGCATCCGCTTTGTCAACGTTGAAAGAATATTTTCTTTCTTCACCAGACTTCTGAGACGCTTTTGCTTTCGAGTTTTTCCTTGCTAAAGGTTCACAAACCGTTGCTTCGCCTTTCACGAACTCGGCCATGTCTACCTCAAGGGTTTTTAACTGATAAGCGTGCTTAGACTGAGCCTCTTCCATCAGTAACCGATGGTATTCAATTGCTCTCCTAGCCAAGTCATACAGATCATTAAACTTTCCCCCCTGTAGCTTCTTCTTGACGAGCATAGACAACGCATTTAACGCAATCATCAACTGGTCCCTTTTAGGAATTGCAGGTTTACAGCGAAGTAGCGCCTTTCTTAGACGCATGAGGAACTATCTTGGGTGTTCTCCAGTGATCTGTTCAAGCCGCATCACCTCAAAGATTGGCATGGGTGTGTCTAATCGAGCAAATGCTTTCATAAAGAAAGATTGCATTTTTGCCCATGATGTTACTCACCTAGGAGGTAGACTCGCGTACTATGTGAAAGCATCTCCTATGAGTGAATTCGGGAATAATTTTAGCTTCCAAAAATCATTGGCCGCAGCATCTCCTGCCTGATGAGTGCACTGGGCTATGTACTCCATATGTGTCATCTCATCCTCCCCTAAAAAACGAGTGAAATCAGGTACTCTGTATCCCCTGGGCAGGGAAAGTCTCTGTCGATGTAGGCGGGGGTATAGAATCCTATATAGACCTGGATTGCAGGACGGAGTTCTAGATTGCATCCCGTGAACCCAGGTGTTTAGGGTTCATCCGAAATGGTCCTCTGCTTCACTGAGGATAGATGATGATGATAGTCCTGTAAGTATGACGGAGTTTTCTTGGCTCTAGTGCTTTTTCTTAAAACCGGTAAAGGGTCTGACATAGGTGGTTGTGTGGAATCTGTCTCTGTGGGTATAGGAAATGCAGGTTCTTGTTGTACATCATGTAATGATGAAAATGGTATATCCTCATGTAATGCAGGTAAAACCAGATCAGATGAATAGCTTGGGGTGTGCAATGAAAATGGAAAGACCGATTCATGAAATATAACATTTCTGGAAACAAAGATTGTGTGTTGTTCCAAGTCATACAAATAATATCCTTTAATTCCAAAAGGATAACCCAGAAAAATGCATTTCCTAGCCCGTTTATCCATTTTTCGACGCCCATGAATTAGAGTACACGCGTAGCACAAAGAACCAAATACTTTTAAAAGACGATAGTTAGGCAACTTATATAATAGACATCCATAAGGAGATTTGTTGTTTGAAATTCTGGTTGGTAGCTTATTTATAAGGAAAGTTGCTGTCATCAAGGCATAACCCCAAAATCTAGTAGGCAAATGTGCTTGAAAAAGTAAAGATCTGGTCACTTGCATTAGATGCTGATGCTTACGCTCCACAATACCATTTCGCTCCGGGCATTCAACACAAGAGCGTTGATGTATGATGCTCGACTCTTTGTAAAATAAGGGCGATGTGAACTCAGCCCCATTATCACTCCTAAGTATTTGTAATTTGGTATGAAATTGTGTTTGAACATAATTACAAAATTGTTGTATTAAATCCTTTGTCTCTGATTTATGTTTCATCAAGTAAATCCAAGTGGTTCTTGTGTAATCATCCACTATAGTAAGGAAAAACTGATAACCACCTATAGCAGGTTGGGAGTAGGGTCCCCAAATATCACAGTGTATCAACTCAAAGGCAGAAGCAGATTTGTGATGACTAGGGGAAAATGGCAACCTTCTCTGTTTGGATTCATGGCAAATAGTGCAGACATTAAAAGGTAGGAACTTGATATCAGGATCTAAAGTTTGCAAAACTCTCCCTTTTTCATGAGAAACATGTCCTAAACGTAAATGCCACACATCGAAAAGGTCTAAAGTATGTTTTTGTGCTGAATTACTGAGCAACAAAGCAGGCTTGTCACTACTGGGTAAGATTGGTTTACTGGTTATGGGGAGATTGTCCTTAGACTGTGTCACCTCATACAATCCACCATTCGTCTCAGCATGCCCAATCGTCATCGACCTCACCGAGTCCTGTATATAGCAGTAGTTTTGTGAGAAAATGAGACAAATATTTTTGTTTGAGGTCAATTTGCTAACAGAGACAAGGTTATAGCGAAAAGAAGGAACAAATAGAACATTTTTCAGTTGGATATAGCTGGTCAAGGTGACCGTGCCAACATGTGTGGAAAGAACCTTGGTACAGTCAGGTAAACATATCTGCAAAGGTGGGTTAATTTCATGGAATGAATCAAAGAGTTTCAAATCACAGGCTACATGGTTAGTTGCTCCAGTATCTAGGTACCAACATGTTGGTTTGGATGTATTGGCTTTAAGAGCAGAAAGAACGTATGTGTCACTGTCACGTTTACCAGAAGTAGGATTAGGAAAGTTCATGGTCAATTCATGTCTTGGTTGAGCCTCACTCACAGCCTCACTGGAATCTCCCATTTTGAGTAGGGCCACTAGCTTTTGAAATTGTGCACTTGTGATTCCAACCTCGGAGAGACTTGATTCTCCACTAACCAAGTTCACAGTCCTCTGTCTGTCTATAGGTCCTCGTCTTCCTGACATATAAGGTCCTCTTCCTAACGAAAATACTCCCCTTCTTCTTCCTGGCCCTCCTCTCATATTGGGAGGAAACCCTACCAAATAGAAACATTTTTCTTTAAGATGTCCCCTCTTTCCGCAATGTTCACATATCCACTCTCCTCTTCCAAATCTCCTTTCCGACACACTTGAATTTCCAAGTTGATACTCAGCCGAGTCAACTCTCTGCTTTTCCCTTGTTTGCAATGCTGCCGCCATTACTGGTGCTTCCATCATACATCCCTGATGCTTGGAATATTTCTGACCTTCCTCTCTTTGGACTGCATTATAAGCTTCACCCAAGGTGGGAAAAGGCTTTCGCATCAAAAGCTGGGACCTAAGATGAACATATTCTGAATTTAACCCATTCAAGAATCTGAACACCATGGCTTTCTCCTGCTGTTCCGCAAAAGTTTTTGCCTAGTTACACTTACAAGCGCCACATTCACAGCAAGGAAGAGGTCTAAACATCCTCCATTCTCTCAGTATTGACAAAAGCTCGTTCTAATAACCAGCAACTCTCCTATTCCCCTGTTCCAGGCTCATATACATCTGCTGCAGATGACATACTTTGCTATCATCAGGTTCTCCATACCTCTCTTTCAATTCATCCCAGATATCTTTCGCTGATTCGAGATAAAAGATGGTCGTTGCTATCGAATTTGAAACTGACCATTGAATCCAAGATTTCACCAAGTTATTGCATCTCTTCCATGCCGGATATATAGCATCACTCAGATCTTGTTTTGTTATCGTGCCATCTATAAAACCAGTCTTATTTCTTATAGAAAGAGCAAGCTCAAATGACGAACTCCAAGTTGTATAGTTCCCCCCTTCCAACTCTGGTGTCACTAGGGGCGTTACCTGATTTTCGGCAGCATTGATGTAGAACGGGTACAGATTCTCCACTCGTCTCGAGGCAATACGAATGTTATTAGCCTACGCTTGCTTTAACAACTTTAAGTTGTATCAAATGGACGTAAAAAGTGCATTCCTCAATGGAGAGATCAAAGAAGAGGTCTATGTAAGTCAACCTCCTGGTTTCGAGGATCTGCAACACAGAAACTACGTCTATAAACTCTCCAAAGCTCTCTATATGGTCTTAAATAGGCTCCTAGAGCATGGTATGAGAAACTTAGCTCATTCCTTGTCGAAAAGGGCTACAATAGAGGAAAAGTAGATACCACTCTCTTTCTCAAACACAGAAGCAATCATCTCATTGTTGTCCAAATCTATGTCGATGACATCATCTTTGGATCAACTGATGAAATGCTCTGTGATGAATTCTCCAAACTCATGACAAGTGAGTTTGAGATGAGCATGATGGGAGAACTCACATTCTTCCTTGGTTTACAAATTCAGCAGACTGCAGAAGGTGCATTCTTACACCAAGAAAAATACACTAAGCAGCTTCTGAAGAAATTCGGCCTAGAAGGCACGAAACCTTTGTCTACACCAATGGGTATTAATACTCAATTGGACGAAGACGAAAATGGTAAAGAAGTTGATAGTAAGCTCTACAGAAGCATGATAGGCTCTCTTCTGTACCTTACAGCTTCTAGATCTGACATATTATTTAGTGTGTACCTCTGTGCTAGATTTCAATCAGCACCTAAAGAATCTCACATGACTGCGGTCAAGAGGATCTTTAGATATCTATAGGGCTCTGTAAACCTTGGCATCTGGTATTCAAAGAAATCAAACTTTGATCTCACTGGATATTCCGATGCAGACTTCGCAGGAAGTAAGGTCGACAGAAAGAGTACAAGTGGTACTTGTCAGCTCATTGGAAACATGTTGATTTCATGGTTTTCCAAGAAGTAGACTTCTGTTGCCCACTCCACTACAGAAGCTGAGTATATAGCAGCTGCAAGCTGTTGTGCACAACTCCTGTGGATGAAACAACAACTTGAGGACTATGGTCACTCATTTACAAAAACACCGATCAAATGTGATAATACTAGTGCTATTAGCCTGGCAAAGAATCTAGTATATCACTCCAGATCGAAGCATATCGAACTCAGACATCACTTTCTGAGAGATAATGTACAACAGGGTTCTGTTAGTGTAGAATACATTAACACTGAACACCAATTGGCTGATATCTTTACTAAACCTTTGGATAAAGAAAAATTTTTCTTTTTCAGAAGCGAATTAGGAATCTGCCATCCTATATAATGTCTTTCATAAGACAAAGAAAAGTTAAGTACGTACTTCAGAAACTTACTACAAAAGGTACATAAGTGTACACTTTATTACAGAAGGTGCAAACCTCTGTTTCTACACTACAGAGGGTACACATTCGTTCACCTCACCATAGAAGGTAGAATATTTAGCTTTCTATACAATAGAAGGTTGAATTCCACCATCTATTTTACAAAAGGTATAACTACATATATACCTTAAATCTAACTTGGTAATTTCCAATTACTTGAAAGTTTACGTCTGGAGATATCAAATATCATCCAATAAAATTTTTTTTTAACCAATATCGTCTCTATTAGGAAATTAATAATCCTAATAAGTTATATTTGGATACAATTATCCATTATACCTCGCTTTTCTGTGAAGAAGAAGCTCCAACAGAAGGTGACGAAAGATTTTATTGCCTTGTTGAAAACCCATCCGTCTCACTCGGCTTTCTTTCTCACTTTCTCTGATGCATGTCAGTTATGATATGACGTCTTAAGGAGATTTCTTGCGCGGGAAAATATTTTGTTCCCAAAACCGCCTTTGAGAGAATTCCTTAAAAACCTACAACCTTCGCCTATTCTTCACACATTTTTCTTCAGCCCTGAAACTCTCTCTCATTCTTGCCCTAACCTCGAAACCTTCAATTTCTCTGTGACCATGGCACCCAAAGCGAAATTCTTGAGGAGAAAGGCTAAGGCCGGAAGAAAGAAGGCTCGCGCCTCTGGATCGGAGAAGCCTGCCTCATCTGCATGCAGGACTCCACCCCCTTCCTCGCCGGAGAAACCCATCTCTCCTGCGAAGGACCAGACCATTGCTGCCGTTGAGACTCTCGATGGCATGCCTCCCATCTCCACAGACGAAGGACCATCCAAAGTCCAAGTCTCTGTGGAAGATACAACCCAGAAAGAACCTCCGATCGCCATGACGGTGGAACCCTCTGTGCCTGAGTCCTCTGTCAAGGGTTCTACTGCGGGTAGTGATGCACTCACTATCGCCCCTACTGCTGAGATCGCCGCATCTGATGAGGAGGTGGAAATCCCCCCTGCTGATGATGTGCTTGACGAGTCTGACAAGGAAGTTCCCACTCCTGTCATCACCGTCTCCCCTGATCTCAAGCTAAAAGGAGTAGCTTCTGAGCCGCAGAAGGCATCTCGGAAGCCTGCAGCCACTCCTACCAAAAAGCTTCTTCATGATGCCATGAAACCCGGAGGAGTCTCCTCTAGGACTAGGCTGAAACGGAAAGAACCCGAAACAGTCAGCACCTCTATCATTGATATGGCTGCCTAAAAGACCAAGTCCCCAGAGAAACCTGTTCCTGAGGACACTTTCGCAAAGGACCTGGATTCGTTTATCTTTCCGGTAAATCCTCTTGTCTCCAAGAAGGAGATAGAAACTATTTTGGCCGATGATAAACTGCCTAAGTGTGATGCTGCGGGTAGGCAGATTGCCACTTTTAAGCGGATCGACTTTAACTGGTTTGCGGCTAATGGACTTGATGTTGCCCCTCTCCTGGATAGAATCGGTTTAAAAACCTTCTGTGAAATCTATGCAGAGCTACCTGTCTCTCGTTTGAGAGAGTTCTATGCGAACATCACGTTCCATGAACGGGGTCCGCATGTCAAGTTCATAAAGACAGTCATTGTAGGGGTCACACTGGTATTCTCTGCCCATGATGTGAATCAATTGTTCAGCTGTATGGAGCATGATCCTCTGATGGACATGGGAAGAGAAGAATCCTACAGCATCATCTTGGGACAGAAGGTCCACGCGACCAAGTACCTTGAGTCCACCAAGCTGGACCTCAAAACCCGCATTCTGCATCGAATGGTTCTGTTATGCCTTCTACCAAGAACTGGAAGCATCGACACCATCACCTCCAATGATGCGATGTTGATGGCTCATATCCTGAAGGGCATGCCCTTTAATCTTGGTTTGCTGTTCTCCCACATGAAAAGATGCTGCAATACGGCTGGGAAAGCTCTCCCTTATGGCCAGGTAATCGCCGGCCTTCTGAAATTGGCTCATGTCTCTACTGATGCTTCTACTTTTCATGAAAAGTGGAAAGTTGGCACGTTTGGACAACAAATTATAGCCAGCATGCATTATGTGAAAAAGGGCTCTACCTGGACCCTGAAAGGCAGGTCACAGGATTCTGCGCGTGATGATGAGGATAAGCTTCTGGATGCCAAGAAGAATGCTGAAGCATCTTCTGCTCGACCCTCTGCTGCTAAGTCTGCTGGTCGGAGACGTCCTTCATCATCTGCTGAAGCTCAAGTCCCTTTGGGTAACACGGCTCTTATCAATCTTGGGGAAGACATCCGTGTCCTTCAGCGAATGGTCACTGACCTGATTTGCTTAGTGGAATGTCAGGACAAGCTTCTGCGCGAGCATCTGGGAAAGGATTCTGCTGAGTCTGAGTGATATCCTTAGTTGCTGTTTCTTTTTCTCTTCTGCATTTCTAGCCAGACCAAAAACTGCTTTCTGTGGTCTACTAGATTGTAATAAGTGCCACTTAGTGAATACATTTTCTTTGCAGTACGGTATTGAACTTTCAGTTACACCTTCTGCATGACGGTTTAGCTCTTTCTGCTCTACCGTCTGCGAGAATTAAAACTACCTTCTGCACGTTGGTTATGAATGCTACGTCATACCTTTTGCAAGAAATTTACTCTTCTTTATCAACCTACATTCATCTTCTTTTTGATATGACAAAAATGGGGAGAAAATTGTGTTGAGGGGGAGTATCTAGCTCTGTATTGGTTATAGAAAAATCCTATATTTTCTATAACTTCAATGGGTCGTAGAAGACTATACCGTCTACGGGTCGTAGAAGACTATACCGTCTACGGTGTAGAAGCTTATGAGACTGATACACCTCATAATCGCAACCTTCTGCAGGGAATGCGATTTGTGATCTTTTAAAGTCACTATTGCTGTGAGTGCAAAAATGAAATACAGAAGCTCCACGCTCTGTATAAATCACAGAAGCCTTTGTGCTCTGCAACCTTCTTTATAACAGAAGCTTCTATGCTCTGTTTCACAGAAACCTTATGGTTCTGTAAAAACGTGAGATTCATACTCTCACCTATTAAGAGGGAGTTAGGGGGAGTTCTTGCAAAAACATTTCCCTCAACGATGAATGTTTTGTCATCATCAAAAAGGGGGAGATTGTTGGGACGGTTTTGATGATGAACCGGATCCTCTGTACTACAGAAGGTCGAGCATTCTATTCTACAGAAGCTTCTTATATTAAGGGCTTTATGTAAGAATCATTTTGTAATTAAATGATTAGTTGATGATTATTTAATTATGAAATACAATCCCATCGATCAAGATAATTATCTGATCGAATCATATTGATTTAGTCACCAAATAATCATATTGGAGATAATATTTTTATAGAAGGAAATGTATCTCTCTATATATGGAAAGGTTCTACTAGATGGTCTACAGGCTTCTGTAAGATCTTACGACTTCTACATGACCGTTATTTGGTTGCAAATCACCACCACCTGTCCAGATACATTCTCACATGTGTCTTTATCAGGATGGAATGAATCATTACCCATATGGAAGTAAATCAACGATTATTTCCATCTGGAGAAGGTTATCGAGCAGAACCTTCTGCGATACCTTCTATGATGCACTATTCATGGAAAATATGTCATGATCTTATTCTGATTTATTTTCTGTCCGAATATTTAAACGTGTATGTTATTATTCATTTTGTCTATTAACCTTTAATTACTTATTTTGCAGATTGTTAATATATCTTTTCCTTTTTGCATTTTCTTCTTTGAACTTTGTGTATAAAAGGGCCACGCCTTCTCAGTGAAAAAGTAAATAAATAATTATTACTAGTTCTTTCCTGACTGAAAGCGTGAGCTTTAGTTCTTTCATTCTTTCATTCGTTTGAGTTAGTCACACGAGGAGCACTAGTGACGGACGGCTGCATCGTTGGTGAAGCCTTCTGGGAGAGTGACTCGGGGGCTCGAGGCACTCGGTTGGAAGCTGCGGGAGACGTTTTTGAAAGCATGTGTACGTGGGCAACGTGCAGCGGGCCGGAGAGAAGGGCTGAACCTCGGGAACACAGAAGGTGAAGGACTAACCAGCTTCTGTTGTGTAGAGCTCTGTGTGCAGGAACCAAAGACGAAGGCTGCCGTCTGCTTGCATGGGGTTTGCCACGTGCTTGCGTAGGGTATGCTACGTGCTTGTGTGGGGTACGCCACATAGTCGTTATCTCTAGGAGATCGTGCAGGTCGTGTGGAGCCGCCGGAGGGAAAATCCATCCTTGAACAGAGGTCGCTGTTCGCTTGCGTAGGGTTCGCTATGAGCTCGCGTGGGGTACGCCACGAAGTCGTATCCTTGAGTGGATTGCGCATTTGGTTATCTTTGATAGTCACACTCACGTGTGCAACTCTCTGTACCACAGAACTCTACAGTCTGTGCATATTTTTTCTTTGTCACTATTGCTACAGAACCTTACGGTCTGCTTAGTAGAAGATCGACAACTCTTGACACAGAATCTTTCAGATCTGTGTTTTATAATTAAGTCATTTCCTATACAGAACCTTCTGTTATGGATTGACACTCTTGGTACATAACCTTACGGTATGTGCAACACTTTCTGTAAGACAGAGTCCTTGGGTCTGTTCTATAGAAGGTTGACGCTTACAGTACAGAATCTATTGATCTGTGCTATAGAAGGTTAACACATCTGACACAGAACCTTCTGGTCAGTGTCGTGCTTACCTTCTTCGACACAGAACCTTCTGGTCTGTGTTGTGCCTTACTTTCTACGATACAGAACCTTCTGGTCTGTATTGAGCCTTAGTTACTATAGTACAGAACCTTAGTGTTTGTGCTACGTAACAAGACTCTACGGTACAGAACCTTCTGGTCTGGGCTCTGCCACTCAAACCTCTATTGTACAGAACCTTCGGGTCTGCTTTTAGTTGATATCATTTGTGCAACTTGTACTGAGATACATTTGAGTGGAAACCATCCAAATATCTGGGTGAAGAGTGGACGTAAGCAATTTGCTGAACCACTATAAAAATCCTTGTGTCCAATCAAACAAATTGCGAACACACTCGAACGTTCTGTTGTACAGAAACCTATCTACGGTTCTGTTTGACAGAAGCTTCCTTTCCGCTGCGGGGTAAAACGAAAAAGTGTTAAAATCCGAATTTGGTAATTAACACTAATTCACCCCCTGTTAGTGTAACACAATATAATACATCGAATCTACCTATGTTGATACCATATTATGTCTTACCGGTGGTTGTTCGTATATTACTGGAGGATTAGAGATCACGAGTGATAACGAGTCTTAACTCTCATTGACTTCTTGAACAGTAAGGAGACAAAGTCGGACATTTCTATAAACTAAGATTCCAGACAAAAAAAAGCATAGTTGTAAGTTCGAACAAATTGAAGAATGTTATGAAACGTCGTTTTTATCGAACACCTAGATGGCCTGCAACATGATGTTCCATCCTTGGATCTATTCTATGACCACACCAACTAAAGCAACATAATTCAGGTTCTTAAAACACCGGAAGCAATTAATAACATATACTTATTCTACTTTTACTATAAGAACGTTAAGAGGGTAGATTTTCTCACTATTGCTTTAGTGAAATCTATGATTCGGTAGGGAGTATGGGCAACATGATTTGCTTTTATTTGATATATATTAGGATGAATGTTTGTTTGTGCAGTTATTTTTTAAGAACTTTGTGAATTATGGTTCGAGTTTTAGAATTCGTCTATTACTGCTCTTAAGTCTCTATTTCAAGTAACGATTTTTTTTATAAAGGAGAGCACTATTTGAATTACCGACTTACGTTGACTCGAATTGCTACTTTATGTAGGCATTTTATGGTTCACGATTAGATAAAAAAAAAAGTGAGTTACTCTAAATAGGAATATCCGTCTAGTAAGATGAAAGTTCACTTTGGGCACGACTTTTCTCTCTAAAATATGAGGGGCAAATAAAATTGGAACGATTCCTCGGGTAATCATTATTTTTTGGATGAAGAGACCTTGTTCTATATAAAATAAATGGACAAATAAAATTGGAAGGAAATATGCTAAGGTTTATCATTACTATTTTAATGAACGAAGTCGCAGGTTGGATTAGCGATTTCATATGATTTGATCAAGCAATACAAAATTACTACTTCAAGTAGCGCTTTTCTTCTGGAAGACCCAAGTCACTATTTTCTGTAATGATTTCCTTCAAACAAAGTCGCAACTTAATGCCTTAATGTATGAATTCTAAAATTCCAGGCCATATTTTGAAAAAAAATTTAACTAATGCAACAAAATAAAATTCGCCTATATATTTTATATGTCGCATGACAGCTTAAAACTCACCTTCTTATATTTATGTTAGGTTGATTCTTTTTTTTCCCTGTCAATTCATATCAACCATTCCTTATATCTTAGTATAAAATCTTCTTCAATTTACGAATTTCTTTCGCGAATTAAAAGAGTATATAATTCCATGATCAAATATAATGTCACGGAATAACGACCAAATACTTCATCCTTTGAAGGAAAAACATGTTGTAGCCCGATTATTATTACTTCGAGCTTGCTCGCTCCATAATTGACCGGTGGACAATCCGAATCCAAACACGTCGGAAATCTCTGGCACTTTGAGCAACTGATACTCGAGGTTCATTGTGTGGTCCCTGTATGAATGTAGAAAGAGGGGAGAAGGCAGCGGACAGACACCCTTAAGTGGAAGCACTTACGGATGCCATCGACGATTGCCTTCATAAGGAAGCAAGAACGCGAGAGCACAAGATCACAAGAATGCAAGGATGCCTGGAGATAAAAAGACAGTATGTGTATCGGTAGGGAGGTATGTTCAATATACAAAGAAGTCGAACTCTAAGAGTTCGAGTTCGAGCCATGTAAGGCGAACTCGAACTCTATGAGTTTGGCTTCATGCTTCTACATAAAGTCTAACTCATAGAGTTCGACTCTCTAATACTTAGACATTTATCTTCATTTCCTCAAAGAAGTCGAACTCTTAGAATTCGATTTCCTATTTTATTTTTAAAAAATTTTACTGGGGTGAGGAAGAGGGGGAGAGGAGCAGACAGTGGGGGGAAGACGGAAGGGGTAGAAATTTTTTTTTAAATATTGTTCGACTTCCAAAGGAAGAAAAATGTGTAATTGTTATAGAGTCGAACTCTATGAGTTCGAAATCGCCTTACATGTCCCGAACTCGAACTCTTAGAGTTCAACTTCTTTTCTAAGAGTTCGAGTTCAGGACTGTAATTTAGAAAATTTAAAAGTTTCGACTGTAAATTCGGAATTATTATCAGGACTAATGGTATTAGGGAAAAAAATTCATAATTTCAGTATCAAATATAATGTCCAAGTATCACGACATGGTAATTATACTTCATACTTGGAAGAAAGAGCTTGTTGTAGCCCAATTATTATTACATCGAGCGAATAGAACAAAAATAACACTTCATTCAACTTGGAAACAGGCCAAGCCGATAGCAATACAAATTGAGAAACGGGCCACCTAAGGCGCAAACCTCCTATACCTAGTGCAACTTGAACCGAAGTTCTTTCTGCTAGAAGCCGACACCCATATTGAAAGCGACAAACATGACAGTAAACGGATCGGATAGGACATCATATCTTGGATTATTGATTTTCCATTCGGGCCTTGATGAAGACGCAATGACCAACAAAGATGTTCTCACAGACGATTGCAAGTAACTATGCGATGTCCAGCTGTTTGGCAATGCCGAGCAACACTTCAACGGTGTTCGGCTAATGGTGCTCACTCCCTCGGGTTCCACTGCGTGTTTCTATCCCTACGAACAAACACAACCGTAATTTGCGAGATTGTCGGTCATTGACAAGGAAATGAAATAGAAACAGTTAGCAAGATACAGTGTAATTTCATCAAGTAAAAACTACCATGAGGACAAAAAAATAAGAGTACAACTTTGGGTAAATATTTTTATTAAACCCTTCACTCCAAGCCAAATGAACAATTTCGTCCAAACAATCTGATATGTGATTACCCGAACTTCTTTTCCGGGAATATTTATTTCTAGCCCCCAAAGTCAATCTCTCGTATTATGGTGAAAGTGGGGGACGATTCTGCGAATGGGCCTGATTTATTTTTGCCCAATGGGCTACATTTCATTGAGCCTATGGGATTTGCTCTTTACTTTTAGCCTAAAATCCTCCGGCGAAATATCAATTTATAATCACAAATTTAAGTGAACTTATTGTTATGTCATTAACTTATTTTGTTATATGATATTATCACTAACTTTTTTTTCTATAATTGATTTTGACCAATTTTGAATTTTACCACTCGAAAACCATTCAAAAATTTTTATTTATTGACAAAAAAAGTCATAACATATAAATGAAATGTGTTACTAAGATTAAGTAAGAACATATTCTCTTTTTTCTAAAAAATATCATCACATTAATTAAAAATCTCATTAAAAAATTAAACACAAAATTATAATATTCCTCTTGTTATTGCAAATTTTTATTAGCGTACTTTTATGGTGGAAAGTATCGAAATAGTATTAGGCAGGAAAAAAAATTTGCGAAACAGAGCAAATAGTTCGAAATATGAGAAATAATACCCCGAAGACGGACTTTTTAAGTCCGAGTTACTCATGAAAGAACTCAGAATTATTAAATACGATTTCCTTAAGGGACATTTTGGAAGTCCGAATTATAAGGTCCGACTTTACTTATTATTTTAGAACTTAGACTTATAAAGTCCGCATCGGGATATTATTTTCGAAATTTCGAAACTATTCACCTTATTTCGCAAATTTTTGTTTCCACAATACATTAGTATTGCAAAATGCCCTACTTTTATGTGTTATTTTTCCATATTATTTATTTATTCACAATTCCTCTTATGCTTTTAAGACGTTCCACCATTAAAATGAAGTGTATCATGGGAAGATAATATAACTCGGACCTTATCCGGCAGATATTTTTGGTTTTCTCTTTCATAAATGAGATGAAATATTTTTAAAATTGAGAATATTGAAGATAGAACATGTGAACTGGACTTTAACTCAAAAGAGAAAATTATATTCCAAAACGAAGGATTACATCGACAAGACCGGAGGAAAGCAAACTTTACTCCACTTGGAAACAAGCCAACTTTACTCCACTTGGAAACAAGCCAAGTGGAAGACAACACGAAAAAGAAGTTCAACATAAAAGAGTTTTTGTAATGGCTGGGGAAAGGTCATCTTTTACAAGAACCCCAAACACTCTCCCTTATCGAAAGCAACAAGGAACACGATGTAAGACGGCCGGAATTGGATAGGATTATTAGTTTGTTGTTTCGCCATCAACGCAGACCCACTGACCGACGAAGTGCTTCTTGCAGACGACATTAGGGTTGATGGCAACTAACTCTGCGGTCGTCAGGCCAAACTGCTTTGCGATTAGGAAGCCTGTTTCTTCATCTTGCACACCGTGCACCGAATTACACTTCAACGACAACTGCTTGAGAAACTTCAACTTCTCTTCTCCAACAGCGTTCCAATTGCTGCGAAGGATAGATGACCAAAACATTAGTGAGAAACTGTTGGCTCTAAAACCAAAGATAAAGAACTGGAAGCAATGGCTTACAGCCGTGGAAGTTGCTCCTGGCCATGGAAGTTGGGAGGAGGAGCACGAGAGCAAAGAGCACTTGCAAGAAGAGAGTTGTCGACTTGCCGGTGCGCGCCATTGTCTTCTCAACGGGTTTTGACTATTAGTAGGCAATGTCTGATTTTCTTTAACTTGGAGTTGGCTTCCTAGTGAAACGGGGCAGTCTATTTATAGTAAAACCTCATAGTAATATTTTCTGTTTCGTTTCCATTTGTAAAAGTCGAAATAATACATCAAACAAGATATGGAACATTATACCGAACTCCCTATGTTGATACCATATTATATCTTACCGGAGGTTGTTCGTTTATTATTGGAGGATTAGAGATCACGAGTCTTAACTAACATTGACTTCTTGAACAGTATGGAGACAAACTTGGACATTTCTATAAATTAAGATGTCGGACAAAAAAAATTATATTTGCAACTTCAAACAAAATGAAGAATGTTATCGATCGTCGTTTTTATTCGAATACCTAGATGGCTAACAACATGATGTTCCAACCTGGGATCAATTCTATGACTACATCTATAGTAACTAAAGCAACATAACTTCAAGAACGTTAAGAGGGTAGATTTTCTCACTATTGCTTGCTTTAGTGAAATCGATGATTCGATAAGGATTATGGGAGGCAACAAGATTTTCTTTTGTTTGATTTATATTAGGATGAATGTTTCTTTGTACAGTTATATTTAAAAAATTTTACGAAATATGGTTCAAGTTTTATAATTCGTCCATTACCGCTCTTAAGTCGCTACTTCAAGTAAGGTTTTGGTTTCATAAAAGAGATCATTATTTGAATTATCGACTTACGTTGTCTGGAATCACTAATTGAAGTAGGTATTTTATGGTTGATGATTAGATAAACAAAACAGACGTTACTCTAAATAGCAATGTTCAATCTAATAAGCAGTAAGTTTCTACTTGGGCACGATTTTGTTCATTAAAAAATGAAGGGAAAATAAAAATGGAAGGATTCTAAGAATAATCGTTACTTTTGGATGAAGTGACTTTCTTATGGACCGTATTTCGAAAAAAAAAGGTTTAACTAATGGCATGGAATAAAATTCTCTTTTATATTCTATATGTTTCAAAATTGCTTGAAACGCACCTTCTTATATTTACGTTATGGTTGATTTTTTTTTCCAGTCAATTCATATCAACCATTCTTTATATCTTAGTATTAATATCTTCTTTAGTTTATAAATTTCTTTTGTGAATTACAAGAGTATATAATTCTAGAATCAAATATAAAGTCACGAAATCACGATCATATACTTCATCCTTTGAAGAGAAAGCATGTTGTGGCCCGATTATTATTACTTCGAACTTGTTTGCTCCGAAAGTGACCGCTGGACAAAACGGATTCAAACACTCGGAAATCTCTAGCATTACGAGCTACTGAAACTCGGAGGTTCATTGTGTGGTCGCCGTATGAATGAAGAAAGAAGGGAGAAGACAACGGACAAACTCCCTTAAGGGGAAGCACTTACGGATGCCATTGACGATGCCTTCGGAAGGAAGCAAGAACGTAGGAACACAAGATCGCAAGAACTCCGGGATGATTGAACGCCTGAATGATTGAAGATAAAAAGATTGTTTGTATGTCTGTAGAGAGGTGTGTATGTACAATACCTAAGAACAGTTATTTATAATAGGTTACACCTATGTATATACGTAAATGAAGTATTATACATATATTATATGTCTTTGTAGCTAGTCTTCATGGAAAATCTCATTTCCATTTGAGTAATTTTGGCAACAATTTCCTTTCATGTCTTGAGATTGTCCTAAATCTTCCAATGACAGCCACTGATTAATCGGATTGCCCATTAGCCTTTCGCTGTAGAGTTTTCCCGTTTATTCAGTTGACTGTTGTTTGACCGCCTTGTTGACCCTCGTCGCCTGATAGCCCCGTCGCTTGGTAACTGCTTTACTCGTAAGCCTTCACTCGGTGGATTTCCACAGCTACCTCCTTACTAGGCTTCATACACTTTGGGCATGCATTATGAAAAGTTGATCCACAGATGACACCGAGATCTGTGGCTCATAATTTCTGTTGCTAAAAAATTTATGCGCCTCTCACTGTAGACGGAGTCAGGTATTATAATTCGTGTCGCCTTGAAAAAGACCCCTGTACCCTTGTAATATGTGCAGGCGAGCATTAATCCCCAACCGTCGACATTTTCGGGTTGTCTGTCGAAATACCGAGGTTTCTGCTATAATATCTCATGTAAAAGGTTCGTATTCCTCATAACCCCGTTAGAAATAGCGATGCCCAGATCAGCTTTCCAATCATATACCATCACTCTAGGAAATAGAAAGGTTATGAGGTCTCCATCTTTATATTTCCTCCCCAGGACCTATGTCCATCACCTTAGCTTGCTTGAGAGCCTAAGTATAGCACCTTACGCCAGTAGTATCTCTCCCTCCACGTAGTTCATCTTCCCTTACAAGGAGCTAAGTCCATCTTCCCTTACAAGTAGCTCAACTAGAAGGGTAGAGGGCCTGGGCAAAGCCTTGGAAGGTCATTTCTTAGCCCTACGTCGCGTCTGATTGGACTGACTTTTGCCGTTCGAAGGTTGTTGTACCCCTCTTTTTGCCCAAGAACAACCTGGGTGAGATCGCTGCCAAGAAGGTCAGCTTTCAAAATCGCAGCCCTGGTGGGTTCGTTGGGGAATCAAATGAGAAGGCCAAGGTCTTCTCGTTAAAAAGATTTGCATCGCAGCCACACCTCCGTTGAAGTTGTGTGCTGCAACCAATGATCTTCTTCGTCTCAGGGAACGAACCGGGTTTTATATGTAACCATGCTCGTTCTCTATGGATAAATCTTTGTGTAGCTCGCATATCACAAGGGGGACATCAATAGAAAACATTTTGCTAAGAAGAGGAAACGTTGTATACTGAGTCGTTTATGTTTCTTTTTGTACATTTGTTTCTAGACAAACCCATGTCATGGACCACGGATTCGAATGAAAATGAATGCACGTTTTAAGTCCCTTCGCCTGCCCAACTTTGACTTTTTGACAGCCATCAGTTTTTAAGCGAAGCGACGCTCTTTTTGGACCTCAATCATCTTGTCGTTTCTAGATTATAAAGCCTAACAGGGCCAAGGTTTCTCGTTCTTGCAATCAGAAACCGATTTCCTTCTTCCCTTATTCCCAATAACCGTACATTTGTTACGACCACGATGGCTTCCGATGCTTCAAACCCAACAAACCCGACTCCACCAGCCCACACAGAGGGTGATGAAGCCGTTTTCCGGCGAGCCTATGCTGAAGCCAAGAAATTTCACGCCTTTCCTTGTCGCGAAGCGGACTCGGACTTTGGCGCTCCAATGTCGGGACAGCAAATGCTGGGTCCGTTCGTTCTTGAGGCCAAGTACTAGCATCTTTTCGACGTGGAAAGGTTGTCCCTTTTTACTAGTAAGTTGCTCGCCATCTTTACCCCGGGTGATTTCATTTTGGTGAGTATCAAATACTTGATTTATTGACTCATCCTTCTTCATTTTGAATTCCTCGTATTGAGTTATTAATACATTCACTTTGGATTCTTTGACTTGTTTTGTTGCATCATAGATTAAAGCAAGTATATCCCACATTTCTTTCATAGTCTTGCATGTGGAGACGCGTTTAAATTCATTTCCAGCAAGAGTGCACACTAAGTAGTACCTTGCTTTAGTATTGAGAGAGCTTATTCTCTTTTTGTCAGTTTATTGTCGAGAGTTGTTGGGATTAGGTTGAGAAATTGTGAGGTCTCCTTCTATTATAATCTACCAACAATCGGCTTCTTTTGCTCCAATGAACAACTACATTCTCATTTCTCAATATGAAAAGTGTTGTCCTGTAAAAAGCGGGGGACGTTCGGTCAAATGACCATCAGTTAAAAACATTGACAGTTTTGCTCAATTGTGAGTTCTTATAACTCAGTAGCACCTTACTGTACTTAATGTAAAACTTTTAGCAACACATTGTTATGACCCTCAGGTACAATAACATATTTCTTAACTACCAATCACACAGTAAGCTTTCCAGCAAATCTACTATTATATTAATTGTTAGATCGTTTATGTACACTAAGAGGGGGGTGAATTAGTGTTTATTATTTTTTTGTCCTTTCTCAGAATATATAGAAGCGTATTGTATCACAGCAAAGCATTACTCATAAGTGAGGTCGGTTCGTTGTAAGCGTTACGATTTTGATCATTAGATACTCGTTTGGATGTAAGCACGATAGTATGGGACACAGTTGTTTTTATAGTGGTTTGGCCTTAATCGACCTACGTCCACTTTCCAACTTAAAGGAGATTCAACTACATAAATATAACTGGTGCAAATGAACCTTTTGCACTCGACTTTCGGTATCTTGACAAGTTAGATTTAAAATTCTTTACAAGATGAGATCACTCCTGGGCAACGATCGGCTCCTCACATAGTGGACGTCTTCTCGTTTCCGGCAGAATGATGCTCACACTTAGCAGTTGATAGCTCAAAGGATTTCCACGCAGCTTTTGTCTCCTATAAGATAGATCCTATCTATAAGCACAAGAGAGACAACTACAAAGAGTCAGATAACAAAAGAGATAAAAAGGAGTGGGTTTTTCATATAGTGGAACCTGACTTCTCACATAGCAAAGTCGAGATATCCGTCTTACATTCAGTTCGGACATGCACGGTTACCACAGCCGTGACTAACTGCACTGCATACCCAGTGCCTACTATCCCTTTGTATTAGGAGGTCGAGACTTCTGCAGAGCACTCATCTGCTCGGGAGGACATCTTTCCACTCTGACGGCGTTCCCAACTCCTATCTTGCAGGCATGAGACTTCTAGCGGGCCCCAGCAAATACGAGTCTAACTGCTCAAATTCCGTCGGCTCGAAACTTTCTTGCGAAAAGTTACAACAAGAACAGCTTCTTGCCGATGGGTTAGCAACTGGTTACTGTGATCAGCACAGGCATTCACTTAGCATCCCTCTGACAATTCACTAGCCGCTCGTTGAATGCACCGATGACATACCTCAAGGCGGTCATCACTAGAAAACATTTCGCTCAGAAGAGGGAACGTCGTCTACTGAGTCGTTTCTATTTCTTTTTGTACATTTGTCTCCAGAAAAACCCATGTAATGAACCAGAGATTCGAATGAAAATGAATGCATGTTTTAAGTCCCTTTGCCTGCACAATTTTGACTTTTTGACCGTAATCAGTTTTCAAGCGAAGCGATGCTCTGTTTAGACCTTAATCATCTTGTCGGTTTCTGGATATAAAGCCTAACAAGGGACAAGGTTTCTCGTTCATGCAATCAGAAACCGTTCTCCTTCCTCCCTAGTTTTCGAGAAACCCTAGTTTTGTTTCGACCTCCATGGCTTTCGATGCTTCAAACCTAGCAAACCCGACTCCCCCAGCCCACACAGAGGTTGATGAAGCCGTTTTCCGGCAGGTCTATGCTGAAGCCACGAAGTTTCATGTCTTCCCTTGTCATGAAGCGGAGTCGGACTTTGGCTCTCCGATGTCGGGACTGCAAACCCTGGGTCCGTTCGTTCCTGAGGCCAAGTACCAACTTCTGTTCAATGTGGAAAGGTCATCCCTTTTTACTAGTAAGATGCCCGCTATCTTCACCCCCAGTGATTTCAAGCCATCGGGCGTAGTGATTTCGGTGAGTCTATCAGCCATTTGATTTATCGACTCATCCTTTTTCCTTTTGAATGCCTCGTATTGAGTTACTAATGCATTCAATTTGGATTCTTTGACTTGTTTTGTTCTATCATAGATTAAAGTAAGTATATCCCACATTTCTTTCATACTCTTACATGTGGAGACGCGATTAAATTCATTTCCAGGAAGAGCGCACACTAAGTAGTGCCTTGCTTTAGTATTGAGAGAAATGATTCTCTTTCTTTCTCATGCCGAGAGTTGTTGGGATTAAGTTGAGGAATCGTAAGGTCTCCTTCCATTATAACCTACCAGCAATTGGCTTCTTTTGCTCCAATGGACAAACTCACTTTCTAATATGGGAAGTGTTATCATGCAAAGAGCGGGGGACGTTCGGTCGAATGACCATCAGTTAAGAGCATTGGCAAGTTCTTATAACGCAGTTGCACCTTACTGTACTTAATGTAAAACTTTTAGCAACACCGCTACTATGACCTTTAGGTACAACAACATCTTTCTTAACTAGCAGTCACACAGAAAGCTTTCCAGTAAATCCACTCTGATACCAATTGTTGGATCGTTTATGCACACTGAGAGAGGGGTGAATTAATGTTTATCACTTTTTTGCCCTTTGTCGGCGTATGTGAAAGCATATTGTGTCATAGCAAAGCATTACTCAGAAGTGTTGTCGGCTCACTGTAAGCGTTACGATTTTGATCTTTAGATACTCGTATGGATGTGAGCACGATAGTAAGGGACACAATTGTTTTTATAGTGGTTCGGCCTTAATCGACATACGTTCACTTTCCACCATAAAGGAGATTCCACTATCTAAATATAATTGGCGCAAATGGACCTTTTGCACTAGGCTTTCGGTATCTCAACAAGTGAGATTTAAAATCCTTTACAAGATGATATCAATGCTGGGCAACGATCAGCTCCTCATATAGTGGACGTCTTCTCGTTTCCAGCAGAATGATGCTCACACTAACAGTTGATAGCTCAAAGGATTTGCACACAGCTTTTATCTCCTCTCAGATAGATCCTATCTATATGAACAAGAGAGACAACCATAAATAGTCAGAGAACAAAAGAGATAAAAAGGGGTTGGTTCCTCATACAGTGGAACCTGACTTCTCACACAGCGAAGTCGGGGTATCCGTGCCACATTCAGATCGGACATGCAGGGTTACCACAGCCGTGACTAACTACATTGGACACCTAGTTCCCAGTGCCTATTATCCCTCTGTATTAGGAGGTCGAGACTTCTACAAATCACCCATCTGCTCGGGAGGATCTCTTTCCACTCTGAGGGCGTTCTCAACTCCTGCTCTATCCTGCAAGCATGAGACTTCTAGCGTGCAATGGAAAATGCGCGTCTAACTGCTCAAATTTCGTCGGTTAGAGACTTCCCTTCGAAAAGTCACAATAAGAACAGCTTCTTGTCGTTAGATTAGCAACTGGTTATTGTGATCAACACAGGTATTCACTTAGCTTCCCTCAGACGACTCGCTAGTCGCTCGTTGAGCGCAACGAGGACATATTGTCCCTCTCACCACTACCAAGGTAGCACACAGCCCTTGGCACTTCTGCATGCAGTTGCGAAAGGTAAGAACCAGGCGATCACTTGGCACCTTCCGTTCTCCGCCGATCACACAGGCTTTGGACAACCACACCGACCACACAGATCCGTTGTAATGTAATATATGTTAGCTTTCGAAATTCGTATTATTTAGTCAAATATGATCAGAATAATATCTGATGATTGTTTCAATCATTTGCAATGTTTAACCATGAATAATATCTTTCCATAACAATCATATAAATAGGATGAGATAAAATATTTTACTATAATTAGAGGTTTTATTTTTGAAATATCTCCAATCATTGTTATCTTTTCCCCACACATAATTATCTTATTAAAATAATTTGACCAAGTATGATAAAATCATAGTAATTAAGCTGAAATAATAATATTTCTCACGTTTGAGTAATTGTAGCGCAATATTGCAATACAACTTTATTGTAGTGTAGCAACACACTTCTTAGCGGTATAGCAACGTAATTTTCACGCACACGTCATTAAATGGTACGAACAGAGCCATTAAATTATGCAAATGGGCTTTCAGAACTTAGCGTCTTAAACTATTTTTTTCTAGAAATAGTAACACTCCTATTAAAATATTCCCTGAATCAAGAGGACTATGAGAGATCATGTTTTGGTTGTTCATTTCATTAAAAAAAAAATACTTCTGTTTTTTGCTCATTACATTATTCACTTTCATTCCTTTATTCAATAATGAGGGTGATGTTTCTAACTCGCAAAATATTGTACATCTTTTGAAAGAAGAAAATGTATACGGCCCCGATTTCATTTTTGAATCGAGCTTAAAAGAGGTTAAATATAACTTGACTTGAAAATATACCAAGATGATAACAGCGCACCATTGTGATTCCTCGGCAGGTTCACTTGAAATCAATCAATCAAGAAGGAAGGAAATTCCTACGGGATTTATTTATTTATTAAGAAGAAAGTTCCTATTTAAAATAGCAAGGACTAAATAATGGGACAAATAAAATTCAAAGAATTATTCTAAAAATTATTATTACTTTAAAAAGGAATTCACTGCTTGAAGAAGGCCACTTTGGACAAATAAAATTGAAAAGATTTCAAGGGTAATCATTATTTTTGGAAGGAATGACTATCTTCGGTCTAAAATAAATAGCAACTAAAATTGAAAGGGAATATGATAAGATAACTTTTTAAAAAAGGAAGTGCGCAGTTGAACCATCGACTACCTTCTTAGCATGTTGAACTTGCTATTCGCGATTTTTTGTTATTTGATCAAATATCATAAAATCACTACTTAAAGTAGCGCTTTCATTCCAGAAAACTCAAGTCCCTACTTTAAGTAGCGACTTCCTTCAAACAATGTCGTTACTTAAAGTCACGCCTCATTTAAGTAGCGACTTCCTTCAAACAATGTTGTTACTTAAAGTCACGCCTCAAGGGATGTAATGGAAGAATTCTAAAACTCACGATCATAGTTTAAACTAACGGAAGAACATTCTCATATATATTTTATATGTCGCGTAATTACTTGGAAATCGTCTTCTTATTTTATGTTACGGTTGGTTCTTTTTTTGTCCTCGTCTCTATTCATAAGCTATGGACCCGATTCAAAAGTTAATCGGACTCTTGTCTGTTTTAAGAGTGTTGAACCCAAAATCAAATCATGTCACTTAACGGTTAAAGCACACCTGCAACCACACCAAAATATTTAGATGAAAGTGGGCTAAGAAAGTTGAGAACTGTGCGGCTGTGACTTTGGGACCGCCACGCATTGCAAGTGAAGGGGAACAATTCGAGGAGACCTGGATCTCTCCTTGTGCTTTAAGCGCAATTGGGATGGCTATACAAAAGACATGGAAAAGCTTGGTGGAAAGAAAATTCTAATTGAATCACAACAATCAACTAAAATTAACGAAACAAGTGGGGACTACTTTCCGTGCCTGATTAAGTTGATCCTCGAGAAGGGTTGGGTAGAAATAGTAACACCCCTATTAAAACAATTCGGAGGATTATGATAGATCATGTTTTGGTTGGTCATTTCATTAAAATAGATAATTATTTATGCTCATTACATTATTCATTCATTTGTTCAATGACGAGTGTGATGTTTCTAAACAGGAAAAGTGTTTTTACATTTTTTGAAGAATATATATGTTGCAAGCGATTACTATTAAATCGAGCTTAAAAGAGATTAAATATAACTTGACTTGAAAATGCACCAGGATGATAACAGTGGGAACGCATTCATCTTGCCTGTGATTCATCGGCCTTTCCATTTGCCTAGATGGCCTACAACATGTTGTTTCAAGCTTGGATCAATTCCTTGACTACATCCATAGTAACTAAAGCAACATAACTCAGATTATTAAAAGACCAGAAGCAATTAATAATTTATACTTTTACTACTTTCCTTGCAAGAACGTTAAGGGAGTAGATTTTCTCATGGTTACTTTAATAGATATGGTGGGGATTTTGGAAGGCAACAGTTAGCGAGATAGTCAGTGGTCGAGAAGGAAAGGGAAAAGAAATAGTTGAAGTAACCGCTTACGACCATTCGAATCCCTCGCGGACACGCAAGCCGTGAGGAGGAGCACGAGAATGAGAGCGAGGATTACTCGGACGTAGATAGCCGTGGACCTGCCGGTGCTCGCCATTTTTCTTCCTAACGAAATATTTGATTGTTTTAAGAACTCGTACTTATCTTCTTCTCCGTTTCTTGAGTTGTGGCCTTTCCAGGGAATGGAGACTATGTCTATTTATAGCTGCCAGTTCCTACAAGCCAACACTCTCGATTAAACAGCCGGCAGGATGGTTGTTCCTAAACCAGTCGGAACAATGGACGCGTTTACCGAGGCTAAACTCACTCGTAACTGTCTTCTTGTTCAAACGAACAGAAGACAAAAACTCTGGCCTCTGTAAAACTGAGAATTGGAAGATTTACTTTAAAAAACTAAACTTGACATCGTCGTCCATCATCCACCCTTCGGATCATTTTGCCAAAAACTATATAAGACAAAAACCCCGGTTGGCCGTTGCGCTTCCGGCGAATCTCATATAATTATCTATGGAAGCGACACTACAATGATAATGGAGTCACCATGGAAGCGACACCCCGCAGAAGGGGGATATTATGCCCTTCCGCCAATCCCTGGCCGGCTCAAAGGGTGTGAGAGGAAAGGGCCTGTTGCGCCGAATAACTTCCGGCTTCATCTGCTGCTCCGACGGGAATCACTATGGAAGATTTGAATGATGTCTCATCATGATAGAAAAGAAACATCAATAACTAATTGATACTAATTTAATGGCTCATGACGTAAGTAAAAAAAAATTCGAATAGTCCGGAAGTGGTTTGGCCTTGGTAATAATGATACCAGAATGGGCCTATATGTGTTGGGCCAGCTGCGTGCTTATTTTAATTGGGCCTTTGGGCTTTCCGTGATTCTGGACCCAGTTCCAGTGGTTATCATGACGACCAAAAGGAAAAGAAGAAAAGGATGATTGCTTACGAACAAACGCATAATCGAGGATCAGATGCAGATTGCTTGGTTGCCGACAACGATCCATGTAACGCTGTAGTCACCTGCACCTCCGTTGCAGAGGCAATTTTGACATTAGGAGCCAACAAGAAAAAGCAAGGCAAGAGAAGACGAACCGAACAAGATCTGTGCATCCATGCCCAGATTCAATCTCGTGGCCGAACACGAAGGATTGATGAACTTTGTGGACCCTGAATACGTGGAAACATGATTGGGTGCAGCGCCGGGGAAGCCATGGCACGGAAATGGAGGCCAAAGCTCCTTTTTCCCGAGCCGTCCTTCCTCAACGCTGCATTCATTGATGGTTCTGCTACCACATGTATCTTTTAACAACTGGATTTTAGAGTGTGAAAAGGGTTGCCACGTAAATGAGCCAAATTCAAGTTTCACGTCGAAAAGGTAAAAGAGTCTAGCTTTGCATAAAACCCTAAGTAGGCTAGTCCCTCTACAGCCAATTGGTTTTAGAGAGGAAGCCCGTTGGCTTGGCCCCTAAACATAGAACGCCAAAGTGTTTGCAGCAACCCAGGATTTTCATTTTTTGTACTTTTGTTCGATGGTTGGTTATATTGTACTGCTGCATGAACCCTTTTGTACTGCCGATCGGATCTCACCACCAGCACTTGGACATAATTTTAAAATGATATTGTCCTATTCCTTATGACTAACCTCCTTTGGTAGGAAAGGCCCAGCAATTTTGAAGTCTTTGATTGGTAGCTCAGAGAGTTTTGTATCCACATCAACAATACTAGCATGTTGAAAATGAAAGATCGCCATGGTTAAAAGTAAGCAATTAAGGAAAGCACATATTTCAAATCAAGCTATGAGTAGCCCATAAATTGACCAAGGACCTCAGACTAACATCACTTGCCAAGCTTTTATAGCAGCAATCTAAAGATAAAATCGGCCCAGTTCATCTATACCAACGGAATTATGTGAAAATGGAAATGGCGATTACCGTGTCAGCCTGAACTTAGCAATGCCTGCAGCTGGACATGGTCGAATCATTCATGCTGCTTGACTTCTCCGAAGAAGCGATTACTTTTATATCCAATATGAAGATGATCGTGTTAGTGAGCACATATGTGCCAGAACACTTTGTAATATATGTGAATAGTTGTTAATAAGGGCAAGTATTTACTGTTTATTAATTACTTTTATGCTCGTAATTAACTTTACGGTAAAATTCCATAGATTGATTATTTATCAATCTAAAATTGTCCTTGATCGGATAGATGTTTAGATGGGACATAAACATCTATATCAACACCGAGTATAACTTAGGTCGAGTTAGACCAATGGATGGATGTTCAAGTTATACTCGGAGGTGCCTAAGTTTAGGGTACACTGGACACGACCCGTTTATAGAGAATACCATATATTAAGCGTCGTAAGTCACTTCTCTTGTTGAACGAGTGTAACTGATCTCCTAACTTGAGACATTCATTTATTCTATGCGTGCAGTTGTCCACTTTGATGCCGTTAAAAGCAGTCTTTAATCGGATTGTGAGTAATACGGTTATTGGGTGTGTAGAGAAGCGTAGAGAGGATAGTGTTGAGTCAATATAGGATTCATCGCTCTCTTGCATTAGAGAGTTGACATCCTGGCATCTTGATTGAGATATTAGTGATCTTAAACACACGGCCGTGGAGGAATGTTTATCATTCAAGTTAAGATCGATTATATCTCAGAAATTAAGGAAAACGATTAATTCAGTGATGACACATAATGCATTGAATTAATCAGGATGTCGATGAGATGAAGAGATTGAATTACACAGAAATCGGTTCATATCGGTTTTAGTTCATGAACAATATTCTATTACGTTGGGTGACTGAAAACTGATGCTAGACGGTTACCTCAGTCTATGTATGAATGTACATTGTCTTCGTATATAAAAACCTGGAGGGTCTCACACAAAAGCTCGTGAACACGGACATTGATTATCTAATTCTAATGAATATTAGAATTAAAAGTATAAATTTTAGAATTAAAATTTGTTGGATTATAAATTTTAATTCTGAAATATTCGGAAGCAATAAATCCTAGTGTTGGATTTAAGTTAAACAAATATGTCTAACTTGTAGACTATAATGATATAATTATAATAATTACATTATTCATTATAATATTATATTTTATGAATATCTGTATAAGGCTACCCAAATTGGGTTATGCCCATTTGACCCATTATCTATTAGTTGAATTAAACTTCAATTGTTAATTTATTAAAAACGTCGGTACCCAATTGCAAAGGTAAAATCATTACCTATGGGCTGTTGTAGCATAGCATTGCTACGTCGTGTTAATTCATTATTTTTTACAATAAATTTAGTTATATGGCGGTACCACATCCGTTAAGGTAGAAACAATATAAATAGATGTAATCGACCGTGGAAGATCAATCTCGCCATGAAAAGAAAATTTCATTCGGCCACATTAGGAGATCTTTGGCCAAAGCTTCCGAAGAAAATAGCAGAAGGAATTCCGAAGGCTAGCACCAAAGGGAATTCGAGTTTTCGTGTCACGTGTGCGTGGATACTTCTACAGGAGTCACGGTTAGGACTATCGAAGACGGTCCTATTCGTAACGCTCGTTGTTTTCGAACAACAAGGTACCAGTTATTAAACCCATTTTACTATTCGATTCATACGTATCACATAGATCCGGGTTATATTTCGGACAGTATTTTTCGAAATGAGCTTCCGCTGCGCCCGGTGGAAACCAACAGTAGTATCCGAGCTATTTTGTGATCGTGTCGTATAAATTGATGTGTTACTTTAACAAAGTTTTTTTAAAATGTTCTTATTTGATTTTGAATGGTTTCTCTTATAACTAAGAGAATTATGGCTTACCCACTTTATTATATTTCCATGAATAAGTTTAAGCCAATAAAAGCATTTTAACTTCGAGACTTAAAGTATACGTGGGTTGATGAGTTTAGTGTGATGAATAAAATGAATTCAAGTAAGAATTAAATATGCTATATTAATGATATTGAAATTTAATCACTAAACATGTGTTGCAAAGTTGTAACACAGAGTGCAACAATGATACGCGAGTAAGAAATTGATTTGCAGTGTTAATGCAATCGTGAAAATTTACTCAAAGAAAAGAAAACTATTTACCCACACTGTTACGTGGTAATGATAGAATACAATAATGTTATAATTGTAATTGTTTACGACTACATAGTAATATGGCCGAGAGAACTAAAACAACTTGATGGACTTAGTCAGTTTCAAATATATTAGAACAAGCCCAAATAAGAATATGCCTGCAATTTTAAAGATGGGTCAATTTAAAATTTGACCGTGAAAGATACAAGCCAATTGAGTTATGAAATGGGTTTAAATTAAACCAATATGCCCATTCAAAATTATATATTGGTGAGACAATTAATCAAAATCCCCTAAATATTAAGTCAAGTTTTATTTGCCCTCCATCAATAATAATGAAAATAGTCGACGTACTTCGTGAGTCGGTACAGCTCAGTTGTGGGCTTATGTTAGTATAGTTGTAGTTTTTCATAAATTATTAATGGGTCGACTTAACTCAGATTAATTGATTTGTTAGCTTAGCTAGGTCAACTGATTTGATGGACAAGGGGTTTAAGAAGATATCAACCTAAGTTAATAATACCGAGGGTCACATGGATTTGTGACTGGTAAGTAGTGCCTACTTAATGACTATGGTGTGTAAGTACAGCTCAGTTGTGTGCATACTATAGGATTTGAGTATTCGGTCCCGCTAGGAATTATTATCAACTAATTCCCGAGCCTAATGGTGGGGGCTATTAGGTTTGAATAAAATAGTGGGAGTTTATAAAAGTCCTTTATATAACTATTCACAAATAATGATTCAAAACTTTATTTGTTGTAGATGTCGACTAACCTTTCGCTACGAAGTATTTTAGAGAAAGAAAATATCCTCCAAGGACCAAACTACCTGGACTGGTATCGAAAGCTCAAGATTGTACTAAAACAAGAAAGAAAGTTCCATGTGCTAGATTCTGAGCCACCAATTGTGCTCACTGCAGACACTTCTGAAATAGATCGGATCATTTATGATCACTATGTGGAAGATGTTATTGACGTCCAATGTCTCATGTTATCTGCGATGTCTCCAGAGTTGCAGAAGCAACATGAAAATATGAGCGCTAGGGAGATTGATATCCATTTGCTCGAGCTCTTTTAAGAAAGTACCCGGACTGAGAGATTTGAAATCTCTCGAGCATTTTTCGGGATGAAATTGCAGGAAGGAAATCCTGTCGGGCCTCATGTAATCAAGATGATAGGGAACATTGAGAAGCTCGCAAGCTTGGGCTCCAAGATGGAAACTCATTTGGCTGTTGATGCCATTTTGTGTTCCCTGCCTCCATCGTTTGCTCCGTTCGTGATGAACTTCAATATGAACAACATGGAGAAGAGTCTTGCCGATCTATTGACCATGCTCAAGACAACAGAGAAAGATATGAAATAGAAGTCTGTTTCAAATGCAATGCTGGTGAGAAATACCAACAAGAGAATGAGTAAGGGGAAGTTCAACCCCAAGGTCGAGAAATCAAAGATGTCTGCTCACTCGTTCCAAAAGCCCAAACTAAAGAAAGGCCAACAGATTCCCCAATCTGATGAGAAGGAAGCTATATGTTTTCATTGTGGTAAGAAAGGCCACTGGAAGAAGAATTGTTACATCCTTCAAAAGAAAAATACCATTGGGCAGGTGCTTCAGGTATTTTTATGATTGAATGTAATTTTTCTATTTCATCCTCATGGGTCCTAGATTCAGGATGTAATTCTCATATCTGTGTAGACCTACAGGGACTAAGTAAATGCAGATGGTTGTCCAAGGGCGAGATGAACCTACGAGTGGCTAATGGAGCAAGAGTAGCTGTATTAGCTTTAGGGACTTATAAAATAAGTTTGTCTAGTGGACTTGGTTTAAAACTAGAAAATTGTTGTTATGTTCCAAGCTTTTCTAAAAACATCATCTTCGTGTCCAGTTTAGACACCAAGGGCTTTGTTTTTGAATTTTCTGTATTAGTCGATTTGGGCCTCCCAAAGTTCAAAAAGTCTGCCATGTTGGGCTTTTCAGGAATTTCTACCTGTTTCTCTTCAATCATTCTAATCTGTTATTTCACTTTTCTTTCTAAGAGCATAATGCCATACTTCTGAAGTATGTCAGCAAATTGTTTCAACATACTCTCATGACTCTAATCAAGTCCGTGAACTCCAGTGTGCACTCCATTATCATACATCCCGCCAAGAATTGGAATAAACTGGGCCAAGACTTCTTACAGATTGTTGATTTAGAAGATAGGCCCGGACCATCTTTGTACATTTAATTTTATACTTGGTAGACTTGTTCTGGCAAATCTTTTCGAGTCTTTTGTCAGGCTTTAGCAGAAGAAAGCCAATCAGATGAGAATACTTCAGAATCATCACAAGAAGATTCATCAGGTTCAGAACCTCGGATCTTAATGGCAGATAGAGGTAACTCAGATCAAGGACAAGATGTGTTCCTTTTATCTAGATGATGTTTTCTGTGGATATGGATCTTTAAACAATGGTTTGTATGTTTTAAACTGACATGAGCCGGTACAATGCATTGAGAATAAGAAATATAAATCGTGTGTCTCAAACCCAACTTACCTTTGGTATTGTAGACTTGGTCATATAAGCGAGAAGTGCATTATTGCTAAGTTACTTAATGATGGGTATTTGGATTTGTTTGAATTGGAATCCATAGATACATTCGAAGCTTGTTTACAAGAAAAGATGACAAAGAAGCCTTTTTCCAAGATTGGAGAAAGAGTGAATGAACTGCTAGAACTCATACACAGTGATGTGTGTGGACCATTGTCAGTTCAGGCCAGAGGAGCTTATAACTACTTCGTGACTTTTACTGATGATTTTAGCAGATATGGATATATCTATTTACTGTAGCAAAAGTCAGAAACTCTTGAAAAGTTTAAGGAGTTTAAGAATGAAGTAGAAAACCAACTTGACAAAAAGATTAAGATCCTTCGAAGTGATCGAGGGGGCGAGTATCTTAATCAAGAATTCATTGATTACCTCAAGGAGTATGGCATAATTTCACAACTTAACCTCCTCGAAAGCTAGAGTGGAATGGTGTTTCGGAAAGGAGAAACCGCACACTCATGGATATCGTTAGATCAATGATGAGTCATGCAAGTCTTCCATTATCTTTTTGGGGCTATGCCTTAGAAACGGCAGCATACATGCTTAACCGAGTTCCAACCAAAGCTGTAGATAAGACACCATATGAGTTATGGTTTGGCAAGAAACCAAATTTGTCTTATCTCAAGGTATGGGGTTGCGATGCTTATGTGAAGAACGATAGTTCTGATCAGCAAGATCCATCAAGCGTATGTTTGTAGGTTATCCCAAAGAAACAAAGGGATACTATTTTTATCTTCCAAGTGAGCACAAAGTTATTATTGCTCGATATACTACCTTCTTAGAAAGAGAGTTCAATTCTAAACGGGGTAATGGGAGTAAAATAAGTCTGGAAGAAATTTCAGACACTAAAGACAAGTTGGAAAATGAACAGTTGGATATGGAGATAGTACCACAAGTACAAGTGACTCAATTACCAGAACCTGTTCAAGAAACGCAAGATATACGTAAGTCTACGAGAGTACATCGAGAACCCGAGAGATATGGGTGGATCGTAACACAACATGAAGATGTACTACTCGTCGAGAACGACGAACCGTTGACTTATGAGGAAGCAGTTGCTTCAATAGATTCCGAGAAATGGATAGATGCCATGAATTTCGAAATGGACTCCATGTATACCAACCAAGTTTGGGAGTTAGTAGATGTACCAATTGGGGTAAAACCCATTAGATGCAAGCGGGTCTTCAAGAAGAAGATCGACATGGATGGGAATGTTAATACCTATAAAGCAAGGCTAGTCAACATCAAGGGATCGACTATGATGAAACATTTTCGCCAGTTGCAATGCTAAACCCTAAACCCTAAACCCTAAACCCTAAACATTTTACTTGCTATTGCAGCTAACAAGGATTACGAGATCTGGCAAATGGACGTTAAAACTACTTTCTTAAATGGAAGGCTAGAGGAGGAAGTGTACATGGTACAACCTCCTAGTTTTATAACGTCCGAGAATACCGATAAAGTATGTAAGCTGAAGAGATCCATTTATGGATTCAAGCAAGTTTCTCGGAGCTGGAACATAAGATTTGATGAAGCGGTTAAGGATTTTGGCTTCATCAAGAATCCATATGAACTTTGCATTTACAAGAAGGTTAGTGGAAGCAGTATTGTCTTCCTAGTGTTGTATGTTGACGATATACTTCTTGTTGGAAATGGTAAGTTCAGTCTAGAATCTACTAAAGATTGCCTGAATAAGTGTTTTGCAATGAAAGATCTTGGGGAAGCAACTTATATCTTAGGTATTAGAATATACCGAGATAGACAAAGAAGACTGCTAGGGTTAAGTCAAAGTATATATATTGACAAGGTAATAAAGAGATTCAATATGCAAGATTCCAAGAGATGATTCTTGCCAATGTCACATGGTATACAACTCTCCAAGGCGATGTGTCCACATACACTAGAGGAGAGAAAGAGAATGGGTAAGATACCATATGCTTCGGCTATTGGATCTATCATGTATGCCATGATATGTACAAGACCTGATGTATCGTATGCTTTGAGCATGACAAGTAGATATCAAGGTGATCCAGGAGAAGGTCATTAGACAGCAGTCAAAACCATCCTCAAGTATCTAAGAAGAACAAAAGATATGTTCTTGGTCTATGGAGAAGATGAGGAATTAGTTGTCAGAGGATATACTGAAGCCAGTTTCCAGACAGATCGTGACGATCTGAAATCGCAGCTGGGTTACGTATTTTGTCTAAATGGAGCAGCTGTTTACTGGAAAAGTTCCAAGCAAGAAACAGTTGCGGATTCCACAGTAGAGTCCGAGTACATAACTGCTTTAGAAGCTGCAAAAGAAGCTGTTTGGATCAAGATATTTATGACAGAACTTGAAGTGGTTCCTAGTAGTCATGGTCCAGTTCTGCTATACTGTGACAATAATGCTGCTATGGCACAGGCAAAGGAACCAAGGTCTCACCAGCGACCCAAGCATGTACTACGGAACTATCACATCCTTAGAGAGATTGTTTAGAGAGGCAATGTATTAGTAAGCAAAGTAGACACAGGCAAGAATATCGCAAATCCACTCACTTAGGCCTTACCTCAGCAGAAACATGAGTCCCATATGAGGGGCCTAGGACTGAGAGTTCATAGTGCTTGGCAATAGTGCAAGTGGGAGATTGTTAGTGTGCACATATGTGCCAAGACACTTTGTAATATATGTGAATAGTTGTTAATAAAGGCAAGTATTTATTATTTATTAATTACTTCTCTGCTCGTAATTAACTTTACGGTAAAGTCCCATAGATTGATTATTTGTCAATCTAAAATTGTTCTTGAACAGATAGATGTTTAGATGGGACATAAACGTTTAGATCAACGCCGAGTATAACTTAGGTCGAGTTAGACCAAGGGATGAATGTTCAAGTTATACTCGGAGGTGCCTAAGTTTAGGGTACACTGGACACGACCCGTTTATAGAGAATACCACATATTAAGCGTCATAGGACACTTCTCTTGTTGAACGAGTGTAACTGATCTCCTGACTTGAGACCTTCATTTATTCTATGCGTGCAGTTGTCCACTTTGATACCGTTAAAAGCAGTCTTTAATCGGATTGTGAGTAATACGGTTATTGGGTGTGCAGGGAAGCGTAGAGAGGATAGTGTTGAGTCAATATAGGATTCATCGCTCTCTTGGATTAGAGAGTTGACATCCTGGCCTCTTGATTGAGATATTAGTGATTTTAAACACACGGCCGTGGAGGAATGTTTCTCATTCAAGTTAAGATCTATTATATCTCAGAAATCAAGTAAAACGATTAATTCAGTGATGACATATAATGCACTGAATTAATCAGGATGTCGGTGAGATGAAAAGATTGAATTACACAGAGATCGGTTCGTAGGAGTTTTGGTTTATGACCAATATTCTATTACGTTGGGTGACTGAAAACTGTTGCTAGACGGTTACCTCAGTCTATGTATGGATGAACATTACCTTCGTATATAGAACCTAGAGGGTCACACGCAAAAGCTCGTGAACACGGACATTGATTATTTAATTCTAATGAATATTAGAATTAAAAGCACAAATTTTAGAATTAAAATTTGTTGGATTACAAATTTTATTTTTGAAATATTCGGAAGCAATAAATCCTAGTGTTGGATTTAAGTTAATCAAATATGTCTAAGTTGTAGACTATAATGGTATAATTATAATAATTACATTATTCATTGTAATATTATATTTTATGAATAGGCTACCCAAATTGGGTTAAGCCCATTTGGCCCATTATCTATTAGTTGAATTAAACTTCAATTGTTAATATGTTAAAAACGTCGGTACCCAATTGCAAAGGTAAAATCATTACCTATGGGCTATTGTAGCATAGCATTGCTACGTGGTGTTAATTCATTATTTTTGACAATAAATTTAGTTATAAGGCGGTACCACATCCGTTAAAGGTAGAAACAATATAAATAGATGTAATCGGCCGAGGAAGATCAATCTGGCCAAGAAAAGAAAATTTCATTTGGCCACGTTAGGAGATCTTTGGCCAAAGCTTCCGAAAGAAAATAGCAGAAAGAATTCCGAAGGCTAGCACCAAAGGGAATTCGAGTTTTCGTGTCACGTGTGCGTGGATACTTCTCGAGGAGTCACGGTTGGGACTATCGAAGACGGTCCTATTCGCAACGCTCGTTGTTTTCGAACAATAAGGTACGAGTTATTAAACCCATTTTACTATTCAATTTATATGTATCACATAGATCCGGGTTATACTTTGGACATTAATTTTCGAAATGTGCTTCCGCTGCGCCCGGTGGAAACCTTCAGATCTACAATAGAAAATGCATGTGGAAACGTAGACACTAAGGGGTTCATTAGCCTATGCAAGTTTTCGAGGGCAGATAGTATAAATAAAACAACTTCAAAGCCTTTCTCCTTCATGCAGATAGGAACAATATCTTTCATTCACACTATAATCAGTGACCAGGAAGATAATCTTCCAGCATTCACAAAAAATTTCAATTCCATAATATATTTATTATTCACAGGTAGTAAGTAACAAATACATTGGTGTCGCGGTTTTTCCCCAAACCGCGCAAATGAATAGTGTGTCAATGTTGACACATGGCTCCACTTTATAAATACGGCAACCACTGGAGCACTTGATAACACAGAGGTTGCAGAAGTCCAGTAATTCACGATCACATCGGGTTAGCTGGGAATGCCACGAAGAGCGAGAAGGAAAACTTGACCGAACCACGTGGGTTCCTCGAATTTCATCCTTCAAGACAGCCTTTTGTCTACATGGAGGAAACAGGGGGAGGTCTCAAATTCAACTCAACAGATGCTTTACTTCCGTCACTGTAGGAAGTTATACATACGGTGTCACCATGACCATGCCAGGTTCCGTCCTGGACATCGTTCATCTCCAAAGTCCTTTTTCCTGCAGAAAATAATAACCCTACGTCTTAACAAGATCCGGAATTTCTAATGAGAAATGGCTAACAAAGACGAACAAATATGCACAACGCTTGGCATAAACATCTCCTAGAAAGAGAAACATTTCACCTGAGATAATGTGCAGCACGGGCAAACCAAGTGGAAGAAACAATCATCCAGATAACTATCGCTACCCTGCAAATTTTCTAAATCTTGGTCAATATCAGGCCCATGTTGAAAAAGCTGAAAACCAGGTAAATGGAACATACGGAATCCTTTGATTACAAAAATACCAAAAAAGTAAAGTCGATGGCTATCTTAAAAATCCATGTCTATAGTGTTGACCTGGTTTTGATGATGAACTCAAGCAACACGTTACTGGTAGTCAGTAGTAATGTTTCACAAGTTATGTGTTCATTCTTAGTGATGAGCTTG
Source organism: Melastoma candidum (assembly GCA_023653495.1). Classification (NCBI taxonomy): domain Eukaryota; kingdom Viridiplantae; phylum Streptophyta; class Magnoliopsida; order Myrtales; family Melastomataceae; genus Melastoma; species Melastoma candidum. Next base: position 6,126,941 of record CM042885.1, read on the forward strand.
AGCAATGCGTTGCTGAATCATAGTTATAAATTACTAGGTTGCAGTATGCTGTTACTGCGATATTACGCATAGATGTTGAAAATATGGAAACATATTTTTAATAATCACGATTTATTCAAAGATTTATTTTAATCTATTTCAGATAATTATTCTGAACGTCTAGGTTCGTTTAACGTAGCCTAATGATCTTATTATAAACTATTAGGCAACAAAATACATTGAGATTACCTTTCCAATTGTTATTTTTGGAAACAAAATATTTCTCTGATCTTCTGCAGCAACGTCTCGCTGTAATGGGAGAAAATATCAAATTAAATATATTTGATTATCACAATCGATTAGATAAAATAATGATTAGATAATATATAGATTGGAAATAAATTATCTAATTGATACAAATGGATGAAGTTACCGCTGGATCTTTCCTTCTATGGGACAGCAAATGTCGAGCAGACTGTTGCTGAATCTTGGCTGCCAGTTTTGGCAACAAATCTCGAAAATTGCCTGGACGTCCCTTATGCTTCTTTCTCCGTTATAATCAGACCAAGGACGACATTTTTTTCTTAGCCTTTGTGCATCTGAGTGGTCTGAGTGGTCTAAGTGGTCTAAGTGAGCTTTGTGCATCGACGGAGAGCGGAAAGGTGCTAAGTGTCTCCTGGTTCTTTCTCTTGCAAGCTGCGTGTGAGAGTGTCAAGGGGCTGAGGTCAGATCATTTGATCGTCTGAGAGGGACTAGGTGTCCTCGGTGCGTTCAACGAGCAGCCGGCGAATCGTCTGAGGGAAGCTAAGTGAATACCTTCTCTGAATTCAGTAACCGGTTGCTGACCCATCGGCAAGAAGCCGTTCTTGTCGTGTCTTTTCGCAGGGAAGTCTCGAGCCTACGAAGTTTGAGCAATTAGACACGCACTTGCGGGTGCGCGCCAGAAGTCTCGTGCCTGCAGGGTAGAGCAGGAGTTGGGAACGCCGCCGGAGTGGAAAGAGTTCCTCCCGAGCACAGGGGTGCTGTGCAGAAGTCTTGAACGCCTGATACAGAGGGTTAGTAAAGCAGGTTGCGTGGAAGCCAACGGATCGGAAAATTCCACCCTAGGCACTGGGTGTGCAGTGCAGTGAGTCACGGCTGTGGTAACCGTGCACGTCCGAACTGAGTGTAGGACGGATACCTTCTAAGTGGCTTTGTGGTTTTCTTTGTGATCTTTGTGGTTTCTATCTTCGTGATCTTTGTAATTCAACTTTGTGGTTGTCTCTTAAGCAAGTGCAGGCTTATCTTAAGGAGAGACAAGATCTGTGTGGAAATCCTCTGCTGAACGACTAAGTGCTGAAGCAATCCTTCGCTGTGAAACAGAAACGAGCTACTCTCTGAGAAGCTATTCTTCATTGTAAGGAATTATCTGTGAGGATTTATACTCTAACATAACGTTGTATGTGTTCTTTGATAAGTCAGGATTATATTAAGCGACAACGAGCTGTGTGGAATCCATTGAGCTACCAACTGTTGAGGATAAGCATCATTCTGCTGGAAACGAGAGGACGTCCACTGTGTGAGGAGCTGACCGTTGCCAGGAGTGATCATCTATTGTACGGGATTCTAAATCTCACTTTGTGAGAGGAACATACGCCTAGTGCTAGGGCTTTTTGCACCCATTACTTTATATAGTGGAATCACCTTGTTGGTGGAAAGTGGACGTAGGTCAATTAAGGCCGAACCACTATATATCACTGTGTCCATTACGATCGCGCAACACTAGTACGAAAACCTACTTGACAAAATCGTAACAGTTACAGTAAAGTATTTCTCATTCTGAGAAACGCTCTGCTGTAATACAGTACGCTTCCGCTTACACCAAGAAAGGGCGAAAAAGTGAAAAACACTAATTCACCCCCCTCTTAGTGTTCCTGAACGATCCAACAATTGGTATCCGAGCGGGTTTACTGGAAAGCTTTCTGTGTGATTGCTAGTACAGAACTCTGTTGCTGAACCAAAACAGCTTATTGCTGAATCAAAACAGCTTGTTGCTGAAAGTCTTACATTAAGCACAGAAAGGTACTGCTCAGTACTTGGCAGAATGTCAATGCTCTTGACTGATGGTCATTCGACCGAACGTCCACCGCTCTTTGCAGGACAACACTTCTCATATTGGAAAATGAGAATGGAGTTGTTCATTGTAGCAAAAGAAGCCGATTGCTGGCATATTATTATGGAAGGAGATCTAATAGTTCCTCCACCTAATCCGAACGACATTCGGCATGAAAATGAAAGAAAGATAACTATTTTTCTCAATACTAAAGCAAGGCACTATTTAGTGTGCGCTCTTGCTGGAAACGAATTCAATCGCGTTTCTACTTGTAAGACGGCGAAAGAAATGTGGGATAGACTTGCTTTGATCTATGATGGAACAGAACAAGTCAAGGAATCCAAAGTGAATGCATTAGTAACTCAATACGAAGCATTCAAGATGAAAAAGGATGAGTCAATAAATCAAATGTTTGATAGACTCACCGAAATCACTAATGCCATGGAATCACTTGGCAAAACAATTTCTAATTCTGAGTTGGTCAGAAAGATACTTCGCTCTTTGCCTAAAACTTGGGAAGCCAAGAAAACGGCAATCGAAGAAGCAAAGGACTTAACGAGCTTAAGTCTTCAACAGCTACTTGGTTCTCTTGTCGCTTATGAGAATGAGAACAAGTTTGCTGAAGAAAAGAAATCCAATGCTGTTGCATTTAAAGGAAGTATTGAAATGTCCGATGAATCTGAGGATGAATCTTCATCTGATTCTGAGGATGAAGTCTCCTTGATGGCAAGGAAATTCAAAAGGTATCTTCGCAAAAATCGCTTTAAAGGAAAGCGAGATATTAAAAAGAAGAATACTAAACCACACCAAAGTAAAGGTGGCGTATGCTATGAGTGCAACAAACCTGGTCATATGCGACCAGATTGCCCACTTTTGAATGAGAAGGGCAAATCTTCAAAATACAAGAAAAATGTCATGATGGCATCTTGGAGTGATAGTGATGAGGAATCAGATCAGGATGACGAAACAGCAAACATTTGCTACATGGCGCAAACTGATGCTGAAACTGAGAAGGTAAATGCTTTCTCACCTTCTGATCTATCTGTTGAAGATATTGAGAATCTTTTCTCAGAACTTTATGATAAAATTGAGTCTTTGTCCGCAAACAATAAAGCTCTTAAGAAGGAAAATAAATTCTTGAGTGCTGAGAACGCTTCTCTTAGGGAAGATTTATCAGCAAAGGCTAAGAAAGCGGAAAAGCAACTTTCTCGATCCAAATCAAAGATTGAGGAGCTGCAGCAGCAACTTGATGCTGTAAACAACAAAACTGATTTATGTATGCATGAGATGCATGATTCTGGAAATGAGAAACATTCACGACATGGGAAATATGTTCCCCCTCATGTTAGGAATGGCGAGTCTCATTTTATTATTCAAAGGTTACCCAGGCTTTGTTACTATTGTAGAAAGCCGGATCATTTCATTAAAAATTGCCATGTGCGGCGAAATGACATGCTTGGCATTACTTCTAAAGTTGATGGTTCTATTGTTAAATGGAAGCAACGACTTAATTAATTTCTTTCTCTATTTTCAGGGATGCTTCAAGTCCATTGCTAAGGACCATGTATGGTACTTAGATAGTGGTTGTTCGAGGCATATGTCAGGAGATGTCTCCTTATTCTCCACACTGGTTTTCCAGGATGGTGGTGCTGTCACTTTTGGTGATAATGGAAAAGGGATGGTTAAAGGAACAGGAACCATTTGTTGTTCTAACTCCCTAACCATTGAAGGAGTTCTTTATGTTAAAGGCCTCCAACACAATTTGATTAGTATCAGCCAATTGTGCGATAAAGGTTACAATGTTTCTTTCAATGAGAGAACATGTAACGTTTCACGGGATGGTGTCACTTGCTTCGTTGGTGAACGCAAGAAAAACATCTATATCCTATCCTTTAAGAACATCTCCACTGGAGAAAATTGTCCCTTGTCCGTTAAGGACGAAGCTACTCTGTGGCATAGAAAGTTGGGACATGCTAACTACGACTTGCTGTCCAAACTTGTCAAAAAGGACATCATTAAGGGATTGCCTAAAATCAAGTTTGACAATGATCAGGTTTGCAAAGCGTGTTCTATTGGCAAACAAACAAAGGTATCCTTTAAAAGTAAAAATATGATTTCAAGCAAAGCTCCGCTTGATTTACTTCATATGGACTTATTTGGTCCAACAAAGACTCAAAGTCTTGAAGGTAAACGTTATGGATTAGTTGTGGTAGATGACTTTTCCAGATTCACTTGGGTTAAATTCTTAGCTCACAAAAGTGATGCGTTTGCAACCTTTGAAACTTTAGTCAAACAACTTCAAAACGAGAAAGGTGTTTCTCTAAGAAGCATAAGAACGGATCATGGTACCGAATTTGAAAACCATGACTTTACTTCTTTCTGTTAAGAATATGGTGTTAACCATAATTTCTCTGCTCCATACACTCCACAACAAAATGGAGTTGTAGAGCGAAAGAATCGAACCTTACAAGACATGGCGAGAACCATGTTGCTGGAAAGTGAGGTTGCTAAAAATCTTTGGGCTGAAGCTGTAAGCACAACATGCTACATCTCAAATCGTATTCATTTGAGGCACTCTTTAGGTAAAACGCCTTATGAGTTATATAAAGGCAAAAAGCCTAATATCTCATACTTCCATCCATTTGGAAGCAAATGTTACATCTTAAGACCGATCAAAGATGGTGTTGGAAAGTTTGATGTTCGATCTGATGAGGGCATATTCTTAGGATACTCCCTAACGAGCAAAGCATATAGAGTTTTTAATAAAAGAACTCTAACTGTTGAAGAATCTATCAATGTTAAAATTGATGATTCTCCGACACAGGAGGAAGTTGCTGTGGAAGCAGCAGCACAATCCTCAACAACAGCATCAAATGAAACCTCCCAGCAAATGATTGCTGACAATAATCCGAACGGAAACACTGTAGCAGATGTACAGCAAGTGCCTGCTGCACACACTGAAAATGCTTCTGGTGATTTCCAGGATATTCAAATTGAGAATCGTGTTCCTTCGTTATATAAGAAAAGACATCCTATTGATCAAGGAATAGGTTCTTTGCGCACAGGAGTGCGAACCCGCAATACAGCAAGTTTGTACTGTGAATACTCTGCTTTTATCTCTCAAGATGAACCTCAAGGCATTGATGATGCTCTTGATGACCCTAATTGGATTCTTGCTATGCAAGAGGAATTGAACCAATTTGAGAGAAACGATGTTTGGAGTTTAGTACCTAGACCCAATGATCGTTCCATTATTGGAACAAAATGGGTTTATCGAAATAAACTTGATGAGTCTGGAAATGTTATAAGGAATAAAGCCAGACTTGTAGCTAAAGGTTACTCACAAGAAGAAGGCATCGATTATGATGAAACGCTCGCCCCGGTGGCACGTCTAGAAGCAATACGCTTACTTCTAGCATATGCTTGCTATAATAACTTCAAGTTATTTCAAATGGATGTGAAAAGTGCTTTCCTAAATGGTGATCTAAAAGAGGAAGTCTATGTTGAACAACCTCCTGGATTCACCGATCCAAAGTATCGTAATCATGTTTATAAGCTCTCTAAAGCTTTGTATGGGCTTAAGCAAGCTCCATGAGCATGGTACGAAAAGCTTAGTTCCTTTCTTATAGCAAAGGGATATAGGCGTGGAAAAATTGATACAACATTGTTTCTTAAAAAACATGATGCTGATCTTTTAGTTGCTCAAATATATGTCGATGACATTATATTTGGTTCAACTAATGAAAAATTATGTAATGAATTCTCTGATCTAATGAAAGGAGAATTTGAAATGAGTCTCATGGGAGAACTTACTTTCTTCCTCGGAGTTCAAATTAAACAAACGGAAGATGGAATTTTCATCCATCAAGAAAAGTACAGCAAACAGTTGCTCAAGAAATTTGATCTTGAGAATGCTAAACCTTTGTCAACTCCAATTGGTAGTAATACCAAAATTGATAAAGACGAAAGTGGAAAGGAAATTGATTCCAAACTATACAGAAGTATGATAGGATCATTGCTATATCTTACTGCTTCATGACCAGATATCATGTTCAGCGTATGCTTATGCGCTAGATATCAGTCTGCTCCAAAAGAGTCACACCTTGCTGCAGTAAAGAGGATCTTTCGATATCTCGCAGGAACTGTTAACTTAGGTCTATGGTATCCAAGAGGATCGTTGCTGGATCCTATAGGATATTCAGATGCTGACTATGCTGGATGTCGTATTGATAGAAAAAGCACGTCTGGTACCTGCCAACTGTTGGGAAATATGCTTATTTCCTGGTTCTCTAAGAAGCAGACAACTGTCGCCTTATCCACAGCAGAGGCTGAATATGTCTCAGCAGCTAGTTGCTGTGCGCAGTTACGATGGATGCGACAACAACTTGAAGATTATGATCTTCATTTTGATGCTATTCCGATTATGTGTGATAACACAAGTGCAATTAATTTGTCACGGAATCCTGTTTATCACTCAAGATCTAAGCATATTGAGTTGAGACACCACTTTCTACGTGACAATGTACAATGTGGCAAAGTTGATATTCAGTATATAAATACTGAGCAACAGCTTGCTGATATACTTACTAAACCGCTGGACAAGGAGAGGTTTGAGTATTTACGAAAAGAATTAGGGATGTGTAATCCAAATCTCTGAGATGATAATATTGTCATCTAATTATTTTGAGAAAGTTTTGATAGGAAAATAAAAATATTCCTATGGTGCCATTTCCATTTTCTTTTTCTTTCCTTCTTTTAAATACTCTATAAAACCAAAAACTACCTATGGTTTCTTTTCAAATCCCTAACTTCCCTCTTCTCTTCAACCTCAACCTTCGTTCTTCTTCCTCTCTTTGTGTTTCTCCGACAATGGCACCCAAATCTGCCAAATCTGGAAAGGGCAAGGGAACCCCCAAGAAACGGTCACAGGCTGTGGCTGCTTCTACCCACCAACTACCTGTTGTGGAGCCTTCGCCAATTACTGAGGGGGAGCCCTTGAAGTTGCAATCCCCTGCTCCGGTGGTCACTGAGACCAAGGAGACATCTGTTGTGGTTCCTGCTGAGGACAATGTGGCTTCGACTGGTGATGTCACCACCCCAGGCGAACCTGAGCTGCTAAGGAGAAAACCCTCGTTGTTGAGGAGGAAACTGCTCCACCTGAGGCGGTTACCAAGTCTACTTCTGCGTCACCCAAAGCAGCAAACTCCCCTGCTACTGACGTGGAGACTCAAGCCGAAAAAGGCAAGAAAAGCGCTGAGGATCCTGAGGATTTCCAGAGCGCCGATGAACAGGACTCTTTGGCTGAAGAGACTCCTGACGAGGATGAAAATGTGGAGGTGATCGGCTTTGTTCAGAATCCTTCGATTCGCTCTTCTTTGGGTATCGCTTCTCGCACCAGGATGAAGCGACCTTATGCTGGTATAAGGGATGGTATGCATTCTGGCTCTCCTATTCAAAAGAAAATGAGAAATGCAGATTCCTCTGTTTTTATTCCTAAAGTTGATCAGTATGTTTCTCTGGCTGAATTAAATCGGATTCTTGCTGATGATACTATGCCGAATAGAAACGTGACCAAGCGCAACATTGCCGCATGCAAGCGTGTCGACTTTGATTGGTTTACTCAACATGAGCTATGCTTTGCTGAGATGTTTGAAAGGTTGACCTGGCGATCCTTTTGTGAATATGATGGCATCGGTTCCATCTCAAAGGTCAAGGAATTCTATGCCAATATTACCTTTCATAAGGAAGATTCTCTCATTAAATTCATCAAGGTGTTGGTAGATGAGAAAACCTTTGTTTTCTCTGTGTTTGATGTTTGCCGCCTCTTTGAATCTGATCTTGTTAACAACCTGAGGGTGATCAGTGAAGGAAAGCTGGAAGCTTATCAGACCATCAATGATGGTGAGGTGGTTGCTGTCAGCGGATATCTGCAGAACACCGGGCTGAGTTTCAACAACCGGATGTTTCACAAGGCAGTAATGTCCCGCTTGGCCCCTCGGATTGGCAGCATTGACACGGTCATGCCAAGAGATTGGAATCTGATGGTTCATCTTAAGAGAGGTATTCCTGTGAATTTGGGAAGTGTCATATTTGGCCATATGGCATCTTGTGTTCAGGACGAGAACAGGGCACTTCCATTTGCACATGTTATCACTGCATTGATGCAGTTCTATGGTGAGCAGATTGTTCCTGTGAATCAAATGGACACCTGGACTACTCAGGTTATTGGAGCTAACTCTGTAGCAAGTATGGGCTACCAGTATGTGGATGGTGTTTTTTGTCAAGAAACCAACCAAGCGACAGATCGCTGCTTCTGTCCGTGGCAAGTCCACAGCTGAACTTGGCAAGCAACGCTATGCTGAACGTGAGAGGGCAGCTTCTTCATCCAAGGATGAGTCTCTTTCTTCTTCCAAGCTTCAGAAAGTCCTCTGTGAGGAACTAAGCTACACCAGGCGCTCCATTCTTGAAAGGCTAGATGGATTTGCTGAAAGGCTGACCCGCCTGGAAAAGATGGTCCAGACCTTGCTTGACAATGCCGAGGATTGAGCCATGCTCTCCGTTTAGGATTGAGCTACTCTCCTCTATCTTTCGATGTTTGTTATGTTCTGTTGTTATAGAATGAGCTATGCTCTTCTACTTCTGCACTCGTTTAGAAACTGTTTTGTTTTGATGCATTGCAGCATCTGTTGGCTACTGTTGACTGTCTTTTGAGTGCTAGCATATCTTTGTTGCACTAGCAATAAAACCATCATTTGCTATCCTCTTTTCTTTTCTTTTTGATATGACAAAAAGGGGGAGAAGAATAAGTTCAGGGGGAGTTAAGGATTTAAGGGGGAGTTGAGACACAAGCTCTATCCCTAAGTCAGAATATTTTGTCATCATCAAAAAGGGGGAGAATGTTGACCTGGTTTTGATGATGAACTTACGCAACACGTTACTGGTGGTCAGTAGTAATGTTTTACAAGTTATGTGTTCATTCCTAGTGATGAGCTTGAGCAATGCGTTGCTGAATCATAGTTATATATTACTGCGTTGCAGTATGCTGTTACTGCGATATTACGCATAGATGTTGAAAATATGGAAACATATTTTTAATAATCACGATTTATTCTAAGATTTATTTTAATCTATTTCAGATAATTATTCTAAACGTCTAGGTTCATTTAACGTAGCCTAATGATCTTATTATAAACTATTAGGCAACAAAATACATTGAGATTACCTTTCCAATTGTCATTTTTTGGAAACAAAATATTTCTCTGATCTTCTGCAGCAACGTCTCGCTGTAATGGGAGAAAATATCAAATTAAATATATTTGATTATCACAATCGATTAGATAAAATAATGAGTAGATAATATATAGATTGGAAATAAATTATCTAATTGATACAAATGAAGGAAGTTACCACTGGATCTTTCCTTCTATGGGACAGCAAATGTCGAGCAGACTGTTGCTGAATCCTGGCTGCCAGTTTTGGCAACAAATCTCGAAGATTGCCTGGACGTCCCTTATGCTTCTTTCACCGTTATAATCAGACCAAGGACGACATTTTTTTCTTAGCCTTTGTGCATCTGAGTGGTCTGAGTGGTCTAAGTGGTCTAAGTGAGCTTTGTGCATCGACGGAGAGCGGAAGGTGCTAAGTGTCTCCTGGTTCTTTCTCTTGCAAGCTGCGTGTGAGAGTGTCAAGGGGCTGAGGTCAGATCCTTTGATCGTCTGAGAGGGACTAGGTGTCCTCGGTGCGTTCAACGAGCAGCCGGCGAATCGTCTGAGGGAAGCTAAGTGAATACCTGCTCTGAATTCAGTAACCGGTTGCTGACCCATCGGCAAGAAGCCGTTCTTGTCATGTCTTTTCGCAGGGAAGTCTCGAGCCTACGGAGTTTGAGCAGTTAGACACGCACTTACGGGTGCGCGCCAGAAGTGTCGTGCCTGCAGGGTAGAGCAGGAGTTGGGAACGCCGCCGGAGTGGAAAGAGTTCCTCCCGAGCACAGGGGTGCTGTGCAGAAGTCTTGAACGCCTGATACAGAGGGTTAGTAAAGCAGGTTGCGTGGAAGCCAACGGATCGGAAAATTCCACCCTAGGCACTGGGTGTGCAGTGCAGTGAGTCACGGCTGTGGTAACCGTGCACGTCCGAACTGAGTGTAGGACGGATACCTTCTAAGTGGCTTTGTGGTTTTCTTTGTGATCTTTGTGGTTTCTATCTTCGTGATCTTTGTAATTCAACTTTGTGGTTGTCTCTTAAGCAAGTGCAGGCTTATCTTAAGGAGAGACAAGATCTGTGTGGAAATCCTCTGCTGAACGACTAAGTGCTGAAGCAATCCTTCGCTGTGAAACAGAAACGAGCTACTCTCTGAGAAGCTATTCTTCATTGTAAGGAATTATCTGTGAGGATTTATACTCTAACATAACGTTGTCTGTGTTCTTTGATAAGTCAGGATTATATTAAGCGACAACGAGCTGTGTGGAATCCATTGAGCTACCAACTGTTGAGGATAAGCATCATTCTGCTGGAAACGAGAAGATGTCTACTGTGTGAGGAGCTGACCGTTGCCAGGAGTGATCATCTATTATACGGGATTCTAAATCTCACTTTGTGAGAGGAACATACACCTAGTGCAAGGGCTTTTTGCACCCATTATTTTATATAGTGGAATCACCTTGTTGGTGGAAAGTGGACGTAGGTCAATTAAGGCCGAACCACTATAAATCGTTGTGTCCATTACGATCGCGCAACACTAGTACGAAAACCTGCTCGACAAAATCGTAACAGTTACAGTAAAGTATTTCTCATTCTGAGAAACGCTCTGCTGTAATACAATACGCTTCCGCTTACACCAAGAAATGGCGAAAAAGTGAAAAACACTAATTCACCCCCCTCTTAGTATTCCTGAACGATCCAACATATAGCAGTAAAAAGCTCAAAAACTAGTTTATTTGATGTGATTGGAAAGATAATGTTTTATGTTTAGGAGGAAATCAGTTATATATACTTGACATGGCTATTCTAAAAAAATCCTTACTCCAAATGGCAATGTTCAATCTAATAAGAAGAGAGTACACAGTTTTCCATTTCCTCAAGGAAGTCGAACCGGCGTGAGGAGGGAGACGGGAGCGGGGGCAGACGGAGGGGGTAGAGGGGCAGACGGAGGGGGTAGAGGGGGCTAGAAGGGGGAAGACGGAAGGGTAGTAAAAATATATAATAAGAAATCGAACACTATGATTTTGAACTTCTTAAAGAAAGGAAGAAAAATATTTAAATCTTGGAGAGTCGAACTCATAGAGTTCGAGTTTGCCTTTCATGGCCCGAATTCGAACTCCTAGAATTCAACTTCTTTGTATATTTAAGTTGAATTCTAAGAGTTCGAGTTCGGGACTATAAACTCGGAATTTTGAAAGTTCCGACGGTAACTCCAGAACTATTTTCCGAATTAACGGTATTTGGGAACAAAACTCATAATTTTAGGATCAAATATAATGTCAAACTATCACGACATGGTAATTATGCTTCACACTAGGAAGAAAAAGCATGTTGTAGCCAGATTATTATTACATCGAGCTGATACAACGGAAATAACACTTCATTCAACTTGAAAACACGCCATGTCGATGACAACACAAACTGAGAAATGGGTCACTTAAGGCGCAAACCGCCTATAGCCTAGTGCAACTTGAACCAAAGTACTCCCTACTAGAAGCCGACTCTCTTATTGAAAGCGACAAACGCGACAGTAAACGGATTGGATTGGACATGGTATCTTGGATTATTGATTTCCCATCCAGGCCTTGATGAAGACCAAATGACCAACGAAGAGGTTCTCACAGACGATTTCAAGTAAGTGTGCGGTGTCCATGCTAGCCTGTTTCGCAATGCCAAAGCATGTGTCTCCGCTCTGTATGCCTTGCGTCGAGCAACATTTCAACGGTGTTCCGCTCAAGGTGCTCACTCCCTCGGGTTCCACTGCGTGTTTCGATCCCCACGAACAACCACAACCAACAATTAGCGAGATAGTTGGTCGTTGACAAGGAAAGGGAAAAGAAACAGTTAGCGAGTCATTTCATCACGTAAACTACCATGAGTACCAAAAAATAAGAATACAACTTCGGGTAAATATTTGTATTAAACCCTTCAATCCAAGCCAAATGAACAATTTTCATCCAAAAATCTGATATGTGATTACTTGGATTTTTTTTTTTCCGGGGATGATTTATTTCTAGCCCCCGAAGTCAAATTGTATCCTATTCCGGTGAAAAGGGGGGACGATTCTGCTAATGGACTTGTATTATTTTTGCCCAATGAGCTCCAGTTCATTGAGCCACTTGGCTTTGCCCTTCAGATTCTACGTAGTTAAGTGTCCGATTATTTATTTATATTTAGCTTAAAAATTCTTGGCAAAATATGGATGTCTAGCCACAACATTGAGCAAACTTTTTGTTTTGTCATTTGTTTAGTTTATTATTTAAGTTTTTGACCAACTTTTTTTTTCTATTTTAATTTTGGCTAATCTTGAATTTTGTCACAAGAAAGCCAATACACAGTTTTTATTTATTGACTAAAAAGTCAAAACATATAAATGAAAAGTGTTATTAAGATTAAGTCAGAACATATTCTCTTTTTCTAAAAAATATCATCACACTTATTAAAATCTCATTTAAAAAATTAAACACAAAATTTAATGATAAGTATTATTATTGCAAATTTTTATTAGGGAACTTTTATGGAGGAAGGTATCGAAATTGGGTTAGGCAAGAAAAAATTTGTGAAATAAAATGGATGGTTTCGAAAATTCAGAAATAATGCCCCAAGTCGGACTTTATAAGTCCGAGTTTACTATTAAAGGAACTCGGAATTATAAAGCCCGACTTCCTTGAGGGATTTTTTGGAAGTCGAACTTTTTATATCCGACTTTACTTTTTAAAATTTTTTTTTAGAACCTGAACTTATAAAGTCCAACTTCGGAGCATTATTTTCGGAATTTCAAAACTATTTACCCTATTTCACAAATTGTTTTCCCACAATAAATTTGTATTGCAAAATACCCTACTTTTATGTGTAAATTTGCCCTATTATTTATATTTTCACAACTCCTCTTACCCTTTTAAGAGGTTCCACGATTAAAACGAAGTGTATCATGGGATGCTAATAGAACACGGACATTATCCAACAGATATTTTTGTTTTTCTTTTATAAATGAGAATATTGAAGACATAACACGTGAACTGGACTTCTGCTCGGAAGACAAAATTATATTCCAAAACGAGGGATTACATCGACAAGATGGGAGGAAAGTAAACCTTACTCCACTTGGAAACACGCCAAGTGGACGACAACATGAAAAGGAAGTTCAACATAAAAGGGTTTTTGTAATGGCTGGGGAAAGGTCATCTTTTTCAAGAACCCAAAACACCCTCCCTTATTGAAAGCAACAAGGAACTCGATGCAACACGATCGGATTGGATAGGATTATTAGTTTGTTGTTTTGCCATCAACGCAGACCCACTGACCGACGAAGAGCTTCTTGCAGACGACATTAGGGTTGATGGCAACAAACTCTGCGGTCGTCAGGCCAAACTGCTTTGCTATTAGGAAGCATGTTTCTCCATCTTGCACACCGTGCACCGTGTTACACTTCAACGAAGACTGCTTGGGAAACTTCAACTTTTGTTCCCCAACTGCATTCCAATTGCCGCGAATGACAGATGACCAAAACAATAGTGAGAAACAGTTGGCTTTAGAACCAAAGAGAAAGAACTGGAAGCAAGGGCTTACAGCCGTGGAAGTTGCTCCTGGCCATGGAAGTTGGGAGGAGGAGTGCAAGCGCAAAGAGGACTTGCAAGAAGAGAGTTGCTGACTTGCCGGTGCTCGCCATTGTCTTCTCAACTGGTTTTGACTATTAGTAGGCTTTGTCTGATTTTCTTTAACTTGGGGTTGGCTTCCTAGTGAAGGGGGCCGGGTCTATTTATAGCAAAACCTCCTAGCAATATTTTCTGTTTCCATTTGTAAGACTCAAACTCGACAAAATATGTCAAACAAGATATGGAACATTATGAACCCAACTCCCTATGTTGATACCATATTATGTCTTACCGGCAGTTGTTTGTATGTTATTGGAGGATTAGAGATCACGATTATAACGAGTCTTATCTAACATTGACTTCTTGAACAGTAAGGAGACAAACTCGGACATTTCTATAAACTAAGATGTTGGACAAAAAAGAAGCATATTTGCATGTTCGAACAAATTGAGGAATGTTAAGAAACATCGTTTTCATCGAACACCTAGTTGGCTTGCATCACGATGTTCGAACCTTGGATCAATTCTGTAACTACACCTATAGTCACTAAAGCAACATAAGTTATCCTTATTCCACTTATACCTTGGACAAGCATCCTTACGGATGCCATCGACGATGCTTTCAGTAGGAAGAAGAAAAGCAGGAGTACAAGATCGCAAGAATGCTTGAACGCCTGAATGCTTGAAAATAAAAAGACAGTATGTGCATCACAAGAGAGGTGTGTTCGATATACAAAGAAGTCGAAATCCTTGAGTTCGAGTTCGACCATGTACGGCGAACTCGAACTATATGAGTTCGACTTTATCTTCTACATAAAGTCGAACTCATAGAGTTTGACTATCTAACACTTAGACATTTATTTTCATTTTCTCAAGGAAGTCAAACTCTTAGAGTTCGATTTCCTATGATATTTAAAAAAATAATTGACTCGGGTGAGGAAGGGGAGAGAGGGGCAGGCAGAGGGCCGAAGACGGAAGGGGCAGAAAATTTTGTTTAATATAGTTCGACTTCCTTAAGCAAAGGAAGAAAAATGTGTAATTGTTAGGGAGTCGAACCCTATGAGTTCGAGATCGAAGTCGAATTCTAAGAGTTCGAGTTCGGGACTGGAAACTAAAAATTTTTAAAGTTTTGACCATAAAATCGGAAATATTTTCCGAATTAACGGTATTTGGAAACAAAACTCAAAATTTATGTACCATATACAATGTCCAGGTATCACGACATGGTAATTATACTACATACTTAGAAGAAAAAGCATGTTGTAGCCCAATTATTATTACATCGAGCGGATAGAATGGAAATAACATTCATTCAACTTGGAAACATACCAAATTGATGACAACACAAACTGAGAAACGGGCCACTTAAGGCACAAACCACCTATACCTAGTGCAACTTGAACCGGAGTACTTCCTACTAGAAGCCGACACCCATATTGAAAGCGACAAACATGACAGTAAACGGATCGGATTGGACATCATATCTTGCATTATTGATTTTCCATTTGGGCCTTGATGAAGACCCAATGACCAACGAAGAGGTTCTCGCAGACGATTACAAGTAACTGTGCGAAGTCAAGCTGTTTTGCAATGCCGCACGTGTCTCCGCTCTGTACGCTTTGCGCCGAGCAACACTTCAACGGTGTTCGGCTTAGGGTGCTCACTCCCTTGGGTTCCACTACGTGTTTCGATCCCAACGAACAATCACAACCAGCAGTTAGCGAGATAGTCGATCGTTGACAAGGAATGAAATAGAAACAATTAGCAAGATCCCGTGTAATTTCATCACGTAAAAACTTCCATGAGGACCAAAAAGTGAGAGTACAACTTCGGATATATATTTGTATTAAACCCTTCACTCCAAGCCAAATCAACAATTTCATCCAACTCGAACTTTTTTTGGGGGAATATTTATTTCTAGCCCCCAAAGTCAATCTGTTTCATATTATGGTGAAAGAAGGGGACAATTCTGCGAATGGGCTTGATTTATTTTGGCCCAATGGGCAACATTTCATTGAGCCTCTCGGATTTGCTATTCATATTTTGCATAGGTAAGTGTACAATTGTTTATTTATATCTAGCCTAAAAATTCCCGGCGAAATATCAATTCATACTCTCAACTTTATGTCAACTTTTTTTAGTTTATTATATGATTTTGCCGCCAACCTTTTTTTCTACAATGAGTTTGGACAATTTTAAATTTTGTCACACAAAAGCCATTATACAGTTTTTATTTATTGACTAAAAATGTCAGAACATCTAAATGTAATGTGCTAGTAAGATAAAGTAAGAACATATTCTCTTTTCTAAAAAATATCATCACCCTAATTACAAATCTCAGTAAAAAATTAAAGACAAAATTGGAAGATACGTCTTGTAATTGAAAATTTTTTTTTAGCGTACTTTCATGGAGTAAAGTATCGAAATAGTGTTAGGAGGAAAAAATTTACAAACTAGGGTAGATGGTTTCAAAATTCTAGAAATAATACCCCGAAGTCGGACATTTTAAGTCCGAGTTACTCATGAATGAACTCAAAATTACAGAGTCCAACTTCCTAAAGGGATTTTTTAAAAGTCCGACTTTACTTTTTTTTTAGAACTCGGACTTACAAAGTCTGACATCGAGGCATTATTTTAGGAATCTCGAAACTATTTACCCTATTTCGAAAACTTTTTCCACAATACATTAATATTGCAAAATGGCCTACTTTTATGTGCTATTTTGCCCTATTATTTAATTATTCACAATTCCTCTTATGCTTTTAAGAGGTTCCACGATTAAAATGAAGTGCATCATGGGAAGCTAATATAACTCGGGCTTTATCCCACAGATATTTTTGTTTTTCTTTTATAAATGATATTAAACAGTTTTAAATTGAGAATATTGAAGATAGAACACGTGAACTGAACTTCAGCTCAAAAGAGAAAATTATATTCCGAAACGAAGGATTAAATCCACAAGACGGGAGGAAAGCAAACTTTACTCCACCTGGAAACAAGCCAAGTGGACGACAACATGATAATGAAGTTCAGCATAAAAGGGTTTTTGTAATGGCTGGCGAAAGGTCATCTTTCACAAGAACCCGAAACACCTTCCCTTATCGAAAGCAACAAGGAACTCGATACACGAAGGCCGGATTGGATAGGATTGTTAGTTTGTTGTTTCGCCATCAACACAGACCCACTGACCAACGAAGAGCTTCTTGCAGACGACATCAGGGTTGATGGCAACAAACTCTGCAGTCGTCAGGCCAAGCTGCTCTGTGATTAAGAAGCATGTTTCTCCATCTTGCACACCACCGAGTTACACTTCAACGACGACTGCTTGGGAAACTTCAACTTCTCTTTCCCAACTGCGTTCCAATTGTCGCGAATGACAGATGACCAAAACATCAGTGAGAAACAGTTGGCTCTAACCAAAGAGAAAGAACTGGAAGCAATGGCTTACAGCCGTGGAAGTTGCTCCTGGCTGTGGAAGTTGGGAGGAGGAACACGAGAGCAAAGAGCACTTGCAAGAAGAGAGTTGTCGACCTGCCGGTGCTCGCCATTGTCTTCTCAACGGGTTTTGACTATTAGTAGGCTATGTCTGATTTTCTTTAACTTGAGGTTGGCTTCCTAGTGAAAGGGGGCAGGTCTATTTATAGCAAAACTTCCTAGTAATATTTTCCATTTCGTTTCCATTTGTAAGACTCGAAGTCGAAATAATACATCAAACAAGATATGGAACATTATGAACCCAACTCCCTATGTTGATACCATATTATGTCTTACCGGCGGTTGTTCGTATATTATTGGAGGATTAGAAATCACGAGTATAACGAGTCTTGACTAACATTGACTTCTTGAACAGAAAGGAGACAAACTCGGACATTTCTATAAACTAAGACATCGGACAAAAAATTGTATATTCGCAAGTTCGAACAAGTTGAAGAATATTATGAAACGTCGTTTTTGTCGAACGCCTAGATGGCCTACAACATGATGTTCCAACCTTGAATCTATTCTATGACTACAGCTATAGTAACTAAAGCAACATAATTCAGGTTGTTAAAATACCGGAAGCAATTAATAACTTACTCTACTTTTCCTACAAGAACGTTAAGTGGGTAGATTTTCTCACGAGCGCTTTAGTGAAATCGATGATTCGGTAGAGATCATGGGATTTGCTTTTGTTTGATATATATTAGGATGAATGTTTCTTTGTACAGTTAGTTTTAAAAAACTTTACGAAATATGGTTTGAGTTTTATAATTCGTCTATTACTGCTTGTAAGTCGCTACTTCAAGTATTTCATAAAGGCAATCATTATATGAATGTGGACCGGAATCGTTAACTAAAATAGGTATTTTATGATTGATGATTAGACAAACAAAAAAGACGTTACTCAAAAACTCAATGTTCTATCTAATAAGAAGTAAGTTTCTACTTCGGGTACGACTTTTTCTTTGAAAAATGAAGCGCAAGTAAAACTGGAAGGATTCCAAGGGTAATTGTTATTTTTAGATGAAGCTACTTTCTTCTATATAAAACAAATAGACAAATAAAATTGAAAGGAAATATGCTAAGATTTATCATTAGTTTTTTAATGAACGAAGTGGCAAGTTAAAGTAGTGATTTTATATGATTTGATCAAGCACTATTAAATTACTACTTGATGTAGCGCTTCCCTTCAAGAAGACCCAAGTCACTACTTTAAGTAGTGACTTGCGTCAAACAAAGTTGCAACTCAAGTGCCGTAATGTATGAATTGTAAAATTTCGGACCGTATTTCGAAAACAAATTTTAACTAATGGTATGGAATAAAATTCTCCTATATATTTTATATGTCGCATAATGCTTGAAACTCACCTTCTTATATTTATGTTACGGTTGATTCTTTTTTTTTCAATCAATTCATATTAACCATTTCTCATATCTTACTATTAATATCTTCTTCATTTTACGAATTTCTTTCGTGCATTAAAAGAGTATATAATTCTAGGATCAAATATAATGTCACGGAATTGCGACCAAATACTTCATTCAAGCATGTTGTAGCCCGATTATTATTACTTCGAGCTTGTTCGCTCCAGTGGTGACCGGTGGACAAGCCGAATCCAAACACATCGAAAATATCTGGCACTATGAGCAACTGATACTCGAGGTTCGTTGTGTGGTCGCCATATGAATGAAGAAAGAGGGGAAAAGGCAGCGGACAGATCTGTACTGTGCTGATGGGACCAAAGCTCCATGAATATATCACGACCATCGACCGGAGACATTTGCAGGAGAGAAAACAAGTTGGTGAGAGGTGCAGATCCAACACATCAGTGGAGTAAATTGGTCGCAAGAGGTGCGAGCTCTTTATTCATAGGAACTGCATTCAGGCCTTCGAGATCCTTCAATACCCTCCTCATCCGAGTCACGCCTTTGTCCTCTGCATTTATCACCCCAATCACCGGCAATAGCAATGTCAATCTTGTTTAAGTTTCCTAGAGGGTGGCTTGTGCTATAATTGTGCTTCCTGCGAGTCTTTTGTGCATGTCAGATATGCCGTCCAGACGCTCGCTTATTGTGAGGAAGGTTTAAGTGTCGATATCAAATGGGAGTATCACGAACATCCGCTGCTAATCTGTCACAGAAAAAATCTGTTCGGAAACATTGCTTTTTATGCGGGGATGAGTTGGGTGGCCCAACGTATGTGTGCAAAAAAAATTGCGGATTCTGGTCAATAAATCACAATTTCCACTTAGACACGGTATTACGATCGGTTGGCTTCAGGCAGTGGATACTCCTTCCGAAACTTATTCTGCGGGTCAGATGAACAGGAGCTGAAACACCAATTCCACGGACTGCTAAAAAGTCAATCCCCAGGCCTTAAAGAATTTTGACCTAAACACCCAAAAGACTTGTCGGATGAGTTTTTGGACACAAATAAAAAATAATAATGGGTCGTCGTGCATCTCGAGAGGGTACGAACTTATCCCGTGCTATATTTTAATTAAAACATAAAACGTTTATAAATAAAAAAGAGCACGTTATTCTCTCCCTCACTCGTCTCCATCGGATGGATACGGATTCAAGATGATTCAAATATTTCCATAAATTTACTGCACTCTTCTTTCCTTTTATATATATATATATATATATATTCAATTATGATGAAGTTGTTATACAAATTGGACGCAACATTTCTCGATAAATATAAACAAATTAATAAAACGAGGGAGATCATTTAATTTAATTCTCCCATTTTTTTTTACAAGTTTTCCTACTCTAACTACAAATGAAAATGTAAGATTCTTTTAAAATTGATTTCGCATTTTTTTTCAAATTTTCCTCCTCCGATTACAACCATTTTGTGGCTTTCTAGAAAAATTCTTTTTTTAATTCGTGGTCGGTGACTTATCCAAGGCCGAGTTGTTTTAGCCGCATTTTCCATTCCCTTTCTCACCCCTACGCCCACGACCATCACCACCAGAACCCTAATTGCTACATCTCCATCTTCTCCAATTTACCTTTTCCCCTTCTCTCCTTCCACCAATTCTTCCCAAATCGAGACTCCAGTCTCCCCTATAAGCATAATCACAGTAAGTGATCCTGTGCTCCTCCATAAGCATAATAGCAGTAAGTGACCCCGAGCTCCCCCATAACCATAATCAGGGTAAGTGTGGCCGTCCCTTCAAGTGACGTGTTTGTGTTCTTACTTATTTGTTGTTCAGCGCATCGTTTTGGTAACAAGAAGCAAATGGTCAAAACTACTCTTCTTCCGCACCCTACTCATGAGCATGTGCTGGTGCTCGACGAAATCACACGGTATGGTTACTGTGGAGTTTGTCATCTCTGTAACAGGCAAATATATACCGAGCCCTACACCTGCCTGGTAGAATGCAGCTATTATAAATGCCACAGACTATGCGCCGAGGCTCCTCCCAGGATAGATAGCCATCCTTTGCACCCCTCCCACTCTCTGACCCTCTTCCATAACCAGCCCAATTTCTCATGCTCTGCTTGTGATTATCATCACTATGACGGCAGCAGCGCGTTCAGGTGTGACCACTGCGACTTTATTCTTGACCTTTGCTGTGCTTTGGTTACTCTATTGGATCAAGGAGGCTCCCCGGAAGGGACATCTCCAGAGCAGATCGTCCACCCACTTCATTCCCACCGGCTGACTTCCTTTTCGACGAGGAACGACTTTGTTAAGGGTACCAGCTGCAACCTCTGCAAACAAATGGTCGAACGGGATGGGCACACGTGCTTGCGACCTTCTTGTGATTTCCTAATCCACGAGATGTGTCCAAGATCTGTACTGTACAGATAGGACTAAAGCTCCACGTATTTATCACATGCATCAACTGGAGATTTTCGTCGGAGAAGACGAGGGCTCTACCAAATGTGCATCTTGTGGGTCTGGAAAATCAGGCGAGTTCATTGGCTGTTCAAGGTGTCAAATCTTCTATCACATGGACTGCATTCAGGTGCTAGAGGTACTTCAGTACCACATAAACATAATGCTCTGGTCTTGGTCATTCTTCCTCGCATGACATCCATCAAGAAATGTGAATCTTGCTTAAGTTCATAGAAGCCAAGTTGTGCTATTCTTGCCCTTACTGTTATGGTTTCTACGTGGACATTGAATGTGCCCTCCAAACTGTGGCTTATTGTGAGGCGGGTATGAGCGCGTCGATCAAACGGACCTAGCATGAACCTCCACTTTTCCTATGTCACGGAACCGAATCTAGCTCGAGAAATTGTGATTATTGTGATGACAAGTCAATAGGCCCAATGTATGCCTGCCAAGGACATTGCGCACTTCAGTTTCATGAGCGATGTATGAAATTTGAGTCTACAATAAGCCACTATCTTCACCCGGATCATCCGCTCACTTTTACCCTATGGTTCAAAGAGAAACAGCGTAGGGACTGCATTGTTTGCAAGGTAGGAGTGTATCAATTCTACTTTTTCTGCGATATCTGTGATTTTTACCTTCATTCCCAGTGTGCCATTCCTCCTACTCTGAAACACGACCTCCACAAGCACAAGCTTCTGCAATTGGCTGAGGCCCCGTCCTTGGAATGCAGCCGCTGCAACACTAGCACGAACACCCCTCTCCTCTATTGTGCACGTTGCAATATTAATCTTCATGAGAAGTGCACGGAACTTTCGGCAGTTGTGAAAAGTGATATTCATTGGCATCCATTGACTCTACATGAAACCTACGTTGAGGATGACTCTGGGGAATACTATTGTGATCATTGTGAGAGAAGGAGGGACAGTCGGTTGAGTGCTTATGTGTGCGGACAATGCTCTGTGAGGTGGGTTTATCATATCGAATGTGTTCTGCCCGAGGTAAACTTGCTCCCTCTCTCTCAACTCTGTTATTCCAGGACTACTTCCACATGTTTTCTAGGATATCTCTTCCATATTTGCCAACCGTAGCTGTAACATATGTCCAATTTGCTAGTACATGTACTAATATGACTTTTCACCATGGCATTCGATTGGACAGCTTCAAAGATTGTTTGCGAATAAAAGCAAAACTTCGGACATCGAGGCATTGAACGAGCAAATCAATAGACAAAATGAACGTGTTCGTGAGGCTGAAGTGGAGCTCGAGCAGAGGGAGCAAGTCTTGTATGAACTGAAGAAGAAACTGAAGAAACTTATTTCCATGGAAGAGGAAAATTCCATAACTTCATGCGAGGAAATCGACTCGGAAAATTCTTCATAAATCTTATTTTCGCTAACCAACTTTTGGAACTCGAATGCTTCTACTTTGAGCAAGTCAAGTTATATGCTGGATGTAAACATCTGCATTAAGGTTAAATTACCTCCTTTTCAAAATATTCAGTGCACTGAGTATTTGGATTATGTTGGCTGCAATCATTAGTCTTGCGCTTGGTAGACTACAGCTGATGGACTGGCAATTTTACTCTTATCTTCCGTATGCCTGCTCATGGAGGATGATGACCACACTGCCATCGAGAGATCGGCCAACTAAACAGCGTGACAGGAGGGAGGGGTTTACTTCTTTTATTTAATTTGACACTTTAATAGATTGCATTTCATTAAAGGATAGATTTAGATAAACAGCGATCTGTTTGTTCTAGACACGGACGTCTACAGGCAAAATTGTCCCAATGTTTGGAGTTAGACTTCATTGACTGGTCACCCCTCGACATCACGAGCATCCCTTGGAGCCCCTGGACTTGAGCCTCCAGTCCATCAATCTCCCAGATTGTACACTCTGCAACTGGGAGGATTGACCAACACCTACACCTGCCGGGAATGTGGCTACTACTACCACAGAGTATGTGCTGAGGCGCCTGAACGGATAGAGCAGCACCCGTTGCACCCTCACCACCCTCTGACCCTCGACTACGACCTTGAGCATTTCAAATGTGTAGTTTGCTCTGATCTCTTCAGTGTCTGCGCCCCCTCATTCTGGTGCGAATTGGGTCCGGACGTAAGGTGTGCTTTAGCTACCCTGTAAGACGGAGGGAGCTCTCTGGGGAAATATCTGGAGCGGATCACCCTCCCGCTTCACCCCCACCCGTTGACTTCGTTTTCCGAAGTATATGACTTTCTCAGAGGCGGAAGCTGTGTGCTCTGCCTGGCACATGTGGAAGCATATGGGTACATGTTTTTGTGTAATGAGTGTCAGTTCCTTATCCACAAGAGATGCATTGAAGATCTGTATTATATGGACGGGACCAAAGCGCCACTAGTCTATCACGTCCAACCCCTGGGAACCTTTGAGGGAAAACACACATACTCGTGCATGTCTGACAATTGTGTCTCCGACGACGCATCGAGGGAGTTCCTCGGCTGTGCACAGTGTGAAATGTTTATCAACAGGGATTGCCTTCAGGTGCCTGAGACCCTTCAATACCCCCATCATCAGGATCAAAACCTGGTCCTGTTCATTAGTTGTGCAGGCATCTCTAGATGTCAATCATGCTCGAGTGTCCTGGAGGTCGATTCTGTTCTGGGGAATCCTACTGTGATAAAAGAAGGGATGGCTGATTGGGTGTTTACGTGTGCATGCAATGCCCATGCTGCCTGAGGTAAACTCAGCCCCTTTTATTCTGCAACAACTATATGTTCGTATTATGATGACCATCGTCACGGTATTTGATCATTCAAGCTGAATTTAAAATTCTCCAGATACCTTCTCCGAAATGATGCTGACCTTTGTCTGACAGCTCGGAAAGGTTAATGAGAACAAAGGCCAAGCAACTGGTGTTAAAAGATTAATTCATCACCCGAGTAGCCTACGATTAAGAAAATTGATGCAAACCTCTTAAATTTATATATTTTTACATTAATAAAATATTGAACCTCTAAATTTCTTGGAGTTCTCAACAACCTCCATCAATCAGTCGGCCGTCTATAAATATATTGGGGATAAAATGCTATTTCATTACGAACACCCAAAGCATTTCCCTTCTTTTTTTTTTTCTTGGTTTTTGGTTATTATCATGCTTTTCTAAAACTCTCGTCTTGATTGATTGCCAGAGATTATATATCCAAGTGCAGAAATCAATATATTTGTTTTTTGTATTACTATGTTCAGCATTGGACTGTTGGCATTCATTTAATTCAGATCAGAACTAACGTATATTTACTAAATTTAAAATTGTGAAACTCAAGAAAAATTTAGTACAGAAAAAATAAAAAGGAAAGCACAAAAATTTGAATTGCTAAAACATGTAAGTCTTATAGTTTATTTAAAATAAATTTAAAAAAAAAAAAGATTAAAGAGGCTTGCTCCTCTTGTCCTTTTTCTTCTTCTAACCTGTTGACAATCTTATAATATTTTACTCTCTTGGCAGACCTGCAGGAACAAAAATGTCAAACTGATCGGAAGGTGAAGTTCACCTTCCTCGATCAGACATGGACACCACCATCATTCAGCACTTCACTCACGACCATCCCCTGAAGCTGCGTGACTTGTTCGTCTCCGACGAGAAGACTCCGGATCTGCTTCACTGTGGCGGCTGCCACTTCCCAGTCCGTGGCCCTGCCTACTGCTGCGAGATTTGCAAGTATGTCCTCCACCGGTCCTGCAGTGAGTTCTCTCCTTACATCAAGCACCCTTTCCATCCCCACCATCCGGCTGCTTTATTCATCAAGGGGCACTGGCCTCACCGGTAAAACGGCCGCGAAGTCACTCGTCACACCCTCGCCTATCGTTGTTTTCCCAATTGTGGGTTTGAGCTCGAGGGGGTCGATGCGATGGCGACCATGCCAGACGAGGAGGGGGGAAGCGAACGTGAAACGATCAAGCATGTCTCGCACGAGCATCCACTGGCCGCCTGCTCCGTGAAGAGGGAGTGCAGGTTCGAATGCAGCGGATGCAAGAGACCAATATCGGGGCTGACCTATGCCTGCTACGACTGCTGGTTCGTCCTTCACAAGGAATGTGCCAATCTGGCCCCAACAGTGGAACACCCTTTCCACACCGCCCATGCTCTCAATCTGATCTCTGATCAGGAAGGCGTTTCTAAATGTGCTGCTTGTAAAAAGGCCGCAACCTTGTTCTATTGCTGCGATGAGTGTCAATACCGCCTTGATGTATCCTTTGCTATGGCTACATTGACCACGGAGAATCAGACAGAAGGAGAAGGATGTGTCATCCGACATTTGGCCCACGAACACGAATTGGCCTGCTTCCATGTGAAATCTGAGATCAGAGCTCGCTGCGCCTTCTGTTCAAAGTTCTTATCCAGTGGACAAGTTTATGGCTGTCCTGGATGTGGTTTCTTTCTACATGAAGCTTGTGCTGGGGACCCGGCAGAAATCGATCATCCTTTCCATCCAGAGCACTCTCACCCTCGTAAAAGCAGATAAGTCGGCCGGGCCATATATGGATTTCTGCTTTTGCTGCTATAGAGGCAGTGGGGAATATCATGACTATTATTTCAGTTGTCGGCAATGCAGCTTCAATCTTGACAGCGTCTGCTTTCTTGAATCGCTTGCTTATTTTAAGGGAGGTGGAAGTATGGAGATTGAGCATTTCCTGCATCTACATCCGCTGAGATTCAGTTGGAATCCAGTTAAAACCTGCGAGATCTGTGGGGACATAACAAAAGGGCCATCATATTTCTGCAGCACCAGGAATTGTAACTTTTGGCTTCACAAGTCTTGTGCAGATCTTCCATCCAGGATGGAACACCCATTTCATCCGCTACACCAGCTCACGAGAACTCCCCCGGATGCACGTGCTGTTTTCACTTGTAGCGCCTGCAACGTAGACTCCAATACACTGGCGTTCTTCTGCCTGGAGTGTCCCTTTCATCTGGACTCGTCTTGCTCTTTAAAAAAGCCAGATTTCAAGCACCCTCTTCACGAGCACGAGCTTGCCTATTTCTGTGAGACAGAGGAGTTAAAATGCAATTCTTGCGGTGATTCCTGCAACTTGGACCTGTATCGGTGCGTCCTGTGCAACTTCAACCTTCATCGGACCTGTCTTGAGTTGCCAATGACGGTGAATCACATAAAACACGAGCATCCCCTGACTCTTTATGACAAGTACCTCGAAGATGACACGGGAGAATACTATTGCGAGATCTGTGTTGGACTCAAGAAGAGAAGGTCTGTGCTATACTAGAAGAGCAGAGAAGCGTGGCACAAGAAATCAACAATGAAGCTCACCGTGGGCTTGAAGATGGATTCAGAGGATGATGGGCTGGAGAATGAAGGTGGGCTGCTTAGGCAAAGTGCAATCCCACATGCGAGGAGGAATCTCGATGGTGACGGAGGTGCAGTTGCAGAGCGTTGGAAGATTCGTTTGTGGGATGAGAATGTTTGTTATTATGTACACAAAAATATCTGTCCTTATCCCTTGATAACAGAAAGAAAAAGAGAGAAGAGGGTGGAGAGGTGGAATTAAGAAATGAAGAAGAAGAAGTTCTGTGTTTCTTGAGTAGCTTGTTGCTTTCTTCCCTTCCGCTTGCATGGTATCAGAGCGCAGTGCACGAGAATGGAAGGGAGATACTTTAAGGAACCGACTATTTTGCCACCGCATCGGGAGCAACTTCACCTATCAATATCCGGCCATATCGCTATCCAGTAGTGCAGAAAGATGCGATTGAAGGTATGGTGAAGGAAATGCTTGCGGCAGGTGTTATTCGGCCTAGTCAGAGCGCATTTTCTTCACCAATAGTGATGGTCAAGAAGAAAGATGGCTCTTGGCGACTCTGCATTGACTATAGGGAGCTGAACAAAGCCATGGTGAAAGATAAGTTTCCTATGCCGATTATTGAAGAATTGCTTGATGAACTTCATGGTGCAACTCTATTCTCGAAGATTGATTTACGATCTGGCTATTGGCAGATCCGAATGGCACCAAATGACATTCCAAAGACTGCTTTTCATACTCATGAAGGTCATTACGAATTTTTAGTAATGCCTTTTGGATTGACCAATGCACCTTCTACATTCCAACACTTAATGAATTCTATATTCCGACCACATCTCAGGAGGTTTGTGCCAGTATTTTTCGATGACATACTTATTTACAGCAAAACCTTGAGTGCGCATTTAGATCATGTTAGAGTTGTCTTGGGTATATTGAGACAACACACTTTATATGCCAAGTTAACGAAGTGTGTCTTTGGAGCTAAAGAAGTTGAATATTTGGGCCATGTTATATCGGAGAGAGGTGTACAGACCGATCCCAACAAGATCAAAGTAATATCTGTTTGGCCAGAACCGAAGAATGTGAAAGAATTGCGGGGTTTCTTGGGTTTGACAGGTTATTACAGGAAGTTCATCAAGAATTATGGTCTTCTCAGTAAGCCTCTAACGAATTTGCTCAAGAAAAATGGATTTCGATGGGATTCGGCAGCTACGACAGCCTTCCAACAGCTTAAGCAGGTTATGAGTACAGCTCCGGTACTGGCCTTACCAAACTTTGAAGAAGAATTTGTTATAGAGACGGATGCGTCGGGTACGGGTATGGGCGTCGTTTTGACTCAGCGAGGCCATCCTATTACGTATATCAGTAAAGCATTTTCCCAGAAAATGTAGAGTAGTTCAACTTACGAGAAAGAATTGATGGCGGTGGTGTTTGCTATTGACAAATGGAGACCATACCTTGTCGGGAGGCATTTTGTGATTAAGACGGACCATTTTAGCTTGAAGTATTTGTTGGAGCAAAAGATTACTACTGTTTTTCAGAGTAAATGTTTACCTAAGCTTCTTGGTCTCGACTATGAAGTGCTTTACAAGAAAGGGAAGGAAAACGCTGCGGCTGATGCATTATCGAGGATGCAGGGTTCGGAACTAATGTCATTGATTTTATCACAGGTCAACACGGACTTGATATTGCAGATACAGGAGAGTTGGCAGGGTGATACTCAGCTGCAATCCATAATTCAACAGTTGCAGGCTGGTGTTTTTCGAAAACATTATTCTTGTAGCCAAGGTGAATTGCGAAGGAAAGGGAAATTGGTTGTGGGGGATAATGATGTCTTACGCCAGAAAATTATCTGTCTTTTACATGATACTCCTACAGGAGGACACTCGGGTATGCAGGCCACAGTTAAACGTCTAATGGCTTTGTTCTATTGGAAGAAGCTCAAGCGGGATGTTCGGAACTATATTAGGAACTGCGCTGTGTGCCAACAGTGTAAACCGTTGCTGCAAAAACCAGCAGGTCTCTTGCAGCCATTACCAATTCCGAACACCATTTGGACTGATATATCAATGGACTTTATTAAGGGTCTTCCTAAGTCTCGAGGGAAAGATACAATTTTGGTAATTGTGGACAGATTGAGCAAATATGCTCATTTTCTTTTGCTGAGTCATCCCTTCACAGCGGTCTCGGTGGCACAGGTGTTTTTGGATCAGATTTTTCGCTTACATGGCATGCCACGGACTATCGTTTCAGATCGAGATCGTGTCTTCGTTAGTACTTTTTGGAAGGAGCTCTTTCGTTTACAACAAGTGGATCTTCTGATGTCTTCTAGCTACCATCCGCAAACAGATGGTCAGTCGGAGGTAGTAAATAAGTGCTTGGAGACGTACTTGCATTGCATGATGGGAGAACGGCCGAAAGAGTGGGTGAGATGGATTCCATTGGCGGAGTGGTGGTATAATACCACCTTTCACACGGCTATTCAGAAGACTCCATATGAAGTTGTTTATGGACAACTTCCCTCGGTTCATTTGCCATATGTCATTGGTGATAGTAAAGTGGAGACTGTCGACCGCACACTGCGTGCTCGAGAAGAGTGCTTACAGATGCTCCGTTTTCACTTACAGAGAGCACAGGCTCGGATGAAGAGTCAGGAGGACAAACATAGAACCGATAAGGAGTTTGCGGTGGGGGATTTTGTATATGTGAAACTGCAGCCTTACCGACAAAAGACGATGGCTTATCGTTCTTCGGCAAAATTGGCTCCCAGATTTTTTGGCCCGTTTCAGGTGGCTGCTAAAATAGGTCAGGTTGCATATCAATTGAATTTACCTGTGGACGTGAAGGTACACCCTGTATTCCATGTATCTTTGCTTCGAAAGCATGAAGGCCCACCGCCTATTGTCTGTTCTGTACCCGTGGTTGATGGTCAGCTGATTTTGACAGCTGAGCCATTGAAAATTTTGGACAGAAAATTGGTTCTGGAGGGTGATGTAGGCATGGTATATCTCTTGGTGCAATGGACCAATGGTGACCCACAAGATGCTACTTGGGAGTCGTATGTTGATATGGTTAAACGATTTCCTCATTTTGAATTTTAGCCCAACTTGGGGGCAAGTTGTTGAAGGGGAGACGATTGCAGAGTAATGGGTTGTTGGGATTACAGAGTAGTGGGAATGGGTTGTGAGAAGGGGGCAGGATGGGATGAGCAGAAAATGCACAGAAAAAAAAAGGGAATTTGGAGCTGTAGTGTGGGAAGAGGTAGCAGTAGTTGATAAGCTTGGGGAACAAGCTGAGCTGTAGTGTGGGAAGAGGTAGCGGCAGTTGATAAGCTTGGAGACAAGCTTCATTTTAAGGGGGTTGGATTGCTACGATCATGAGCAGAGGAAGGAGCGCACGTGCAAAGACCTTCTGGAGGGAGAAGCTGAACGGTGTGAAGTGCAGAAATAACAGAGGAGGAACCATAGTGTTACATTGTATTGTGAATAATAGCGGTTACAAGTAGTTACGAGGGGTGGCTATAAAAAGTAGTCTATTTGTGGTAGTTGGGGTGGGTTGTTCTATTAGATTGTCTTCCTCCTTTGTACTCTGAATTTGCCATTGAATGAAGAGATTCGACTGACGTTCTCCTCCGGTCAGTCCTTCCTCCATTCCTTATTGTCTCCGGTTGTTCGTAATCCCAGAAGATCCATAGCAGTGATCCGGGACCGAGCTATCCTCCCTTGGAGAAGTTGTGGGTATTCTTTCAACTCCCCACCCGAACCCCTAAGAAACGTGTCAAGAAAGCCAGAAAGAAAATGGGGAAACTTGTCCTCCAAGGTGCATCTGTGGGGTGGGGAACGATCCCCTGGATTCTTCTCCTTTTTGTTTTATAAATATATAATTTTTTATTATTTAATAAAGTCATTTAATTTTCGGAAAGATTACATTTAGGTCCTCTTGTTAGCTCCCCATCCGAAATATTAAAGAAACGAGCAAAACGAGAATCTCTACTTGAACCCGATTATGTTTGAATAAGGGTGTCCCCTTTCTCGCGTAATGTAATCACACGTAATCGAACACAAGCATTGATAAGGTTTCGCTTAAAACGTCAATAACTACGAGAATACTAGACTCTCGTGTCCATGTCGGACCTTGACTTAGATCATCTATTTGACTCACCTTTTAAATTATTAGAAATTACACATACCCATCGTATAGTATAACTAAAATTTTTCGGGTCTTTACACTAATAATCCTATCAAATCCGGTCGTCTTGCAGCGAGTTCCTTGTTGCTTTCAATAAGGGAGGGTGTTTTGGGTTCTTGTAAATTATGACCTTTCCCCAGCCACTACAAAAATCCTTTTATGTTGAACTTCTTTTTCATGTTGTAATCAACTTGGCGTGTATTTCCAAGTGGTGTAAGGTTTACTTTCCTCCCATCTTCTCGATGTAATAGATGGTTTTGCAATATAATTTTCTCTTCCGAGCTGAATTCAGGAGTTCAATCATCAATGTTCTCCCACTCCACTCCGCAACATTATTCGTCGCTCATTGACATTTCGTGACACTACAACATATATGCTAACTAAACACGTTTGGTTTTTCAATCTTCCTTATATATCTATGGTCGTTTTCAGATAAATAAGATGGCATAAGATTTAAAATTCAAAATATTTAATTAATAAATTGGATATTTTTTCAGGTAAAATGTCATTATTGATTTATGTATTTCTTAAAAAATCATGAACTTAGGACTTTTGTTTTAATAAAAAAAAAATGACTAAAATCGTAGGAAACCTTTATATGTGTCCAACAAATAAGAATGAGCATAACATTTCCGCCTAAAACCACTAAAAGTATTAAATTTTTACAATAATTTGGAGGGTGTTGTGTTTCAATTTGAAAATTTTAATTTAGCGTGACAACCTTTTAATTCAAATTTTGAACTCTTATGTATTTAAAAAATAATAATTCAATTCTATATGAGTTGGATCATCTTTTTTTTGTAAGTCGCTCCTATTAAGCAATTTGTTGTAGTGTGTAAGGAATTGTAACCGGGTCGCTTAAATTCCCCGGTCGCTCGGCATTTCTACCGACTGTAGGCGCGCGCGAATAAATTATTATGCAGGGATTAACCTAGGAAACATATGGTCTCTCCTAAAAGATTTCCTAAAGATCTTAACTCTAAAAAAAATTTAAAATAAAATAAAATAACCTAAGAATTAAAATGAGTAACTAATTTATGCTCTATCTCTTCAAATCATATTATTGACCAAGATTTCGTAATGGGAAAGATTTTGCACAGATTGACGAAGGTCGCGTCCTTCCTGGAGACATATGTGTATTTCTATACTCTGTGATGCGCTGGTCCCGGAAGGTTGCGTCCTTGATATTGGAGGACACATCTTCAGCTATTATGTGAATGTTGGCACTTTATCATTTTTCATTCCTTTTCCATTTGTCCATCTCTTCATTTTCCTACACCAAATCAATATAAGTCTGACATGCATTAACTAATTTCCAATTAATCTCAAAATAAACTTAAAATCTAATAAAATAACAAAATCCGACGTAGCACTAAACTAAAATAAAAATAAGATAAAAACCAGAAAAACTACAAAAACCGACTTAGCCTTGTAAAGCCCCATTAAGAGTACCAAATAATTTTACTTTCATAGAGTTATCACTCTTCTTCTAATCTTCACGCTCTCACCTCATGTCGTTCTCGTGAACTGCATCGCGGAGATGGACTCTCAAGATTCAGTTGGATGAATGGAGATGGACATCCCTTGGATGCCTCCAAACTATAAAGTAGCGCACATTTTGCTGGCTGGGGATAACATGCTTCGTCCTAGCCGAGTAGTTTAACCTGACATTAGACAAGTAACTTGCAATCAACCCTAACATTCTCTTCGACGAGCTCCAGATTGGTCAGACGATCTGCATCGTGCCATGAGTAGCAAAGTAACCGTCCAATCCTATTATTTTATAGGCATCATTTATAATATCTTATTATTTTGTAGTTATATCTTTACGTACCCATCGAGATAGCGAAGCTTCATGGGGTGTAACGAGGAAAGGAACAAACCCATTTATTATATTTCCACCATTTCCGGTATTTGGTTGGTTCATTTGGAATTGATCGCGCTTGCGGAAACATTCGAAAGCGTGTCCAAAAAGATATTCTTAGTGTTTCCTCTTTCATTGATGCTTTTCGCTTTGGTGACACCTATTTTTGTAGACACCCAATTATATTCCCAGTATTTTTTTTCATGTTGTTGTTTATATTAGTTAGATTTTGCAAAATCAAAACACGTATGGTTTCTATAAATTAAAATTAAAACATTACATTTGAAGTGATTTTAATGAGTTCCGCCGAGCTCGGAGAACATCTACCCAAGCTCGGCCCGAATAATAATTTATCGGGCCCGAGCTCAAACTCGAGCCTGATTTGACTCTATTTTGTCTATCCCGGGTTTGAGCCCGTCCAAATATATCAAGGCCGAGCTTGAGACTGAGTGCAATTCGATCCCGAACCTTTCCAAAATTTTTCCAATGAAGGAGAAATCAAATCGACTATCACAAAGAAAGGGAAATCAAATCAATTAAAAAAGAAAACGAGGGGAGCGGGAGGAGGAAAGGGGAAGATACTGTGTGCGTTTGACGGATTCGTAGGTACGAGATTCGACTTGACTATCATATATTAAGGCCCTAGCCTAAGTTTGAGCCCATCGAATTTTGACTTTTGTCGGGTCAGACTCAAGCCAGAAAACGAGTTGGGGCCAAGTAATTGCGAGCCGAGCCAGCTCATTAAAACCCTAATCACCAACACTTCACAATTCTCGATTTTAAAAATTTTAGTTCGTTTTATGAAATTGGAACAGTTGCCCGCTAGGCGTAAGTTATTTTCGATGCCAGGCATATATATCTTTGAAGGTCTTAAAAGGGTAAGTAACGCAGAATCCAAAGGGAAATGCAGAGAGGCCCAACGAAATGTGGCCTATTGGACCCAAAGAACTTATGCCCATTGCCAGAGTCGAAGGAAGGCCCAATCTTCTCTGGAAGAGCTCCACAGATAAACCCGACGGATGACTCTTCTTGGAGTTTTCGGGTTCAGTAAAATCATTTGACTAAAAAAGTTATTCTTCTTTTGCCATCATCGTAGTTTTCCCATGATGTGTCCAAATTCCAAACAACGTGTTCACGTTACAGATTATTTTGGACTTAAATCAATTATGGCCCACGAAAAGTCATACGGTAACTCATTAACACTAGAAGGTAGGCGTAGGTCCGTACTAAGTCTAAGAAGGTAATTGATAAGTCTAAACAGGCCCAAATTGATAAATGATATGGATAAAAGCCATAACCGCCGAGATCAAATTGTTACCGAGATTTCCGGGGTAAGTTGGGAGGAGCACGATTTAAAAAGATATTCCGATGACGTGTTCGACATCCCAGGCACACGACGATTCAGTATAAAAGGAGAATTGATCTCTCTTAATTAAGACAACAATCAAACTCAGAGACATTTGCATTGATCGTCAACCTTTAGTTTTAGTTAACAGGCATCCAGACCCCGACCTGGGTGAACTCGCAAGGATTCTGGTCTTCATTTCCACCATCAGAGTGAGCAACCATAGCTCTGGTGACCAATCTCTGCCATCACTTTACCGTCGAGGCAAGCAACCGTATCTCTGACAGCCAATCCATGACTTCACTACATCGTCTTGGTGAGCAACCGTAGGCTTGACACCAAAGCTCCGCCTTCGTTCTACCGTCCGACATCCACATCCGTCACTACTTTCAACCATACTTCGTCCGCCATCCCTCCAGAAGCCGATTTCCACCACTCCAGTCCGCAAGTCTACGGCGCCAAAAGCAAGACTACGGCGCCAGCAGCAAGTCTACGACGTTACCACCATCCGCACCAGCAACTTTTATTTGTTTTTATGGCTGCAAGCTTTTCAGTTCTATTGTAAGACATCGTTTGATATTGTTTGATCAATCCAATTCATCTTTTTCTTTACTGGCAACCACATCCGAATCCCTGTGAATAATCGTGCCAAATATTCCCAACGTGATCCGTTTTGACACGAAGACAACCTTTCGTATATAATCCCCTCCCCCCCCCCCCACCCACCATATCTTGCCTGAACTTGAAAAATAATTTCCCACTTCGTCTTCACATCCGGTCAAGCATAAAAGCTAATTAACAGTCTTTCCAACAAGAAGATGGTTGTAATTAGTCTTGTTAAACTTGTCCCAATCCCTGGCAGTTCATCGGCTTGTACTAAGTATTGCTATAAATACACCCAATCCAGTCTCGAGAAATACAGAAGAAGGAGATATTACTACTGAATCAAGAAGGCCTAGTCGGAGGAAAAATGGCTAGCAACGGCAAGTCTGCCACTCTCTTCTTCCAAGTGCTCTTCACTGTCATGCTCATAGTTGTCGTTGCGCCTTGTATGGCCGGGGGCAATCTCAACAGCAGTAAGCGACTGCTTCGACTTCTTATTTGTTTGAGTTATTTGTTGTTTTCGCTTTTCCTTTGATTGATTGTCACTAAAAACACAGTTGGAGTAATGGATGAGAAGGACCAACAGGCGTGGCCACCGAACTACGACTCGGTGCATTATGTGGTGCATGGAGACACATGTTTCGACATCACCCGGGGGTTAATGTAAAGATAATAAGCATGAACAAAGAAGAGTGGAAGAAGTAGTCAGTTGAGTTAGTTATTTGGTTGTTGGTGTTGGTTATCGAAGGTCGGTTGTACTGAATGATATACATGCTACTGGCTAAACAATAGTGGAGACTACTAAAGCTTTGTTTTCTCTC
Source organism: Melastoma candidum (assembly GCA_023653495.1). Taxonomy (NCBI): domain Eukaryota; kingdom Viridiplantae; phylum Streptophyta; class Magnoliopsida; order Myrtales; family Melastomataceae; genus Melastoma; species Melastoma candidum. The sequence goes on from CM042885.1 coordinate 6,162,249, forward strand.
CATACCTTCTGTTCTTGTTCGATGTTTCCTTCCTGATGATGCCTCTTGTTCTTTCTAGTAGATCGAGAAGTTTGTGAACGATCACAGATCGTAGCATGGTATCAGAGCACATTGAAGATCACGAGTCTGTGATAGAAGATACTCCACGTTTGCAAGGACAGAACTTAATGGAGTTTGCTTCAGGATTGGTCTTTTCCTTGCCGCAGGAGAATTCGACAAGTTTTTCTGTCACCCCTGTTTTTTATGGCACAAATTACACCGCCTGGTCACGAGCCTTCTTGCTAGCTCTTACCGTCAGAGATAAAGTTGGTTGCATTGACGGGACGATTGAGACACCATTGGAGGAAGATAGAATCTTTCCTTTGTGGAATAGGTGTAACGGCCTAGTGGTAGCTTGGTTGATTAGGTCAATTGATCAATCTATTGCGTCAGAGTTGATATGCGTGGAATTGGCATCTGAAATTTGGAAAATTTTGAAAGACAAATTTGCTCAGCCTGATGTTGTCAGAATATGTTACTAGCATCAACTCATGCATTCTGTTTCGCAAGGAAATAAGACAGTACAAGCATATTTTCTTCAATTGAATTGTATTTGGCGTGAGCTGAGATCTTTGAAGCCATTTCTTAACTGCTTCTATGGAAGGTGTAATACAAACTGTTTTAAAGAGTTTGTTGATTGAGAGCAAAGGGATTATGTGTTTGTTTTTCTGAATGGGTTGGATAGTTATTATAAAGTGCTGAGATCTCAGGTTTTGATGAAAGAGCCACTTCCTAACGTTGATCAAGTCTTCAACATGGTATTGAGAGAGCAGTCACAGAAACTTTTGTATGATCGATCCACTAATTCTGTTCAATCTTCCGTCCTCGCTATTGGAGGAGATCCGAGAAGGTTTATGAAGTCAGATTTGGTATTGTTGGATCGTTCAGGAGCACTAAGAGGGGGGTGAATTAGTGTTTATAACTTTTTCGCCCTTTCTCAGTGTCAGCGGAAGCGTACTGTGTCACAGCAGAACGTTTCTTAGAATGAGAATTGCTTTACTGTAACCGTTACGACTTAATCGTTGGATTCTCGTACTAGTGTTTACGCGATCGTAAGGGACACAGTAGTTTATAGGCCTACGTCCACTTTCCACCATAGAGGTGATTCCACTATTTGAAAATAATGGGTGCAAAGAGCCCTTGCACTAGGCGTAAGTTTTTCTCACAAAGTGAGATTTAGAATCCTGTACAACAGATGATCACTCCTGGCAATGGTCAGCTCCTCACACAGTGGACGTCTGCTCGTGTCCAGCAGAATGATGCTCACGCTTAGCAGTTGATTGCTCAAAGGATTCGCACACAGCTCGTTGTCGCTTAATATAAACCTGACTATCAAAGCAGAGAGACAACGTTGTGTTAGTATATAAATCCTCACAGGTAATTCCTTACAGTGAAGAATTGCTTCTCAGAGAGCAGCTCGTTTCTGTTTCACAGCAAAGGAATGCTTCGGCAGTTGTTTGCTCAGAAGAGGATTTCCACAAAGATTTCGTCCCTTCTCCGGATGATCCTGTCTATAAGCGCAAGAGAGACAACCACAAAGTTGATCAAATAGATCACCACAAAGATCACGAAGAGAACAACCACAAAGATCACAAAGAGAACCACAAAGACCACTTAGAAGGTATCCGTCCTACACTCAGTTCGGACGTGCACGGTTACCACAGCCGTGACTCACTGCACTGCACACCCAGTGCCTAGGGTGGAATTTTCCGATCCGTTGGCTTCCACGCAACCTGCTTTACTAACCCTCTGTATCAGGCGTTCAAGACTTCTGCACAGCACCCCTGTGCTCGGGAGGACCTCTTTCCACTCCGGCGGCGTTCCCAACTCCTGCTCTACCCTGCAGGCACGAGACTTCTGGCGCGCACCCGCAAGTGCGTGTCTAACTGCTCAAACTCCGTAGGCTCGAGACTTCCCTGCGAAAAGACATGACAAGAACGGCTTCTTGCCGATGGGTCAGCAACCGGTTACTGCAATCAGCACAGGTATTCACTTAGCTTCCCTCAGACGATTCGCCGGCTGCTCGTTGAACGCACCGAGGACACCTAGTCCCTCACACGACGATCAAGGAATCTGAACTCAGCCCCTTGACACCCTCGCACGCAGTTTGCGAGCAATAAGAACCAGGAGACACTTAGCACCTTCCGCTCTCCGTCGACCACTTAGACCACTCAGACCACTCAGCCACTCAGCCCACTTAGAAATCGTTTGAAAACGTTGTAGGATTATGTGAGGGTCGTCTGGTATAAGAAGAAACGAAACAAATAATCTGTTTCCCAAAAACGAATAATTTGTTTCCTAAAATCAGAATACAGGAAGCTGTAATCGTGAGTCAGCAACAGGATGCTCAACGGTCATAATGACCAAGAAGGGAAGGAAATCTTTGATGATATTCCTTGCACGTATAATCTTATCTGATTAAATGATTATCAGAATCAGATATTTAATCATTAAATATAATTAGACTGCAATAAGCAAATCTGGAATAATAATTATTCTTTCATCAGCGCAATAACGCAGAATAGTTTTGCTGTAATGCAGCAAGGTCTTTCTTAAGTGTAACGACACATTACTTAGGTTGCAGCGTAACATTGCTGCAGAAAATCCAAGAAATATTTTGTTTCCAAAATTAAACTTGGAAAGCTAATCTCGTAATATTTAGATGCCTAAATATTATAAATGAGATCAATGAGCCAGATTAAATGAACGTGGGCACTCCGATAAATATTCTGAATTAGTCCGAAATAAATCATGGATATTAAAGAATATGTTTCCATATTTTTAATATTTATGCGCAAAATCACAGTAACGCTTTACTGTAACGCAGCAATCTGTAACTGTTACTTGCTGTGGTCTAGCAACACAGTTCTCAAGCTCATCACTAAGAATAAGCAAAGTGTTTCAGCAATTATCTTCTCAAGCTCATCATCAAAACCAAGACTAACATTCTCCCCCTTTTTGATGATGACAAAACACGAAGCGCATAGGGAAAAGATTATAGAGCTTGAAACGCAAACTCAACTCCCCCTGAATTTAAGCAAGCTCCCCCTCAGAGTAAGCAACACATTTCTCCCCCTTTTTGTCATATCAAAAAGAAATGGAGTATAAAATTCAAGCTGCGTATTTACTTGTGCTGCAAAAAATTGCAAAGCACCCAAACAAAGTCAAATAGTTTGAAGACATTCGAAAGAAACATAGTGGAGAGATACTCAATCCACTTCAAAGTTATTCAAAAGAAACATTTCAAACCACAACAAGGAGAGTCATCTCAATCCTCGTGCGGGAGTTCCTTAACAACAGCCATCATCTCCTCAGTCATTTTCTCCAGCCTTGTCAACCTTTCCCCAAAGCCGTCCATCCTTTCCAGGAGACTACGCCTGGTAAAGTTGATCTCATCACAAATTGTGGCCATGAGCTTGGAGTAAGAGACATCAGCCTGTACACCAGTGGTGGCCTTCTCGCGTTTAACATACCTCTGCTTTTCAGCAGAAGCAGCTTTCCCGCGTACAGAAGCAGCGATCTCTCGCTTGGAAGGCTTCTTAACGAAAGTGCCATCAATAAACTGGTAGCCCATGCTTTCAACGGAGGCAGCTCCAATAACCTGAGTTGTCCAGGTGTCCATTTTGTTCAGAGGAGTAGGATCAAGATCATAATGCTTCAGGAGAGCTGTGATCACATTTGTGAAAGGGAGACCCCTATTCTCATCCTTAATGCACGAAGCCATATGGCTGAAGATGATACTCCCAAGATTTCCAGGAATGCCCTTCTTAAGATGGACCAGCAAGTTCCAATCACGAGGCATAACAGAATCAACACTTCCAACCCTTGGTGCCAAACAAGACATCACCACTTTGTGCAGCATTCTGTTGCTGAAGCTCAAAGAGGTGTTCTGTAGATAGCCAGAGGGTGTGATAGGGACTCCGTCATTGATGAGCTGATAGGCTTCCAACTTGCCTTCATTGACAACTCTCAGATTGTTGACAAGATTTGCATTAAAAATGCGGCATATGTCAAAGACAGAGTAAACAAGTACTTTGCCATCAACGATGGCCCTAATGAACTTGATATTCGAATCCTCCTTGTAAAAAGTCAGATTCTCATAGAATTTTTTCACCTTAGAGATAGACCCTATCTCATTGAACTCACAGAAGGTTTTCCAACTAAGCCGATCAAACGAGTCAGCAATGGTCACCTGATGAGCAGTAAACCAATCAAAGTCTACTCTCTTACAAGCAGCAACATTCCTTGTTTCCAAATTTCTATTTGGCATCAAGTCATCAGCAAGAATGTGATTCAGTTCAGCCATGGAGACATATTGATCAATCTCAGGCAAGAAGACATCAGAGTCTGTAGCAAGCTTTTGCTTTTTAGATCCAGTGGGATCAGTTTTCGGAGTACCTGGTAAGGAACGCTTTCCTCTGGTACGAGAAGCGACACCAGGGACATAAGAGTGTGCTTTCTCAGGGAGATGGACATCAGTAACTTCAATCTCATCCCCAGCATCCTCAGAGAGACCCTTCTCCTTAGGCAACTCTGTCTCCTCATCCTGAGACATATCCTTGTTGCTCGAAGTTTGGTCACCCTCAGAGACAGCATCCACCTTAGTAGGTGCGGAGTCCTCTTTTTCAGGAGTTTCTTGGGTCCTCCAAAAGGTCACCCGATTTTTCAACATCAGGGAGAGTTTCCTCATCCACCGATTTTCCAGACTTGTCATGCACAACAGCATCGGCCTTGGCCGGAGAGATTTTGTCAGTGGAACTGACCTTCACGCTAACGGAGGGCTCCTTGGAGACTTTGACAGGAGTTGTCTTAGCCTTCCCAGCGGTGCCGACCTTAGTAGGTGCCGGAGTAACCAGCGATTGAGCAGGTGTCTCCCCCTCAGAAACAGGGGCTTGTTCCTCAGAGCGAGAAACCTTTGATGTTGTGGCAGCAGCCCTGGACCGTTTCTTGGGGGTTGCCTTCCCCTTGGCGGACATTGCCGATTTTGGTGCCATGGTTGATGGGAGTCGAGAGATTTTTAGGGTTTTGAGAGAAAGTGGGTGAGAATGAGGATGTTTCGATTTGTTGTTTAAAAAAAAAAGAAAAGAGCGGTTGATGTATTTGGAATTTTTTTTTTTTTATTTTAGAAAGTGGAGAACGTGGAGGAGATAGGATTTAAATCACCCATATTTTGGCAACAAATAATTCTCTACCAAGAGAGAAGATATTCTTATACGTTTTATCTTATGAGTGAGGATTACAAATTCCTAACTCATTCCGTAGATAGTTAAACCTCTCCTTATTAAGTGGTTTAGTAAAAATATCAGCAAGCTGTTGCTCAGTATTAATGTACTGAATATCAACATTGCCATTTTGCACATTGTCACGAAGAAAATGATGTCTCAACTCAATATGCTTAGATCTTGAGTGATAGACAGGATTTCGTGATAAATTAATTGCACTTGTGTTATCACACATTATTGGTATACTATCAAAGTGAAGATCGTAATCTTCAAGTTGTTGCCGCATCCAGAGCAACTGGGCACAGCAACTAGCTGCTGCGACATATTCTGCCTCTGCTGTAGATAAAGCAACCGATGACTGCTTTTTAGAGAACCAAGAAATCAACATATTTCCTAGTAATTGACAAGTACCAGATGTACTTTTTCTATCAATGCGACATCCAGCATAGTCGGCATCTGAATATCCAATAGGATCCAGCAATGATCCTCTGGGATACCACAGGCCTAAGCTAACAGTTCCTGCGAGGTATCGAAAGATCCTCTTAACTGCAGCAAGATGTGACTCTTTTGGAGTAGATTGATATCTAGCGCATAAGCATACGCTGAACATGATATCAGGTCTCGAAGCAGTAAGATAGAGTAATGATCCTGTCATGCTTCTATATAATTTGGAATCAACTTCCTTTCCGTTCTCATCTTTCTCAATTTTGGTATTACTACCAATCGGAGTTGACAGAGGTTTAGCATTCTCAAGATTAAATTTCTTGAGCAACTGTTTGCTGTATTTTTCTTGATGGATAAAGATTCCATCTTTGGTTTGTTTGATTTGAAGTCCAAGAAAGAAGGTTAGTTCTCCCATGAGACTCATTTCAAATTCTCCTTTCATTAGATCAGAGAATTCGGTACATAATTTTTCATTAGTTGAACCAAATATAATGTCATCGACATATATTTGAGCAACTAAAAGATCAGCATCATGTTTCTTAAGAAACAAGGTTGTATCTATTTTTCCACGCTTGTATCCTTTCTCGTTGAGAAAAGAACTAAGCTTTTCGTACCATGCTCTTGGTGCTTGCTTAAGCCCATACAAGGCTTTAGAAAGCTTATAAACATGATTACGATACTTTGGGTCGGTGAATCCAGGAGGTTGTTCAACATACACTTCCTCTTTTAGATCACCATTAAGGAATGCACTTTTCACATCCATTTGAAATAACTTAAAGTCATTATAGCAAGCATACGCTAAGAGTAGACGTATTGCCTCAAGACGTGCTACAGGAGCAAACGTCTCATCATAATCCATACCCTCTTCTTGAGAGTAACCTTTTGCTACAAGTCTAGCTTTGTTTCTTACAACATTTCCAGACTCATCAAGTTTATTCCGATAAACCCATTTTGTTCCAATAATGGAGCGATCATTGGGTCTAGGTACTAAACTCCAAACTTTGTTTCTCTCAAATTGGTTCAATTCCTCTTGCATTGCAAGAATCCAATTGGGGTCATCAAGCGCATCATCAATGCCTTGAGGTTCATCTTGAGAGATAAAAGCAGAGTGTTCACAGTACAGACTTGCTGTATGTCGAGTTCGCACTCCTGTGTGCAATGATCCTATTACTTGGTTAATAGGATGTCTTTTCTTATATAAAGAAGGAACACGATCCTCTATTTGTATATCCTGGAAGCCACCAGAAGCATTTTCAGTAAGTGCAGTAGGCACTTGCTGTACATCTGCTACAGTGTTTCCGTTCGGATTATGTTCAGCAATCGTTTGCTGTGATGTTTCATTTGATACTGTTGTTGAGGATTGTGCTGCTGCATCCACAGCAACTTCCTCCTGTGTCGGAGAATCATCAACCTTAACATTGATAGACTCTTCAACAGTTAGAGTTCTTTTATTAAAAACTCTATATGCTTTGCTCGTTAGGGAATATCCTAAGAATATGCCCTCATCAGATCGAGCATCAAACTTTCCGACACCATCTTTGATGGGTCTCAAGATATAACACTTGCTTCCAAATGGATGAAAGTATGAGATATTAGGCTTTCTGCCTTTATATAACTCATAAGGAGTTTTACCTAATGAGTGTCTCAAATGAATACGATTTGAGATGTAGCATGCTGTGCTTACAGCTTCAGCCCAAAGATTTTTAGCAACCTCACTTTCCAGCAACATGGTTCTCGCCATGTCTTGTAAGGTTCGATTCTTTCGCTCTACAACTCCATTTTGCTGTGGAGTGTATGGAGCAGAGAAATTATGATTAATACCATATTCTTCACAAAATGAAGCAAAGTCATGGTTTTCAAATTCGGTACCATGATCCGTTCTTATACTTCGTAGAGAAACACCTTTCTCATTTTGAAGTTGTTTGACTAACGTTTCAAAGGTTGCAAACGCATCACTCTTGTGGGCTAAGAATTTAACCCAAGTGAATCTGGAGAAGTCATCTACCACAACTAATCCATAACGTTTACCTCCAAGACTTTGAGTTCTTGTTGGACCAAATAAGTCCATATGAAGTAATTCAAGCGGAGTCTTGCTTGAAATCATATTCTTGCTTTTAAAAGATACCTTTGTTTGTTTGCCAATAGCACAAGCATTACATATCTTGTTATTGTCAAACTTGATTTTAGGTAATCCCTTAATAGCATCTTTTCTGGCTAGTTTGGACAACAAGTCATAGTTTGTGTGCCCCAACCTTCGGTGCCAAAGAGTTGCTTCATCCTTAATGGACATGAGACAATTTTCTCCAGCGGAGATGTTCTTAAAAGACAGGATATAGATGTTTTTCTTGCGTTCACCAATGAAACACGTAACATCATCCCGTGAAACAGTACATGTTTTCTCATCGAAGGCAACATGATAGCCCTTATCACACAATTGACTAATACTAATCAAATTGTGCTGGAGTCCTTTGACATAGAGAACTCCTTCAATGGTGAGGGAGTCAGAACAGCAAATGGTTCCTGTTCCTTTAACCATCCCTTTTCCATTATCACCAAAAGTGACAGCACCACCATCCTGGAAAACCAGTGTGGAGAATAAGGAGACATCTCCTGACATGTGCCTCGAACAGCCACTATCTAAGTACCATACATGGTCCTTAGCGATGGACTTGAAGCATCCCTGAAATAGAGAAAGAACTTAAGTGAGTCGTTCTTTCCATTTGACAATAGAACCATCAACTTTAGAAGAAATGCCACGCATATCATTTCGTCGCACATGGCAATTTTTAATGAAATGATCTGGCCTTCTACAGTAGTAGCAAAGTCTAGGTAGCCTTTGAATAATATAATGAGACTCGCCATTCCTAACATGAGGAGGAACATATTTCCCATGATGTGAATGTTTCTCATTTCCAAGAGCATGCATCTCATGCATACATAAATCAGTTTTGTTGTTCACAGCATCAAGTTGCTGCTGCAATTCCTCAATCTTTGATTTGGATTCAGAAAGCTTCTTTACCGCTTTCTTAGCCTTTGCTGATAACTCTTCCTTAAGAGAAGCGTTCTCAGCACTCAAGAATTTATTTTCCTTCTTAAGGGCTTTATTGTTTGCGGATAAAGACTCAATTTTATCATAGAGTTCCGAGAAAAGATTCTCAATATCTTCAGCAGATAGATCAGAAGGTGAGAAAGCGTTTACCTTCTCAGTTTCAGCATCAGTTTGCGCCATATAGCAAATGTGTGCTGTTTCCTCATCCTGATCTGATTCCTCATCACTATCACTCCAAGATGCCACCATGGCATTTTTCTTGTATTTTGAAGATTTTCCCTTCTCATTCAAAAGTGGACAATCTGGTCGCATATGACCAGGTTTGTTGCACTCATAGCATACACCACCTTTACTTTGGTGTGGTTTAGTATTCTTCTTTTTAGTATCTCGCTTTCCCTTAAAGCAATTTTTGCGAAGATACCTTTTGAATTTCCTTGCCATTAAGGAGACTTCATCCTCAGAATCAGATGAAGATTCATCGGACACTTCGACATTTCCCTTAAATGCAACAGCATTGGATTTCTTTTCTTCAGCAAACTTGTTCTCATTCTCATAAGCGACAAGAGAACCATGTAGCTGTTGTAGACTTAAGCTCGTTAAGTCCTTTGCTTCTTCGATTGCCGTTTTCTTGGCTTCCCAAGTTTTAGGCAAAGAGCGAAGTATCTTTCTGACCAACTCAGAATTAGAAATAGTTTTGCCAAGTGATTCCATGGCATTAGTGATTTCGGTGAGTCTATCAAACATTTGATTTATTGACTCATCCTTTTTCATCTTCAATGCTTCGTATTGAGTTACTAATGCATTCACTTTGGATTCCTTGACTTGTTCTGTTCCATCATAGATCAAAGCAAGTCTATCCCACATTTCTTTCGCCGTCTTACAAGTAGAGACGCGATTGAATTCGTTTCCAGCAAGAGCGCACACTAAATAGTGCCTTGCTTTAGTATTGAGAGAAATAGTTCTCTTCCTTTCATTTTCATGCCGAATGTCGTTCGGATTAGGTGGAGGAACTATTAGATCTCCTTCCATAATAATATGCCAGCAATCGGCTTCTTTTGCTCCAATGAACAACTCCATTCTCATTTTCCAATATGAGAAGTGTTGTCCTGCAAAGAGCGGTGGACGTTCGGTCGAATGACCATCAGTCAAGAGCATTGACATTCTGTTCAGTACTCAGCAGCACCTTACTGTGCTTAATGTAAGACTGTCAGCAACAAGCTGTTTTGGTTCAGCAACAGAGTTCTGTACTAGCAATCACACAGAAAGCTTTCCAGCAAACCCGCTCTGATACCAATTGTTGGATCGTTCAGGAGCACTAAGAGGGGGGTGAATTAGTGTTTATAACTTTTTCGCCCTTTCTCAGTGTCAGCGGAAGCGTACTGTATCACAGCAGAACGTTTCTCAGAATGAGAATTGCTTTACTGTAACCGTTACGACTTAATCGTTGGATTCTCGTACTAGTGTTTACGCGATCGTAAGGGACACAGTAGTTTATAGTGGTTCGGCCTTAATCGACCTACGTCCACTTTCCACCGTAGAGGTGATTCCACTATTTGAAAATAATGGGTGCAAAGAGCCCTTGCACTAGGCGTAAGTTTTTCTCACAAAGTGAGATTTAGAATCCTGTACAACAGATGATCACTCCTGGCAATGGTCAGCTCCTCACACAGTGGACGTCTGCTCGTGTCCAGCAGAATGATGCTCACGCTCAGCAGTTGATTGCTCAAAGGATTCGCACACAGCTCGTTGTCGCTTAATATAAACCTGACTATCAAAGCAGAGAGACAACGTTGTGTTAGTATATAAATCCTCACAGGTAATTCCTTACAGTGAAGAATTGCTTCTCAGAGAGCAGCTCGTTTCTGTTTCACAGCAAAGGAATGCTTCGGCAGTTGTTTGCTCAGAAGAGGATTTCCACAAAGATTTCGTCCCTTCTCCGGATGATCCTGTCTATAAGCGCAAGAGAGACAACCACAAAGTTGATCAAATAGATCACCACAAAGATCACGAAGAGAACAACCACAAAGATCACAAAGAGAACCACAAAGACCACTTAGAAGGTATCCGTCCTACACTCAGTTCGGACGTGCACGGTTACCACAGCCGTGACTCACTGCACTGCACACCCAGTGCCTAGGGTGGAATTTTCCGATCCGTTGGCTTCCACGCAACCTGCTTTACTAACCCTCTGTATCAGGCGTTCAAGACTTCTGCACAGCACCCCTGTGCTCGGGAGGACCTCTTTCCACTCCGGCGGCGTTCCCAACTCCTGCTCTACCCTGCAGGCACGAGACTTCTGGCGCGCACCCGCAAGTGCGTGTCTAACTGCTCAAACTCCGTAGGCTCGAGACTTCCCTGCGAAAAGACACGACAAGAACGGCTTCTTGCCGATGGGTCAGCAACCGGTTACTGCAATCAGCACAGGTATTCACTTAGCTTCCCTCAGACGATTCGCCGGCTGCTCGTTGAACGCACCGAGGACACCTAGTCCCTCTCACGACGATCAAGGAATCTGAACTCAGCCCCTTGACACCCTCGCACGCAGTTTGCGAGCAATAAGAACCAGGAGACACTTAGCACCTTTCGCTCTCCGTCGACCACTTAGACCACTTAGACCACTCAGACCACTCAGCCACTCAGCCCACTTAGAAATCGTTCGAAAACGTTGTAGGATTATGTGAGGGTCGTATGGTATAAGAAGAAACGAAACAAATAATCTGTTTCCCAAAAACGAATAATTTGTTTCCTAAAATCAGAATACAGGAAGCTGTAATCGTGAGTCAGCAACAGGATGCTCAACGGTCATAATGACCAAGAAGGGAAGGAAATCTTTGAAGATATTCCTTGCACGTATAATCTTATCTGATTAAATGATTATCAGAATCAGATATTTAATCATTAAATATAATTAGACTGCAATAAGCAAATCTGGAATAATAATTATTCTTTCATCAGCGCAATAACGCAGAATAGTTTTGCTGTAATGCAGCAAGGTCTTTCTTAAGTGTAACGACACATTGCTTAGGTTGCAGCGTAACATTGCTGCAGAAAATCCAAGAAATATTTTGTTTCCAAAATTAAACTTGGAAAGCTAATCTCGTAATATTTAGATGCCTAAATATTATAAATGAGATCAATGAGCCAGATTAAATGAACGTGGGCACTCAGATAAATATTCTGAATTAGTCTGAAATAAATCATGGATATTAAAGAATATGTTTCCATATTTTTAATATTTATGCGCAAAATCACAGTAACGCTTTACTGTAACGCAGCAATCTGTAACTGTTACTTGCTGTGGTCTAGCAACACAGTTCTCAAGCTCATCACTAAGAATAAGCGAAGTGTTTCAGCAATTATCTTCTCAAGCTCATCATCAAAACCAAGACTAACAGGTATGCTCATATTGTGGGAAGAAGGGTCACAAAAAGGAAATCTGTTATAAGCTGATTGGTTTTCCTCCTGGATACAAGTTTAACAAATCTACTACTCAGTCATTTGGAAAGTTTCAAGGAAAGATCCAAGAAACAGTAAAATTTCAGCCATCTTCCATGGTTTATTATGTGACTTCTAGTGTTGGGATGAATGTTTTGGCTCAAAGAAATCAAGATCATCCTATTTTGAGTATGTCAAGGGATCAAGTTCAGAAGCTATTTTCCTTATTGGATGTTTCTGATTCACGGCTTGCTGGTGATTCTTCTGAAATTTCAAATTCCAAGTCCTGTGCTCCAAGTTCTTATTTTCCTGGTACATCAGTTTTACTTCCCTTGGCATTCACTAATACATCTTAATCTTTTCTAATTGCATCTTAGGTCATTGACACATGTGCTACGAATCATATTGTTTGTTCGTTACATTATTTGTCAATCCCAGAAAACTGCATAATTCATTAGTTCAGTTACCAAATGGCGTAACAGTTCAGGCCACTCAAGTTGGATCTGTTAAAATATTTTTAGATTTACTTCTAGAGAATGTTCTTTGCATACCAACTTTTTCCTTGAATCTCATATCTGTCAGTCAACTTTCTTTATTTTCTGATGTAATATGCATTTTTGCTAAAAATTCATGCTTTATTCAGGAAGTGACGTCTTGGAATACGATTGGCATTGCTAGAGCACAAAGTGGATTATACACTTTACAACAAGACCAGGGTAAAAGTTTAGTCAATAGTTCTGTCTTGGTTCCCAATTCTAAATGTTGTTCAGTCAATAAAAACTTTCCAATTTGTGGCATTATAGGCTTGGACATGTATCACACAGAAGAATACAAATGAAGTTGCAAATACTTCATCTAAACCATTTCAGCTTGTTCATCGGGATGTATGGGGTCCTTTTCATAAAAAAATATCATGATGGTTCTCATTATTTTTTAACAGTTGTGGATGATTTTACAGAACTAACTTGGACTTTTTTGTTCAAATTCAAATCACAAGTGTTTTCCTTGTTCTGTGATTTCCATAGACTTGTGAAAAATCAATTTGGATATCATATTAAAACAATCCATTCAGAAAATGGTAGTGAATTTTTTTCTCTTAAATCATGTTGTGCTGAAAACGGTGTTGTGCATCAACACAGTTGTGTTGAGACTCCTCAACAAAATGACGTTATTGAGAGAAAACATCAAGATTTGTTGAATATTGCAAGAGCTTTGATGTTTCATTCACAAGTTCCTGTGCAATATTGGGGGGAAGCTATTTTGACAGCTTCTAATATTCTTAGATTATCAACTGCTGTTTTAGATGCAAAAACACCTTTTGAAATGCTTTTTAAGAAACCCGCATCATTACATCATTTGTAAGTGTTTGGTTGTCTATGTGTGAAATCAAACATTGGCAACAGGCCATGGCTGATGAACTTCAAGCCTTGAAAGACAATCATACCTGGTTTCTCACTAAGTTGCCTCCTGGTAAGAAATCTATTGGTTGCAAATGGTTATATAAGATCAAAATGAAGGCATATGGTACAATTGAACGATATAAGGCTCGTCTGGTTGCAAAAGGGTATAATCAGATGGAGGGCTTTGATTATAATGATACCTTCAGTCCAATTGTGAAACATACTACTGTGCGATTGTTTCTTGCGTTGGCTGCAGTTAAAGGATGGCATTTGCATCAACTTGATGTTACCAATTCTTTCTTGAATGGTGATTTGGATGAAGACGTATACGTGATAATTCCTCAGGGACTTGAATTGAATTCTGATAATAAACATGCTCTGGTTTTTGTTTGCAGATTAACTAAGTCCTTGTATGGATTGAAGCAGGCTTCTAGACAATGGAATTATAAGTTGACATCTTGTCTTTTGCAAGCTGGTTTTACACAGTCTAAGTACGATTACTCTTTGTTTACAAGGTAAAGTGAAAAGGCCTTTGTGGCTGTTGTGGTTTATGTTGATGACATAGCTATAGCAAGTGATGATTCGTCAGCAATTTGAGAATTGATTTTGTTCATGTCTGGACATTTTAAAAGCTCAAAGACTTGGGTACTTTGAAATATTTTTTGGATATGAATTTGTGAGGAATAAAGAAGGAATTCTTATGTCTCAACGGAAGTATGCACTTGATCTTTTACAAGATACAGGTAATTTGGCAGCTAAACCGAGTTCAATTCCTATCGTTCCTAATCATAAACATTTTGTTGGTGCTGATAGTTGTCTAGAAGACCCTAGTTCAAACCGTCAATTGGTTGGCAGGTTGTTATTCCTAACTAATATTAGGCTAGATATCACATATATTGTTCATATTCTTACTCAGTTTATGAGTAAGCGAACAAAGGTTCATATGGAGTTTGATTACAAGTTACTGTGTTACATTAAAGGAACCTCGAGACAGGGTTTGTTTTTCCCTACATCCGCTGATCTACAGTTTAGAGCATTCAGTGACAGCGATTGGGCTAGTCGTCCAAATACAAGACGATCACTCACTAGTTATTGTGTATTCCTTGGTTCATCCTTGGTCAGTTGGAAGTCTTAGAGGAAAACTACAGTATCACATAATTCAACTGAGGCTGAATATCGGGCTTTGGCAGCCACTAGTTGTGAACTTGTCTGGTTTAGAATGTTGTTGAAAAATTTCCAGGTGGATCATTCTAATCCTGCACTCCTTTACTGTGATAATCAGTCTGCATTGAACATTGCCAAAAATCCAGTTTTGCATAAGCGGACGAAACACATGGATGTTGATTGTTATTTCGTAAGGGATAAGGTGCAAGATGGTTCAGTTGTGGTTGCTTATGTTCGTACGAAGGATCAAATTGCCGACCTTTTCACAAAAGGATTACGTTCCAGTCAGTTTACATATTTACTGTCCAAGATGAATGTGAAAAATATCCACATTCATCTTGGGGGTGTAAAGATAATAAGTATGAATAAAGAAGAGTGGAAGAAGTAGTCAGTTGAGTTAGTTATTTGGTTGTTGGTGTTGGTTATATAAGGTCGGTTGTACTTAATGATATATATGCTATTGGGCAAACAATAGTGGAGGCTACTGAAGCTTTGTTTTCTCTCCATACCTTCTGTTCTTGTTCGCTGCTTCCTTCCTGGTGTTGCCTCTTGTTCTTTCCTGTAGATCGAGAAGTTTGTGGACAATCACAGATCGTAGCAGTTAAACCTCACAACACCAGAGTTAGTTTCAATCAACCCTAATATCGACTACGACAAGCTTGTCATCGGTCAAATAATCTGTGTGGAGCCAGAAAACTAATAACCCAATACCAAACATACATCCGATCTTATCATGTCATGTTTGTCACGCATTCAGTAAGGGTGGGTTTGTCGGCTTCAAGTAGGAAAGCCCAGCAATTACCAGGTGGAGCTTACTCCCGTTTCATCTTAACATTTATCTGTTGTGATTCAACGTGGCAGCTTTTATTTTATCTTATGAGCTCTCCTTTCGTGATCGTGACACTAAATTTTTGCGTGTTTCTACACTCACCTTAATCCCTAACTAATGGTGTCCTGAGTTAATATTTCTTTTCTTAATTTCTGGATGAAACGTTTTGTTTTATTTATTCAAATCCAAAAGTAATTTTTCGTCGTTTTCAATGTTGACTATTACGACTTTGTGATCTTGAAAATGAGATGCACATTGTCCTCGTTCTTAATTGATCTAAATGTCCATGAACATGGATTGAGGAACCCGGTAACTTGGAGAATACGGGAAATCGGGAATTGGTTAGCTTACCGGTATCTCGATGGAGGGTGGTCACAACTGGAGCTAAGAGTCTCTTTTCGATCTTAAGTCATTGCCTTAGTGTGGAGCTATAGATTGAGTTTTTTGGCTTGTTTGAGTGCTGATAGGATGACTTAGGATTGATTACATGATAGGGTTACATATTGCCGCTATTTTTTTCCCTTTGAACATGAACTTGGGTTTTTCTTACCATCTTTTGTGTTTCATTTCGACAAAAAAAAATATTTCTCTTAGAAACTACATTTCAAGAGATTTCTTTAGACTTATTATACATGAAATTTGCATTTAGGGATTAAAAATTATGACTTTTCAAAATCTTACCATGCTTCAGCCCTGTTTGTAGTGGACTGAGAAATAACATGTACAACACGAAGTGTGACCATAAGGAGTTTGTATTCAATATATGATTGAGATTTGATAGTCTGAAACAATTTAAGGAAGTCGTCCAGGATTACGCAACACTACATGGCATGAATGTGTCTTGGGTTAGAGGTGATAGAAGGAGAAATGAGGTTGGTTGTTCGGAGGGTTGATCATGGAGGATTTATGCGAGTGGTTTCATAGGAAGGGAACAATTGTAGTGAAATCATACAATCTGGAAAACAAAAGCACTTTGCCATTTGTTAATCCACAAGCAACTGTGAAATGACTATCACGTGAATTTATTCGAATGAATAGTGCATTAGATACATCCACATCACACCAAGGGGAAGTTCATTTGACTAATTTAGCCCTTCATTTGATAAGATGATTCAATTTTCGTTCTTTTCATTTAAAATCGATGTTACACATTTTACTCTACATTTTCAGGTTGGACAAATTACTTCCATCCAAAACTTCGTGGGCTGAGGCAAGGGACGTGTCCTTTGAAGGGACAGAGGCCTGACAAGTTTTCTAGAATCAAGATTGACCAGTCAATTCTTTCATCTAGCAATTGATATGCAATAGGTGGTAAGCCTTTCTCAAAGTAACTACAATATGGGAACGTCAGGAACTCATGAGTCAGTGCTTAATTAGCATGTTCTTTTGTTTCTTGTCCAGATTTCTAGTCGTTTATCATAATATTGTAGTAATTCTTGGTGTTCTTTGTTTTCAAATATGTATTTTCAGTGCTGAACATTCAGAAAGTATATTAATCTTGGCAATTACTAAACTACATAAAAAAATCCAGCTAAAGTAAAACCAGCACAACATCCTAAAATTGATAGATTATATATCACTAGAAAAAAAAATAGAAGTCTAGTTTCGGAATAACTTACGGATCCAGTCGAAAAAAA
The DNA here is from genome assembly GCA_023653495.1 of Melastoma candidum. Classification (NCBI taxonomy): domain Eukaryota; kingdom Viridiplantae; phylum Streptophyta; class Magnoliopsida; order Myrtales; family Melastomataceae; genus Melastoma; species Melastoma candidum. The sequence goes on from CM042885.1 coordinate 6,179,468, forward strand.
GTATTATAACTCGGGATGAAATTGATGATTTGACCTATCAAAAGTTATCCCATGACAGGTGAGCCTGCATATTAACCTTCGCGCCAGTAATAGTCTTGTGGATTGGAGGATAGGGTCTCTAACTCTGGATCTGTGGCATGGTGTACCCCACCCTACCAGAGACTGTCGATTCGAATCCTCTCAATTTCATTGGAAATGGAGAGTGTCCATTTTAGGGTTAAGATTATTTCATTTTTAATCAAACGGTTGTGAATTTTTTTTTTTTTATTCTAACTTTATTTTAAAAGTGTTGACAGCCTTGCAGGTGCAGCTGCAACTTTGTGGAGCCACAATGGAATCAGATTCCATTGAAGCCACCCTTCATTACCAAATGGCGTATCGGGTTCAAAATCATGCTTTGGACATAAGCATGCCAAATGATGCCTAGGGGCACTAGTCTCACTAATTCTCTCTCTCTCTCTGAAAAGAAGGGAAATCAAAAGGCACACCAAATGGCTCTGATACCATAGATACTGCTGCCTAGACACAACTTAAATGATACGACGCGGAAGCAAAGTACATGAGGGTGGATTACACAAAAAGTACACGAGACCAAGTTGAATCTAAACAGAGAACAGGATCACAAGAGGATACATGATGTAAGTTGCCAGACAAGGAACAATCTCCTAGATCCAGATTCAGATTCTGACTCAGAGGAAGAAACCTCCTTCAGACAGCCCGCAAAAAGAAAGGTGATGAAAGAGTTGCCTCTACATCAACTCTATTTATTTATGGCCCTAATTAAATGCGACGTCGTCAATGGACCTTATTTACGTGGCCTAACGGAACATCTCTCCTTTATATATGGTACACTAATGTGATTTTTGAAAATCCAAGATATCCGTAAATAGCCCCAATTATAAGTCAAATTTTATGTGTGACAGTAACTTTTTAACTTTTTCGTGTATGACGCACAGACTCGGTCCGCTTTCCACCCGGGAGTGACAAGTCGCCAACAGATGTAGCAGAAGATGAGATCACCCGTCCCCGCGAGGATACGTGTCACGAGGATGAACGGGGTAAGGTTCCAGTCCCCAATTGCCATCGGACAAGACACCTCCGAGGGCTGGCATTTTCAAACAGAATGTTTGGAGTGGACGAGTAATTGATTGAAAGCAATGAATGGATGACTTGTATATTAACAATTTTCAATTGTATTATAAGGAGGAGGATGATGATGATCATGGGTTAGCGGAAGCGGCTAACGGTACATGCACGTAACCGTTACGTGTTTTACTAAATTCGACCAAAATTTTAGTAATAGTTACTAAAAATCGACTTTTTTTAGTAAAATGATTAGTAAATTACTAAAAAAAAAATTAGTAATCGGTTACTAAATTTTCACTGTTTGACCATTCGGAAAGTTACTAAACTAGATTTAGTAAATCGGCCGGAAAATTTACTAAACTTTTTAGTAACCGATTACTAAAAATAACGTTGATTTGACAGTTTTTTTTAGTAATCGTTACTAAAATTTCACCGTTCAACTTTAGTAATCGGTTACTAAAACGTTTAGTAATTTTTTCTGCCGATTTACTAAACCTAGTTTAGTAACTTTCCGAATGGTCAAATAGTGAAAAATTAGTAAAGGTTATTAATTTTTTGTTAAAAAATTAGTAATAGTAGTAATTTTCCAGGTTTCCCGTCCGGAGATTTTAGTAATGATTTACTAATTTTGTTAAAAAAATTAGTAAATTACTGTGTAACATAGTAAAGTAGTTAGTAATTTACTAAATTTTTAAAATTTTTTTCGTAATCGTTTACTACTTTAGGAACAAAATTCCGTAACCAATTACTAAATTTTTTAGTAATTTTCTAAAATGAACAGTACATTCCGAACCTAAAACTAAACCAACTTACATTGTGAAATTACGATTTTACCCCTGCGGTAAAATTACTAAAATGTTTCCCAATTTCCGTTTGTAATTTTACTCCCCTTTTGCCTTCGTCCTCGTCGTCCTCCTTCCAACTCCATCCTCCCGTGGTCCCGATCAAAGCGTCCTTGAGGAGCCGCATTCCTTCGTTCATCCCATCCGAACCTCCCCTCCGATCGGCGACTCCAACCCCCTTCATTGTTCACAAAATGACGTGAGCTGCGATCCCCGTTTACTCCACCCGCTTCGATATGCCGTGCGTGAAATCGGCGTCACGGTGCCATCGAGAATGCTGACATCAGGTGCGTTCTCGTGGTCATTCATTGGTTTAGACTGAACGTCCGATAACCCTTTCTCCTCGAACAACAGTGAATGCCGGAGTGTTTACTTGAGAAATCAGAAAGCATCGTAAAGCAGGTTTATATTGATGAATATAGTTTGCCCATTACATTCCGTGGAAGCAGAAGTGTTGGCCATTACGATATCGGCATTACGGGATACCATCTCTGTGTTATGTTCTTAGAAGAAATGGATAGTGTCTTCAAGCAGCAGCACCCACGATTTGGTGAGGTTCCGTGTCCTCACTTTTTCAATCTGTTTGCCTCCAATTATGCAAGGAAATCTGTCCAGTGTGACCTGATATCCGTGATTGTAGGTGAGCAGGATACGAATGAACTCTTCAATATAGTAACGGACATGAATGAGGAGCAGTTGTTGAGTATGTCATTCGGTACCTATGAAGAAGTTGAAGAGTTCATTAAAATCTATGCTACGGTACGTGGCTTTTCAGTTAGGAGAAGAGATCGTCAGAAGCTTCGAAACGGTGAATGCGTTATGAGAAAGTGGATTTGTAATGCTACATGAGGGATCACTTACCTGCTGCACTTCATGATTCTTCCCGACGTGGGACTTATAGTGAGCATATAGGGAAGCGGCATCAGATTTTATGATGATGGGCATTTTGGCTTCGCTAAACTGGTTTACGGCAAGATTCTGATAAGTTTTTAACTTCAGTACTTAAATAGTAAAACTAGATTTACATATCAAAAATTGATGCACGTGACACCAACCCCTATCCAAGTTGTGAGGTACCAAGTCCTTTTCTTATCTGTATCCATCGTGTTCTGTAGCATGACGGTATGAAAGTCAATTATCTGCATTATGGTATGACATATAAAGAATGAGACCTGGAGAGGTATATCCGTAATGTGAGTTTAAATTAATTCTTACATCATTGGTAATCCATCTATCAGGTCTGACAGACAGCATAGCATGCCTATTAACATGCACAGATTCGGTGACACAAAGACATTCACTGCAGAATCAACATTTAAACAAAGTTACATACAATAATGGTAAATTGAAAATATAACATTCGAATACAACAAAGGCTCGGGAATGTGACACTAACCTATTATCCAGGTCCTCATTCCAAGCATACTTTAAGATATTCCACTGAGCCGCAGTAAACAATTTCAGCTCACTTAACGGGAAATCCTTTGGAATGATTTTTTGAAGTCCCTACATACGGAAAAACAAACTACCGCACATCAACAACAACTACGGAATGCTCTTCAACCTCGCTTCATCTTATACCTCAGGTATGTTTTCACGAGCACGCTTGTTTGTTCGCGTTACTGGCTGTGGTGGTACGAATGGGCTGCTCATGAATGTGGAAGGCTTCCTCTCTGTAGTACGACGAGTATGCCGTCTGAACACATTTGCTGTAGACGAGCCGCTTTCCTGTTGCATTTAATAATAAAATAATTAATAACCCATCTACTTTGTATAACTAAATAAGAATTTCATCGCGTCACCTTTACATGAACCTCCGCTTCATGCGCCTGCTTTCTCTTTCTTATGCCTGTGATGACAGCCTCTTCTTGAATGGCAACTGGGTCATCACACATATCCATCACAGCCCCTTTCGGAACGGCATCCTCTTCAGTACCATCTGCAGTATCTACTTAAATCCCCAGTTTTCCTTTGTCGGCAGCCTTCATATCCTGTTTCTCTTCAACTGCAGTTCCTTCTCCAATCTTCGCCTTCCCTTTATCCCGCATGAATAAAGACTTGATGCCGTCCTCGGACTTTGTCATTTCAAACTCATATTCACTAACCGCAACTGTCGTGCCCATGAATGCGGTAATTTTGTTAAGGGCTCTAGCCAGTTGTACCTCACGCGGATCGGAATACTCATCTGAACCCTCAGGAAGTGGTTGAGCTGCTGCAGTTCGGTAGTACGGGACTAAGCTTCTTTCAGAAACCATGGTGGAACCCACCTCACATACAGGTTCACTGACGCCCACGTCTTGCGGAACTGGTTCGTCGATTGGAGAGTGAGCAGACTGCTGGACATGGCCAGCATCCTTCAACGGATCAACAGCTTCTTTCACTACATCCTCACCATGATGAACAGCACCTTCATTTGCCTGGTCTAATCCAGAGTCGGGTACCAGAGTCGGTATGCCATCACCACCTTTAACTCTTTGGACTTCGTCCAGAATCAATGACAACTTCCGTAGTATGTGTTCATTGCTGGCTTGCAGTCTTCTTACCGAAAATTCCACCGTCTGTTGATGCATATCATATCAGAAGGCAAATTAGTGCAACCTATGTGATATGCCCATTATAGTGGTCTATGATGATAAGTTACCTTCATCCGACGCATAACCACTTGCATCTGCGTTGCCTCGTTCGAACACTCTACGTATTCCTCTGGAATACTCTCCGATTCTCCGACATCCTGTTCCTGGAAGTAACGCAGATCAATAAATATAGTAGCTACATTCCAATACATTCCATGTGAATGACATACAGTACGGGACTTACAATATCCGCAACATCCACTAATGTGGTTTTAAAAACCGTTCTCAGGCGATCGTCGTCCCACTCGCGACACAGCAGTAAGTTCCGATTGCTCCTTGATAAATCACGCCCAGCCTTCGCACTTTTACAAGCATAAAACAACTACAGCATTCACAACGAACAAAGCAGGCAGAATGTAATAACCAAGACGAAAGTTAAGAACCAAGACCAAAGTAAAAAACCAGATGAATCGTTCAATATTTCTAACAACGACGAAAGTGAAAACCTTACCGGAAGTAGATGCACACAGCCGCCTATGTACTTCGATTCATGTTTCTGATATGTCTTGACATGCGTACACAAACAGTCAAGAACATGCGTAGCCCAGTCAAATTTTCCTATTGCCGTAACATCCCGCGTGGCAAGCAGATAATCTTTGTCGATATCAAAGGCGGTAGTCGGACACAAGTAGCATCCTATGATGAAAATTATTGCCTCAACTCTCCATAACTCATCCGGAACATCTCTGGAAAGGAGCTTACTCTCAACTGACTTTAGAGATATTTTCCCCCTCTTTATGTGCTCCTTTAGCTCATCCCGTATTGTCTCCATATGCCCGCTAAATGGGACACCCTGTTGACGTAAAAAATCTCACGGTCCGTATATAAACCGGAAGCAACGTACAAATTGTCGTATGAAAAATATAGCGGGTTCAATCTCTAGTCACGGACAAAGCACGTGAGTCCTCTGATTCTATACTCGTAAGATATCCGAAATATGGATGGGCTGAAGCTCTGGCAAATATCTGCTGGAGCTTTAGGGAGATATGTTGATGAAGACATTGGAGCTGCAGAGCTTGATCCGGCGGGTCTTCAGAAGTGGCGAAGATCACCAGGGCTGCTGAAGCTTGATCTGGAGAGTCTTCTGAGGATGGGCGAAGAACACCAGGGCTATTGTAGAAGCTTGATCTGGAGAGTCTTCTGAGGATGGACGAAGAACACCAGGGCTGTTGTAGAAGCTTGATCTGGAGAGTCTTCTGAGGATGGGCGAAGGACACCAGGCTGCTGAAGCTTGATCTTGATCTTGAATGCTTGAACTTGATCTTCAGGCTTGATCTCGATCTTCAGGCTTGATCTCGATCTTCAGACTTGATCTCGATCTTCAGACTTGATCTTGAACCTTGATCTTGTAGCCTTCGGAGATAAACCCACAAGAGGGGCCTTCGGAGATAAACCCGCTAGAGGGGCCTTCGGAGATATACCCGCTAGAGGGGCCTTCGCCGCCGCACCCACTGATGGGTCTTCAAAAATAACTAGAATCTCTTTATAACCCAATTGGGCTTAAGAGAATAAGAGAGAAGAGAGAATGTTTTTGTGTCTTCTTGAGGGGGGGTGAGACTCCCTTTATATAGGAGTTGAAGGAACCTTGGGTGCCCTCTCTTTCCGATGTGGGACAAAGAGTCATGGGCTTAAAGGCCATATTGGGCCAACATTTGGATTGGACCGAAGTTTGAATGGGCCGATATATGGGCTAAGCCCAGATCATTTTATAATTGGGTTAGGCATAATTGGGCTAGCATATGGGCTGAGCCATAATTTTAAAACCCAAGAATAAATGGGTTGGGCTTGAACTTTTTTATGATATCAGGCCCGTGTATTATATTTGCACTAAGATATAAGTGCAAAATATTTCACATCGTGATGTCTTATAATATAAAGACAATCAATCATATTCAGCCATAATATATGGTTTGGGCCGAATGACATTATTTTGACATCAATAAAATTTCAATGCCTACAAATGCCCCCACTTTAATTCGTATCTCGTATGCGTATATATATTGCAGAGAGATTAGAATTAAAGTACATAAATATTGGAGTAGGATCCGTAGGAGACATGATGTGTATTTCACAAATCAGAACCGTGGTTTATTTCAAGGAGACAACGGTATCTATGTCTTGTGAAGGACGATAACCCACAAGAAGAAGATACGTTGAAGTTACCATGTCTTCCATCCAAAATGGGCCATTGTGCTCCGCACATCAAGCTTGATATCCAACACTGATCGAAGGAGATCCATATGATTCTTATCGCCTCAAGGCCTGGTCTTTATTGTCTCCATCCACGATGTCCTATGCCGAGCCAAAACCTTCGCTTACATTTGGCGAATCTTGTTGGGAAGGGTATTTTTGGGAGTTGCTGGACAATCATCAATGGCAGCTCGAATTCCAGAAAGGATTGCTCAATTCGAAGGGAATAAAGAAGTTGATGACGCTTCTGTCGACCCTAACTTGAGTGACCCAGGTGTGGCTTCTCGAGCTTATATATGGCAAGACATCAAGGAGAAGATTTTCAAAACTCCCTTTAGTCAGGGTCACACAATTATTGAGTTGAAGAATATTCTCGATCTCATTGATGAAAGTGAGCATTTGGAACGGCCTCTTATCTATGCCTTGGTGGAAGAATATATGCAAGGATTGACAAAATATTCAAATCTATTGTCCACCGTTGAAGGGACAACAACAGAAGAACAACTAGCCACCGTTAAAGCCAAGATTGAAGAACTTCGACAACAATTGTCTGACTGCATTGGGGCTAAAGCGACCTTAGAGGATTCGCTAGAGTAGACTGTTGCTATAGTTAAGGAGGCAGATGAGGACATATCAAATTTGAAGGGGCCATGTCTGCTTTGAAGAATGCCTGGATAGTCCGTGATGAAGATCGTTTGTCCTTCAATGAACTTCGAGAGCAGCTGAAGATGACTCGTGAAGAGTTTGTCCAATTTACCTGGGAAGCTTGATTTAACTCTTCTAGCTTGTTTAGGCTCTAGAATAGGACTTTCCTTCTTTGTAGGACTATCATTTTTTTCAAATAAAAGTCCTTTCTTTTTGAAGTCGTTCATCTCTTATACTCATAGAACCACGACTTTAATATATATTTTTAAGCCGTTCACAGTTTATACTCGTGCGGGCCAGGAGTATCACATTATCTTTTTATCAAGCCGTTCACAGTTTATACTCGTGCGGGCCAGGAGTCTTACATTTTTTGTTTTATTGAGCCGTTCACAGTTTATACTCGTGCGGGCCAGGAGTATTACATTTTTTGTTTTATTGAGCCGTTCACAGTTTATACTCGTGCGGGCCAGGAGTATTACTTTTTTTTTTTTATGTCGTGCAGTTTAGGCTCGTGCGACATGGAGCATTGCTCTTCAGGCGTAGTATCGCTTCAGGAACTTTCCATTGATTGGTCCGACACGCACTCCATCTTGATCAACTATCTTGTAGGCGCCCCCGGTGTAAGCTTCTTGGACGACGTATGGGCCATCCCACTTTGATGTGAATTTGCTTTCGGTCTTATGCGTGACGATTATGGGTCTTCGCACCGCCAAAACAAGGTCACCTACTTGAAAGGAGCGAGGTCGCACTCTCTTGTTAAAAGGCTTCGACATCCTTGCCTGATAGCATTCAGTCCGTTGCTGGGCTGCAAGACGTTTCTCATCCAAAGCTTCCAGTTCCTGTAAGCGTAACCGCGCATTATCCTCTTGACAAAGTCCCTCTTGTATAGCTATTCGCAGCGACGGTATTTGCCGTTCAAGTGGAAGGACCGCTTCAACACCATAGACCAACGAGTATGGCGTCATTTGAGTCGCAGTTCTATACGTCGTGCGATACGCCCATAGAGCTTCCCCGACTCGTTCATGCCAATCTTTTCTAGCTCTATCGACCACCTTCTTTCGAAGATTGCATAGCGTTTTATTGAACGCCTCTGCCAACCCGTTTGCGGCTGCATAATACATGGAAGAGTTATATTGTTTGAAACCAAATTGCTCGCAAAATTTATCCATGGCCTTATTAGAGAAATTCCAGCCATTATCTGTGATTATATGGCGAGGCACACCATAACGAAAAATAATATTTGTTACACTAAGAGGGGGGTGAATTAGTGTTAATCTCCAAATTCGGATTTTAACGCTTTTTCGTTTTACCCCGCAGCGGAATGAAAAGCTTCTGTTAAACAGAGCCTGTAAGTTTCTGTAAGACAGAACGTTTGATTGTGTACGCAAATTTGTTTGATGGACACAAGGATTTTTATAGTGGTTCAGCAAATTGCTTACGTCCACTCTTCACCCAGATATTTGGATGGTTTCCACTCAAATGTATCTCAGTACAAATTACACAAGTGATAGTAACTAAAAGTAAACCCGTAGGGTTCTGTACAATAGAGGCTTGAGTGGCAGAACACAGACCAGAAGGTTCTGTGCCGTAGAGGCTCGTTATGTAGCACAAACCCGAAGGTTCTGTACTATAGTAACTTAGGCTCAATACAGACCAGAAGGTTCTGTATCGTAGAGGGTAAGGCACAACACAGACCAGATGGTTCTGTGTCGAAGAGACTTAGGCACAACACAGAGGGTTCTGTGTCGAAGAAGGTAGGCACAACACAGAGGGTTCTGTGTCGAAGAAGGTAGGCACAACACAGAGGGTTCTGTGTCGAAGAAGGTAGCACAGACCGTAAGGTTCTGTACCGAGTATGTCAATCCACAACAGAAGGTTCTGTATAGGAAAATGACTTAGTTGAGAAGCACAGATCTAAAAGATTCTGTACCAAGGGAAGTCGACCTTCTACTGAACAGACCGTGAGGTTCTGTAGTAAAAGTGACTAGTAAAATGTATGCACAGACCCGTAGGGTTCTGTACTACAGAGGGTTGTACAGACCGTAAGGTTCTGCACTAAAGTAGATTCAGACCTGAAGGTTCTGCTCTACAGAGGGTTATACAGATCCGAAGATTCTGTACAACAGAAGGTTGCACGCGTTAACGTGACTAACAACGTAACCAAATGCGCAATCCTCTTAAGGAAAACGACTTCGTGGCGTACCCCACGCGAGCACGTAGCGGACCCTACGCAAGCGAACAGCAACCCCTGTTCAAGGATGGATTTTCCCTCCGGCGGCTCCACACGACCTGCACGATCTCCTCGAGATAGCGACTATGTGGCGTACCCCACACAAGCACGTAGCATACCCTACGCAAGCACGCAGCAGACCCTGCGCAAGCACGTGGCAAACCCCACGCAAGCACGCGGCAAACCCCACGCAAGCAGACGGCAGCCTCCGTCCTAGGTTCCTGCACACAGAGTTCTACACAACAGAAGCTGGTCAGTCCCTCACCTTCTGTGCTCCGAGGTTCAGCCCTTCTCTCCGGCCCGCTGCACGTTGCCCACGTACACACGCTTCCAACAACGTCTCCTGCAGCTTCCAGCCGAGTCCCTCGAGCCCCCGAGTCACTCTCCCAGAAGGCTTCACCAACGATGCGGCCCGTCCGTCTAGTGCTCCTCGTGTGACTAACTCAAAACGAATGAAAGAATGAGAGAACTAAGGAAATTAAAACAACTGAAGCTCACGCTCTCTCTGGACAGAATGGGATGGATGGATTCGTTGTGTTATTACAATGGGAGAGAGGGCGTGACTATTTATACACAAAGCCTAAGAAGAAAACTTAAATAGGAAAAGATAAAAACGAAATCTGCAAAACAAGAAATTAAAAGTTAGTTTACATAATAAACAGAATGATATACACGTGCAAGCATTCAGAAAATAAATCAGAATAAGATCATGATATATTTTCCATGAATAGTGCACCACAGAAGGTATCGCAGAAGGTTCTGCTTGATAACCTTCTCTAGATGGAAACAATCGAAGATTTGTTTCCATTGGGGTAAATGTTCGTTCCATCCTGATAAAGACACACGTGAGAATGTATCTGGACAGGTGGTAGATGATTTGCATCCAAATAACGTTCGTAAGTTGATCAAGTAAGCTTACAGAAGCCTATGGATCAAATAATAGAACATTTCCATATATAGAAGATACATTTCCTTCTACAAGAAATATTATCTCCAATATAATTATTTGAAAATCAAATCAGGGTAATCTGATCAGATAATTATCATAATCAGAGAATGTGTATTTCGTAATTAAATAATTGATAACTAATCATTTAATTACAAAAATAATTCTTACAAGAAGTCCTTAACAAGAGAAGCTTCTGTAGAATAGAATGTTCAACCTTCTATAGTACAGAGGGTTAGGCTCATCATCAAAGCCAAGAATGTTCGACCTTCTGTGGCACAGAGGTCTGGCTCATCATCAAAACCTTTTCTAACAATCTCCCCCTTTTTGATGATGACAAAACATTCATCGTTGAGGGAAATATGTTTGCAAGAACTCCCCCTAACTCCCCCTAAATAGATGAGAGTAAGAGTCTCGCGTTTGTACAGAACCATAAGGTTTCTGTGAAACAGAGCATAGAAGCTTCTGTTATGAAGAAGGTTGTACAGAGCACAAAGGCTTCTGTGATTAATACAGAGCGTGGAGCTTCTGTATATAGCCCGACAAAAATGATGGTATTTCATTTCTGCACTCCCAGCAATAGTGACTTTAAAAAGATCACGAATCGCATTCCTGCAGAAGGTTGCGATTATGAGCTGTATCAGTCTCATAGGCTTCTATACCATAGATGGTATAGCCTTCTACGACCCATTGAGTTATAGAAAATCAAAGATTTTTCTATAACCAATACAGAGCTAGGTACTCCCCCTCAACACAATTTTCTCCCCCTTTTTGTCACATCAAAAAGAAGATGAATGTAGGTTGAAAAAGAAGAGTAAGCTTCTTGCAGAAGGTATGACATAATGTTCATGACCAACGTGCAGAGGGTAGTTTTAATTCTTGCAGAGGGTAGAACAGAGAGTTCAAAGACCATCATGCAGAATGTGGTGCAGAAGGTGTGACAGAAAGTTCAATACCATACTGCTCAAAGGAAATGTGTCCACGAGGTGGCACTTATTACAATCTAGAAGACCACAGAAATCAGTTTTTGGTCTAGCTAGAAATGCAGAAAAGAGAGAACATCAAGAGATTTCATTTTTCCTCTTCCTCCTCAGAAGGGACTGCATCAAGATTATCACGGATAACCTTTGCTTGACGTTCCAGCTCGCGAGTCAGGTTCTCTACCATTTTGCGTAGGATGCGCATATCTTCCTCATTGGCCACAGCCTTCTGCTGGATGTCCTTGAGGAGAGCAGTTTGTTCCAGGAGGATGGTCATCTCAGCAGAGGACTTGGGCTGTCTCTGTGCTGAAGGAGCCTTAGCTGCAGAGGCAGACGCAGAAGGTGCAGTAGCAGCCTTTCTGGACATTCTGGCAGACAGAGGCTTATCCTCATCATCCTCAGTGGTGTCCTGTGACTTCAATTTGAGAGTCCAGGTGGAGCCCTTCCTTACATAATGCATGCTAGCTATGATCTGGTGCCCAAAGGTACCAACCTTCCATTTCTCTTGGAAAGTAGATGCATCAGTAGAAACACGGGCAAGCTTAAGAAGGCCGGCAATTACCTGGCCATAAGGCAGAGCCTTTCCTGTGGTATTGCAGCAACGTTTCATGTGCGAGAACACCAGCAAGCCAAGGTTGAAAGGGATTCCCTTCATGATGTGAGCCATCAGTGACGCATCAATTGAGGTGATGGTGTCGATGCTCCCGGTCCTTGGTAAGAGGCAGAATAGCACAACTCGATGCAATACACGAGTCTTGAGTTCCAGCTTTGTGGACTCCAGGTATTTGTCCGATTGGACTCTTTCTCCCATGATGATGCTGTAGGATTCCTCCTTTCCAAGATCTGACAGTGGGTCATATTCCTCACAGCCAAACAATTGGTTAACATCATGTGCAGAGAAGACAAGCGGAACCCCTTCAATCACTGTTTTGATGAACTTGACATGAGGTCCTTGTTCATGGAACGTAATGTTACCATAGAACTCTCTCAGGCGAGAAACGGCCACCTCCGCATATGTCTCACAGAAGGATTTCAGACCAACTTTCTCAAGCATAGGAGCAATGTCAAGATCATTTGCCTTAAACCAATGAAAATCAATGCGCTTAAAGGCAGCGAACTGTCTACCAGCGGCATCACATTTTGGCAGTTTGGTATCGGCAAGCACAGTTTCTATCTCCGATTTAGAGACTAGAGGGTTTACCGGAAATATGAAGGTATCCAGCCCCTCAGCGAAGGTGTCCTCGGGAACAGATTTCTCCGGGGACTTGGTTTTCTTGGCAGCCACTTTGACAAGTGAGGTGCTGACCGTCTCAGGCTCTTTCCGTTTCAGCCTAGTCCGAGAGGATACACCTCCTGACTTGATGGCCTCATGGAGGAGCTTCTTTCCAGAGGGTGCTGCAGGCTTCTGGGTAGCCTTCTGTGCAGCAGAGGCAACGCCTTTCAGCTTGAGGTCAGGGGAGACAGAGATGACAGGAGCAGGAGCTTCCTCATCTGGTTCCTCTGATGCGTCATCGACAAGGGGCACTTCCACCTCCTTATCAGACTCAGCATTCTCCTCAGGAGTGGCGACCTTTGATGCATCAATGTCATCAGCCGCAGTAGAACCCTTGGCAGAGGGTTCAGGGTCAGGGAGTTCCTTTGTCGCAGCGACCAGGGATCCCTCATGTGCTTTCTCTTCCACTTGGATTTGGGCTTTTTCAAGTCCCTTGTCCTTGGAGAGTGGTTGCATGTCATCGTGGGTCTCGACAACAGCAGGAATGGTATGTTCCTTCGCAGGAGAGATGGGTTTCTCCGGCGAGGAAGGGGATGGAGTCCTGCTCGCAGATGGTGCAGGCTTCTCCGATCCAGAGGCGCGAGCCTTCTTTCTTCCGGCCTTAGCCTTTTTCCTCAAGGATTTTGCCTTGGGTGCCATGGGTGATGAAGAACGAAGGTCTGGGAGTTTTAGGGCAAAAAGAAAGGGGATGCGATGATCTGAAGGTGGTGAAGAAGAAGGGTGACGGTTGTGGGTTTTTAAGCTGACACAAAAAGGCGGTTTATGGGAATAAAATATTTTTCCCGCTCAAGTGATCTATTTGAGATGTCATGTCAAACTGTCATGCATCAGAACACAGGGGAAAGGAAATTTTATTTCCTTGATTCGATTGTGTGAGGCGAATGGCTTTTCAAGGCAAGAAAGACATCGTCACCTTCTGTTAAAGCTTCTTCCACACCGAAGAGCTAAATATAATGGATATTTGTATCCAAGTATAATTTATTAGGATTTTAATATTCCTAACAAAGAAAATTTTGATCAGAATAAATATTTTATTCATCAAAATCTTTTATTGGATGATATATTATATCTCCAGATTTAGTTTGAAAGTTACCTAAATTGAAGTTTAGGTAAGCATTTCGTAAGACCTTCTATAAGGTAGAAAGTTTAATCAACTCTCTGTAATGAAGTGTACAAACAATTGTACCTTCTGTTTAATAGAGGGTGGATAATTCTACCTTCTATAAAGATGAAACGAAGGATTATACCTTCGGTTGTTTGAAGTGTACAAAGGTGGACCTTCTGTATGATAGATGGTGGATTTTAACCTTCTATTGTATAGAAAGCTAAATTTACGACCTTCTATAGTGAAGTGTACGACGTTGTACCTTCTATAGTATAGAAACAGAGGATTATTCCTTCGGTATGAAGTGTACAAGTATGTACCTTCTGTTTGATAGAGGATGAAATTCAACCTTCTATTATATAGAAAGTTTAATATTCTTCCTTCTATAGTGAGGTGTACGAATGTGTACCCTCTGTAGTGTAGAAACAGAGGATTATACCTTCTGTATTGACGGATTCTAATAACCAGAACCGTATTGAAGAAAACATCTATTGACGTCTTCTATGACTTGGTTAATAGGATGTCTTGTTTGTACATCACTATTAATAACCGAACGTCTTGTTTGTACACCACTATTGATGTCACCAATGACTTGATCAATAGGATGTCGTTTCTGATATAGAGCAGGTGCCCTAAAATCATTTTGTTGATCATTATGAGAATGTTCTTCATAATTATCATTTGTTTGTTCAAGATCATTTTTAGATTCATGAACAGAAGGTTCACCCTTCTCTTTCGTAGAGGGTAGAGGTTCTACAGCATCTTCTGTAGGTTCTTGAGATATAACATCTCTTGCAACAATAGTAGGAAGGTCATTAATTTTTACATTAATAGACTCCTCTATAGTAGAAGTTCTTTTGTTTAGAACTCTATAAGCTTTGCTAGACAAAGAGTATCCGAGAAAGATGCCCTCATCTGTCTTAGCTTCGAACTTTCCTAAATTGTCCTTAGAAGGTCTCAAGATAAAACAAGGACTTCCAAAGGAGTAGAAATAGGAGATGTTCGGTTTTCTCCCCCTATATAGTTGATAGGGAGTTTTCTCAAGTATGGGTCTAAGTAGAACCCTGTTTGATATGTAGCAGGCTGTATTAACAGCTTCTGCCCATAGGTTCTGTGGAGCAGAGCTCTCACACATCATGGTTCTAGCCATGTCTATTAGAGTTCTATTTTTCCGTTCTGCTACTCCATTCTGTTGAGGAGTATAAGGAGCAGAAAAATTGTGATCGATACCTTGTTCGTCACAGAAAGTAGCGAAGTCATGGTTTTCAAACTCAGTACCATGATCCGTTCTTATAGCCTTTACAGAAGATCCAGTTTCATTCTGTAATTTCTTAGCTAGCTTAATGAAAGTTTCAAAAGCATCGCTTTTGTGAGTTAGAAATTTAACCCACGTGTATCTAGAGTAGTCATCAACTACAACTAGACAGTACCTTCTACCGCCGACACTCTGAACTCTAGTAGGTCCGAATAGATCCATATGTAGAAGTTCAAGAGGTTGAGAAGTAGAGACTTCATTCTTAGATTTGAATGAAGACTTAGTTTGTTTTCCAAGAGAACATGCTTCACAGAAGCTGTCATGCTCAAAACGGATATTGGGTAATCCCTTAACCAAATCCTTTTTCACAAGCTTGGATAACAATTTGAAGTTGGAGTGTCCCAACCTTCTATGCCATAGTAGGCTTTCATCTTTGACTGTCAGAAGGCAACTTTCTGTAGTACAGAAGCTATTCTGAGTCAAGGTGTAGATGTTCCCTTTACGGTTCCCAATGAAGCGAACTTCATTGTTTAGGACTCCGGAACACTTATCTTGATCAAAAGTTATTTTATAACCTTTGTCACAAAGCTGGCTAATGCTCAGCAAATTATGTTTGAGTTCTGTAACCAACAGAACCTCATCGATGACCATGGAGTCAGAACTTCCAATGGTACCTTTGCCGATGACAGAGCCTTTGCTATTGTCACCGAATTTAACCGACCCTCCACATTGTAGAGTCAGTTGGGAAAATTTGGATGGGTCTCCGGTCATGTGCCTGGAGCATCCACTATCCAGATACCATTCGCTTTCAACAGTTTCTGTTTGAAAGCAGGTATGAAGTTCATTTTGAGTTTCTGTGTGAGTTGTGAGGCACACTTGTGCTTCCTCATCATCAGAATCATCAAGTTCTGCCCAAGAAGCTATTGCTTTCTTGAACTTGTATTTAGGAGAAGGTTTCTCCTTTTCTTTAAGTAAAGGACATTCTGTTTTGTAGTGTCCTTTCTTTTTGCATTCAAAGCATGTGACCAACTTTGGATCCATGTGTTTTTGGCTTCTCTTATTGAAGCGCTTTTTGGAGGCGAACCGCAAAAGCCGTTTAGCTATCATTGCGAGTTCATCATCCGAATCTGCTTCATCATCCGAACCTTCTGTAGGTTCTTCTGATGCTTTGAAAGCAACAGGTGCTCTCTTTATATCTGGTTGAGAGGATCTTTCCATCTCATACGAGATTAAGGAGCTCATCAACTGATCTAGTCGAAGAATGGAGAGGTCTTTAGCTTCCTCTATAGCCGTTTTCTTGGCTTCCCAAGATTTGGGTAGAGTACGCAGAACCTTTCGAACTAGCTCAGAGTTTTGATAGGTTTTGCCCAAATGAGTTAGGGCATCGACTAGGAGGTTGAGTCTCTGGAACATTTGTTCTACAGATTCATCAGCCTTCATAGTAAAATTTTCATATTGGTGAATTAAGAAGTTCACCTTAGTTTCTCTTATCTGGTCTGTCCCAATATACATGGTGACAAGTTTGTCCCAGATTTCCTTGCCCGAAGTGCAAGTTGAAACTTTGACGAATTCACCTTCTGACATAGCATTGAACATCAAATACTTTGCCGTTTTAGTGAGTCGTCTGATCTTAAGGTATTCCCTTGTAGGATGACCTTCTCGATCAAATCGTTGGTTCTCAGGTATAGAAGGTGGACCATCTTCTATATAAGACCATAAGTCTTCGTCTATAGCATCAACGAATGCGCTCATTCGAATTTTCCAATAGGCAAAATTCTTACCATCGAAAATGGGAGGATTCCCAACATGTGGTTTAGGCACATTATAGTTTTCAGCCATATGTTCGATTCGTATAGAGTATTACGCTTCTATAGAACAGAACGTTGACGAATAGAACCTCAACAAAGAAGCAAGCTTCTGTTGGGTAGAAATCAGCTGTCAAGCTGTAGTTGTTGGATTCGCAGAGCGATAGGCTTCTGCAGAAAATGCCAACAGATCGTATGCTTCTGTAAAGTAGAGGAACAAATCGTTTCTCACAGAACAAGGTGCTTCTGTGGAACAGAGGTTAAATTCTGATAGAGCGTAAGCTTCTACAGAATAGAACCAAGTTGATTTTCACAGAGCTTAAAGCTTCTGTGCAGTAGCAGGTTGATTCTGATAGAGCGTAGGCTTCTACAGAATAGAACCAAGTAGATTTTCACAAAGCTTAAAGCTTCTGTGCAGTAGCGGGTTGATTCTGATAGAGCGTAGGCTTCTATAGAATAGAACCAAGTAGGTTTTCACAGAGCTTAAAGCTTCTGTTGAATAGCGGGTTGAGTCTGATAGAGCGTAAGCTTCTACAGAATAGAAACAGTCACAGAGCTAAAAGCTTCTGTGGAGAAAGGTGTATAGCTGGTAAGAGCTTTTCAAGGATCTTACAACAAGCTGTTAAGCCTCTGTTGAACCCGCTCTGATACCAATTGTTACACTAAGAGGGGGGGGTGAATTAGTGTTAATCTCCAAATTCGGATTTTAACGCTTTTTCGTTTTACCCCGCAGCGGAATGAAAAGCTTCTGTTAAACAGAGCCTGTAAGTTTCTGTAAGACAGAACGTTTGATTGTGTACGCAAATTTGTTTGATGGACACAAGGATTTTTATAGTGGTTCAGCAAATTGCTTACGTCCACTCTTCACCCAGATATTTGGATGGTTTCCACTCAAATGTATCTCAGTACAAATTACACAAGTGATAGTAACTAAAAGTAAACCCGTAGGGTTCTGTACAATAGAGGCTTGAGTGGCAGAACACAGACCAGAAGGTTCTGTGCCGTAGAGGCTCGTTATGTAGCACAAACCCGAAGGTTCTGTACTATAGTAACTTAGGCTCAATACAGACCAGAAGGTTCTGTATCGTAGAGGGTAAGGCACAACACAGACCAGATGGTTCTGTGTCGAAGAGACTTAGGCACAACACAGAGGGTTCTGTGTCGAAGAAGGTAGGCACAACACAGAGGGTTCTGTGTCGAAGAAGGTAGGCACAACACAGAGGGTTCTGTGTCGAAGAAGGTAGCACAGACCGTAAGGTTCTGTACCGAGTATGTCAATCCACAACAGAAGGTTCTGTATAGGAAAATGACTTAGTTGAGAAGCACAGATCTAAAAGATTCTGTACCAAGGGAAGTCGACCTTCTACTGAACAGACCGTGAGGTTCTGTAGTAAAAGTGACTAGTAAAATGTATGCACAGACCCGTAGGGTTCTGTACTACAGAGGGTTGTACAGACCGTAAGGTTCTGCACTAAAGTAGATTCAGACCTGAAGGTTCTGCTCTACAGAGGGTTATACAGATCCGAAGATTCTGTACAACAGAAGGTTGCACGCGTTAACGTGACTAACAACGTAACCAAATGCGCAATCCTCTTAAGGAAAACGACTTCGTGGCGTACCCCACGCGAGCACGTAGCGGACCCTACGCAAGCGAACAGCAACCCCTGTTCAAGGATGGATTTTCCCTCCGGCGGCTCCACACGACCTGCACGATCTCCTCGAGATAGCGACTATGTGGCGTACCCCACACAAGCACGTAGCATACCCTACGCAAGCACGCAGCAGACCCTGCGCAAGCACGTGGCAAACCCCACGCAAGCACGCGGCAAACCCCACGCAAGCAGACGGCAGCCTCCGTCCTAGGTTCCTGCACACAGAGTTCTACACAACAGAAGCTGGTCAGTCCCTCACCTTCTGTGCTCCCGAGGTTCAGCCCTTCTCTCCGGCCCGCTGCACGTTGCCCACGTACACACGCTTCCAACAACGTCTCCTGCAGCTTCCAGCCGAGTCCCTCGAGCCCCCGAGTCACTCTCCCAGAAGGCTTCACCAACGATGCGGCCGTCCGTCGCTAGTGCTCCTCGTGTGACTAACTCAAAACGAATGAAAGAATGAGAGAACTAAGGAAATTAAAACAACTGAAGCTCACGCTCTCTCTGGACAGAATGGGATGGATGGATTCGTTGTGTTATTACAATGGGAGAGAGGGCGTGACTATTTATACACAAAGCCTAAGAAGAAAACTTAAATAGGAAAAGATAAAAACGAAATCTGCAAAACAAGAAATTAAAAGTTAGTTTACATAATAAACAGAATGATATACACGTGCAAGCATTCAGAAAATAAATCAGAATAAGATCATGATATATTTTCCATGAATAGTGCACCACAGAAGGTACCACAGAAGGTATCGCAGAAGGTTCTGCTTGATAACCTTCTCTAGATGGAAACAATCGAAGATTTGTTTCCATTGGGGTAAATGTTCGTTCCATCCTGATAAAGACACACGTGAGAATGTATCTGGACAGGTGGTAGATGATTTGCATCCAAATAACGTTCGTAAGTTGATCAAGTAAGCTTACAGAAGCCTATGGATCAAATAATAGAACATTTCCATATATAGAAGATACATTTCCTTCTACAAGAAATATTATCTCCAATATAATTATTTGAAAATCAAATCAGGGTAATCTGATCAGATAATTATCATAATCAGAGAATGTGTATTTCGTAATTAAATAATTGATAACTAATCATTTAATTACAAAAATAATTCTTACAAGAAGTCCTTAACAAGAGAAGCTTCTGTAGAATAGAATGTTCAACCTTCTATAGTACAGAGGGTTAGGCTCATCATCAAAGCCAAGAATGTTCGACCTTCTGTGGCACAGAGGTCTGGCTCATCATCAAAACCTTTTCTAACAATATTATTCTTGATGAAGGTGATCACTGTTTCCTTCTTCACTTCCCGAAAAGGTGCAGCTTCTGCCCATTTTGAAAAATAGTCAGTTGCTGCAAGAATATATGAGTGACCCCCTGATGATTTGGGTGTGATGGGCCCTACGACATCTAGCCCCCAGGCTTCAAACGGCCAAGATGCTATAGTTGGATGAAGTGGCTCGGGTGATTGATGGATGAAGTTAGCGTGAAATTGACATGCTTGACACTTCTTTGCATATTCCATACAATCCTTTACCATTGTCGGCCAATAATAACCCATTCTCTTCAGTTGGAAGTGAAGTTTAGGACCAGATTGATGAGCTCCACATACTCCAGAATGCGCTTCTTTTATTGCTTTCGTAGCTTCTCCTTCTCCAAGACACCGTAAGAACACTCCTTCAAATGATCGACGACAAAGAGTATTCTTGAAATATATGAACCGAGGTGCTCGTCTCCTAACATCTACCCTTTGTCGAGGATCATTAGGCAACTTTCCATGCTCAAGAAAGTCAATTAGTGGTTGTCTACAGTCTTTGTCTTCCACATTATAGACAGAGATGATATTAACTTCCTCTTCCTCCTCATTAAAGGTGGGAGGATCCACCCAAGCTTGACATAGTCGAATACTAACCTGTTTGTCCAGTGAAGTAAGTGAAGAAGCGAGTCTTGCCAAGGCATCTGCTTGCGCATTTTCCCTTCTTGGTATATGACTTAGCTGCATAGTCATGATATGGAAAAAGCTCTGGCTTGCGAACTTCATATGTAGATAGAAGTTGATTAATCACAAGCTCAGAGTCCCCATATACCCTCAAACTATGCACTTTGTTATCCATAGCCATTTCTAACCCTAATATGAGGGCTTGATATTCAGCCATGTTGTTTGAGCATAATTGTGTAAGGGTGTATGCATATGGGATGATATCTCCATCAGATGTGACGAAGACAACTCCAGCTCCTGCACCCCTTTGGGTAGCCGATCCATCAAAGAACATGTTCCATGGGTGTGGAGTATCTACCAACATCACCTCTTCGTCGGGTAGTTCCTCCGAAATCTTCCAATTATCTGGTATAGGATGATCTGCTAAGAAATCAGCCAAGGCTTGCCCTTTAACAGCTTTTTGGGGCACATATGAAATCTCGAACTCCTGGAGCATGAGTGCCCATTTCGCTAGACGACCAGATAGTACTGGCTTTGACATGATGTATTTGAGAGGATCTGCCCGTGATATGAGGCGGACAGAATGTGCCTACAAATAATGTCGCAACTTTTGTATAGCGAACATTAGTGCGAGGCATGTCTTCTCAATTGGAGAATACTTCAGCTCCGCACCAGTTAACGTTCTGCTCAAGTAGTATAGAGCGTTCTCCTTTCCATCATCATTCTCTTGGGCTAGCAGAACTCCTAAAGAAGCTTCTTGCGCTGCTATATAAAGTATGAGTGGTCTTCCTTGGATAGGTGCATTAAGGACAGGTGGCTTTGACAAATAAGCTTTTATGCTGTTGAATGCATTTTCACATGCTTCGTCCCACTCAAAATGAGTACCCTTCTTCATCAATCTATGAAAGGGATGGCATCGTCCGGCCAAGTTTGATATAAACCTTCGAATGTATGCAAGTTTCCCTTGAAGGCTCTTCAACTCATGTATATTCCTTGGTCCTGGCATCTTCATAATCGCATCTATCTTTGATTGATCGACTTCAATGCCTCGATGTCGAACGATAAATCCAAGGAACTTTCCCGAAGTGACCCCGAAGGCACACTTCAATGGGCTCATCTTTAGTTGATATTTGCGCAATCTGTCAAATATTTTTCTAAGGTCGTTGAGATGATCGCGCCTTTGTCTGGATTTGACAACCAGATCATCCACATAACATTCTACATTCTTGTGGAGAATATCATCAAAGATTCGCTGCATGGCACGTTGATAAGTTGCTCCCGCATTCTTCAACCCAAAAGGCATCACCTTATACCAATGTATTCCTTTTGGTGTACGAAATGCTGTCATTTCCTCATCCTTCGGATCCATTCGGATTTGATTGTATCCCGATGATCCATCCATAAAACTGAGGGCTTCATAGCCAGTGGTCGCATCTACCATTATCTCAGTAATCGGGAGAGGAAAATCGTCCTTGGGACATGCATTATTGAGATCGCGAAAATCAACGCAAACTCGGAGTTGACCATTCTTCTTCCTAACAGGTACAATATTCGTAATCCATGTTGGATATTTCACCTCCCGAATAAATCCAGCTTCAATAAGCTTATTGACTTCGGCTTCTATCAATGGGATCAGCTCTGGGCGAAGACGTCGTTGAGCTTGCTTTATAGGTCGAACTCCATGCTTAACAGCTAACTTATGGACTGCAATCTTTGGATCAAGGCCGGGCATTTCTTTATAGCTCCATGCGAAGACATCTTTGTATTCCTTCAACAATTGGATGTATAACTCATCTTCTTCAGGGGTTAAACTTGCGCTAAGGAATGTAGGACGATGATCCCCTTTCTCCCCAAGATCGACTTCTTTCAATTCGTCAACAGCAGACTTATTTTTGTCCTCGAATACTTCTGGAGCCTCTTCTGCATCATCCTCTTTAGGGGAAGTGTTTTCCTCAGCCTCAGTAATTGTGACATGGTGGGAAGCGACAACATCATTTCCGCTATTACTATGAGATGATTCCCCATTGCTATTAGTAGATACCCATGTCTTCGTGCTCATTTTCAGTACATCGCCAGTAGTTACTTCAACAACCGTTTGACGCTTTATTCGAGAAGGAACTTTGCTTTGAAGATCCTTTGTATCTTCTATGATAATTGGGATATCTTCTTTTTTATCAACTCTCTTCCACATCATTCGACTTCTTGGAGCTTGACTCAATCTTGATCACGCCGATCTTCGAACCTTAATTCTTCTTTCTGATTGCCAAGTCTATCAAATACCGACCTTCGCTCAGACGGGGCTCCAAGTCGATCAAATACCAAAGTTCTCGTCGATTCGGCTGTAGTTTTATCATTAGCCTCAATGTATTGAGTTGAAGCCTTCTTCACCTCTTTGACGGGCTTAGAGTATCATACCTAAGACCGAGTTTTAACTTTTGAGTATCACCTCCTAGATTGGCCTCTTTTGAAGCAGCCCTAAGTGCCTTTAAGTCCTCTATGTAGCCGGTCGCAGAGATTAGCCTGAATGCATTTGGATCAAATCCATTGGTGCGCCTATCAGGCAATGAATCTGGATATATAATTGCCCCCTGTTTAGGCCGGACAAAACCTTTTAAAGGCGTACTCGTTTGAGCAATTGTGGTCATTTTCGTCACTGGCCAGTTGAGTTCCTTTGGCACCATTATTTCTTCAGCGTGGCTATTCACGAAAGGTGGTTCCTCGGCTTTTCGGAAGGCTCTTGGGACATAGCGCAGAATTGGTTTGCTCTGCTTCGTCACATCTTCTGCCTGTATATTTTCAGGCATAATATCAGCTGAAGATTTCTCTTGTCGTATGGATGGTATATCTGCGCTTGATTCTTTTAGAGCGTTCTTTACGATAGGCTTTAAGTTTGACGCCTCCACATGTACACTCTTGTTCAAGTAAAACTTGGCGTCAGCAAAGTATGACTCCTCCTCTGTGAAGGGCTTAGCATCCGCCCATACTGTACACGACACTCCGTCCTTAATAAACTTGAAGCATTGATGAAGTGTTGATGCGACAACTCCATATTCGTGCATCCATGGTCGACCTAGTAGCATATTATAGGTCGTCCTTGAATCGTTAACATAGAATGTCGTGCAAGATTCCATGTCACCTATTGTGAGAGAAAGGCAAATTTTTCCTATGGCTCGTTCTCCGCCTTGGTTAAATCCCTGAATTATCAGCCGACTACTTGAGAGATCATCCACTCCCAAGCCAATATCCTTCAAATTTTTTGATGAAATGATATTGACTGTCGAACCTGGGTCAATCAGGATGCTATTAACCTTTGTGCCACATGTATATCCAGACACAAATAATGGTCGATTGTGTGACTTGTGGCCCACGAGAAGATCTTCATCAGAAAACGTGATAATCGGACAATTCTCCTTCACCTTTTCCACTGACATTGTTGTAGAACTTTCCGGGAAGCCAACCTTTAGATTGGACTGCTCCTTTTTCATGTCAATATGGTGACAACTTCTGGACAAAGTCGCAAGCCTTTGAAATTTTTTAGGGAAGAAATCCCACACGATGATTGAAGATGGCTTCTTCAAGGTTACTTCAACATCAGGCTTTCGCTTATCTACAACCTCCCTGAAGTTTGCCTTCATATTTCCTTTTTTAAAAACTCTTGCTCGAATAGGAGGTTTCTTCTCTTGAGGCTTCAAAGTCTTTCTTCAGTTCCTTCTACGGGTTACCAAAGTCCAACCTTCCTCATCGTGAATCGCCTCATGGCCAATTGCACAGCTTGACATCTTAACGCCCTGATTATCATCCAGTTCCACTTTCGAACAAAGGAAAGCAGCCATCTCATCAGAGCTAAACGACCCGAAGATAATATTGGATGCGTTCGAACTTGCTACGTCTACCAGTTTCGAGGAAACCATCGACCCTAAGTCAATCTTGTTATCTCGGGCAAGTTCCATAACCTTCTCTTTGAAGACAAAACACTTCTCAATAGGATGACCCAGAACACGGTGATACTTGCAAACGTTTGGATCTCCCGCTCGACTCGCTTGTTGTGGGCGTTTCGACGGAGGGAGTTCAATCATTTTAACAGACAAAAGAAAGTCAAATATATCCGCAACATCTGAATCTGGGAAAGGATATTGCTTATTCTGCCTTTCCTCCAGAGTCGGTCGCCTCTTCTCAGTCTGAGGAGTTGCTGGAGCATGGGTTGAAGTGCTTGATTGTCCTTTGTCCTTCGCATTCGGGACCTTGACAGGAACAACATCGGTGGCCAGCACTTGTTTCTTGCTATCCTTGAAGGCAGGCTTGCCCCCAGTTCTATTATCTGGTCTTCCTGTTCCTTTGGATGGCTCGGGTACTGGAAGATCTCCCACACCAACTCCTACAAAGCTCAACTCCATATCATGTGCTCTTGTAGCTAATTCCTCAAAAGACCGAGGTTTGATCCCTTGTAGGATATAGTGAATCCTCCAAAGCATTCCTTGAATACACATATCTATTGACGTCGCCTCCGATAAGCGATCCCTACAGTTTAGACTTAGGTTTCTCCATCGTTGTATATAATCAACGACGGGCTCGCCTTCCCATTGACGAGTGTTAGTGAGTTCTATCATGCTCACCACACGCCTCGTGCTATAAAAGCGGTTCAAGAATTCCCTTTCCAACTGCTCCCAACTGTCAATACTTCCTGGTTTTATGTCGATATACCAGTCAAAGGCATTTCCCTTCAA
The DNA here is from genome assembly GCA_023653495.1 of Melastoma candidum. Taxonomy (NCBI): domain Eukaryota; kingdom Viridiplantae; phylum Streptophyta; class Magnoliopsida; order Myrtales; family Melastomataceae; genus Melastoma; species Melastoma candidum. Next base: position 6,204,777 of record CM042885.1, read on the forward strand.
GGAGCGGACGAACTGTTTGACCATCAAGTCTCCATCTGTACCAGCATTGTTGCAAGTCTCGACAAAATGAGCCACATGTTGCCTTGGATTCCCCTTCCCATCAAATTGTTGGAAGTATGGGGGCTGATAACCCATTGGCATGCTCAAGTTTTCGATTCTTTGGCTGTACGGCTTATTGTATGCCAAAGGTGTCTGTTGAGGTGTTTTGATGATGAGCAATGACCTTCTGCAATGCAGAAGTCAACCCTCTACACGACAGAAGCTAATCCTGACAGGAAACTTCTGTAAGGAAATATTTTTGTAATTAATAATTAATTACGAAATTAAGTGGGAATATTCCATGGGAATTATCCAATATGATCAGGTTAATTATCTGATCGAAATCACTGCCTAAGAAATAAAATAGAATAATATATTTCCATTGGAGGAAATATAATCTTCTATTTATGGTAACATTCTGCAAGGTTGTTTTAACCTTCTGTGAATCCATCCGATCACCAAGACCCGTTACCTAGGATGTTTATCCACGTCATCTGTCTAGATACATTCACTTAAGTATCTTGAACAGAATGAATCGAATTAAATAATTAAGGAAGTTAATCTTTGATTATTTCCGTTTGTAGAAGGCTGTCGACAAACCAGAACCTTCTGTAATGCAATATTTGTGGAAACAATCATCAAATTATTATTAATTTGATTTGATACGTTTACCTAAAGAATATATGCCTAGTGTGACGCATTTGTAAATTAAATATTGTATATATTCTAACCTTTTACTTTCTTTGTTCTGCAGAAGGCTGATTCGTCAGATTACCTTCTACACTTAGCGTTTTTGTCTTTGTGTATAAATAGGACATTAGTTCATGCTTTCAAATACACGAAAAAACCTAGACAAAACTGCCACGAATCTTCTTGTATTCTGAGAGCGTAAGTTTCGAGTTTTGTTAGTCACGCACGAGGGACGCTACCTGCAGAAGGCTGCATCGTTGGTGAAGTCTTCTGGGAGAGTGACTCGGGGGCCACGAGGGACTCGGTTGGAAGCTGCAGGAGACGTTGGTGGATAGCACGGCTGGGTGTCGTGTGCCAACGTGCGGTGGGCCGAAGAGAAGGGCAGATACCCCGGGAGCACAGAAGGTGAGGGACTAACTAGCTTCTGTAGTGTAACGTTCTGTGTGTGCAGGTACCTAGGACGGAGGTTGCCGTCTGCTTGCGTGGGGTTTGCCATGTGCTTGCGCAGGGTCTGCTGCGTGCTTGCGTAGGGTATGCTACGTGCCTGTGTGGGGTACGCCACATAGTCGCTATCTTGAGGAGATCGTTCAGGTCGTGTGGAGCCGCCGGAGTGAAAATCCATCCTTGGACAGGGGTCGCTGTCTGCCTGCGTAGGGTTCGCTACGTGCTCGCGTGGGGTACGCCACGAAGTCGTTGTCCTTGAGAGGATTGCGCATTGGTTACTTTGTTAGTCACACCAACGTGTGCATTGAGTTACTATAGTGCAGAACCTTCGGGTCTGTACAACCTACTGTAGTACAGAACCTTCGGGTCTGTGAATCTACTTCAGTGCAGAACCTTACGGTCTGTACTTATCAAGTCACTTCCTACATAGAACCTTCTGGTCTATAGTGGATTGACATTTACAACACAGAACCTTCTGGTCTGTGATCTTTCACTCAGAGTTCTACGGTACAGAACCTTCTGGTCTGTGCTGTGTAACAAGTTCTACGGTACAGAACCTTCTGGTCTGTGCTCTGCCACTCAGACTTCTACAGTGAAGAACTTTCTGTTCAGCTCTATTTGCTATCGATTGTGTAATCTGTATTGAGATACAATTGAGTGGAAACCATCCAAGTTTCTGGGTGAAGAGTGGAGTAGGCGATTTGCCGAACCACTATAAAAGTCTTGCGTCCTTCAAACAAATCGTAATCACAATCCAACGTTCTGTTTTACAGAAACCTATCTCTAAGGTTCTGTGGCACAGAAGCTTTCTTCCGCTGCGGGGTTAATCGAAAAGGAGTTAAATATCCTTAATTGGACTTTAACACTAATTCACTCCCCTCTTAGTGTAACAATGTCGCATACTTTCCCTCAAGTTCATCCTTCCGAGCCTCTTGTATTAGCTCTTTCATTGCTCTAGTTGAGACTGGAGCATCAACAGAGATAGATACAGGCTTCGGTGAATCATCCACGTTCAGCACGTTCTTGCCTTTATCCTTGCCTATGTGAAAACCTCCTTCATTAGATGTTCTTCTAGACTCTTTATTCTCAAGCCTGCTTATGACATACTCAAGTTGTTGATCCCTGTCCCTCATGGATTTCGTCATCGCTTCAACTGCTTTGGCAAGATATGCAACTTGGTCTTCCAATGATGGGGTATCAGCCATCATAACTGGCATAATTTCATCTAACTTTTCAGTTAGATCAACCTCGCTGACGCTTCGAGACTGATTTGGTGAGGAGTCCTCCGATAAACTATCATGAAAGCTTGGCAGAGGAATTGGCGACATATTGCTCTTGTTCGGTGGCGTCTTTTCGGCAATCTCCTTGCAGGATGGAATAGATCGAAAAATGTCTTCTATCTCCTCCATTTGCTTGCGCGTTTTGGCCCTTGATTCAGCAAAGCTCCATTTCGGAGTGCAGTCTGATGAAGAATCCTCAAGAGGAGAGACACTTGATGAGCTATTGCAGAAATTACCCAAATGAATTGGTGATATGGAACTCTTGCTGAGAAGGCTTCTTTCAGTAACCGCCTTATATGATGGAGATGACTTTGGAGAGATGGATCTTAGAATCTCTTCGGTCTCCTTATATATATCAGCAATCGGTCTGGTCTTGGTAAAGTTTCTGGAACCAGGCGATGAAGAGCCTTCAGACGAGTGAGAAGGGAAACCAACTAGCTGATTATTCACAGCATTGACGGAGTTCATCAGCATGATCATCTTCGAAGCCATCTGGATACTTAGATGTAAAGAGATGAGAGGTAGAGATGGTCCCACTGGGCGTGCCAGAAATTTGTTGACGTAAAAAAGCTCACGGTCTGTATATAAACCGAAAGCAACGTACAAATTGTCGTATTGAAAAATATAGCGGGTACAATCTCTAGTCACGGACAAAGCACGTGAATCCTCTGATTCTATACTCGTAAGATATCAGAAATATGGATGGGCTGAAGCTCTGGCAAATATCTGCTGGAGCTTTAGGGAGATATATTGATGAAGACACTGGAACTGCAGAGCTTGATCCGGCGGGTCTTCAGAAGTGGCGAAGATCACCAAGGCTGTAGAAGCTTGATCTGGAGAGTCTTCTGAGGATGGGCGAAGGACACCAGGGCTGTTGTAGAAGCTTGATCTGGAGAGTCTTCTGAGGATGGGCGAAGGACACCAGGGCTGTTGTAGAAGCTTGATCTGGAGAGTCTTCTGAGGATGGGCGAAGGACACCAGGCTGCTGAAGCTTGATCTTGATCTTGAATGCTTGATCTCGATCTTCAGGCTTGATCTCGATCTTCAGACTTGATCTCGATCTTCAGACTTGATCTCGAACCTTGATCTTGTAGCCTTCGGAGATAAACCCGCAAGAGGGGCCTTCGGAGATATACCCGCTAGAGGGGCCTTCGGAGATAAACCCGCAAGAGGGGCCTTCGGAGATATACCCGCTAGAGGGGCCTTCGCCGCCGCACCACCCGTAGAGGGGCCTTCGCCGCCGCACCCACTGATGGGTCTTCAAAAATAACTAGAATCTCTTTATAACCCAATAGGTCTTAAGAGAATAAGAGATAAGAGAGAATTTTTTCGTGTGTGTTCATGAGGGGGGTGAGACTCCCTTTATATAGGAGTTGAAGGAACCTTGGGTGCCCTCTCTTTTCGATGTGGGACAAAGAGTCATGGGTTTAAAGGCCATATTGGGCCAACATTTGGATTGGACCGAAGTTTGAATGGGCCGATATATGGGCTAAGCCCAGATCATTTTATAATTGGGTTAGGCATAATTGGGCTAGCATATGGGCTGAGCCATAATTTTAAAACCCAAGAATAAATGGGTTGGGCTTGAACTTTTTTATGATATCAGGCCCGTGTATTATATTTGCACTAAGATATAAGTGCAAAATATTTCACATCGTGATGTCTTATAATATAAAGACAATCAATCATATTCAGCCATAATATAAGGTTTGGGCCGAATGACATTATTTTGACATCAATAAAATTTCAATGTTTACATAGACTAAAGAGCTCGAGTCCAAAGCCTATAATAGCGGTTACTTACACCAAGCAGGAACTTAATGCAATCATGAATGGTCAATAGTGCTTGCTCATACTACAGAAGATAAACTTGAAAAACCACTCGAAATAGAACTCAAACTCTTCTTGTGAACCTCAATGCCTACTTGGCATATCCTTCTGTTGCTTGATAACATTATTTATCATTAACTCAAGGTTGAACTCAAACTAATCCTCATCCAAAGAATATAAACAGAGAGGAACATCGTGGGCATGGCAGTCATTCAGGAAGCAAACATCTTCGAGCGTAATGATCATAGGCCCTTGAGGCAAGTAGAAGCAAATGGCAACAACATTCCATAATGATAAAAAGTCGGAGCACATTACATGCTTAGGCATATAAGAGGTGGAGATGTCAACAAAAGTAGAGATACCCAGATGCTCCCATGTTGCACCCTTCTTCTTCTTGGCCAAAGGGGCTCGTCACCAAATATCACAAGGCAAATCTTGGTGTAGAGAAAAGATCGTTCATGAAGCTTGCCTACCAATAGGCGAGGATGAAAGGACCTAATCTTAGAATATTTTCATCTCCATTATCTAGCTTGCGAGTGTTAGAAACAGTGGACAAACGTGCGACAACAAAATTTGCAACGAAGACAGCAATCGTTGCCTGAGGTCTCTGGACGAGCCTGAGGACTAATTTTCCTGAGGGAGGTTTTAGAAGCCATGGATTTAGAGAAGAAGGTGATTGATCGACAAAAGGTTACTAGAATGTTTCAGAAGATATATAGTTTTTGGAGGTGGTAAATGATAGCATTTGAGGAAAGGTGAAATGACGTATCATCTCAAGGGGATTTTAAAGTGTTGGATCGTTTATGTACACTAAGAGGGGGGTGAATTAGTGTTTATCACTTTTTCGCCCTTTCTCAGTGCATGCGAAAGCGTACTGTGTCACAACAAAGCTTTTCTCAAAAGTGAGGTCGGTTCGCTATAAGCGTTACGATTTTGATCGTTAGATACTCGTATGGATGTAAGCACGATCGTAAGGGACACAGTTGTTTTATAGTGGTTCGGCCTTAATCGACCTACTTTCACTTTCCATTATAGAGGTGATTCCACTATATAAATATAATGGGTGCAAATGAACCTTTTGTACTAGGCTTTCAGTATCTCAACAAGTGAGATTTAAAATCCTTTACAAGAGAAGATCACTCCTGGGCAACGATCATTCTCGTTTCCAGCAGAATGATGCTCACACTCAGCAGTTGATTGCTCAAAGGATTTCCACACAGCTTTTGTCTCTTCTCAAGATGAGCCTATAAGCACTCAAGAGACAACCACAAAGAGTCAGAGAACAAAAAAGATAAAAGAGGTTGGTTCCTCACACAGGGAACCTGACTTCTCACGGAACGAAGTCGGGGTATACGTCCTATACTCAGTTCAGACGTGCACGGTTACCACAGTCGTGACTCACTGCACTGCACACCAGTGCCTTGGGTAGAATTTTCAACTATGGCGGCTCCCACGCAACCTGCTTTACTGTCCCTCTGTATTAAGAGGTTGAGACTTCTGCACAGCACCCCTGTGCTCGGGAAGACCTCTTTCCACTTCGGCGATTTTTCCAACTTCTGCTCTATCCTGCGGGCACGAGACTTCTGGCGTGCTCCTGCAAGTGCGTGTCTAACTGCTCAAACTCCGTAGGTTCAAGACTTCCCTGTGAAAAGACACGACAAAAATGGTTTCTTACCGATGGGTCAGCAACTAGTTACTACAATCAGCACATGTATTCACTTAGCTTTCCTTAGACGATTCACCAGTCGCTCGTTGAACGCACCGAGGACTCACAGTCCCTCTCACGACAACCAAGGGAGCACATAACCCTTGGCACTCCCACACGCAGTTTGCAAGAGGTAAGAACCGGACGATCACTTAGCACCTTCAGTTCTCCGCCGATCACACAACTCACATAGCTCCTCAAAGCTTCACACAGGCTTTGGACAACCACACATATGCATTTTTAGTGTATGAATGTAGTCTGGTTTAAATAGGGAATGAATCAAATGTTTTGTTTCCCAAATACCAGATTTCAGCACGTAATAATAAGGCTCAGCAGATAGCTACTTAACGGTCACTATGACCAAGAAGGAAAAGAATCTATATCAACTTTCCTAATTCGTGTGATTTGATTCAATCATCAACAGAATATTATCTTACTATTGTTTCAATCATTAGCAAAGATAAATGAGGAATAACAATATTCCTTAACGGCCATAGAGATAATATATGATAGAATATGTTGTTATAATTAGAGATTCCATTTTCAAATATCTCCAAACTTAGGCATCTGATCCTCACACGTAATTATCTTATTAAGATAATGTAATTTATCATAAATGTGATAAAATCACAGCAATTAAGCTGAAATAATAATTATTTCCCTCGTTGTGGTAATTGTAATGCAGCACAACATAGTACAGCAACGCATTTCTCATGTGTACGTCATCATCGAAACAAATGTCAACAAAAAGAAAGAGGGTTAAATGTTTCATAATGAAAAATTATAAGCCGTAGGCCCCTAGACTAAGAATGAGCTTGTGGATAGACCCAAACTTGATATGCGGAGATCGTCTCATTGTCAGTTACCACAGCCTAGTGTCACCATTTGGAATTTACATTTTGCCTAGAAATTATAACCCGTCACCATCCCTCGCTTGATGGAGAGTATCACTTGGATTCAACGTTTGTTTAATTTTAAGTATCATCTGGATTTCGTCATTCGTATGAAAGAGAATTGTAGTTTCCAATAATCCAGACGAAAGATGTGAGAACTAACAAATGACACGTATCGCGGCCAAAAAGTTAGTTGAAATTTGGCATGACAATGAAGAAAAGGCATGACTCGATAATAATTAGGATACGACGTTACTAAAGCCATCAACATAAAGATAATTATGAAACCTTTGAAATAGGTTAATTTTTTTCTTTGTATAAATAGGTGTTTTTTACGGATAGTAAAAGGTATTGCAATCACAATCACCATAATTCTTTACTTTCCGAGTATTCTAGTTACATTCTCCGAGTGTGTTATACAAAACTTTTGTAAGTATTCAATTGTTTTGTACTTAAGCGTTATGTTTTTGCTTATTCTTAATTCACGACTACTCCGTCCTCGTACCATATTCGCATCTTATATTCGTTTGCCAAATATTTTTCGACTTGTTTCAAAGTCAACGGCTTCCATTGGCTCAGCCCGTCGTCGGTGTTCTTGTCGCTAGGTTCGACCTTGTTCCCGTGCCACGCTGAACCCGTGTTGCTTGAGAATCTTCTTCACATTGTAAATTATAAAAAATATAAATAAGTAATCCGTGTTGACCATGGTAAAGAAAGGGAGATAGATGTGAATCGGCAACGAAGGCACGCGGAAACAACAATCTCCGGCAGTTGACTTTGCCATTTGTTAGTCACGCGGAAACCCGTGGAATCAGATCGGGAAGCTGTCAGGAAAGATGAATGAATGTTCATTGGGGCTGGGGATTCCTTTCATTCGTTTATTAATTTGGTTCATTGTCCAAATGCACTGATTCGCCGAAACGAACTCTCTTCTCTGACTGGAAAGGCGTGGTCATAAAGAAGATGATGAGAAGCGGAATTCCCAATCATCGCGTCGGGATGTCGTGGATTTCAGCTTCACAAGAGTGATTGCTTGCAGGGTAGGTGCTTCCGTCTCCCAAGTGGCCAGAACAGGGGACTTTAGTCGTGCGAGGAGGGACAGACCACCTCATCATGGTGTCCGATCCTCAGATGACGAGAGCTTCATGCACAGATTCCCCAGGGGGAGTTTGATGGAGTTCACACTCGAGGAACTAAGGCTGGCCACCGATGATTTTAACCCGGAACGGGTAATCGGACGTGGAGGATTCGGTGAAGTCTTCAGGGGGACATTGGCAATGGTACTTCAGTGGCAATCAAAGTGAGGAGCGAGAGCTCTAGTCAGGGTCTGAGATCTTTGAAAACGAACTGAGAGTTGGCAGTGCAATCTCTGCCGACTCCCATCCATGGCTCATTCCAGTAATCGGCTATCACTTCTCCTGGAGGAGACAAAGCACCACGGCCATGATTGATGCCTTCATGGCTAATGGAGATGCCGGCTGTTACACGATGATCGCCAGCTCGAACGAACTCCACTTGATTGGCCGACTCGTAAGAGGATTGCCCTGGGGGCCGCAAGAGGAATTTGTAGCTTGCATGAGCTCAGGATAGTTCACCGTGACGTCAAGCCTTCAAACATCCTGCTAGATGAAGAGTTTTGAGGCCCGTTTTGGGGATTTTGGCCTCGCCAAATCCATGAGCCTGTCTCAACAAAGTTCTGATGTTACCGTTTTCCCTTATGATGAAGATAGCGAACACGTGATACTACTATGGTGAGTGGTACACCAGGGTACATTGCGCTAAGTGTTTGCAGATGATTTCCATACTCAAGAAAGTCCGATGTATTTGGGTTTGGGGTGACTCTTATCCAGCTCGTCATGGGGAAGCCAGTGATCGATCGATGTGAAGAAGGTGAGCATATACTCGTCGGCAGAGCGTCTCTTCAGGGATGGAGAAGACTTGACGACATATATGCACCCGGGTATGCAGGGCAGCTACGACGAGGATGAGGCTATCAAGCTTATCCAGTTAGGCCTCATCTGCACAGAGAATGATCCCAAGAAAAGGCCGCTCATGCCCGAAGTGATTGCAATAATGGAAGGAAGTGTCAATACTCTGAACCAAAGATGGGACAGCTACAACTATTGTGATCAATAGGCTCTCATCCCCGCGAACAACCAAATTACTGGAAACCAAGACTTAGATGAAGTTCCTAATGATTCTGTTTCAGAGACATATGAGGAAGAACTAGAAGAAAACAACATCAACACTATTCATTCACGTGGTATTCGACACTGGCGACAAACTGCTGAGGTTGAGACCGAACTGAGGGAGTTGCGAGACAGGATGCTTGCGAAGGAGTTGAATCACCAGGCCGAGATGGATGAAATGCGGCAGAAGCAGATCGAGCTTATGCAATCGATGGCGGCGATGCAGGAGCTGCATACACGACAGGTCAATGAGATGCAGGCCGAGATCGACCGTTTAAGAGGGTTCCCCGAGCTTTAGCTGCTGGTGATTGGCGACCGTTATGTACATATCAAATTTTGTGCGAAACCTGTCACTGAACATTATTTTAATCAACATTTTTTGGAGCTTAATTACGGTTGAGTGTCCAACAACACAATTCTGGAGACTACTGTGACTGCATCTAATTCCCTCATGAAAGCGTCAAACTATGGGATCTATGATTAGAATATGTACCCGAGTCCAAGACCGCATCACATGACGATGTGGTCCCGATGTGGGCGTAGCCGATGGCAGGACCCGGGTGAGAAGGGGGAAGGCAGTTTGGTCCACCTTACTACATTTTTCCCAGGCCATTCGTACCAGGGATGAGCCCATATGTGAGGGACTTAAGTGTGATTTGATCAGAGGGTCTGGAGAGG